>JAMPIV010017464.1:2500-602500 GCA_024509875.1 Oreohelix idahoensis
TCATCAAAATTAATAGAACAATTAATACAAGTCCAAGTCAGCCAAGATGGAATTATAAAAAAGCAAATTGGTCCATTTATCAACACAGAGCAAATCTGCTTACAAAAGATATTAAGGTACTAGACAGAGACATTAACAGAGTCATCTGGGATTTTAATAATGGAGTACTCAAGGCAGCAAAGGAGACAATACCGAGAGGAGCGAGGAAGAACTATGTACCATATTGGTCCAACACACTACAAAACCTACATGAAGATATGAATGAAGCAAGGCACACTGCAGAGGTACAACCATCCCAACAGAACCATATCATGCTACAAAAGGCAAAAGCAAAATTCATTAAAGGAAAGCTAGAAGCCCAGAGGAGAAGCTGGAGGGAAAAAACATATAAACTAAACCTTGAAAAGGAAGGGAGAAAGTTGTGGAAACTCACTAAACAATTGAATGACGATAACAATTCTCAACGACAAACCATTACACTAGACGATGCAGGGAAACTATATACCGGCAAACAAGCAGCAGACATATTTGCGGAATCCTACAGAAATGAAAGTAACATCTCCGTCAATTTACGCAGACAACGAGACATTCGTCAAGAAATAATCCACACTAGAACTAATGGAAACAGTCCGGACGTTATGTCCAAACCTTTCAATATGGACGAGTTAAAAACAGCCGTGTGGAAACTTAAAGACAGGAAATCACCAGGCCCGGATGGTATAACCAACGAAATGCTAAAACACCTAGGATATACAGCAATGAGCAAACTGTTGCAAATATACAACTACAGTTGGATGACAGGCAGTGTGCCACAGATATGGAGAGAGGCGCTCATGTGTCCCATCATAAAGAAAGGAAAAGACAACAGGAAGGCCACCAGCTACAGACCAATAAGCCTAACAAGCTGTGTATGTAAGACAATGGAGAGGATGATCAACAGAAGATTGAAATGGTACTTGGAATCCGAGAAAATTTTAGTGCCAGAACAAGCAGGGTTTAGAGAGTGCAGCAGCACAGAAGACCAAATCACATACCTGTCACAGATCGTTGAAGATGCCTTCCAAGAAAAGAGAAAAGTCTTTACCCTATGGATAGATCTCCAAAAAGCTTTTGACAAAGTATGGAAAGACGGGTTAATAGTAAAACTGCAAAGGAACGGAATCAAGGGTAATATGAGAAAATGGATCCAGTCGTTCCTACACAATCGGAAAGCAAGAGTCACTATGGAAGGTCACAACAGCAAGAAAATCCTCCTAAAACATGGAGTTCCTCAAGGCTCAGTATTGTCTCCCACCCTGTTCCTTGTATTCATCAATGACCTCATCCACGATCTGCCACAAGGTGTGAGAGCTGCCCTATACGCTGACGACTTGGTGGTGTGGTGTGTAGAAGAACATCTAACTATCGCTAATAAGCGAATACAAAGGGCAGCAGACAACATAGCAGCATGGGCAGAGAAATGGATGGTGCAGATCAACGCTGAAAAATCATCAACAACACTTTTCACGCTCTCCAACAAAGACAAAGCAGGAGAGATACGACTTGGAAATATACATGTCCAAACAGATGAGGAACCGGTGTACTTGGGCATTACATTAGATAAGAGAATGACATGGAGGCACCACATCGAGAGAACAGAGGCTAAAGCGAGAAGAAAACTTTCCATACTGAGGAAAATAGCTGGATCAAGTTGGGGAGCTAACGAAACAACACTAAAGAAAGTGTATACAGGTGCAATAAGACCTATATTAGAGTACGGATCAGCAGCATGGTCTACAGCAGCCAAATCACACCTACAAGCCTTAGATAAAGTACAAAATCAAGCGCTTAGGTTGATCACGGGTGCCATGAAGACCACACCAATAAATGAAATGGAAAAAATCACAGGCATTCCACCTTTATTATACAGACGAGACACTAAGACCCTGATCCAAGCAGAAAAGTACAAGAACATGCCCGCACATCCAATGAAAACTAGATTTGGAGATTTAGCCAGTGGGAGGTTGAAGAGAAGCAGTTTTGTGCATCGGTCCAAAAAACTAATTAGAACATACAAGGATGAACTACCAGACATCACTAAGGAAATAACTCCCACACTCCTCCCAACCCCATGGGAACAACATCAAAATTTCAGTATTAAGACCTCCATAACTACCACCTGCCCCATGGGAGAGCTAAATACTCTCCAAAGGAAAATAGCAGCATGTGACATGATTGAAGAACTATACCCCAGAGAAGCATGGATCCAAGTATATACTGATGGATCTGCAACCAGAGCAGTGAAGAACGGAGGCGCAGGAGTTTATGTGGTCTATCCAGACAAAGAAAATGAATCCACCTGTTCACCTACTGGAATATTCTGTTCAAACTATGCTGCTGAAGTACAGGCCATAAGCATTGCTGCAGGAATAATAAATAACACAATAAGCCAATGTCAGCAGGTTGTATTCCTTACCGATGCAATGTCAGTTCTGCAAGCCCTCAACAGTGATAAACTGCCAGAATTAAACAAAGTCCTATGCGAAGTAAATATCAAAAGAAGGGTAGTGCTACAGTGGATACCATCACACTGTGGCATACCAGGAAATGAGAGAGCAGATATGTTAGCAAAAGAGGGAGCAACACAGGAACAAAAAGAACAAACAATCACATTCCAGGAAAAGAAGACCCTTATCAAGGCCATCAGGAAAATTGATCAACAAAGAGACAACTATCAATATCTTGATCGAGCAAAACAGGTGATCCTGTTCCGTATGAGAACAGGACACAACAGACTGAACAGTCACTTATACAGACTGAGATTGGTCCCATCACCCCTATGTACGTGTGGACAGGCAGCACAGACAGCCGAACACATCCTGCAAGACTGCCACATGCTTAGTCAATTGCGAACTGAACATTGGCCCACAGAGACGCACATCCACACAAAGCTGTTTGGGAGTCTTGAAGAACTTTCAACCACAGCAACATACATCCAGAAAACCGGACTTCTTGTGTAGACATTTCTAAACAACAGCGAACGAGAAGAAGAAGAAGAAGATTATTATTGTTATTGTTATTATTATTATTGTTATTATTATTGTTATTGTTATTATTATTGTTATTATTATTGTTATTGTTATTATTATTGTTATTATTATTGTTATTGTTATTATTATTGTTATTATTATTGTTATTGTTATTATTATTGTTATTATTATTGTTATTGTTATTATTATTGTTATTATTATTATTATTATTATTATTATTATTATTATTATTATTATTATTATTGTCATTATTATTGTTATTGTTATTATTATTGTTATTGTTATTATTATTGTTATTATTATTGTTATTGTTATTATTATTGTTATTGTCATTATTATTGTTATTGTCATTATTATTATTATTGTTATTATTATTGTCATTATTATTGTTATTATTATTGTTATTGTCATTATTATTGTTATTGTTATTATTATTGTTATTGTTATTATTGTTTTATTATTATTGTTATTGTTGTTGTTATTAATATTGTTATTGTTATTATTGTTATTATTATTTTTGTTTTATTATTGTTATTATTATTGTTATTATTATTATTATGGTTATTATTATTATTGTTTTGGTTATTATTATTATTGTTGTTATTGTTATTATTATGACTATTATTATTGTCATTATTATTGTTATTTTTATTGTTATTATTATTGTTATTATTATTGTTATTGTCATTATTATTATTATTGTTATTATTATTGTTATTATTATTGTTATTGTTATTATTATTGTTATTATTATTATTGTTATTGTTATTATTATTGTTATTGTCATTATTATTATTATTGTCATTATTATTGTTATTGTCATTATTATTATTATTGTTATTATTATTGTCATTATTATTGTTATTGTCATTATTATTATTATTGTTATTATTATTGTTATTATTATTGTTATTGTTATTATTATTGTTATTATTATTGTTATTGTTATTATTATTGTTATTGTTATTATTATTGTTATTATTATTGTTATTGTTATTATTATTGTTATTGTCATTATTATTGTTATTGTCATTATTATTATTATTGTTATTATTATTGTTATTATTATTGTTATTATTATTGTTATTGTCATTATTATTGTTATTGTCATTATTATTGTTATTGTTATTATTATTGTCATTATTATTGTTATTGTCATTATTATTATTATTGTTATTATTATTGTTATTGTCATTATTATTGTTATTATTATTGTTATTGTCATTATTATTGTTATTGTTATTATTATTGTTATTATTATTGTTATTGTTATTATTATTGTTATTGTTAACCAGAATCGACATCATTGCACTGCGGGTAAACCCATAGGTGCTCAGTCTCCCTCAGTAAACGTAGATGAGTATGAATGCTAATTGTTCCTGTTGCGCGCTGGTTGTACTCGTATATACGCCGGATGCAATCTCTCATAAGGTTCTGATGCGTCATTGTTTACCTGAACAGTGAAATGTATATCTTGCAGGAAGTTCTCTAAATAATTAAATATTTTACCTGTCACTCCTATCTTCTTCATTTTAAAGAGAGCATTTTCTCTCCAGCATTCATCATAAGCCCTAGCTATATCTAAAAATACTTTGCAAGTTTTTTCATTCTTTCACTTCGAGATTTTGCGTCATGTTCTAATTTAATTATCTGATCTATAGTGCATCTGTTCTTCTTAAATCATGGCTGAGTTTGACTATATTAATTATTTTTCCCCCCCCCCCCCCCTTCCCAAAAAAACAAAAAACTTTAATTTTTTATTTACATTGGTTTCTAATATTTTAACTAGATGAGAGGTTAAAGAAATTGGCCTGTATGAACTGGCATCGTGGGCATTTTTGTCTGGTTTTAGTATTGGAATAATTACTGCTGTTTTCCATATCTTGGGAATTTTTCCTGTATTCCATATTCTGTTAAAAAGGGATATTCCAATTTCTATGATACTTTTTAGTCTTACGTTTAATGCCAAAGTCTAGCAATCTTAGCCTTGATGATTCATCGATTGCAGTGACATTCTCAAATAGACGATCATTAATTGCTCTCAGTATCTCTACCTTGTCCATATCCAATGCACCTACTAAAGGTGCTCTTGAAGCTAGTCTATCAGTGATAAGGGTGGATTTAACCAAAATGATAAGCCAAAGGGTCTGACCACCAAAAGTGGATTTAGGCTGACGACAAATCACCACCCCTATCGACACCTGGTATTAAAGTGCAAGATGTAGGTGTCTTCTCTGGTTTATGGTGTTGCTGTGTATGTTGCAGTAGAATAGTTCACAGGGTACAACACAGGCAACATGATGTGTAGAGTCATGAAAATGGTAACTTCGCTTTATGTTTTATACCATTTATTGCACGCCACAAAACAGTCATGATATTATGTCATCACCAACATAGTTCAACGAATGCAGCATTCAAAATCATATTAGCCGATAGTCATGTAGAATCCAATACTCATTATTCGTATTGTAAACAAATAGCTTCTGTATATTCGATATCATAAAGTTCTGGTTCATGAAGCTGTATAAATAATATATTTATATAGCACAGATCTGGGTGCCTAAAGTTCATACATATAACTTCTGCAATAGTGTCAGCTGCAGATCATCAATGTTCATAGACAATAATAAATGCTCCCTTCCCGATGCTAGCAGATCAGATGTATACAATAAGTCCGTTTACTGTCTGCACGTGAATAGCATACATGGAGTACAGGTCAATCCGACCTTTATAACATTCCTAAGTCTAACCATCTGACTTGGACGTGATCTCTGATATAACAAATCCTGGAACACAGACAATAGTCTTGTTGGTCTAGAGCGACCCATATATATATATATATATATATATATATATATATATATATATATATATATATATATATATATATATATATATATATATTCATATATATATATATATATATATATATATATATATATATATATATATATATATATATATATATATAACTAGTTCAGGTATAAAGATACCGGTGGCGAACTCCTAATCAAAGTACCTCTCCATTTTGAATCACACAGGCGAGCAAAGAGCGACAAAAATGACGAACTTCTAGATGATAGCATAAAGTTCAATACAAGAGGAATTACCTTTCTTCGGAAATCAACCACGAACATATGCCTCCAGGCAGGCTTGAATAATACTGGGAAATAGTCTAGTTAGCTAACTAACTCACAAAGACAATGTATTTCCCTCAGAAAATCACAAGACGCAGATTGCGTCCGCTCGCTGCTCAGACCATTTCTAAACTCCCCCGAGCTGGGCGGAACACACGAACCAACTCTCCAAGTCTATTCATGCGCAGAACTCCACTACCTGAGTAGCCGTTCACACAAGACGATTCTAAGAACATTCGAGATAAAAGTCTTACACAGTCGCGCCTTTTATGGTCATGAACAGAAACGTTAAGACAGGTTTCAGACATCTACAACAGTTGACTGATACTACCCAATAAGGAGATATGGTCACGCTTCGTTCAAGAAATTATAGACCGAACGTGTCTCGATACAAGAGGAGGCAAACCCATAAAAAATAGTAGTCTCAATATCTCGGGTTATGTCCCTTTGACTGTAAAATATCGTAATACACATTTCAGTCAAAAAAATGATCATACATACGAAAAATGATTATACAAAGACTTTGGAAAAGAATAATGATCTGTGCGTAACATTACCGCACCCTCCCGGGAAAAAAAAAATGAAACATTTAAAAAAAAAAAAAAATCCTGGAGCCGGAAAAATCTAGGCTCCTAACGCACGTATGATGCGCGGATATATTGCCTAACAAACTAGCTCAACGCATGGAGCGAAACTGAGATCATATCTCAGATCCTTAGAGAAAAAATTTATCTAAGTATTCGCGTATATATTCCAGGAAGGTGCCACCAACACACGCCACAATGATGGCAACATCATAATAAAAGTCAAATTACTCTCATACCAATATATGAAATTAAATATATCATTATGATATCATACAATGTGTTGTGCAAATAGCGGTGTAATATACTAATATACCGCACTATATTATTACATTATATAATGCATCAGTAATTAATAACTAATACAATGTTATTCTTCGTTGACATAAAACAATCAATAGAAGAAGATGTGGACATCATCCGCTCCCAATCTAGGACAGGACTTGATATCCTCAATGTTCCACAATGGACATAATCTCGCAGACTTCACTGATGTGCTGCGAAAATATCAATAACACAAATCTTAAAGACAACTGGTAAATCTCTTAATACAATCATGAATATATATTATCTAAATGTGGCCGAGTGATCTTTTGGCCCGTATATCACTAACTAAGCCTTCTTAGATAATTACATGGTACAATGTTATAAATTCCCAAAAAGTGAGAAAATATTTGCTAATATGTCATTATAGTATTGGACTGTATATCAGGAAATATATATGACAGAAGAATCATGTGGAATCGTGTGGGCATCTGGACAGAATGTCTGCCATCACATTATCCGAACCACGGATAGCTCGCACCGAGAAATGAAATGGTTGAAGAGCTATGGCATAACGAGTGGACCTCGGGCTCTTCAAGTTTTTGCTCTGAATAGTAGTAAGCGCTTTTTGGTCGGTTTCCACAATGAAGTGTGCGCCTAGAAGAAATCTTTGTAACTTCAGAATAGACCATACCATAGCCAATAACTCACGGTCTAAAACCGAGTAATTCTTTTCTGCAGCATTTAATTTCCTAGAGATATACATCACCGGATGCAGAGTATCAGAATACTCCTGCATTAGTGCTGCCCCAATCCCAGTTGACGAGGCGTCACTTCGAAGAACAAAAGTCTTCTCAATAGTAGGTAACCTAAGAATTGGTGGAGATGAAAATAGGACTTTAACCTGGTCCAATGAGGATTGACATTCTTTAGACCAGCGGATCAGATTAGGCGACCCTTTCTTCAATAAAGTAGAAAGCGGTGCCATAATGGAGGACAGATTCGGAATGAATCGTCCGTAGAATTGGATCAAACCTAATAGACTCCGTACTTGTTTCTTCGTCTTAGGGACCGAAATGTTAAGTATTTTTGAAACATTGTGGTCCTCTGTCTTTAAAAGACCATGACCAACACGATGACCTAGGAAAGAAATCTCACTAAATCCTATAAAGGCTTTAGAGGGTTTTGCAGTCAAGTTATACTCGCGAAGAGTAGACAGTAATTCGTATAAACCCAAATAGTGATCTTCCCAGGAATCACTGAATAGACAGATATCGTCTAAGTATGCTATGACATCTGTACGATATGCGAGAATTCGCCGCATCATGCGTACGAATGTAGCAGGGGCGTTCATAAGACCGAAAGGCATGAAATTCCATTGGAATAAACCCCTAGGTGTAGAAAAAGCTGTAAAAGGTTTGGCACGTTCAGTTAGAGGAACTTGCCAATAACCTTTAGACAAATCTAGTTTGGTAAAGAATCTAGAATTAGCAAGTTTATTGAGTAGCTCTTCTAATGAAGGCATAGGTTCAGCATCGAACTTCGTAACTTGGTTCAATTTGCGATAATCTACGCAAATGCGAATGTTATTATCCTTCTTTCGAACAATAACCATAGACGAAGAGTATGCTGAAGTGGATGGTTCAATGATTTCCAAACGTATCATTTCATCCAATTCTTTTTCGACTTGAGACTGGAAATGGATAGGTATTGGATAGGGTCTGACTCTGATAGGATTATGATCAGTTAGCACAATGTCATGTTCAATGACATGTGTGTGTCCCGGGATGTCTGTAAGAACATCCTGAAATGTTTGCAACATCGAAGAAACTTGTCGATGTTCCTCAGCGGAAAGATTTGGAGAAACGGTCACGTTTTTCCAAGATTCCGTAGAATAAAGTGGGACCATAGGAAGAGGAAGATTGACATCAGAAAAAGTAGTTTCCTCATCCTGTATAACTGACAGAGATGAGTACTGACCATGAGGTGCTTGAGAATTGTCCGTTACCTGGAAGATAGGCTGCAAATAGTCAGGTCTTTCATGAAATTCCGTGAGCATATTTATGTGGAAAGTTTTATGCTTTCCATCAATATCGACAACATAGTCGACATCGGAAATTTTGGAGACTATTGCATATGGACCTTTCCATGCAATTAGAAGTCTGTTCTCCCTTGAAGGAAGTAGAACGAGAGCTTTGTCACCTGGACAAAGTTGTCGCAGACATCTATTTTTATTTGCAAACTGCCTTGCCTTTTCTTTAGCAAATTCGGATGAAGAAGTTGCTAGTTTGCATGCCTCGATGATCTTTTGCCTAAGAGCAATGACGTACTCATAAGAAGATTGAGTCTCATCGCTAATATTATCGGCAGTGATTAGATCGTGTAGTAAAGACATAGGGCCGCGCGGTTGCGCGCCAAAGACAAGTTCAAAAGGGGAAAACCCTGTATGTTCATTGGGGACCTCTCTATACGCAAAGAGAGCCGCGGGTAAGACCCTGTCCCAATCCTGAGGATGATCCTCAGTTATCTTACCAAGTAAAGTTTTCAGAGTCCTATTTAAACGTTCGACTAACCCATTAGACATTGGGTGATAGATACTGCTGAGAGACCTTTTAATGTGTAGCATAGACATTACCTGTGACATAGTGTCTGATATAAGTTGCGTGCCATGGTCTGACAATATTTCTCCGGGAAAACCCAAGCGAGAAAATATCAGCCAAAGAGCGTCTGCGATATCAGCAGTTGAGATGCTCTTGAGAGGTATTGCCTCTGGCCAACGTGTGCACATATCGACACATGTAAGAATAAATTGATGTCCTCTAGCCGACTTAATTCTAAAAGGACCGATAATATCTATTGCCATTTTTTGAAAAGGGCGAATAGGAATGTCAGCAGCCTGGATAGGCGCAGCATGTCGTGGTCCTTTAGATTTGACCTCCTGACATACTTTGCAAGAGCGACAGTAAATTCGTATGTCCTTGCTCACAAATGGCCAAAAGAAAGCCGCAAGAACCCTCGACTTTGTACGGGAAAAACCCATATGTCCAGCACATTGCGAGTCATGAGCATGTTGCAATATTTGCAATCTCATGCTCTTTGGCACAAGAATTTGTGAATGAGTGGACGTAGTCGAGTCTTGTACCATACGTACAAGTACGCCGTTCTTCATAGAAATCCAAGATTTTCTATTAGTATTCTGATTAGGATCACCTTTTTTTGCTAGAATGAAGAATTTTTGTAAAGAAGGATCTTCTTCTTGCAATTTGATAAATGAGTCACGTGTAATAGTCAAGTGACTATCTTGGTCATTTACTTCATCATTATTAGTTAATGAAGTTTGAGGTGGATCCAGAGCATGTGCTCTTGTGACCACCGCATTGGTAGCTTCAATGTTTTGCTCTTCCCAAACAGCAATCTGCTGTGGGGTACATTCCCTAACTCCGTGAATACGACCAATAATAAGGTCCGCAATAGGGTTTGGAAGTAGACACGCGTGGACCTCTCCCGTGAAGAAAGGAGTTGCAATATGTATTATGGCAGTAGGATACTTTTCCAACGTGCCACCAAATGTAACACATTTGATGACCTTTTCTGTAGCACAGGATGGATCTACAAGAGATTGCCTAACACCAACAGTAGTACATCCAGAATCAAACAACACTGAGACTGGATTACTATTTACAAGCCCCTTATGTAATATAAGAGAACCTCTCCCGTCATGAGCAACATTAGCAGGAAGAGCGGGCAAAGGATGACCACAGCTTAAAGTAGTAACGGTCTTCGGGTCAAATAAAGTACTGCATTGGATACATTTATTTGCTCTACCAAAATCAAAAGATGAGCATCGGATAGCATTATGGTCTTTATCATTATTAACCTGTTTATCTGCTCCCTGAGATTCTTGTTGAACAGAGTTTGTCTGTTGATATCTTTTTCTCTTATGTTGCGATCTACCGTGACCATTATTGCCTCTGCAATTATCATTAAAGTCCCTACTGTAATTTTTATCCTGGTTTGAGTTCCAGTTTCCATAACTGTCATTACCATCTCTATACTGTTGAGAACCTCTATTATCTTGGTATTGAGGTCTCTGCGAAAAATATTTTCCTCTATACCGATTACCTTTATGAAAATTTCTAAAGTTACCGGGAGTAGAATACCGTGTAATATTAGGTTGTCTCCAGTTCTGGGAAGAAGAATCTCCCTGGAATTGATTGCTATGATTCTGGGCATAATTACGGTTACTCTTTTTATTGAAATTCTGCTGGCTACCCTGAAATTTACGCATAAAATTTGGGCCATAAGGTGCTGCCGAAGCAACTGGCAGACCTTCTTTTACTTTAGAGTTGCTAATGGTTATGTGAGGATGCGCAGTAACATACTGGCTACAGTATTCTTCCATTTCTTTTATGTTTTTTAGGCTTACGCTCATGAAGAAAAGAAAGAAAAGCTTCATTAACAGAAGACATAACCTTGTCTCTAAGTAGTAAGTCCATAAGAGCATCAAATGTACTTTCTGTCTTAGACAGCTCAACCCATCGTAAAAAAGTAAGACGTATACTTGAGATGAATTCAGAGAATTCAACTCCAGTTTCTGGTAACATGTTTTTAAATTTAAGACGATATCCGTCCTCGTTAAGTTGGTACTTCTTTAACAGTGCTGCTCTGACAACCTCATAGTTGTTCTTGTCAGGCACATCTACCATACTCAACAAAGTCAAAGCATCACCTCTAAGTATCTTGGACAGATGATAAACATACAATGGTTTATCTATGTTATGCACGTTACAAGCACTTTCAAATCTATCTAGATAAAATGTTATATCATCAATTGAGGGATTAAATGCTGGTAGATTAAGCTTGAAATCCTTAGCATTAGTCTTATCTGACCCCTTATTTGCATCATTAGCATTACCAGTGTTCAACAACTTTAACTTCTCCAACTCTAAAGCTAAAAGTTTTTCTTCATGCTCCATTTTTGCTTTTCTCTCTTCTATTTCAAGTCTTTTATTTTCAGCCTCTCTTTGTAATCTTCTTTCTTCAGCCTCAGCCTGTAACTTTCTTTCTTCAGCCTGAGCTTGTTTTTCTAATCTTTTATTTTCAGCCTCTATTTCAAGTCTCTTATTTTCAGCATCAGCCTGTTTTTGTAACCTTTTTTCTTCAGCCTCTTTTTCAAGTCTCTTCTCCTGAGATTCTGCTTCTCTTTTTTGTTTTTCCATTTCCATTTGTAATCTTTTTTCATCTACCTGCATCTGCAGTTTTAAATTTTCAGCATCTATTTTCTTTTGTTCAGTTTATTCTTTCATTTCTTTTCCTCCGACTTCAATGCCTTGGCATATTGAACAGTCGCAAATTCTTCTAATTTATCACCAGTCTTCCCAAGGGCTTTACCCTGCTCAATAAAGTACTCAAATGTAGACATGATGTCTAAAATGTAAGTACTGAACCTGAAATAATTAATTATCTTATTTCAACCTTAATAGCAACAAGACTTAATAAAGTGCTTGTATAATCACTATGTTTACTCCAATCTCTGTGGGAAACAAGACTTGACACCAACTTGTATTATCAAATGTATAATAATATCCACAAGTCACTTCTCTATCATCAGTGCACTACACAAATCAGTGCATAACCATCAGTTATTTATCATAACTGCACTACAATAGTGCATAAGCAAAAAACCACCAGTTAGTTATGATAAGTGCACTATAGATCAATAGTGCATGAGCATATATGTAACAATAGTGAAAGCTAACTATGCAAGAACTATGTAAACAATAACAAAACAATGTAAACAATAACAAAGATCAAAGTCAATGTAAACAATAACAAAGATCAAAGTCAATGTAAACAACAACAAGGATCAAAAGAATACGAAAACATTCGCATAAGTCAAATAAATAAACAGCGAAAACTAAAAAGAAATATCACAAAAAATGTGATGACAAAATGCGAAAAGAAGACAAACAAATGACGTCACAATGTATAAACAAAAATTTTGTAAAGAACTAAATAATAAGGAAAGAGTAGACCTACAAATACAAACAAATCAAAACAAAACTAAAGAATATGAAAAAATACCGAAAACAACACTGACCATATCGTCACAACTAACAAAAATTAGCAAAAATATTGCTAACAATTTCCAATTAAGGAAATTGCCCCTAACAGAACGCTATCATAAGACCTCTATGACGTGGTATTTCTTATGACAGTCACCACCCATCCGGACCCGCTGAAATATGAACATATAAATATACAAATAACATATAACATGTAACAAAAATTTGAAAGAATTAGAAGGCTCAGTTAGAACATAAGGGCACAGTTCACAAACAAAACAGGCCACTTAACTTCTATGTATCCACAACGTCAGCACAGTTCAGAACAGGATGTGATCAGCATTCCTAGGACAATGATCCAACGTTGATCCATATCTGCTCTCATAAACTGCCATGACGAAGGAAATGAGCTTCTAACAGGAAACAGCTTCTGAACTTGACCTTCTGAATTCTACAAATTGACTTGAGCACTTGACCTTCTCAATCCGGAACAGTTGTTACGGCACTTGTCCTTCTTCCTAACAGATCAGGAAAACAATTTGCTCGGAACTTGGCCTTCTAACCTCGGAAAACTGGATACCCACTAGCAGCGCCGGGTAGTTTCAAAATCAGCAACTGTCAGGAAATCCGGATACTTTCGACAATAGTAACTTTTCTTGAAGGAAGTGAGTTGAACTGTAATCTTGAAAGCTTGATGATGATGTCTGGGTTTGCTGACCCCCTTGATAGCTGGTACCAGAGTAAACCAACAATTGGCCACCAAAAATGATAAGGGTGGATTTAACCAAAATGATAAGCCAAAGGGTCTGACCACCAAAAGTGGATTTAGGCTGACGACAAATCACCACCCCTATCGACACCTGGTATTAAAGTGCAAGATGTAGGTGTCTTCTCTGGTTTATGGTGTTGCTGTGTATGTTGCAGTAGAATAGTTCACAGGTTACAACACAGGCAACATGATGTGTAGAGTCATGAAAATGGTAACTTCGCTTTATGTTTTATACCATTTATTGCACGCCACAAAACAGTCATGATATTATGTCATCACCAACATAGTTCAACGAATGCAGCATTCAAAATCATATTAGCCGATAGTCATGTAGAATCCAATACTCATTATTCGTATTGTAAACAAATAGCTTCTGTATATTCGATATCATAAAGTTCTGGTTCATGAAGCTGTATAAATAATATATTTATATAGCACAGATCTGGGTGCCTAAAGTTCATACATATAACTTCTGCAATAGTGTCAGCTGCAGATCATCAATGTTCATAGACAATAATAAATGCTCCCTTCCCGATGCTAGCAGATCAGATGTATACAATAAGTCCGTTTACTGTCTGCACGTGAATAGCATACATGGAGTACAGGTCAATCCGACCTTTATAACATTCCTAAGTCTAACCATCTGACTTGGACGTGATCTCTGATATAACAAATCCTGGAACACAGACAATAGTCTTGTTGGTCTAGAGCGACCCATATATATATATATATATATATATATAACTAGTTCAGGTATAAAGATACCGGTGGCGAACTCCTAATCAAAGTACCTCTCCATTTTGAATCACACAGGCGAGCAAAGAGCGACAAAAATGACGAACTTCTAGATGATAGCATAAAGTTCAATACAAGAGGAATTACCTTTCTTCGGAAATCAACCACGAACATATGCCTCCAGGCAGGCTTGAATAATACTGGGAAATAGTCTAGTTAGCTAACTAACTCACAAAGACAATGTATTTCCCTCAGAAAATCACAAGACGCAGATTGCGTCCGCTCGCTGCTCAGACCATTTCTAAACTCCCCCGAGCTGGGCGGAACACACGAACCAACTCTCCAAGTCTAGTCATGCGCAGAACTCCACTACCTGAGTAGCCGTTCACACAAGACGATTCTAAGAACATTCGAGATAAAAGTCTTACACAGTCGCGCCTTTTATGGTCATGAACAGAAACGTTAAGACAGGTTTCAGACATTACAACAGTTGACTGATACTACCCAATAAGGAGATATGGTCACGCTTCGTTCAAGAAATTATAGACCGAACGTGTCTCGATACAAGAGGAGGCAAACCCATAAAAAATAGTAGTCTCAATATCTCGGGTTATGTCCCTTTGACTGTAAAATATCGTAATACACATTTCAGTCAAAAAATGATCATACATACGAAAAATGATTATACAAAGACTTTGGAAAAGAATAATGATCTGTGCGTAACAATCAGCTCTTTAATTTCCGCGTAACCCTTCATGACCAGGACAGTAGATCCACGCCAGGTCTTGAAGATTCGAGGCTTCTATGGAGGTTTTCCATTCATGTCGTAACATTAGGTACTATTAGGTAACTTAACGTTCATATTTACCACCCCTAAAACTTTATAATGCACCATGTAGATCCCGGGGGGAGGAGGGTCTGTGTGGTAAAGTGGGATGATATAAACATTTATAGGGGACTTAGTGTACTGACTGAGATCAGCTGTGAAGGTATCTGTATCTAATAAGTGTGGTGTGTTACAGATGACCTTACTTTGCTACCACATTTAGACCTCAGTCAGACTTATTCTGGAATATTGTGATGACTACGTTGAATGTCTAGGGTTATGATAGTGATGAAGTGTATGGTCACAACAACCAACAGACAGATAAACAATTTAACTTAATCCACAATACTTTACAACACTGTGACACTACATACATAGAACACTCTATAAGACTATCTTAATAAGTCAAGTGTTAACTTTTAAAATATGTATTAATTCCTTTCAATAATAGATATCCTGATTCAACTACAAAGTGAACCAGGAATCACAATCAAATGTAATCACAAGTTGTATGTACACAATTTATAGATAGGATCTTTGTAATGACATATATTATTATTACAATATGTGTGTAAGTTGTGATGTAGTACTATGAGGTAATACTGGCTTTTCAAGCTAGGTTGTTGTTTGTCATCATGACTTCATGTGTTTGTTGCTGGTGGAAATAATATTGGAAAGGTTCACAGTTTCTTTTATTTGAAACAAATAACTGTCCCTCTTGATTTAATGTACAGTCAATTTTAGAGAGGGGTATACACAAGATTGAGCTGCTCTGGCCAACGAAATCTTAACTTCTGTGTGGGCGGCAGGCAAACTGACTCCTCTGCTCGCTTGCTTCACCGTTTTCTTGAGAAACAACACTGGTCGATATCTTGACCAAGGAGTATGCTACCAGCCTCTGGATTCAGCAAAACTCAGACCAGGTGCTGCTTTAATACTTTAGTACCACGGTCCCACAATTCAAGGAAATATTAAACAAGTACGTTGACTGGCGATGAGTTATGGCACAATTCCGATCTGCCTCTGCCCCAGGCTTTTATTAGAAAAATATGAGCCGGTTCTCAACGCACTTGCTTCTACAAAGTTTATTTTCAAAAAGTGGCACTGAACTGACGCTCCTAATTGACTATATTAAATGGTTTAGCCAATGAGACCATGTTTACAAAGCCTTTGAAAAAAATGTACCCTTCCTACCGTTTCCATTAACAACCAAAAATAGTATTAGCAGTCGACTAATCATGTTTCGCCTTACATATTATTCTAGCCAATCAAATCGGATCTAACGTGGTGGCCTCATTTCCTCTAAAGCAGTGTCCAAACACGCCATTATGAGCAAATATGATCCTGTGTTGTCAGACAACACCACTATAATATTTTGGCTATAATTTGTTAATTATTTGTCTATTTGCTTAACACCTAACATATTCTTTGTCAGCAAGTCCTAAGGCACCCAAATATATAAGTTTAATGGAGCTAAGTGGCTGCGTTCAAAATATGTATTTTCTTCTACCACCCGTTCACTTCTATACGATGGGGTGTCTTCTGTACAGTCAGGCTAATGTCAGGATTTCAGACATAAAACAGTATTGTGTCATGTTTCCTAATAAGCATTAAACATGTTTTTTAAAACCTTACCTCGTATTGGTAGTGTTTTTTGTCCCTGTTTATTTGAAAAACAGCAAGCCTGCATGCCTTTCGCGTGGGGTGGCATTAATTTTATATCGCGAGACGACGTGGTAGTATTGCATGCGTTCCTCCGTACATCTCTCTCTCTCTCTCTCTCTCTCTCTCTCTCTCTCTCTCTCTTCTGAGCCCGTCTGTCTTTTCGTTTACGTAGTGCATAAAATGACATTAATGTAATATTAATCTAGGTCATTACGCAGTGTGTCTATCTCAAGGTTTTCTAAGAAACACAGTACCAGTTTTATTTTTAGAAACGCGTGTATTTGATGCAGTAGGCTTTACTAGCAAACGTGAAAGCTTTACAATTATGCAGACGAAGTAGAAAAAGGGGATTTCTTGTTTAACTAGTATGACGTTCTATAACACAGGCGTACGCTATTGTGACCGCACTGTTCTTTTACTATTCTTCTTTCCTTTTATTGAATTAATTCGTTAGGCTTTACATTTACTTTCTAATTTAGATATGTGGATTAGAATTTCACGACAGTCTGTTGAGACACAGAAGGAATAGAAATACTGATCTCTCAAGCATGTCGTAAGAGATGACTGATAGGAGGTTGTGCTTGAGGCGGGGAGCCTCATCATTTAAAAATTTTTTTTACAAAGACCACCACCGTAAGAACACATGTTGCAGGCTTCCTACAAGGGACCAGCAGCAATAGTGGCTCCATGCTCCATACGGAACGATAAAGGAAATCATGTGAAGGTTAATACTTGTATATAGACAACACGGTGACCACAAGCAAGCCAATAATGAAAATACATGCCGAACAATAAAATATCAAAAAAGACACAGGACGTAGACTCCAAACAACAGCAATTACCTTCTTGTCCACATCTGTAAGAACTGCATCAACCTTTTTTTTTTTTAAAGCAGTTTTATTTAGTTTTATCTGAGTGTTATATATTAGCTTATTATATATTAGCGTCAAATCTTTGACGCTCCCAAAAATAAAAAAAATAAAAAAATATGTTCCGCTTATCGTAAAGAGCTCAAACTTTGTCTGCAGTTCCTTATCTTGGTACATTTTAATCTTTCAACTTTTGAACAGCATTCACAAAACTGATTTTCATATAATAAAATAAAAAAAGTAAATAAAACGAGAATATCTTCAATTACATAAGGGTTTTAAAGCAAGAGAATTAATGCACTGCAAAATATATTGTATTTCACGTTTAAAGGGATAAGGATCGAATGGTGGTTTGGTTTGGTTTGGTTTGGTCTGGTTTGGTTTGGTCTGGTTTGGTTTTAAGGACTATCTTCATTGCACACGAACTACTCCATCAGTGCTTCGATCTCCTCCCTTAGATCAAACACGGAGGATCTCAGCACAGTGCACGAGCACCAGCAAGAATCCCAATGTGTGTATATAGGAATCACACATTCTATAAACAATTTTGTGGTGGGTAGGTTTCTAATTTTTAAATTTTGCCAGGGCAGCGCCCTTATGGCCTGCTCTTTACGATTTCCAACTGCCGTGGGATTTTTAACGTGCGCAACTTGCATACGGGAGCTCCTATTTTTTCGCCCTTATCAGAGAATGCTAGGCATCCGATCTCACTACCCAGGAGACCAAGGGGGAGTATGACATTATTAGGACCACCGGTTCTGAAAAAAAATTCCATAAATTATATTCCCTCAACTGGGAATCGAACCCGGTACCTCTAGAATTCGAGACGGACAGCAATACCTCTTAGCGACACCGACCCCATATTTGGTGTTTAAACCGATTAAAGTACATTTTACTCACATATATATTTCACTGGACGGATAAACTAATATTCAGTTGTGAATTAAAATCGTAAAACAAGTAAAGGAAAACAAACAAAGAAATTTCAGGGATCCACTTTTATTAATCTACCAAATTCACCAATCTACCATTAATCTACCAAATTCACCAATCTACCATTGATCTACCAAATTCACCAATCTACCATTAATCTACCAAATTCACCAATCTACCATTAATCTACCAAATTCACCAATCTACCATTAATCTACCAAATTCACCAATCTACCATTAATCTACCAAATTCACCAATCTACCATTAATCTACCAAATTCACCAATCTACCATTAATCTAAAAAATTCACCAACTAAAAGCAGAAAGTAACGGTTCCATGCATTTTATTTTTTCTGGAATCCGCAGTGCAAGAGAGGTAGAGGGTACCAAAGAAAACATAGAGAAGAAAACTGGAGACAGACATGAAGAAAACATAGAGAAGAAAACTGGAGACAGACATGAAGGGCGTGAAGAAGACATGGAAAAACCTTGAGCGGATGGCACAGGACAGGAAGACTTGACATAAGTTTATTGAAGGCCTTTGCTCCTTTGGGAACTAAAGGGTGGTGATGATATATTTTATTGCATAGAATAAAAGTAGATACCCAGTTATCAGTTCATAAAAAGGATTAATTTGTGAACGATAAGACGAATTACTAGTTAATGATAACAAGATCTGATTTCATGGCATGGGGAAGTCCAAGAGCCAAATGAATAGACGATATCACAGAAATCTTACAACAATACGGGTTCACAGATACCACACACTTAATTCAAGTATGCAAACTTCAGCTAACCACTACGCAACCCGGCAGCAGTAGAATGAAAAAGTAAAGTAAGATAGATCACTGACCATCTACGTTTATTCTGTGTAGTAGAATGTGTGCTCTCAGCTTGCAAGGTGTCATAAGGGCAAGACACATGGCGCCACATTAGAGTGCTGAATTAGTGGGCTGCTAAAACAGACATGGCAAGGATGAGGGCGATCAGCAAAGTCAGACCGAGTACCAGACATACATACTTTCTGAGAGCAAGTCAACACATGACAAACTAAATATCAGTTTACTATCCATTCGTGACTGTTTAGTGACTGGGAGATGGCGGTCGATCTACCTGGGCGAGGAACATACTCGGAAATCATTAGGAGATCTCGAAGACGATCAGACATAGTACCACACTTCTCATCGTCACACCAGATTATAATGACTGAGCGCACCGTGCCATTTGAATTCAAATTAGACGTGCAACACTCAAATTGGCTAAATATAATGATCTGGTCATGAAATTGAGACATGACTGGTTCACAGCAAAAGTCATAGTTGTAGAGGTAGGTGCAAGGGATCTAGTGGCTGCCTCAGTGTTTGGTCCACTGAAACAATTAGGTATGAATGGACAGTCAAGAACAAATGCACTTAAGAGTATCGGTGAAACGGCGGAAAGGGCATTGTGTTGGCTGTCGAGCAATGGAACGGGCTATGGAATTGAGGCCAATAATTTAGATGCAACTTAATGGTGACTTTCATAATTGTCGCAAGCTAGCAGCATGGATAAAATAAGGATTGAAACCGATAGTTGCAACCAAGGCAGAGTCGGTTCAATTCGAAGCACATGCAGGAAAGATAAAAGGAGACGGACACAGTTGGGCCCGCCCCCTCAGAATGTAAAGAAGACAAATGGCCAAAACACTTGTCCGACGGGGAGACAACTTCTGATGATCAGATTGCCTCCTATTGTATCGCTCTGTACAGAGTTTCCTAACATGTGAAATATTTATTTTCTGTTTTTTTTTTTTGTTTGTTAGTGTATCTGGTAACAATATTAATAGTGGATCCCTAAACCGTGTTTTTCCTTTCAATCAATCTCTCAAAACGCTTTAGCTCCCCAAGGAACATAGGTCTTCAACAAACACATGCCAAGTCTTCCTATCACGTGACATCAGCTCAAGTTCTTTCCACGTCATCCTCATCATTTTCACGTCTGTCTCCAGTTATCTTCTCCTTGAGTTTCTCGGTCTACCATTGCCTTTCTTACTATGGCGGTTCTGCACAGTCACAGGACATCGATTTTGGAGTTCCCGCATTTCTGCTGCCACCTGTACCGTCTCCCCTTGTTCGTTCAATGTTCGAACATTTCAGGTTCCAAATCTGAAGGTTCTCCTAGAAGAAAGAAGGTTAGTCAACAACACATACTCATTTCTGCTTTCTCTGTGTTGCGTCACGCGCTTCCTTGCCAGAGGACCTTCTCCTATCTTGATTGACTCAGTTTTATTTTTCTTTACTTGACTTGTCCAGGTTTGTTGAAGTTTTTGTGGTTTAATTATTTAAAAATTTTTTTTTTTTGCAGTATGCCGGAACCGGCCTCATGAACAACCCTCCTTTTCACTACTAGGGAACAGCGTTACTATTCTTTGCTCTTCTTTCGGGCCTTGGTAACACACAGATGAATATTTTCTTATACTGTACTAGTTTTAACGATGCAGAATTTTACTCCTTTACAGTAACAACCAAGAGTGTCTCAAACACCCACCTTGAGTGGTGGGACTTGGTGAACTCGTTCCGTGTCAGGCCACTGGGTACATGCACTGTTCCTCGTGTTATACACATCTATATGCCGGGTGGAGATGACTTGCCAGGAAGGAAAATTTCTAAGCCAAAAGGTGGAAGAGTGCAAACTGTCCTTTGCGTTCACAAAGTCGGTACTTCAGCTAAACGTCACGATCTTTTTAAACCATACAAGATATTCAATAGTTTCCAGCAAGGAAAGAAAAACTGTTGCAACAGCGAAAATAGATAAATAAAGAGAGAGCACGGGAAGTGAATAGGCAAAGAAAAAAGGTTACTGGGTGTAAGATTAATGTATTTCAAACTGGCAAAGGTATGAGCATTTGGCAAGGGCCTGTAAAGGCGTTCCCAATCTGGGGTAAGCGTACCCGCCACGAGGTATGAGAAGCTTATGAAAAAGGGGGGGAGGGCGCGGGGAATACGTGGAAAATAACCATAGTATCCTGCTAAAACATTCTGAAAGTAAAAGGTAACAGTAAAGGTATGCCTATAGCAGATACTGTAGTAGGGGAGTAAAGTGTTAGATACTTCACAATTCTAGGTCCAGCATCAAAAGGTGGGGTGACCAGTTCTGTTTATCGCTATCTTGTTCTTCCCTAGCGTAAGAGCAAGGTCAGGTACCCATTACAGCTAGGTAGGCTGGAGCGAGTCGGTACCGTGAAATTAACCCGGTAGCGTGTCCGTAAGACACCAGCGCTCTAATTCCAAAAGTAGTAATGCTCGTTAAAAAGTTTTGTGAAGTGGAAATAAAAAGGAAAAATTGAACCCTGTCCCCAATCAAAGCCAACACAAGAAACAAACTGGACGCTTAACATGATATGCGTGAATCTCTTTAAGAAAACTGTTCGAAGATCAAAACTTTTGGTTCAAAAGAAACAGAGTCAAAGGTCTCACTGATTTATTTGGCTGTGTTCTGATAAACATTTAACAACTCAATCAATCAATCAATCAATCAATCAATCAATCAATCATTCAATCAATCAATACCATTTAGCCCCACAAGGATCATAGGTCTTCAACAAACACATGCCAAGTTCTCATGTCACGTGCCATCATCTCCAGCTCTTTCCATGTTTTCCTCATCATTTTCACCTCTGTTTCCAGTTCTCTTCTCCAGGTGTTTCGTGGTCTACCTCTGCCTCTCTTACCCTGGGGGTTCCAGAACAAGGACTCACTTGTAATGCTATCAACAGGTTTCCTCAATGTGTGTCCTATCCATCGCCATCGTCTTCTTCTTATCTCTTGTTCCACTGGCACTTGTCTGGGTCGTGTCATCAGTTCCACATTGGTGACTTTGTCATACCATTTCCATCCTTATATTCTACGCAAGGACAACTTAATGATATTTTTTAAATATCGTTGTGTATGGAATAAAACTTTCTGTTTGACAAATTAAGTAATCCGCTTATTTATTTTTTGGTATGTACATAAACATGGCAAACTCTAGAATTTATTTCATCTCATACTGATTAGGCTTTGTCGTACAAGGCGACTAATGTGAGATTGTGGATGAGGCTGACAAAGTCATCATGTAAAACGCATTGCCACAAAAATCACAGCTCTAAGAGCATGTGACTACTTGGTTCAAGCTTATTTGAAGGAGGCCAGCTGTTGTGGTGGCTCCGTACTGTGTAAGGAGCGCAAAGGAAACAGATGATAATGATAATAATAGGGCGTTGTTGTTGTTGTTTAACTAGTGCGTCTGAGCTTCTCGCTCTTTTGAAGCCAATACCAAGTTGAAGACACCTTGGTAGTATCTACATTGTAGATCTAGGCTTTTCCTGTGGCTTTTCTGTCATTCCGAAACGTGTTGGATTCAAGTCATGAGCTCCAGTTTCTCCAGCTTGGCCTGCATTTAAAGGATCATCGCATCTGGTCCCAAGCTAGGAGTAAGAATTGCGTGGCATACTGTGCATTCCCCGCCATCCAAGGGGGGTCTCCAACTATGCAGAGCTAAAATGCTGTGCTCTGGTTCTGGGCTCTCTCAAGGAATTGCCACGTCCTGCACAGAGCCACTTCTCAGCTCCCCCTGCCTATCACTGGGTCCATAGTGAGATCCTCCTGCATGCAGTCAACCAGGTCAAAGCCAAGGAATCAGATGTGGGGCTCAAGTGACTTCTCCAAGCTTAGTGAGCAATACTGGGTTCTCAACAAGTTTCACTACAGGGGGAATCCCTGAAAGTTTGTGATGATTTTAAGAGTCAATGAGAGTGTAATTAGCTTCACAGAGGTTCACTTCCGCATATGTATAGTGTAGCATTGTGCATAGCTGGTGGGGTACAGGAAGAAGTATTAGACGCCGAGGGGGTACAAGGAGGAACAAAGTTGGGAACCATTAACTCAGAGAATTCCCCTTGTCGCTATAGCAAAACTTAACCGGAAATGTTGAAGATAAAATGTAGCTAATTTCTACAAGCATTCTTTACTTCTCTGAAGAGAGAAATAAAATGTAGCTAATTTCTACAAGCATTCTTTACTTCTCTGAAGAGAGAAATAAAATGTAGCTAATTTCTACAAGCATTCTTTACTTCTCTGAAGAGAGAAATAAAATTTAGGACTACTGCATCTTCAGGTACGTCGTCTAAAGCGACTAATATAAGGTGGATAATGGAGGCATGTAACCTCATCATGTTAAATACGTTACCACAGAAACCACCACTTCAAGAGAACCTGTCTGCTTGTTGCGTGCTTCCTGAGATACCTACTGCAGTGGAAGGTTGGTAGACAAATGTGAATTGAAAGTACTTGAGGCGATCTAGCATTAACATCGCACCAGACACACGGATGAAAATTGCTTCTCACTGGACGGCATAAAGTGCGTGCGCGCACACACACGCACGTCACACACATCACACACACACACATCACACACATCGCACACACTCCCCCCACACACACAATTAAAGCAGAGTTAGGAAAACAAGTACAGAGAAGTGGACGTAAAGCCAAGAGCAGTTTCATAAAATCTCATACCTAAAGGTCTTTTATATTTGGACATGCGCCCTAATATAACCGACTAGGTTGAACGGGACGTGCCTCGCCAAAACGAGGCAAAACTTTATTTAAAAAAAAAAAAAAAGTTTCATACATATTAGTATTAAATGAAACGGATTTCACTATAATCAATTTGTTTTCTGCTTTCTTATTGCCTTTGTTGCCAGAAAGTGCATTAATAAACTAAATAAAATTAAGCAGCCCAAGTGCAACTAAAAAAAAAGTGCTGCGCAGATATTGGATAATCTATCTTTGAGTTCTTAAAAGGGCCAGACAATCTTTCAGCATCGGCGGCGTGTGCAGTTGTTAATTTATTGCTATAAATAACAAACGTTGGCGTTGGTGAAAACAGAAGCTAACAAAACGTATTGATAGCATTAGAAGGCAGTGCTTGTTATGGAATTCAAAGGGTAAAAAAGGTAGAGGACGACCGACAAAACACATACAGAAGAGAACTGGAGATACACATGAAGGTGTTGAAGATATTGAAAGAACTTGAACAGATGGCATGGACCGAACTCAACCAACGTTCTTTTCAGGACGAACGACGAGGAAGAACGAGAAAAAGAACAGATGGCACATGTTAGAAAGGCTTGGCATGCATTTTTTGAAGCCCCGTGTAATTCTCGGGGTCTATGAGAAGACAACGAAAGAATAGAACTAATGCACACTCAAGCATGTCGTACATGGCGACTAGTATGCCGTTGTGCATGAGGCTGGCAACGACGTCATGTAAAACAAAGTGCAACTGCAAGAGGGCGTGACTTCTTCATGCAGGCTTCCCGCGATACCCGCTGCACTAGTGACAGCATGATATGTAAGAAGTGGATCCCGTTACACGCCTATTGAGGCATATTGGGAATACGGCGTTAGGCCCGTATTTTCTTGACCATCGGCACACTACGGGTGATGTGATCAGTATCACGCCGGCCGCCTTAACCTTCCCAGAGTTGCTCTGGTACCCAATTCATGAGGCTGGGTCGACCTTGGAGCCGTTTGCGGTCTAAAAAAATCCCACCTCAACTGAGGATCACCGAGCTAGGAAGGCAGTACACTAACCACTGCTCTACCGCGCCTCCCTAGCTATGTAAGAAGCGTAAAGGAAAAAGATGATCATGTACTCCTTAGGGATCAGAAGCGGTTAGGTGATTGTGGTGAAGTGGGATGTTATAAATACTTATAGGGAACTTAGTGTACTGACTGAGATCAGCTGTGAAGGTATCTATATCTATTAAGAGTAGTGTATTATAGATAACCTTACTTGCTACCACATATCTATATATCTCAGTCAGAATTATTCTGGAATAGTGTGATGCTACGTTATGTGTCTAGGGTATGTGTATGATGAAGTGTAAGTCACAACAACAGACAGATAAACAATTTAATTTAATCCACTACTCTTGACAACACTGTGACACTCACATACATATAACACTCTACAAAGATATCTTAAAAGAGTCACTGATAAACTTTCAAATAACAATATGTATTCATTACTGGCATGAATGAATATGTGTCCTGATTCAACTACAAGGGAACCAGGAATCACAATCAATTTAAATTACAAGTTATGTACAGAATGTATTTAATATGAATATTGTAGTGACATATATTATTACAAATGTTCTATGTGTGTCAGTTGTGTAGTAGTAAAATGAGGTAATACTGGTTTTGTTTTGTTCAAGCTCTGTTGGTATTTGTCATCATGACTTCAATAGTTTGTCTTTAGGGACTAGTATTGGAGATGTTCACAGTTCCTGATTTTAAGACAAGTAATTCCCCTCTTAATGTTAATTTTACAAAGTCAGTTCAAGATGAGGGGACATAATGTTGAGCTCAGCTGGCCAAGTTAGCTTATCTGGCGTGATGGCGGCAGGAAAGGACTCCTCTGCTCGAATTCTCCTCTGGGCTCTGGAGACACCTCACTGATAGCTAAAAGGACCAAGGAGTATGCTGTCCGTCACTGGATTCAGCAAAGCTCTGACCAGGTGCTGCTCAGTACCATCAAGACCACTGTCCCTGAAATCAAGAAGGATGTACCTTCTACTTCATAACTAATTTATATTTTCTTTTTACACTGATCACAATACATCACAAACATTGCGTTCAGAGCGTTAGGCCAACAGTCAGCTTCATTTGAAATACTTATTCCAGTATTACCCTTCTTAATGGTTACTACGCCTCTGCACTTCCAGCATTATTTCTTTCTAGTCAATCATCCAGGTGTCAGTGTACTGTTTGGCCATTCCATGCCGTTTTACTTCTCTCCGACACCCTCTGTTCAGGCTGGAGCATTACAGGCTTTACCTCACGTTTGCCACTGAACTACACATATATATACAGGCATAAATCAACAATTCACATCAATTTTCATTAAAAGATATTGAATGGTTCAAGCTTACCACAATTCATACGAATAAACACAGATACGTTGATTAGCAATGAATTCTGGCACAAACTGGCACAAATTTCCATCTGCCTATGTTCCAGGCTTTTATTTAACACAATTATGAGCTGGCTTCAACGCACTGTTGCTTTATCAAGATCATTTAAACAAGTGGTCTCGAACTAACGCTCCCAAGTGTGTATATCAGCGAGACTGGCCAATGAGCCACGTTTCGACAAGTGTTTGAAAAAATGTTACCTTTTCCCGTTTCCCCTAACAACGAAAGATAGTATTTATAGTTCGACCAATCGTGGTTAGGCTTTCATTTGTTGCGCTCCAATCAATTTGGAGTTTACATGGTAGGCTATTTATGTAACGTAAGGTTTTTTTCAAACACGTTATAAAAAAATTTTATGAGCAGAAATGATTTCATGCTGTCAGGCAGCCTCACTATTTTATTTTGGGTATAATTTATTAATTCCTGGACTATTGGCGTAACGTTTTACATATTATTTGTCAGCAAGCCCTAAGGAACCCAATTTTCCCACTTTAAAAGAGCTACGTGGCTGCGTTCAAAATATGTATTTTCTACCTCCTGTTTCGAAGATATGCTGTCTGGGTACTGTTATGTTTTCAACCGTAAACCCATCTATTGTTATCTTTTCTAATAAGAGTTTTTTATGATTTATAAACCTAACTCTGGGAAAGGGTAGTGTATTTTATCACTGTCCGTCTGAAAAAAAATTAGTGCATGTAGACTTACACGCGTGATGCATGCGTTCCTGATTTTCAGCCCTCCCCTCTCTCTTTATCCTTTTGTCCATCTGTTCGTTCGTTTTGGTAACGCAGTATAATTAATGTTAGGATTAATTTAGGTCATTACGCAGTACGTCTCAATGTTTTTCTTAGAAATGCAGCACACGTTTCATTGAAGAAAGCGGGTATAATACAGTAAGCTTTTACTATCAACGTGAAAGCGTTACAATTTGCAGACGAAGCAGAAAACAAGGGGGATTTCGAGTACATTCTTTGTGACAGCACTGTCATTTTACCATTGCTCTTTTCTTTATTATATGTATTTATTAGGCTTTATATTTAATTGATAATTTATATATGTGGATTAGAATATTCCATGACAGTGATGATAATTTATTGTTAATGAGTTGCTGTAGTTGTCGTGAGGTGACTCTTAAACAGTGTTTCTTGACCAGGGGTGCATGTTCACCCTGGGGGGGATCCAACTTTTGTGGGTGCGAGACCCAACTTTTGGAAGTGCGAGGCATACAAAATATTTTAGAAAGCGAATCACCATACGGTAATCACTTTTATAATACACAAAACTCAAATGTATTTCTACAAAATGGAACAGTGACAACATGAATTAAATATCGTCCCTTAGTCAAATTTTGTATATAACATTTTTCAAAACATACTTTTATCTCTTTTTCTTATTTATGGTATATTTTACGAGCTGGAAGATAATGGGGTGCCAGGTTTCTAAAGATCATGTAAAGGGGTGCCAGGTTTCTAAAGATGATGTAAAGGGGTGCCAGGTTTCTAAAGATCATGTAAAGGGGTGCCAGGTTTCTAAAGATGATGTAAAGGGGTGCGAGGCGTATTAAGATGTTTTAAAGGGGTACACGGTTTTTTAAGAAGTTTTAAATGGGTACGAGGCTTTTTAAGATGTTTTAAAGTGGTGCGAGACCTGTAAAATGTTAAGAAACACTGCTCTTAATGAAGAAAAGAAGTAATTGCAGAAGAAAGACGTGATGCAGAAGGACACAGTTGACCAGAACGAAACGCAAGCTAGATTAGTTTCTTGTTCCGTGTTCTCGTTTTAATTTAGAAATTGATATTTCTGAAAGAACAAGAAGAGACAGCAAGTCAGATCAACAAAAACAACCACCAGGAAATTACAAACTATCATGAATGGATGCTCGCGGAGAATAGAAAGAGTGAAGTGGTATGACTAGGTCACTGATGTGGAACTGATGACAAGAACTAGATAAGTGCCAGTGGAACAAGAGATGTGAATGAGACTGGTGAAGAATACGACACACATTGAGGAAACCTGTTCATAGTATAACAAGACAGTTCTCGTTCTAATATCACAGGGTAAAAGAGGTAAAGAGAGATAGATACACTGGAGACATAAAATAAATAGATTGGGAAGACTTTGAAAGATGTTGATCTGACGGTGCCGGATTTGAGGATTTGATGATCATGATGAGACACAATTCATTCATACACACACAGAATGTGTAAGAGAGAGAAAGATAGAGAGAAAGATAGAGAGAAAGATAAAGAGAGAGACAGAAATTAAGATAACATAATTATATCAAGGTACTCTTTCCTATCGCTATCGTTGTTTTTAAGTTATACTTTCGTACGGATATTAAAATTATGCCAGAACTTCTACCAAATACATACTGTAACATATGTTAAATATATGCAAAGCTTGAAGTTAAATTTATGACATAGTGCATATAAAGATATGACAAACTGTCCACATTAGATATCTGACGTCACGTTTATAACTAACTTGACTAATTAGATTTATGCAAACACTGCTAGTAGTATAACTGATATGTAGATAAATATATTTAAAATGTAAATGTATGCATACAGGTTTCGCAGATGGCGCCAAAATAGATTACAACGGACACTCGAGTGTAAAAATGTCTCAGTAAGAAACAAGATGATTTATGGATTACTGTTATTTATTTATTTTTAAAACTTCTTTAGTTTGTACGTGGATCAGTGGATGCAGCTATTCTGAGGTCAATGTCCTGTCTTTTGTGTACGAATCGCTCCTTTTATGGTCAACGGAGTGTCTGACGGTTCTAGTAGATCAGGCTTCCTTGTTATTATAGTCAGATGAGTTTAGCCTTTGTTAGGGTAGTTGTTTGTGGCTTCTGTCCAAGTAATATTTCTGATCTTCACATTTCTCATCATCACCATCATCAACATTA
This sequence comes from Oreohelix idahoensis, assembly GCA_024509875.1. Classification (NCBI taxonomy): domain Eukaryota; kingdom Metazoa; phylum Mollusca; class Gastropoda; order Stylommatophora; family Oreohelicidae; genus Oreohelix; species Oreohelix idahoensis. The sequence goes on from JAMPIV010017464.1 coordinate 32,291, forward strand.
TCATTGTCACCATCACCATCATCATCATCATCATCATCATTTTCACCATCATCACCATGACTAACATCACCATCATCATCACCATCATCATCATCACCATCATCATCATCACCATCATAATCACTAACATCATCATTACAATCGTTATCATCACCATCACCATCATCATCACCATCATTATCATCATCATCATCATCATTGTCATCATAACCATCACAATAATCACCATCACCAACATGTTCACCATCGTCATCATCATTATCATCATCATCAACATCATCACCACCATCATTATCATCATCATAATCATCATCAGTATCATCAACATCATCACCATCGTCATCATCATAATCATCATCATCAACATCATCATCAACATCATCAACATCATCATCATCGTCATCACATCATCATCAACATCATCATCATCATCATCATCACCATCGTCATCAGCATCATCATAATCGTCATAATCATCATCATCATCATCATCATCATAATCAACAACATTGTAAAGTGTCCGTCTGTAATGTAAGTCACTGTAAACCTCTGTAAAGTATGTGGTGTATGGTGTGTTCTCTTTCTTCGGTAAAGCTCCACTATCAATCACTGTAGCATGTTGTTTGTGGTGCCACTACTGTATATGTTCATTGTAGTGTACCGAGTTGTTGAGATCAGGCATGCTCCAGTCTACCCAGCTGTAAATGGGTAACTCACCCTAGTCCTGAGTTAGGGAAGGCAAAGGCAACTGTAAGCAGTAGTTTCCCTCTAAGGCTCCAGGGGGAGCAGGCCCTAAACTTGGTCAATTCAACCGACGCAGGATGGTGTATATATGGAGTGGAAGTGTAGAGTGTGATTAACGCGAATGGTGGATTGTTCGTGTTCTGACCAATCTAAGCACTCATTCACTTGTCTACAAGGCACCAATGCAGACTGCTGGAATCTTTGTTTACACAGTTTATTTAGACGCACACACTGGGACATAACGAGTAAATCATGGGTATATGTTGACACATCAATTTGCAGGCATACATAGTAGATCCCATATCATGACACATTCATAAATAATGGGTAGTACATCAATAGCTTCCAATGTCATGATACATTATGGCCGCATCCCCTATCTGACTAAACGCGTCAGTGAAGGCGGATCGGTAAGTAACTAAAGTTGCTTTATGTTCACAGTTTATGTCATATTATGAAACCACGATAAGGGGTTTCTATCAAAATTGAGATCTCCTTGCCACTGTCCGAATAGTAAGATACATGCCCCGTTCTTTGGACAGTGATTCAAAAATATGATGACAGGAATGTAACATGGCCGCCTTCCTGAGTTGTCGCTCACTCACTCATAGGAGGGTATATATAAGCCAAAGTTAATTTGAAATGCATATGAATAATTTCCTAAAGTTTCTCCATACAGTTCTACAGTAATCCAGTTACTTCACGTAGACATAACTGCTGTATGGAAGCCCGTCATCTTCGTCGATACAAACATGACCCTAGCGTTGTGAAGCATAACATTCCAACTAGGTCTAACCGACAAGAGATCATCAAAAATAGGGTCTGGCATTACCTGGAGTCCGAATCATACATGATACCGTACATTAGGAGAGTCTCTAACACAAACTCTAGTAGAGACACAATCTCCTACAGAAGAAAAACCACTTCATAACTCATTTTTACTTAAGAATGTACCAGCCCTAGAAAATGCGTACCCGCCATTGTAAACGGTACATCGGAACTCATCACGACTTGTCAAGACAACTCATACTTCCGCTAGAGCGGCATAACAAGAATATAGTCCTGCCTACCCATCCAAAATATACAATATAGGACTGATTCTACTTGTACTAATAATATGTAATACATATGAATTCAGGCCATAAACATAATAAGCAAATTAATCTATTTTCTGGCCCTAACAAATAAGTACTGACATGAGTGCAATATCCATGCGCCGAATCAATATCAAGAACGATTACTCCTATAATCAAAAGTGTAAATCAATCATGAATTATCTAGCTTTACCATAGACAGCATTTTCATACACAAATGAATGAATGTCTATATCTTTTCCATATTAAATAGCCATATCGATTTTTGTAATATGTGCGTCAAAATATGCACGCAACAAACATCACCATCAACATCATCATCATCATCATCATCACTCTTCAGCTCTCTAAGGATCACCCAATCATTGGCTGTCAACAAACTCCTCTTCGTTAACCCCGACCTCTCGACTAATATGAAGTTGGGCACGGGAGCTGGCTATCTCATAAGGTAAAACAAATTGTCACAGAAGCAGCTACTACAAGAGAGTGTGAGTACTTGGTGCATGCTTCTTGTGGGGGGAGGGGGGGGGGGGGGCAGCAGTGGTGGCTCCATGCTCCATAGGTAGAGCTAAGAAAAATGATGATGAGGATGAATTCCACCTATATAACGACCTAAATTCCACCTACATAACGACCTAAATTCCACCCACATACTACTTACTTAGTCGGTCCCCTTCTACCGTGAGGTGTAGAGATTTGGAAGAGAGAGCGCCAGACTATCCTATCGGCTGTCTTCCTCCTGGCCTGGTTCCATTCTAGTCCTCGATCCTTCAAAGATACACGATTACTTTCTGACCTCGGGGTCTAATGTTGTCCTCCCAGCGGACTCTGGGTCGTCCTCGGGGTCTGGATCCTTGGCTCTTTGTTTCCCATGCTTGTCGTGGTATCCGATCTTCTCCCATTCTGCAGACATGGCCAAACCATCTTATTGGGACTGTTCTACTTGGGTCTGCAGGGGGTAGGATTTAAGGCCTTGACGTATCGTCTGGTTGCGTACCATGTCTCTTCTTGTTACTTCAACCACCTTCCTCTTATACCTCATTTCTGAGGTTTGGATCTGGCTTTTATGGGTTGTAGTCATTGCCCATGACTCGCATCCGTATGTCAAGACTGGGACATAGGTGGAGCGGTATACAGCCATCTTCGTTTTCTTACCAACCTAAATTCCACCCACATAACGACCTAAATTCCACCCACATAACGGCCTAAATTCCACCCACATAACATCCTAAATTCCGCTCACACAACGACCTAAATTCCACCAACATAACGACCTAAATTCCACCCACATAACATCGTAAATTCCGCCCACATATCATCCTAAATTCTGCCTTCACAACGACCTAAATTCCACCTACATAACGTCCTAAATTCCACTTACATAACGACCTAAATTCCACCAACATAACGACCTAAATTACACTCATAAAACGACCTAAATTCTACCTATATAACGATCTAAATTCCACCTACATAACGATCTAAATTACACCTACATAACGATCTAAATTCCACATACATAACGACTTAAATTCCACCTGCATAACGACCTAAATTCCACCTATTTAACGAACTAAATTCCACCCACATAACGACCTAAATTCCACCCTCATATCGACCTAGATTCCACCTACATAACGACCTACTTTGCACCTACATAACCGAAATTCCACCCACATAACGATCTAAATTCCACGCACATATCGATCTAGATTCCACCCACATAACGACCTAAACTCCACCTACATAAAGACCAAAATTTCACCTACATAACGACCTAAATTCCACCTACATAACGATCTAAATTCCACCCATATATCGACCAAAATTCCACCCAAATTAACGACCAAAATTCCAACTACGTAACGACCTAAATTCTACCTACATAACGACCTAAATTTCACCCACATAACGACCAAAATTCAACCCATATAACGACCTAAATTCCACCTACATAACGACCTAAATTTCCCCTACATAACGACCTAAATTCCACCTACCTAACGATCTAACTTCCACCCATATAACGACCAAAATTCCTCCCAAATAACGACCAAAATTCCACCCTTATAGCGACCAAAATTATACATATATAGCGCCAAAATTATACACATATAGCGACCAAAATTCCACATATAAAACGGTCAAAATTCCACCCATATAACGATCAAAAGGTGAGAAGAACGAGCAGTGAGTCCCAGCTTATGCCCTAGGAGGGCATCCAGACAAAGATAATTGTCTTTCATTCATTCTGAAATAGAGAGTGATCTTCTTTCTTCTTTTACTGTCTTATGTCTTCTTTGTTTGTTGGTTTGTTTCTTTTCATTCTTTCTGTCTGTCTGTCTTTCTAGCTTACTTTCTTTCTTTCAAACTGTCTGTCTGTTTATCTTCTTTCTTTCTTTCTTTCTTTCTTTCTTTCTTTCTTTCTTTCTTTCTTTCTTTCTTTCTTTCTTTCTTTCTTTCTTTCTTTCTTTCTTTCTTTCTTTCAAACTTTATTTCAAACTGTCTGTCTTTGTTTGTTTGTTTGTTTGTTTCTTTCTTTCAAACTGTTTTTCTTTCTTTATTTCTTTCTTTCATAATTTCTTTCTTTCTTTCTTTCTTTCTTTCTTTCTTGCTTTCTGTCTTTCTCTTTCTTTCTTTCTTTCTTTCTTTCTTTCTTTCTTTCTTTCTTTCTTTCTTTCTTTCTTTCTTTCTTTCTTTCTTTCTTTCTTTCTTTCTTTCTTTCTTTCTTTCTTTCTTTCTTTTAAACTTTATTTCAAACTGTCTGTCTTTCTTTGTTTGTTTGTTTGTTTCTTTCTTTCAAACTGTTTATCTGTTTTTCTTTCTTTCTTTCTTTCAAACTTTATTTCAAACTGTCTGTCTTTGTTTGTTTGTTTGTTTGTTTCTTTCTTTCAAACTGTTTATCTGTTTTTCTTTCTTTCTTTCTTTCAAACTTTATTTCAAACTGTCTGTCTTTCTTTGTTTCTTTGTTTCTTTCTTTCAAACTGTTTATCTTTCTTTCTTTCTTTCTTTCTTTCTTTCTTTCTTTCTTTCTTTCTTTCTTTCTTTCTTTCTTTCTTTCTTTCTTTCTTTCTTTCTTTCTTTCTTTCTTTCTTTCTTTCTTTCTTTCTTTCTTTCTTTCTTTCTTTCTTTCTTTCTTTCTTTCTTTCTTTCTTTCTTTCTTTCTTTCTTTCTTTCTTTCACCCTTCTTTTTTTCTTTCTTTCTTTCTTTCTTTCAAACTTTATTTCAAACTGTCTGTCTTTGTTTGTTTGTTTGTTTGTTTCTTTCTTTCTTTCTTTCTTTCTTTCTTTCTTTCTTTCTTTCTTTCTTTCTTTCTTTCTTTCTTTCTTTTAAACTTTATTTCAAACTGTCTGTCTTTCTTTGTTTGTTTCTTTCTTTCAAACTGTTTATCTGTTTTTCTTTCTTTCTTTCTTTCTTTCTTTCTTTCTTTCTTTCTTTCTTTCTTTCTTTCTTTCTTTCTTTCTTTCTTTCTTTCTTTCTTTCTTTCTTTCTTTCTTTCTTTCTTTCTTTCTTTCTTTCTTTCTTTCTTTCTTTCTTTCTTTCTTTCTTTCAAACTTTATTTCAAACTTTATTTCAAACTGTCTGTCTTTGTTTGTTTGTTTGTTTGTTTGTTTCTTTCAAACTGTTTATCTGTTTTTCTTTCTTTCTTTCTGCCTTTCTCTTTCTTTCTTTCTTTCTTTCTTTCCTTTCTTTCTTTCTTTCTTTCTTTCTTTCTTTCTTTCTTTCTTTCTTTCTTTCTTTCTTTCTTTCTTTCTTTCTTTCTTTCTTTCTTTCTTTCTTTCTTTCAAACTGTCTTTCTTTCTTTTCTTTCATATTGTCTGTCTGTCTTTCTTTCTGAACTTACTGCTCCTGAGAAACATAATGCCAGGCAAATAGACAAGTTATGTTTGGTGAATACCAAAAGCTACTTAAAAGTAAAAGACGAATCTGAACTATTGACAAAGACACCAAAAGCTGTTTGACAGCAAAGACTCGTTGTGTACCCAGGCATTAACTAGGGGATCAAGGCTCAACTGCTGAAAAGCAGTAAGTTACTTTTAGGTACTCAAAAGCAAGTAATACAGGTATACAAATAAAATAGAGAGACTGTTGACAATAAGCTTATGGCCAACGAAAAAAAAAAAAGAAAAAAAAATTCATTTTCTCACTCTTTAGATCTACAAGAAGCGGAAGTCTTCAACAGATGTATGCCAAGTCCTCCTGTCACGTGCCACCAGCTCAAAATATTTCTGTGTCGTCCTCAACATTTTCATTTTTGTCTCCAGTTCTCTTCTCCATGTGTTCTTCTGTCTACATGTGTTCTTCTGTCTACATGTGTTCTTCTGTCTACATGTGTTCTTCTGTCTACATGTGCTTCTCTAACGCTGGGGATTCAAGAACAAGGACCGCCTGATAACATTGGTTGATCCAAAGAGGTGGCGACTGAGCGATCGCCACTCCCTTGGGACTTTGAAAACCTTTATTTCATTTCAACTTTTTTTATTTTTCACCACGCTTGAGACTTAAATGTAAGTAATCGTTCGATCAGACGACCGACTAATTAAAACATGCCTTCTTCTTACTCGTTCGTCCTGAAAAGGACGTTGGTTGCGTTGTGTCCGTTTACAGCGAAGCTGCGATATTTGTGCCTCTCCGCTCGACACATCCGACTTCAGCACGGCATTTTTTGGGACCGGGTTTGCCTTCCCTCTTCGATACCTACGCTCTCGGCCAGACTGCAGTGATGCAGCCTGTTTCCAGGACCACCACTTGGAGGTGAAGTAGGGTCTTGGTCAGCTCTGGTTCGCCGACCCTGACGCAAGCAGTCAAGCTATGGGTCGCTGACTGCATTCATTACTTTTGCAGCGTCTTCGGTCCCAACGTAGTTTGCATGTAATTCTACGCGGTGGGACAATATGTGTATATTTGGAGGGAAATGATTGGGGGGGGGGGGGGGGGGGGGGGAGAGAGAAGGGGTGTCACGTAGACAGATAATCTATTTTACCATCTTGTCCATAATTTGATTACTCCTGTTCAAACCCCACCCGCGTTTGGTTACGTTCTGGCTTTCAGTAGAAATCCCCCACTGGTCAGAAACGGTCAGCGTAGCGGCAATATTACAACACGCACCTGGTCCGTCCAGGGGAATTTCTCTGGTCGCTTTAAAACGTTTGATCACGAGCGGCTGGTACCCTTTGAGGCCTGGGTAACGAGTTTGATCGGTTTCAGGGGGAGATAATAATCGCGGTCAGTCTCTGGGGTTTCGCCCCTTAGAACGCATTAGCGATCATAATATTATGCATTTCTCTACCTGAGGAAATTTTCTTGCGGTTGTTGACTTCTGATGTCTCTAGAATAACCTTTGTATTACTCTCTTGATTACGCATTACGCCGATACATCTGTAGAAATATGCAGGCCAGGTGTCCGGGGGGAGCGTCCTTGTAATCTATAAGAGTAGACGGGTTTAATAAGACAAAGACATTCGTGAATATTCCTGGCCCGTAGATGACCATCATGAGATAAGGCAAACTTTAACACAGTACTAGAATGTGTTTGCCTATGTTTTAGTCATTTTCGGGGTGAGTTGACATATCTTATTATAATATGATATATTCATGTTAGCTTATATATATGATAGGAAAGTGACTTACTTCATTTTTGAGGACTTCATCTAGTAATTTTAATTCAGGGATAAGATTACACTGCCTACGGCCTTAATTAAGTGGTGCTTAAACTGTTACGGTTTATCATGGGTTAAATGTTAAACTTACAATAACAGATATTAGGCGTAGAATCAGTCCACAGATGCTTATCATGGGTTAAGAATAGGCTAAATTAACTGTCATTTCTGTAAGATAATGTCAGGTGTGGATTGTTCACTTAAAAACTGAATAGTGAGATGCAGGTAATAATTCTGGATTATAGGAGATAGTCACTTATTCCTTTTTGATAGATACTTTTAGTGGCAATGGAGAATCATTTTATGCTTACTTGTGTGGCTAGGCACTAGTCTATAACTTTCACTGAAAGCAGTCACCAGGCATAGATATAATTATATCTTATGATTTAGCCACAACTGTATTATTATAGCAAGAACATTGCACTTTCTATGTACTCATTTTGTGGAATGCTAATATATTTCCCCAAGGGGACATACGATTTATTTGTGTAATGTCAAATGCTGTAATCTGTTTATGTAAATTCATTTAATGTTGTAAGATGAATAAGCATATTCATTTAACTGTAACTACAGGTTAGGTTTCCTGTATGTTGAGATTGGGAGAAGAGGAGTAGATTGTTGCTGTCAGAACAGTTACTGACAGGTACCTGGGTGTGCAAAAGATATTAAAGCCTATGCGCGGGCGCTGTGTTGATAATTGATATTTTTTAAGGAACAGGGAGACATGGTTAAAAGACAGCCCTAAACTATCATTAGCAATAACTACAATAAATTTAATCCCATAGTGGAGCGCGAAACTTTCTGTATAAAGTTAGTGTGATTTATTATTTTGCTTGAGGATTGTAAAAAGGTGTCTTTTTTGGGTCTCAGTTCCAGGGGATACCGAATCGCTAGAGCAGACTCCAGTCAGGCGAAGAACGTCATGTTCTCTTCAATCTAGAGGGGGTTTCTGAATAGCCCCACGACATCTAGCAACGAATAGTCAACCCCTCGTTTCCTGAATCAAAACCCCTTTTTGTCAACGCCAAGTTAAGCTCACGCAATGCCACGAGCCAACGCTAAATCTGAAATCATCTAATGCAGTAGTAGTTTCCTACTCGCCTATTGTGGATTACCATGTCAGAGCAGTACGGCTTCCAGCATATCAATCAGCCCAGCATGCCATATAGCAGCAGAATTTCATATCACCAGCCTTTGTGTGTGTATAAACGGTGCAGTCAGATCACAGTCCAAACCAGCCCAAACCGGATTTAATGCCAATCGAGTAAGAGCGCATGGGATTCGTTGTCCTCAAGTAACCTCGTCTTGGGGGTATTTTCCTGGAGACTTAAAACCTCGCATGTTATGAGCGGACAGCCAGGGTGAAGACCGAGTTCCAGCCCCTCACGCTATTATACGTAAAAAGATCATTATCTGCGAGTTTGAGGTCACCAAAGTTATCGCCTACATTGGATTTACAGGTCAATTCCATTCCCGCATGGTGTATATATTTAGGTAAAGACATTGTAGCTATTACATGTGGTCCCACGGAAAAAACGGGCAGGCTGTCGCTCGGTTCGGTCATTTGGTCAGCAGGTGATAGACAGTCGTCCAGTCACACCATCGCGAAATCAGTGGTGCCACCAACGATAGCGACTACACTGGATTTATACAGGTCAAGTTCATCACCCATGGAGAATATTATTACGAAGAAAGACACTGTCTGGGGCATTGTACTTGGTCCCACGAGAAAGGACAGACTGTCAGACAGTTTATTTCATTTCTCTGTGTACTACAGGTTTTATGGTTGGGTCTGTGTGTTCGTTGGTGTATTTGCATTATTGTAGTTATTGATGAGTTATTGATGACTATTGATGAATATTTTGATTATTGATGTAATTTTATGTTGTTGTGATGATATGCATTATTTTCATGCTTTTCTTCATTTAATAAAGTTTACACCTTTATTAATACGCTGTTCACGACCTTTCCATCCATAAGTAACTTGTTTTTAGCTCTTTACTATAATCTCTATGTATGATAAGAGAAAAGAGTGAGAGCAGGAGGTGCTTAGACAGACATAAGTGAGTTGAGGCTTGGAGAGAGAGATCATTTTGATAAATCTTCTTCCAGGTTGTCTCAAGTCCATCTCCTATTTACACCTTTCTGTCTGTGTAATCTATAACTCTGTCAGTCCACTATCCCTTGTCGATTTCACTACTGTTGTCCAACTCGACAAATACTCTACACTCAAACTCAACCACGACAAGGGGGAGCCTTATCATTCTGATGTTTCCCCCTTTCCTATGACAATTCCTAGACCCGCCAGTGGCCTCGTGACGATATCAGCAGTTTCCTGAATGTGTGTCCTATCCATCGCCAGCGTCTTCATTACCAGGAAGGCAGCGAGTAAGGGAAATGGTCACCTTACCTCATAAAGTTGAACCTAGTGTAGTGAAGTCTCCAACACGTAACTCCTGTACTGCAGTATCTGTTATGGGACTACCTGTATCCTTAATTTGGTTTGTACCTACAGGGAGCCGCGGTAGCATAGTGGTTAGTGCACTGGCTTCCTAGCTCAGTGGTCTATGGTTCGATCCCCAGATGAGGTGGGATTTTTTTTAGGCCGCAAATGGCTCCTGGGTCGACCCAGCCCCAAATGGGTACCAGAGCAACTCTGGGGAGGTTAAGGCGACCGGCGTGATGCTGACCACATCACCCCTAGTGTGCCGACGGTCGAGAAAATATGGGCCTAACACCATATTCCCAATATGCCTCAATGGGCGTGTAACGAAATCCTTTACCTTTTACAGCTGCTGTTACGTCGTAGAGACCACAGAGTTACAGGTTAGTGCATTCCCATGTCAGATACTGCTGGAAAAATTGAAGTTTCTGTAGCAATGTGTTTTAGGGGATGATGACAGTCTTACGGCATGGTACAAATGGCTAGATGAGCGTTCACTGCATTGGGAAATATATGGAGATCGAAAGAAATGTAGAGCAGTGGTTAGTGCACTGGTTTCCGAGCTCAATGGTCCATCGTTTGATCCCCAGTAAACGGCTCCGGGGTCGACCCAGCCTCATGAATTGGGTATCATGGCAACACTGGGAATTTTAAAGGCAGCCGGCTTGAGGCTGACCACATTATTCCTAGTAAGCCGTTTGTCTAGAAAATATGGGCCTAAGACCATATTCCCAATATGCCACAGTTGGCCTGTAACGAAATCCTTTTTCCAAAAACAAAATGAAGTCCAGCAACAAAAAAAAAAATCAGAATTTTCGATTCACATGTCAAGACAGTCATTTTGAATGGCTATGAAACATGGAGAAAAAAAATGACTAAAAAGCTCCAAACTTTCTTAAATGGGTGCTTGCGTAGACAAGAAGAATTGAAGTGGTATGACAAGATCACGAATGTGGAACTGATGACAAGAACCAGACAAGTGCCAGTTGAACAAGAGATGACAAGAACCGACAAGTGCCAGTGGAACAAGAGATGACAAGAATCAGACAAGTGCCAGTGGAACAAGAGATGACAAGAACCAGACAAGTGCCAGTGGAACAAGAGATGACAAGAACCAGACAAGTGCCAGTGGAACAACAGATGACAAGAACCAGACAAGTGCCAGTGGAACAAGAGATGACAAGAACCAGACAAGTGCCAGTGGAACAAGAGATGACAAGAATCAGACAAGTGCCAGTGGAACAACAGATAACAACAACCAGACAAGTGCCAGTGGAACAAGAGATGACAAGAACCAGACAAGTGCCAGTGGAACAAGAGATGACAAGAATCAGACAAGTGCCAGTGGAACAAGAGATGACAAGAACCAGACAAGTGCCAGTGGAACAAGAGATGACAAGAACCAGACAAGTGCCAGTGGAACAAGAGATGACAAGAACCAGACAAGTGCCAGTGGAACAAGAGATGACAAGAACCAGACAAGTGCCAGTGGAACAAGAGATGACAAGAATCAGACAAGTGCTAGTGGAACAAGAGATGACAAGAATCAGACAAGTGCCAGTGGAACAAGAGATTACAAGAATCAGACAAGTGCCAGTGGAACAAGAGATGACAAGAACCAGACAAGTGCCAGTGGAACAAGAGATGACAAGAACCAGACAAGTGCCAGTGGAACAAGAGATGACAAGAACCAGACAAGTGCCAGTGGAACAAGAGATGACAAGAACCAGAATAGTGCCAGTGGAACAAGACATGACAAGAACCAGACCAGAGCCAGTGGAACAAGAGATGACAAGAACCAGACAAGTGCCAGTGGAACAAGAGATGACAAAAACCAGACAAGTGCCAGTGGAAAACAGATGACAACAACCAGACAAGTGCCAGTGGAACAAGAGATGACAAGAATCAGACAAGTGCCAGTGGAATAAGAGATGACAAGAACCAGACAAGTGCCAGTGGAACAAGACATGACAAAAACCAGACAAGTGCCAATGGAACAAGAGATGACAAGAATCAGACAAGTGCCAATGGAACAAGAGATGTGAAGAAGTCTTTGGAGATGGATAGGACACACAATATAGAAAACCTGTTGAAAGCGTTATCAGGCAATCCCTGTTCTGGTATCCACAGGGCAAGAGGGGTAAAGGAATACACATAGAGAAGAAAACTGGAGACAGGCATGAAGGAGATGAAGAAGATATAAAAATGCTTTGACCTGATGGCATGGAACAGAAAGACGTCTCATAAGTTTGTTGCAGGCCTATGCTCCATGTAGAGTTGACAGGTGACGGCGAAGAAGAAGACATAACTTAATTAGCAGTAGTTATAATCTTTCTTTGTCTCCTAAAAGACCCCCAGAAAATGTAAAAAGTCAGGATACAGATCACACCTACATACATCTCGATACGGAGGTCATGTGATGATATCGGATTCATCTTTACACATAGAAAATGAATGACGTATTCTTGTATCATTTTACTTGTATAAGGGTCCCGCCCTAGATAAGCATCTGCACTATAAAACCTCTTTTGAATTATTACATTGTGGCGTGCAGTTAAAAAAAAGCATGACAGACACGTCAAAGCGAACATTAACATATATTACTGGACAAAAGTTAAGGGCCGCCATTCAGTTTAGACAAGGTTTATATAATTGATTGGCAAACTGTAAAGATAAGTGAAAATGTCATTAAAACTGAGCTCAGAGAAATGTGTATACATTTCTGTGTGCACTAGGTTAATTTTTTTTAAATGTCCAAAAACTGGGTCACTTTAACTCGCACGTGAAAATTGCCATTGTTGCTGCAAAAACTCGTGGTTTTTGCAACACGCCCCACTAGTTCAAAAGGTGAAAAAGTGAGTTGAATTTGAACACACATCGAAAATGATCATCGGTAAAGAGTGTTCACCGTTGGTATGCAATAAATCAGTATGACAAGTGGTCGAAATGATCACTGCATTAGCCATGCCACCAAGGAGAAGTCTCAGCACTGTAGACCGTGGTCGAGCCATGGCATGGATTCAGGATGGTCAATCTGTTCGTCATGTTGCAAGACGTTTAGCAGTGTCCCACTTCATTCAGAGACTTCTAGAGAGATTTCAAGAACCGGACATTTGGAAAATCGCTGCTTCATCTTAGATTATATACTGTCTAAACTGAATGGCGGCCCTTCAACTTTTGTCCAGTAGTATAATTGTATGTAGCTTTTTCGTAAATTTGTCAGGCAAAATCAAAATAAGAAGCGAATGAAAGCAGCATCTTCCTCAGTTGGTCCTAGAGTTTAGGACGTTGGTTTAGAAACTGGCCCACTATCTAAACTCTAAATACGTTCGTAGCTAGGGATTCAAGAAGGCCGAAAGTTACCCAGTCGCTGTCTTAATCTTAGACTTTACTGTTCATGACCCGGCGTGGCAGCAATCTTGCATTGTTTTCTTCTTCTTTATTTTAAGTCCCATATCAGATACTGCCGTTAGGGAATGAAGTGTTAGAGACTTCACCATACATGGTCCAGCATCGAGAGGTGGGGGTGATTAGTTACGTACCTCGCTGCTTTTTCCTTCCCCTAACTCAAGAACAGAATCAGGTACCCATTTTAACTTCAACGAAACAGGCCACGCTAATTCATAAGTTGTAAATTGTTATTGGGGGCCGGAGTGGCTAAAAGATATGGCGTTCGCCTCTAACTCTAAAGGTACATGGTTCGCTCCTAGTACATGGAATATAAGTGAAGGACATTTTTTATCACAACCAGTGGTTCCTTATGATGTCATACTCCCCCCCCTCCCCCCTCCCCGATCTCCTGGGTAGTGAGGTCGGACACCTAACCTTTTCGGATAAGGGCGAAAGAAAGAAGGTCCAGTGTGCAAGTCGCGCACGTTAAAAATCCCTTAGCAGTTTGGAGACAGTAAGGAGTAGACCATACGGCCGCTGTCGTGGCAAAATTTTAAATAAATTAGGAAACCTACCCATCACAAATATATTTACGGAATGTGTGATTCCTGTATACACACATTGGGATCCTTGCCGGTGCTACTGAGTTCGTGCACTGTGCTGAGATCCTCCTTGAGTGATCTAAGGGAGCAGAATGGTGCACTGATGGAGCTGTCCTTAAAACCAAACCAAACTAAATTTGTATTTAATTTTCATGTTTTTCACTTAATTCTCGCTTTATTTCCTTTCTGTTGCCGTCAGTTTGTTCTTGAAGAAGACCTTTTGGTCGAAACGCAGGCAATTCTCTGTGTCTTATCCTAGTAAGATTTATTACCCTTTATTTTAAAACCTACCAATCTCTACCCACGCACCCTGAAGTCTCTGAGGAGACAAAGAAAGAATGACACTTCTCCTTCCTTAGATATGTCGTAAGATGGGACACATATGGGACAAATATGGGACAAACATGGGGTTCTGCTTGAGGCTCTTAACCTCATTATATGAAACAAATTGCGCCAGAAACAACCGTACGTTTGTTCTGACTTCCTGCAAGAGGACTTGCTGCAGTTGTGGGTCATTGCTCTATAAGGGGCGACAATTGGAATAATAATCTAATTTTCTTCTTCTACTTCATCTTACAAATACTATTAGATGAGAAAACAAACAATAAGGGTATATCACTACTTAACAAATAAAGAACCTGCAGGTAAAGGGGTAAATGGAAGCCAAAGGAACAGACACGAAGCAGAAGTATAAGTATATAAACTAATAAAACGGTATTGAATCAGTTTTACAAATAACAGTTCACATGAAACAAGAGGCGTTTCGGGTTTTACCCTTCGTCAGCCACAAACAGGTGACAAAGACAAAATTACATATAGATCTAGGTACTACAAAAACATACGGTGATAAGAAACAATACAAAATGAGCGATACAAGCACATGGAAAAAGTACAATGATAATACAAGAAAATCGAAAAACCTAACAGAAATACCGAAGCAAGAAAGTAAATAATAAATGAAACGAAAAAAAGAGAATTAACAAAACTTCGGAACAAGTAAAAGTCACTTATCTAGAACCGTATATGCTTGGAATACACACGACCGTAGTACTCTCTCCAAGAAATCTCGAATGAAGTGACGTATAAGATAGCGACAATTTTTAAAGAGATACAAAAGGATATGAAACGAACCAAAACCAAAACATAAGAAGATAGATCGAAAAAAACAACGAATAAAGAAGAATGAAAAAGAGAGAAAAGCTACCAGAATTTATGCAAAATGATGTTGAACATTGAGACCTTCAGGATGTGAAGGATGTAAGAAGTACGTGGCGAGAAACACTGATACTTTTCAAAAGACGCGATGACTGAAAGCGCGTTGTAATCGGTCTATGTACTGAAAGTCCAGGGCTTTGACTGACTGATAATAATTTGTATATTCACTAGATCACTAGATGGAATATCACCGATTAACTGACTGATTAATATGATTTATTTCTTCACTAGATGAAAGACCATTGATTAACTGACTAAAAGACATAATTTGTATATTCACTAGATCAAATATCATACTCACAAACTGATACAAAGATAACATGATAAAATATAGAAAGGCTATGAGAAAGGGCACGACAAACAAGATGAACAAATACTAATAAAATACATAATGATAATACCAAAAATCAAATAAAAAAAAAAGCTAAGACTTGATAATAATGTGTAATCCTGCGATGAATCAGTCATATCAAACTCTGCAACGTGGAATAGAAGTGAAAACGTAATCTATCTGTTAGCTTCTGTTACGTTTGTTTTTACCCCTGTAAGCTTTGCTTCGTTTTGGCGAGGCACTCCCCGTTCATACTAGACACAAGGACCGTCGGTCATATAAGGGCGCGTGTCCAAATATAGAAGGCCTTGTGGTCTGATGTATTTGGTACCACGTGGTGCTTTTAACATATTTTGTTGTGCGGGTATGTATTTGTCCTGCAGTCTAATTTAGTTTTAGCTTAACAGAATGCCCAAACCATATTAACATTTTTATTTCTAAGTACCAGTGGAACAAGTGGTGAGAAGAAGAAACTAGCGTTCATTACGGCTCATATTGAGGAAATCTGTTGACAAGCATTAGAAGGCAGCCTTTCTTCTGGAGTAACAGAAGAAGGGGGAGCCAGAGAAAAACACACGGAGACAAACAGGAGATAAAGAAGATATGAGGAGACTTTAAACAAATGGGAACCGAGGTAGCGCAGTGGTAAGTGCACTGGCTTCCTAGCTCGGTGGTCCATGGTTCGATCCCCAGTTGAGGAGCGATGTTTTTAAACCGCAAACAGCTCCAGGGTCGACCTAGCCTCATGAATTGGGTACCAGAGCAACTCTGGGAAAGTTAAGGTGGCCGATATGATGCTGACCACATCACCCCTAGTGTGCTGATGGTATAGAATATATGGGCCTAACACCATATTCCCAATATGCCTCAATGGGCGTGTAACGGGATCATTAACCTGGCACAAGGCAAGAAGGTTTAAACTCAAGTTCAACATTATTTTGTTGACGGTCTTCCTCCTTATGTATCTCAATAGTAATGATGATGATGAATAAAGTGCCATGAAACAATAAAACATGGACGAAAGGGAAAAACAAGTACAATCAGATTATTTCAACAAAACTTGAGGGAAGATTATAAGGGAGGAGATCGGAGCACTGATGGAGTTGTCCGTGTCCAATGAAGATAGTCCTTAACAACAAAAACCAATTCAACAAAAATTAAAGAAAAAAAAAAGTGCCTACGACAAGGACGCGGTGGGTACATATGTACCAAATTTTATATAAAGAAAATTATGGGGAACTACAGTCAGAACGTAGTGAACGGTGCCTTTTTTTTAATTTGTAAAGGGAAACGGTAATGCGACTTACTAGGACAAACGAAAAAGAATATCGCATACGTTGCGACTTAAGGCCTATGTCAAGGAAAGAAATGAAAGCGAAAGCGATGTGAGACGCCTATGAGAAAATAAATAATTAAAGTGAATGCCGCTGGTTATGGATCGTGAGATGAATACGCAAATTGGCTTCCGCATAGTGAATACATACTAAGTAGGGAAAAGAAACAAAAACAACCAAAAATTTATGTAGTAGAAGAAGAAAAAATGTTAACGAAATAAATGAAATAGAATTAACACCAAACATAACATTTAAAAAATTATATGTATATATAAGCGAAGCTCAAGTTTCATTAGCTTCAACGTAGATCCACCTTTATACATAAAATTAAGATAATAAAATAAAAGAATAAAACAAATACACAAATAAAGGGACGGAAGAAGTTGCCGATGAGAAGATAGACGGGTGGGAAAGAAAAGAAGTGGCGATAGACATCAAGAAATACAACATGAGAGGAGAAGGTCCCCTCCAAAAAAAGAATATTAAGTGTTCAGAACATCTGGGTTTAAAATACTCGTAACTCATAAGGTGAATGAAACGTTGTTCGAGATGAAATCAACTTTTTGCATCATAGGAGCAGAATCTGAGCGCAGTGACCGGGATGTCCAAAGGGCCTTGGAGATCGTAGAATTTTTTATGGCATAAAAAAAAACAGCGCATGGAACGAAGTGAGCACATTATCTGTCTTCTGTGCATCCACCCATCAATTCATCCTCCATCCATCAATCCGTCCATCTATCCATCAATTCGTACATCCATTCATCAATACTTCGATCAATCCATCCCTTTATCCATCAATCCTTACGTCCATCCATCAGTCCAATCTTTCATTCATCAACCCTTCCGTCTATCCACAAATCCATCCGTTTATCAATCAATCCTTCCGTCCTTCCATCAATCCATTCTTTCATTCATCAATCCTTCCGTCCATCCAGTTATTCAGGTCCAACGATAGGCGGAAGACCCAAGTCATTTTGGCCCGGGCCTGATTTTACAAGGAAGTCTCACTCCAGTCAATGGTGCATGATTACCAATGACTTTCTTTACACACAGATATTAATTACATTTCTTCCTAAACAATGAGGGGACCTCCGCGATGTTAAATGGCCCGTGCTTCATTTGAACTCACGAAGGGCCTTCATTTATTGATCCATCAGTCCATACATCCACCCATCCACCGACCCACCCATCCATTCATTTGTCCGTCGGTCCATTCATCCATCCATCTATCAATTCTTCCATCACTCCATCCATTCATTTGTCCGTTCATTCATTCAGCATACAGGGTGGTCAAAACGTCTGGATCCAAAGGTTATTTGTTTTATATAAATATTATCTCTCTTCTAATTAAAAAAAAATTATTAAATTTTTTTTTCTCCAGTGCCAATATGTATTCGAAACTAACAACAGATGAAAGCTTGAAGTCGAAGGCCACCAATTTGAACATTTGCTGTAATTTCGGATATTTAAATAATATATACAGCTTACTGCTCTGTGGATTCAGACTTTTGAGCCACCCTGAATATTAGCTGTAGACCTATGCGATATAGTCTTCATTGTCCGAGCGTCTTCCAGGACATAACTAAATAAATATTATCACAGTACATTGTATTACACCTATTGCTGCTACCCTGTGTTTGCTTCATCATCACTATACTTTTTGCATTTCTTTTTGTGTCTATATTCATTATCGTTGGCTCCTATTTGCACATATGGCTGAAGAAAGTAAAACTCAAATCGTCCCGTGTTACCAGTGTATCATTCATTCGTAAAACTGACTCCATACTATTTTCTTTCTTTCTTATTTTACGTAATACATTACTTCCAGGACATAACATATAAATACATTTATAGTAAATTAGATTAGATAACTCAAAAGCAAACTGCACTGTAATTTAAATTATTTCCTGCATACTTAGCAACGACGTCCTGTTGCAATATATTTGTTTTCATTACTTTTCCAATCCACATTTCTTAGTGCTCTGATTTCTTCTGTTCATTTTCCAGAGGCGAGGTTCATTCAGTGCGCCATGATTATGGATCGAAGAGCCAAGCAGCTGTGTAATTTGCTCCTGAAGCAAAGACCCGAGAATTTGTAGCTAAACTCAATCATCCATTTAATTTGAGTAATGGCACCTAAGCTCCTGAGCGGGGACAAAATGAGCGTAACACCACGAACGTTTTATACTCCGAGTTTTTATTTTCCCTCGTGTTTGTTTCCGTTTTTTGAATTATTATTATTATTTTTTTTTTAAGTAGACGATTTAGAAGAAATTCGCGAATGAATTAGTAAAATCGAAAATATTGACGTAGGTCGTGAGTGCTTTTTTAATCTTGTGATGAATTAGATATTGTTTTCTTCTTTTTTAATTTGACATTTACACGTGATAGACGAGGAATTAATTTGAAATATCCATTAATAAAAACGGGATACACTTGGTTCACACATTGAAAGTCTTTATATTATTCCGGGATTATCTTTAAATTATACATTATCTTTACAATATCAGTGTGGTGTGATATTTTTTCAGAATATTCTCTTATTTCTTCCTATTCCTTTGTCTCTTATTCTTTCATTTTAAATTCTTTACCTAGTTTGCGCCTGAGATTTTTTACAATAGGTTTAGAAAACTTCCCACCACAAAAATATTAATAGAATGTGTGATTCTCATATACACACACATTGGGATTCTCGCCGGTTCTACGGAGTTTGTGCACTGTGCTGAAATCCTCCTTGTGTGATCTAAGGGAGGAGATCGAAGCATTGATGGAGTTGTCCGTGTGCAATGAAGGTAGTCCTTAAAAACTAAACAAAACCGCATTATAATTCATTTATTACATTTCATCTTCTCGAGCAGTTCAGGCCTGCAAGAAATAAACGACAGGCCTTCCTGTCTTGTGCTTTCATTTCCAGATCTTTCTGTTTCTTCTTTATAATATTTACTAGCAGAGATACCCGGCGTTGCCCGGTTAGAAAAAGTAACCACACTTTTTAATATGCTTTTCCACGAATTAACAAAGACAAATACGAACTGACAAAATAGATATGTGTTCTTTATCAATGCAGAGTCAGAGGTTCTCAGAAAGATACATGCTTAGATCTTATCTAATTTTATAATGTCTGTCTAATTTTCTTCTCCATTTTTTTTAAGGGGGAAAGGGGGGTAGGGGGGTTGGTCACGTTATGTCTCATACCTTGGGAATGCAATATCTAGTTCTGCTTTGTAATGCTAAGAATTTTTTTTCTCAATGGGTTTAAATTGGAATTTCTTCATAATAATCACATTATTTCTTGAGGCGAGCCACGCTTCTTTCAACTTATGAGTCATTGGTTATATCAGAGCACAGTTGTCAGAAAAGTGTCCAAACTAAAGTGCAGTATAGATAAATACAAATTCCAGAAAAAAGACTATTAGCTTGTATGAGCGACCATGATGAGGCTCTGATAAGAGCTAGTTATGACAACGACTGCTGGTTATTATAAATTATAGGGGTGGCTTAGCGGTTATAACCAGGTACCAGTTGATGGAAATTTCTCCATTTTAAGTACGCAGCTTAAAGTAATGTTTTTACCAGTGAATTACCTTACAAGGTGTCTCAAAAGTTTGATTACGCATGAAAAATAAGATAAAAATAAAAATCATGAAATGCTTTAATTGATTACGATTACTTGCATGCAGTTATTAGTTGTTTTAAGCAGTCTTCTATGGACATTACAAATATTCTTCTTTTTCTTCCAATAACATGCCGGCAGGCATAACCAATAGGGACTCTACACATCTTTATGTCTCTAGTGCTATTTATCAATTCTGTTTGTGACATCTTTTATGCCACGATGTCAAGCTGTCTAGCGTTTTCTATCTCTGTTATCTATCTCTTTTTTTTTTCGTCAATCCATTCCTGTTGTCCTGACATGGTCTAGCTCTCTGCTTCTCAGAGCGTGCTCGAAGAACATGGATTTCTGTCTTCTAACATAGATTTCTGTCTTCTAACATAGATTTCTGTCTTCTAACATAGATTTCTGTCTTCTAACATAGATTTCTGTCTTCTAACATAGATTTCTGTCTTCTAACATAGATTTCTGTCTTCTAACATAGATTTCTGTCTTCTAACATAGATTTCTGTCTTCTAACATAGATTTCATGTCTCTTTAACATAGATTTCTGTCTTCTAACATAGATTTCTGTCTTCTAACATAGATTTCTGTCTTCTAACATAGATTTCTGTCTTCTAACATAGATTTCTGTCTTCTAACATAGATTTCTGTCTTCTAACATAGATTTCTGTCTTCTAACATAGATTTCTGTCTTCTAACATAGATTTCTGTCTTCTAACATAGATTTCTGCCTTCTAACATAGATTTCTGCCTTCTAACATAGATTTCTGTCTTCTAACATAGATTTCTGTCTTCTAACATAGATTTCTGTCTTCTAACATAGATTTCTGTCTTCTAACATAGATTTCTGTCTTCTAACATAGATTTCTGTCTTCTAACCTAAATAATATGCTTCTTTCATGATATTCTTATTATTCTTGGTCGTAATCCATGATATTGTTATTTATTCTTATATCTAATCTATTCTTCTATACAACCACATTTCTGTGACCTCCAGGGATTGGATTTTCCTGCTTGTTTATTTATTGTCTATGATCTACATGCCAGAATTGGCTCTATACAACATTGCAACACTGTCTCTTTACTTTCGTTGCCGAAGAAATTTTACTTAAGATTGCTTTTATTTTCTTGAAGACCACTTTTGTCTGGGATATGCTACTCGTTACATTTAAGACGCATCTTTCATCTCATGTTATTACCTTGTCTAGGTAATTGAATCTATTGACTTACTTTAAAAGTGTCCCATTTACATTAATGGTGCATACTGGAGAAGTAACTTCGTTTGAGATGGCAACAAACACACTTATTTAACTTTAAAACTAAGCTACGTATTTTTCCTATGGTACAGGACTCCCGAGACACCCTGTATAACTCTGTCACCATCGGCTTAATTTATATTTAATCTAAGCACGCAACGACCTTTAGTGGAACTGGTTAAATTTTATTGCCGCTGTCTTTGACCAGGGGTTAAACCGTGCGGTCAAACAGCTCCAGTCCTGTAATCCACGCATTAACGTAGTTCATTCCCGCCCATTGTATGCAGGTTTTTAAATGCGTCAGAGTTTTGTGAACCTTTTTTCAGTTGGATTTTACAAATGAATTAACAAGAAATCCGGAGTCTTCGTGGGTGTAATCTTTCTAAGATATTATATTATTAAAACATCATCATGTGCCAGTGCTGAGTGACGCTAAACAAATCTTATCTTGATGTGTAATATCTGTCATCAGTTAACATTTTCTCATGTAATTATATCGTAAATATACATTTTTCAGCTATTCCATGTCTGTATTATTCCTTTTTTTTAAAGCGTACTTACCACCTTTCCGTAATTTAACATGGATTGTTTAAAAAAAATTACATCTAAAGTTGCGGTGTTGCTCCTCATTGCTCGCTTTTCACACCCAAGTAACACACGCGTGACAATTATAACGTATAAATACATAAAGACACAATAGTTAAACATCCTCTCTTCGGCATTGTGACGATACGGTTGTGCGATCTCAAGTCCACTCCGGCAGGATTGCATTACATTCCCGTGCGAGTGATATTTTCTTATTTTTCTCTCCCCTGTCATTATTATGTGGCATATTTTATGCACCATTATTTACTCTCTATGCTGAATCTAGTAGGGAGAAGTCTGTAACACTCCACTCTCCTACGTAGGTATTTGCAATACGACTGTCTTTATCTTGTTTACTTCCAGACTTCCGCCAAGTGAACAGAATGGGAGCTACGTAATAAATAAAAAAAAGTTACCCGTTCCGCCAAGTGAATTGGGAAATATGGTGGGACCCATATTATCTTGACCGTAATAATAATACCCGGCCATTATTACCGATCAGCGAGCGATATTCTTATCATGAACAGAAGGTCTCGCTCGATCAACACCAATAGAAGCCAAGATTGTCTGTCGGAATTGTCGACGACCGTGTGTGTTTGTTTGGCAGATTACACAGATGGTAGATGTGTTATCGCTTTTGTGGGACAATCCCTGGTGATTGTTAGAGATAATCTGTCTGGAGAGACATCTTGGCGGAAGACATTACGCCAGGACAACATGGTCACAAGATTGTGAAGAGGCAGATCGATATCATCGGAAGCATTTTGCATTATTATATAGATGTCACGCGTGGACTTTTAAATTTAATTTTAAACACGCGGGGATATTTTGAATTAAAAACTTCCCCACCCAAACAGTGCTAGAGAGATTTGATTGGTTTGAAGTGAGATGCCGGAATATACAATGAATTCTATTGGAAATTCGGCGGAAACACAATCTGTGATTTGAACTGAGAATGAAAGATATAATCTAGTGAACTCAGAAACACAGAACAGACAGCTTCACAACTTCAACCGAGAAACTCCCAAGAAGCCAGAAAGAGAAGGATCGGACCTAGAATTCCTATATCAAAAGTAGCAGATCGACAGTATTTGGGCAACTCTGAAACCTTAAGAGTAAAGCTGCATATTTAAATACACAGACTGTAAAACTTCAGGGATCAGGACTTTATAAATACAAGACTGGAAACCTAGGAATTGGATCACCAGTCATAAGAGAAATAATATCCCAGACCAAGTGTATCACAGAACAGCCGTCGAAGAGGAATTACTAGTTTTCCAGACCAAGTGTATCACAGAACACAGTCATAAGAGGAATTTCTCAGACGAAATTGATTCGAGAGCATTTGAACTGAAATTGCTCGTGTCCATCTGAAACCTTTGCAGGGAGATTGTGTATTCCCAAAATTTGGGTACGTGGTTACAAGTTATCAGACTGTATGAAGTACTGAAGTTACTACGCCACTCGTGTGAGAGAAGTACATTCATCACCAGAACAACGTGACGAAAACCTAAGCGGCAGGACTCACTCATACAAGCTAAGTGCTAACTAAAAGGCACCAGCAAAAAGGACATTTCAATTAAATTTTAAGTATAAGGTTAAATTCCCACTTTCGTCTCAATGACGAGAACTTTATATCCATCAAAATCCCACTAATTTTTCCATATTTATTTTAACAGGTTAAAAACTAATTCACTATTAAATGTGTTACCTGTTGTTTAAAAACTAAACAATAATAGTTGATTCAGTTATATGTATAAAAGCAAACGTACGAGCCAGAATATTATATATATATATATATATATATATATATATATATATATATATATATATATATATAAAAAATATATATTATATATATATATATATATATTACTTATATATAAACATTGCTATATATAACGTTATAAAACTTCTGGGGTTTTCGTAGAAGGTTGGATTAACCTTCTACTAGACAAACTTGGGGCAGGTACGGCCATATATTAAAATACTCAGTTGTGCTTTAAAATCAGAGCTCACAATACGTCGTTAGTGAGTAATATTCATTTACATTTATCGGCACAATTAAAGCCACAACATAACGATTACGGCTGTAGAATTAGCTCTTTTATAGTTCCGAAGTCGGTAAAAAAACTCCGACAGCCAAGCTATACCTTTCCAAAGTAGTTTATTATTAAATTAGTGGTTATGATTTAAAATTCATGAATTACCTTAGGAATTATAGTTAGCCTCGAGCCTCCTTTTCTGAGAAAGTGTAGAACGGATTTAATACAGGAAGTGACGTCATACCGATTTGGTATAGACGCAGACGCGAAGATTTGAAGCAGAGGTGGGTGATCGTCTGCTAGAAGAGATGCGGCTTGTGTTTGAATGTGAGCGGACGTATGTGTATTGAGCTCCTGCAGTCTACTGTGTTTTTCGTGCATCATTCCATCACTAGGGCACCACGATACTTTGGTGAGGTGTCCCTAGTCCATTCCAGCCAGGAATCATATCTAGTTACGAAGATGCCAAGTGTACGATGAGAATAAAGACTGTATGATTGCAATTGACCAGCGTTTGATGGTGAACGGACTGGACGACTGCCTATTTCTGCATTTTCCATTGGGCCTATATTCAATGTCAAGGAGCTTTGTTTCCAGTACAATAAACTGTGTATCGTATATTGTGAAGGAGGCGTTGTCAGCTCACTGAAGTTATACTGATAGGTGATGTTTGACTACCCCTAGTGTGTACTTTGGCACGCATCACTTAATATACTTTAAGCAGCAGAAGTAAAATGTACCTTGTGAATTTGTTTGAAATAGGAAAAAAAAAAGTCTTCTGCTGTATAAATTAGAAGGGGCATGAGTTCTGCAAATCCTGCTCTTTCATTACATCCAATAGTGCCACACTTCTCGTGACCTCTGAGGTCAGCCAATCACGGGCAGGGTGCTCAAATATAATGCTGCCAAACCATATCAACAGTAAAGCGCAGTAGTTCTCAATGTGGGCCCTATCCCCCCAGGGGCCATGTCATATTTCTAGGCGGCCAGAGTAAGATGGTAAAGTACCTTTTTTCCAGGTAACAGCGTCTACGAGAGGCGCCACAGAGGTAAATGAGGCTCAGAAGGGGGACGTGAGAAAAAATAGGTTGAGAACCCCAGGTATAGCGCCCCAAATGGTGCGACATCCTCATTGTCTCCGGAGGTCAGGCAGTAACGCGCCTATTTATCAATTTGATATAGCGACGCGAAAAAGATCGTCATCTAGTATCTCTTTCTTCGGATACCGAGCAAGATAGAATTTCTGAATATTGACGTAAAATATCATATTTTAAAACACTTTTTGAGTTTTTGTTTTGTATTATTGTATGAACGAATGAATAGTTTAAAATATAATCTACGAAAGTCACACATTCGGTTAATCACATATATACCATGCTTATGCGTATAGCTCCAAATAAGTGGATAATTTTATGGCATATGACTAGTAAAGAAAAACTATAGTCGGAGTCGGAAGTCATCCATGGTGATGTCACGAGAAGAAAGAAGACATCAGATTAAGCTGGAAGAACAGGTCCTGGAGCAGGTCGACCACTTTAAATATCTCGGAGCTATTATAGACCGAAAGGGAGGCATCAAAAAAGAGTTGGCCACTCGAAAAGCAGCAGCTGGGAGACTTTTTCAGGCCATAAATCGAGGATTCCTCAGCAAGAGAGAGGTTGGTAAGAAAACGAAGATGGCTGTATACCGCTCCACCTATGTCCCAGTCTTGACATATGGATGCGAGTTATGGGCAATGACTACAACCCACAAGATCCAAACCTCAGAAATGAGGTATCTGAGGAAGGTGGTTGAAGTAACAAGAAGAGACATGGTCTGCAACCAGGCGATACGTTAAGGCCTAAAATCCCACTCCCTGCAGACCCAAGAACAGTCCCAACTAAGATGGTTTGGCCATGTCTGCAGAATGGGAGAAGATCGGCTACCACAACAAGCATGGGAAACAAAGAGCCAGGGATCCAGACCCACAGGACGACCCAGAGTCCGCTGGGAGGACAACATTAAACAATCTTTGAAGGACCGAGGACTAGAATGGAACCAGACCAGGATGAAGACAGCCGATAGGATAGTCTGGCGCTCTCTCTTCCAAACCTCAACACTTCACGGTAGAACGACTAAGTAAGGAGTCAGAAGTCGGCGTCGTTCTTCTAAAATGTCAGGAGTCGGAATTTTTTTTGTTGCCCGATTTTACAACTCTGCGTTGTAAGAAGCCTGAACCAAGTCACACGCTCCTGCAGAAGTGGTTTATATGGCAATTTGAAATCATGTAAACTCGATTTAATTCTAATCAACAGAGCGACACCGCCGTTCTAGTAGAAGTAGCAATATTAAATGATGCTGATTTAGATATATGTTACCAAAATAAATTTTATAAGTATTATCTTGTGGCCTTTGAACTCAACCAATTAATCAACCGTTTGTTTATTAATCTTACTGATAATTGATTGGTGGTTTGGGACTTGTTCATGCAATGTGTGTGAGCGGACGGACTTGTTGGGGAAAGGAGGGGGTGCTGAGAAGATCTGAATCCAGTGTATTATGTAAATATTTAATTACCAGTGCAATTATACGATTTTACTTGATATGGGAGCTTTAATATTTTAAAAAATAAAGGAACCATTCGTACTGAATTACTGGCTATGTTTCCCGTGTTAAGAGACTTCCTAGGTCCCACATCGAGAGATGGGGCGACCAGTTTCCTTCTTCGCTGCCTTTTCCTTCCTTAACTCGAAAGAAAAGTCAGGTACCACATTTACAGCTGAGTAGACTGCAGCGGACGATACCGTGAATCGAACCCGGACTTCCAGATGTTGTTTAGACTAAAAAAAGGCTGTTCTTGCTTTGTTCATTCTGTTGTTGATGTCTTTGCTTGCTCCGCCGTCTGGTGTTAGTATGCATCCTAGGTATGTGAAGGTGTCTGTCTGTTCCAGTTGCTGATTCCTTACTGATATGGGCTCAGGGCTGCTCACATTTCGCGTCATGACCTCTGACTTCTTTAGATTGATGTTCAAGCCCACCTGCTTGCTTTACTTATTAAATATATATATATATATATATATATATATATATAGATATATATATATATATATATGTATATATATATGTATATATATATATATATATACATACAGATAAGGTAAGGGTTACGTCTGACCACTACCTTCCCTGGCCCACTTCGGACCCCTGGACGTGTCCAGTCCGTCCACCAGGCGGTAGTTACGCCACCCATGTGCACGTTATTTTGTTTATTGCCAAGAATATCTCTTACTTTCTTAAAGTTGATAATAAAAGGGTTATTGTAAATACAAAAATATAAAGTAAAAACAAAATATAAAATTTGATTGGTAAAGAGCAAACGTTGATAGCCTACTTCCCTTTTCACCTTTCTCTGTCGTTCATCCTATTTTGCTCATTTATTTATTTTCCACGCATTTGCAGCGACCTTTCTCCTTATCTTAAAACCCATTTATATTTCACTTATATGTGATGAGATATATATATTTGTCATATATGTCTTATGGTTATGACAGTGGCTTACGTAGTGTAAAACCAGAACATCTGGTATTTTTAATTACTGAAATCGACTCTATATCGATTATTATTATATTTTAAATTTATACTTAATGTCTTCATAATATTAAAAATTGCTTATAAATAATTTCTTGCACCCAAAAAACCTGAAACTTTTTAAATAACAGTTAATTTTAGACATAATGTCTAATTATTTATTAACTGTCTGTTTACAATTTACAAAGAAAGTATGTTGGAAAGAGAGCATCAACACGATTTTGTCATGCACATAGATAAATTAAGAACACAACTTTCAGCGGAAAGAAGAAGAAGGAAAGTCAAAGGCTAGGTAACAAGAAAATGAAGTGATGAAGAAGCGAGAACTTGGAACCGTAAATAATAAAAGAAACACGAGGTAAATAAGAAACGATGAACATTTTTTTCTGATTAGCAATTTTTCTCCACAGTCGTGCGAGATATCTAAAATCCCCTATATACTAACTGCTACAATGTCTGAAACAAACTACGAAAAAAATTCCACCACCTTTGCGGGAAAATACGGAAAAGCCGCGAATTGCACCGTCAAACCTTATTTGAATACCATTTAAAAGAGCCCGCAGGTCTTTCAGTTTTTGCTTAGCGTCTTGACCATTGACCGTAAGTCATGTTATGTTTAACTACACATTGACCATTGACCGTAAGTTATGTTATGTTTAACTACACATTGACCATTGACCGTAAGTTATGTTATGTTTAACTACACATTGACCATTGACTGTAAATCATGTTATGTTCAACTACAAAGATCCAATGAAGTTGAAATGAGATGGAAAGGAAAGACATGGGCACAGGGGAATTAGTGCCATAATCAGGACACACAACAGACAGAGCATATTTTTTCTTTCTTCACAAAAGTGCTAGTTCTATGAATTCATTGCGGAAATCTGATGAACGAGTTACTTGTGTAGAGTATAAGGACTCATGACAAGATCACTAATTTGGAGCTGATGGCTAGAACCAGAAAAGTGCTAGTTGGACATGAAGTGAGAAGAAGGCGCTGGATTTGGACAAGACACACATTGCGGAAATCTGATGAACGCATTACAAGCCAGTCCTTGTTCTGGAATCGTAGCGTAAAAGAAATATAGAAATAAAAAAATAAAAAAAACCTGGGGTAGGGACCATACAGGCAGGCAAGAAAGAGAAAAATAAAACAAAGAATGACCTTGAACAGATGACACGTGACAGAAAGGCTTAGTGTCAGTTTGTGTTGAAGGAATTTCCTCCGTAGGTAGCCGAAGGGTGAAGATGATGATGATTAAATATTAGTCAGCTAGAGCTGGCCTTCTTTATTATCCTTTTCTTCTGTTTAATTCGATTTGTCCTCTTCAAACGCATCCTCTGAAACAGTCTCCGTAAAATTGCAATCAGGTTAAAAAAAATTTTAAAAGATCATTGTTGTTGTATGTTTCTTTTTATTGTAGCATCTTTTTTCCCCAACTATTTCTAAACCCGACAAAGCTTGGTAAAAATAAGATGTTTGCGCATTATTAAGGTGGGGAGGACCATCATTACATAATTCTGCCAATGTTATTCCTTAGCTCTATTTCTTCATTATCTTCCATCGCTATTAAATAACAATACGTGTCTCTCTTATAATGCTCACTACAGTGAAGGTAAAGGTAATGGGTCCCATTATATGCCCATTGAGGCATTTTGGGAATACGGCTCATATTTTCTTGACCATACGACACACTAATGGTGATGTGGTCAGCATCAAGCCGGCAGGCATTATTCTTCCCAGAGTTGCCCTGGTACCGAATTCACGAGGCTGGGTCGACCCCGGAGCCGTTTGCGGTGTGAAAAATCCCACCTCAACTGGGAATCGAACCATGACCATCTGAGAAGTCAGTGTACTAACCAGTGCGCTACTACGGCTCTACTACAGTGAAGAGGTGGGCTCTAATACTGTCTAGGGAAGCACTGACAGCACTTATAGAATGGGAATCGATGGGACTGCAAAATATAAGAGCATGTGTTTGTTGAAGTCCTATTCTCCGTGAGGAGCTAAACGGTATTTATGATGATGATTGATCTCTCTTATAAAGCCGGCAGTCCGTCTCAGGCTTATCTCGTCACCATACAGTTTCTTCCTCTACTGGGTTGGAGAAGACCACACTGCCACCCTCCTCTCATAGTGCCGAAAGTTTTAGTAGAACGCATCTCCTTAGCTCTTTTGGTAGTGGTTTATGAAGCAATTTACTATGCACTTCAATACCCTTTAGCTCCCCAAGGAGAATAGGCCTTCAACAAACACATGCCAAGTCTTCCTGTCCTGTGCCATCCGCTCAAGTTCTTTCCATGTTTTCCTCATCATTTTCACCTCTGTTTCCAGTTCTCTTCCCCATGTGTTCTTTGGTCTACCTCGTTATGCACTTGGCTTAGTGTAATTCCCGTGTATCTCTGACGAGACATAGAGAGAATAGGACTGCTGAACATTCAGGTATGTCGTACAAGGCGACTATCATGAGACTGGTCATGGAGGCCGGAAACATCATGATGTGAAACAGATTGATACAGGAACCACAGCTGCAAGAACATGTGACTGCTTGATGCAGACTTAATTTTTCTGGAGGAACAGCTGCAGGGGCTGCTTCATGATCCACAAAGAGCGCAAAGAAAACAGATGAAGATGATACTGAAAAGGAGAATTAACGAATGTTTTTTTCTGTCATCTATTTAAAAACCTGGCATAGCTAGGCACCTGAAGCCGGGAGATGCCGTCACTGCAGAATCCCGCACATAATCTCGTCCTTTACTTTTATAGTGATCGATTACGTAGCGATTCATTTTCCATATGAGATAGCAAACCATATGCTCAACCTATACATGCGTGCACACTAATGTAAATCTATACATTCCACGATTAAAATATGCACATTTAACGTAAAATATGCATGATTTAGACCAGCCACACCAGCTTTCCAATTTTCCACATCTCTCACACCTTTTATTCTTTACCCACACAATAGACTCATATAATTCTCGTATGAATCTGCATACGAAAATAGCAATTTACAGTGTGAACTCACGCGTGTAAAAGGGTTGAACTACGCTAACAAAACCGATATTTTTATCATCAAGGATTTAAAACTGATCGTTATAAAACTTATCCACGCGATACGCCCCAGTGAACATTCATGAACTCATTTGTTAATTTACATTCTCTGTTTGTTCGTTAGCTAGATTGCTTGTTGATGATAATAATATTATTGCCTTTAGTATTGACAATTTCTGGGCGCTATCGGTGCGTGTTTATTTGGTGCAAGTTTTTTTTTTTTTTCATTCGTTGTGGATTCATAGGTGATGGATGAACAGTATCGAAATGGATTATGTAAGAATCGCGAAGAGAAATTTTGGGACAAATGAAAAAAAAAATTGTTTGGATGAAAGAATCTTGAAGGCTCCGGCAAGCGGTAGGAGAGGAAAGGAAGTAAAAGAGAAAGGAAATATAGACGAAAAAGGTGAAAGCGTAATGAAAGAAGCAGAAATAGAGGTAGTTAAAATCAAAGCATGATTCATCTGCACTATCATCATCATAATTATCCTATTTTTTCCTTCTTTATCTACTACATTTTCTTATTTTTTTCATCATCATCACCGTCACCATCATCATCATCATCATCATCAACACTATCATCTACCTCTTCATCATATTTTTTTCTTTTCATCATCTTCCTCTTCATCGTCATCTTCTTCATCATTATCTTATAATTAAACTCAATACTATAGCAGATTCAGTGCTAGAAACATTTGTAATACTATCTGAAAATTTAGCAGCAGCTTCGCCAGCAACAATAAAAAAGTTAGATAACCAGACGTTCTGGGGCATCAAATGTTGTGTGAAGGTTTGCCTTCAATAACGATTAAAATTTATCTAGTGTTTTAAACAGTATTTATTCAGATAGTAATAGCAATTGGAAGAAAGAATTGAGGCTCTCGTGATGTGGATACATAGAAGAATGGGGCGCACCTCATGGAAAGAGAAGAAAACAAATAAGGAGGTCTTAGAAAATCTAGGTCTGACTATAGAACTCATGAAGGAGATCAAAATTATGCACCTAAAATATTTTGGTCACTTAAAAAGACATAACATTTTGCAGAAGACCATAATAAACGGGAGAGAAAGGCAAACGTGCAAGGGGAAAACAGCGCTTAGTGGGAAGATAACATCAAGAGATGGACAGGAAAGAGTTTATCAGAGTGCACCATCAAGACAAGAGACAGAAGAGGTCGGAGATCTATTGCAGCGGACCTTCGATGTGGAGATTGCAGCTGATGATAATGATGATGATGAGTAATAGCAAGCAGAAATAGTCAACGCTCCCTGTAAACTATGAGCGCACGCACACAGGTTATGAAATTAGCGCACAAGAGAAATTAAACTGCGCACAACACAATTAAACTGATACAAATAGGATAATAATAAACAAACAAGGTCCTCCATTGAAAAATACGTACATTCAATTTAGTATATGTCAATATACAAAGGATGATACCCGAAACATCCCATGTTTCATGTGTACTACCTGTTTGTAGCTGTGGCTAAAGAAGAGTGATACCCGAAACATCCCATGTTTCATGTGTACTACCTGTTTGTAGCTGTGGCTAAAGAAGAGTGATACCCGAAACGTCCCATGTTTCATGTGTACTACCTGTTTGTCGCTGTGGCTGACGAAGGATGATATTCGAAACGTCCCATGTTTCCTGTGTACTACCCGTTTGTAGCTGTGGCTAACGATGGGTGATACCCGAAGCTTCTCATGTTTCATGTGTGCTACTTGTTTGTAGCTGTGGCTGACGATGGATGATACCCGAAACATCCCATGTTTTATGTGTACCACCTGTTTGTAGCTATGGCTGACGAAGGATGATACCCGAAACATCCCATGTTTCATGTGTACTACCTGTTTGTAGCTGTGGCTAAAGAAGAGTGATACCCGAAACATCCCATGTTTCATGTGTACTACCTGTTTGCAGCTGTGGCTAACGAAGGATGATACCCGAAACGTCACGTGTTTTCTGTGTACCGTTAATTTTTTAAACTGATTCCAAATCATGTTATTTTTTAATTTATATATTTACATTCAATTTAGTGCGCACAGGTTTTTGTCACTGCGGAAAAATTGCAAAACTTGACAAATTTACGCAAACACATTAGAAAAAAAAAACAAAAACACTGGACACCTAGTTGTGGCAGTGACTGCTGAAGTGTCATCAGTATTAACTGCAACTTTATAGCAGTAATAGTAGAAGAGTTAAAGCTGAGAATCATCAAACGTGTTTATACATATATATATATATACACATAGAGGGAGAGAGTGTTCATTACTGTATGGTGTAGAAACATGGACAATGAACAAGTAATTGTAGCAAAACTTGAGGCCCGAGAGTTGAGGATATGTAGAAGAATGGGGCGCGTCTCATGGAAACAGAAAAAAAAAAAAAAAATAAGTGATAGAAAACTAGAAATGAAAAGAGAATTAATGGAGGAGATCACAATTTCACCGCTAAAATAGTTTGGCCATTTAAAAAGACATTGCTGAAGACCATTGATGGAAGGAACAGTTGAAAGCAAACATGCAAGAAAAAGAAACCTCTATAAGTGAGAAGATAATATCAAGAGATGGACAGGAAAGAGTCTATCAGAGAGCACCATCAAGATACGAGACAGGAAAGAGTCTAACAGAGAGCACCATCAAGATACGAGACAGGAAAGAGTCTAACAGAGAGCACCATCAAGATACGAGACAGGAAAGAGTCTAACAGAGAGCACCATCAAGATACGAGACAGGAAAGAGTCTAACAGAGAGCACCATCAAGATACGAGACAGGAAAGAGTCTAACAGAGAGCACCATCAAGATACGAGACAGGAAAGAGTCTATCAGAGAGCACCATCAAAGACACGAGACAGGAAAGAGTCTATCAGAGAGCACCATCAAGACACGAGACAAAAGACGTTGGGGATCCATTGCAGCCGACCTTCGATGTAAAGATTCCAGGAGATGATGATGAATAGTAGAAGGCCCCATGTTGTTCCCGGGGTCTCTGAGGAGATGATGAAAAACAGTAATACTGCTACCTCAGATATTTTCCAAGAGGTCACTAAAATAAAGTCTTGTATAGAGCTAGCAACCTCATCATATGAAACAAGTCGTTACAGAAACCACCTCTTCAAGATGACATTAATGATTCGGCCATTGCTTGCTGCAAAGGGACCTAGAAATTCAATGCTCAATCAGAAAAAGATAATGATGATGATGACGGTGAAAGGGATCCAGTTGCACGCCCATTGAGGCATATTGGGAAAATGGTGTTAGGCCCATATTTTCTTGACCATCGGCACACTAGGGGTGATGTGGTCAGCATCACGCCGGCCGCTTTAACCTTCCCAGAGTTGTTCTGGTACCCAATTCATGAGGCTGGGTCGACCCCAGAGCCGTTTGCGGTCTAAAAATTCCGACCTCAACTGGGGATCGAAGCATGGACCACCGAGCTAGGAAGCCAGTGCACTAACTACTGCGCTACTGCGGCTCCCAGAAGACGGTGAAAAGCAGAAGTTACAGGAGTGGCAGTAGTATAGTTGTAGAGGTGTTATCGGAAGTAATATTGAGTAACAATACTGAGTAATTACACAGTACTCGCAAATAGGGTTGTAGCAGCTGAAGTAAAGTTTGTAGTAATAGCTGCTATATTTGTAATAGTAGTAGTAATTGTAGTAGTAATATTATACGGATAACAAGTAGCAGTAGCAGAATTTTTGGGGGAAGTAATGTTAGAGTACTACAGGAAGCATCGTTACAAAAACGGTATAAATGAAGACGGATCAAGAGAGTGGTGTTTACCTTGGAGAAAAAAAAAAACTAAAAAAAAGACAACACACTCAACCTGCCATGTCTCGATAAAAAGACACATACTAATATATTCATCCTGAATCATCAAAGACAAGCAAGATTTACAAATAATAATTTTAACAAGAACGAGTTTTTGTGTACCAGTCCTCGACTTAAGGACGGACACTGTTACGACCAGGATTGTGGAGTCCGGGGACAGGCACTGTTACGACCAGGATTGTGGAGTCCGTGGACGGGCACTGTTACGACCAGGATTGTGGAGTCCGTGGACGGGCACTGTTAAGACCAGGATTGTGGAGTCCGGGGACAGGCACTGTTACGACCAGGATTGTGGAGTCCGTGGACGGGCACTGTTACGACCAGGATTGTGGAGTCCGTGGACGGGCACTGTTACGACCAGGATTGTGGAGTCCGTGGACGGGCACTGTTACGACCAGGATTGTGGAGTCCGGGGACGGGCACTGTTACGACCAGGATTGTTGAGTCCGTGGACGGGCACTGTTACGACCAGGATTGTGGAGTCCGTGGACGGGCACTGTTACGACCAGGATTGTGGAGTCCGTGGACGGGCACTGTTACGACCAGGATTGTGGAGTCCGTGGACGGGCACTGTTAAGACCAGGATTGTGGAGTCCGGGGACAGGCACTGTTACGACCAGGATTGTGGAGTCCGGGGACAGGCACTGTTACGACCAGGATTGTGGAGTCCGTGGACGGGCACTGTTACGACCAGGATTGTGGAGTCCGGGGACAGGCACTGTTACGACCAGGATTGTGGAGTCCGTGGACGGGCACTGTTACGACCAGGATTGTGTAGTCCGGGGACGGGCACTGTTACGACCAGGATTGTGGAGTCCGGGGACGGGCACTGTTACGACCAGGATTGTGGAGTCCGTGGACGGGCACTGTTACGACCAGGATTGTGGAGTCCGGGGACGGGCACTGTTACGAACAGGATTGTGGAGTCCGTGGACGGGCACTGTTACGACCAGGATTGTGGAGTCCGGGGACGGGCACTGTTACGACCAGGATTGTGGAGTCCGTGGACGGGCACTGTTACGACCAGGATTGTGGAGTCCGTGGACGGGCACTGTTACGACCAGGATTGTGGAGTCCGTGGACGGGCACTGTTACGACCAGGATTGTGGAGTCCGGGGACGGGCACTGTTACGACCAGGATTGTGGAGTCCGGGGACGGGCACTGTTACGACCAGGATTGTGGAGTCGGCCCACACAATTTTCCGACTCCGACTTTAAAAATCCGACTGCGTCTACAGTTTTTTTTAAAACTAGTGATAGGGCACAATGGGCAAATCACCTATTCACCTAATCACCTAATCACCTGTTTGTCAAATACTTTGATTGCATGTTTTGCCCAGGAGCTTTGTGGTCTTTGTGTCACCTCTACACCTTGTTTACGGGGTAGAAGAGGTTCCGATTAAGAAAGAAAGAAAGAAAGAAAGATAGGGTATAAAATTAAGCATTTATATGGAGTTATATGTATAAGTATGGTTTATGTGTGAATAAATGATTATGTGGCTTTCGTAGATTACATTTTAAACTATTCATTCATACAGTAATACAAAATAACAAATCCTGCACACAAATGACTGGTTTGCCAAACACCAGGAGGCAAAATAGTTTCATTTTAACAATGATGGAAACATCGACAGTTTATACCATTTATTTTCATTTCTTGTGTGCTTTTTCTAAATGTTACAACAAATTTCCTGTTGTGAAAAAAAACTTCATTTATGATCAGTAAGTAGCAAGTGAAATTTCCCTACATTATATAAAAATGGATGTACTTGAACATAAAAGTGGTTTTAGGAGTTCTACTACAATAAAATGTTATTTCAGAATTTTTAAGCGCCCCGCGCCCCTCCCTTGCAAGGAGAAAACATGACTTTGTCATACCATGTCAATCTTTCTATTATATGCAAGCACCCGTTTATGATCGTCTATAACTTTTGTTGGTGTTGGGTCTTGCCGTGCTTCTTGTCTCAGAGCCATACAATATGACTTACTTGACATTACAGTGGAAGATTCATATTTTCGTGTTTTACTTGATTTCTCTTGATCTCCATATGTTTCCAATATTTCATGTCTAAAGACACCAAAACCTGACCTCTTCACGGGTGTATAAGGAAAAATTGCCCCCCCCCCCCCACCTCCCGAAAACTGGCCTCTCTAGTCTTTAAAGAGTTAACCTTTTATGTTGCGTTCGCTTTAATCAAACCTTCTCACATTCCTAGTTTACGTTATTATTATGTGTGTAGACTAACAAAAAGATAGTAAGATAGACAAGCAAATGAGCTAAATCATCCAGATAATACTAAAATAATTCCTTCCACTCACATAACATTACAACTTTCGACAATTTCATTTTAGAGATTTTTATTTTCATGAAAATTGGAATTATATATATATATATATATAAGAATTCAAGACTAATCATAGATAGATAGATAGATAGATAGTCACAAAATATAGCAAACTGTAGACAGCCCAAACCCGTTGGAGACAGTTGAACGCCATCTATTACTGTGTCACGCACTCCAGGGAATGAGACAACCAGTGGCGTATCCTGGTAATGCGAGCTAGGCGTGCTGCTACTTAAAATGAATATGTACGCCTACTATTTAACTTCTTCCCCTCTTAATTTAAAAACCAACTATATTCAACTACGCAACGATAGTTATTAGGGGTATTTGTCAATTATCTCCGAAATACTAATTAACTTACAACTTGAAACTCACTGTCACTGTAATAATCTGCATTCCCGACAACTAACAAAAATTAATCACAAAAAACACTGGACGGACACAGCCGATTTTTACAACTCCGAGAGCTGCAAGACCACCGCACGCATGTTCGTATTGTATTGACGTATCTGGCCATGACTCCGATCCACACAAACCAATCTTCAGACGTGAATCCGAAAGGGACAGCACACATTGTGACGGAATTACCCGAGAAACTTCGGGCGATTGTAACCAACCAATTAAAAACTGCACTATAAAACGCGTCTGGGAAACTGAAACAAGATATACTCGTAGATTCTATGCGGGAAAATCCGTTATCCTGATGCGTGCGGTCCGAAAGCAGAACTTTAGAAGAGAAATATTTTATAGAATAATAAATTAAATTTTTATTTTCCTTCGGGCATAGGTGTGCGCAGCACGCACAGCACACATAGAGAATACGCCACTGGAGACAACTACCACACAACCCATCCATAGACAATACACATTATGACAGCCCAAAACAGCTTATACGAACTGCGCAGTACCACATAATGGCATCAAGGTCACCAAGAGCTGACGCTCAGTGACAGTGGATCAAAGTCAAGTCAAGTCAAGTCAAGTCATCTTTTAATATATTTATAATTTCCCGTGTATGTCAGAAGTTGTGAGCGCAGAAATAAAGAAAGAGTGGAACCCTAGGCCAGTGAGGAAATTATAATCACTAACGAGGAATATATAAATTATCGTTATCATGACAAAATAATCAACAATATTGTTTGATAAATTTGAGATATTACGATAGAATAATTACTATTATAATATTTAAGTAGCCGTTATTCTAATGCACTAAACAATTATTTGATAGAACAACTACAGTTACTGCGTTTAAATGATTATCCTTGTTAAAACGAACAAACAAACAAACACACGGTATTAGAGATAGATAATCTATCAATAACATTAAAGAACAGATAACACTAAAACAAAGGAAGATAATGGTAGTCTCAAAGCAGATACTGCCGTAAGGAATTCAAATGTTGGAGACTTCACTATACTAGGTACAGCTTCTATTGGGGGGGGGGGGTGGGGGGGCGGGGGCGGGGGGGGGGGGGGGGGGGGGGGGGGGGGGGGGGGGGGGGGGGGGTGGGGGGGGGGGGGGAGCGGGGGGGGGGGTGGGGGGGGGGGGGGGGGGGGGGGTGGGGGGCGGGGGGGGGGGGGGGGGGGGGAAATTACCAGCCTCCCCAACTCAAAAACAGAGTCAGGTATTGTATTAAAATAACCATAATTGTTGAAAAAAAAAAAGCAAACAAAAAACCCAATTCAGAAATAGATAATCTCTCGGTCATGTTTCAGTACAGCTAACGCAACAAGGTAAAGGCAACTACATAGCAGATACTGTCATTAAGGAGTGACGTGTTAGGGACTTCACCATACTAGGTCCAGCTTCGACAGGTGGGGTTGATCAATTCCCTTCCACGCTGCGTTTGCCCTCCCTAAACTCAAAAGCAGAGTCAGGTACCCATTTACAGCTGGGTAGACCGGAGCATGACCCAACCGTACCCGGTACCGGTACCTTCGCCGGGAGAGGTCAGCACTCTAACTAATCGGACGTGAACACTGGCTAACTGTAATTTTTCCTTAAGTAAAGATAACTCATAAAGTAACTGAAATCGAATGCTGAAAAACTGACTTATGCTAAAACAATTTAGACATTACATTTTTATATTTCTAACGAAGGTTAAACAAAAACTGGCTCAGAGAAGATACACTTTTCAAAATACAACCTGGCAATAAAAATATTGAATCATACGAAACTCACTGTAGCGATTTAGACTCGATCAAAATCAGAGTTTATACAAACACACGCACATAAAAGAACATATACACACACATACACACACGTTAACGAAAGCGAGTGATGCGATTACTCCAAATAAATAATAAATAAATAATTGGTGGTGCCTAGTTGGTAGTAGGGTTAGTCACGATTTACTTCCGTAGCGAGGCGGTGATGCCGTTCGGATTGTCAGTTTTAAAGAAATAAATGATGACAAAATTAAAAACAGTAAAACTGAATAAAAAAATATGATATAAAAAAATAACCAAGCGAAATAATGTATAACATCTGGAATGATGGAATAAAAATATGATATATACAGGTATAGCCTATATATATATATATATATATATATATATATATATATATATATATATATATATATATATATATATATATATAGAGAGAGAGAGAGAGAGAGAGAGAGAGAGAGAGAGAGAGAGAGAGACAGTGAGGTCCAGCAAGTATTTAGAACTAAAAAAAAAAAAAAAAAAAAAATTCCTAATCAACTGATGTACGAATAAATAATTAGAATTGGGTTCCAGCCTCCGGTAAACCAATGATTTCTGTCGCGTTTCTGTTGTCTAATTTTCTACTTCTTTATTTCATGCGAATGCCTGCAACAAACCCCGTTATGTGTATGATTTTTTTTTTACCTATTACTCTAAAACTTAAACTGAATCAAAACAAACAGAGACAACCGTAATCTGGTATTTTAGTGAAACGGTGAGGAGAATAACATTACATTCATGTCCACGTGTGGAGCAACGGAGCTTAGTAGCTCCTTACTTACTTACTTAGTCGTTCCCCTTCTACCGTGAGGTGTAGAGGTTTGGAAGAGAGAACGCCAGACTATCCTATCGGCTGTCTTCCTCCTGGCCTGGTTCCATTCTAGTCCTCCCCTGATAATAAATAAATATTACACACATAAAGGTATGTTACAGGCAGTCTTGAGAAATAAAGAAATAGTGAAATAGGCAACAGAAAAACAACAGAAGTGATAGGCTCACCGGAGAATCGAACCCAAGACCATCCCTACGGTAACACCCCCTAACTACGGAAGCTAATCACATGAAAATGAAATACATTTTGAAACTTAAAGTAACTAATCTGAATAATGTTATAATACAATTTTCTTTTTATTATTAATTATAGTGCAACGTGAGCTATTTATTTAAATTGATTATGAAATAATAATAACGAATTAATACTATTAGTAAAAATGTGTTTGTTGTAAATATTTTTAAATCATTAAAATATTATTTTTCTGTTTCGTGTTATATAATTTACAATATTTGTTAATGTTCTTGAAAGACAGCAAGATGATTTTGAAGATGAAGATGAGGAAAATGATAAGGTGAAAAATAAGAAACAAAGACAGGAGTGAATAAAAGAAAACTAGAAGAAAGATAATAATAGTAATAATAATAATATGATTATGATATTCGTCTAAAGCGATAACATCACTAACAGGATCCAGTTACACGCACATTGAGGAATATTGGGAATATGGCGTTAGGCCCATATTTTCTTGACCATCGGCACACTAGGGGTGATGTGGTCAGCATCACGCCGGCCACCTTAACCTTCCAAGAGTTGCTCTGGTACCCAATTCATATGGCTGGGTCGACCCCGGAGCCATTTGCGGTCTAAAAAATTCCACATCAATTGGGATTGAACCATGAACCACCGAGCAAGGAAGCCAGTGCACTAACCACTACGCTACCGTGGCTCCTAATAACATCACTAAAGATGTGCAAAATGTCACAATTTCAAGTAACTTTATTGTTCACATTTCATCAGCATCCTTGAGCTCCCCAAGGAGCATTGGCCTTCAACAAACGTATTTGAAGTCTTCCTGTCCAGTGCCATCCCTTCAACGTCTTTCTATGTCTTCTGTGTGCACTTCATGTCCGTCTCCATTTATCTTCTACGTGAGTTCCTGTGTCTTCCACTACCTCGCTTACCCTGGGGTTGCCAGCACAAGGACAATCTGGTAATGCTATCTATAGGTTTTCTCAGAATGTCTGCTATCTATAGGTTTTCTCAGAATGTCTGCTATCTATAGGTTTTCTCAGAATGTCTGCTATCTATCTCCAGCGTCTTCTTCTCATCTCTTGTTCCACTGGAGATTTGTCTGGTTCTTGTCATCAGTTCTACATTGTGAACTTGTCATAAAATTTCAGTTCTTCTATTCCATGCGCAGCACGATCATCCAATATTATGCACCAACCAAGAACAAAGAAGAATCGGTGAAAGAAGAAAAATATCTCACATAATTTCAGTATTTGTTATTATTTAAGATCTGCAGATTGTCATTAGTTTTCTGTGTAGCTTGTGAGGAAATGCCAGATCAATTTACAAACATACCATCAATATTTTTGATTTGTCGTCATTGACACTTGCAGTTATAAAACAAAACTGGAACGGATTGCGATTGTTACGCGGGAGTAAGGGAATTAGACATAGACAGGAAAATGATACGTAAGACATGGAAAAAGACTTTGCATGGATGGGACAAGACAAAAAGGCTTAACATGTATTTACTGAAGACATGTGCTGTTTGAGAATATGAACGGTAATGAAATGAATAATAAATAATAATAATAAATTCTTTAAGCACCAAACACGGCGCATAAGGCAGAAACCAGTGCTCTCCAGGTTGTTCGTTGTGACGCCACTCCTCTTAGCTCTTGCACATTATTTAGGCCCAACGTTCTTCCTTCTCTTATTATTGTTCTTCTGAGTGTTTCTTTTGGTCTTCCTTTTTTTCCTCTTACCCTCAGGAACCCAAGTGAGCGCCTGTAGTGGTATTCTGTTGTTTTGCATTCGTAGGACATGACCGATATATGACCATCGTCTTTTCCTTATATAGTCGGAGACATATTTCTGCCTAGAGTCTTCTCTTATTTGTCGATTAGTCTTGAATTCTTTCCAACTGATGTTCATGAGTTTTCTAAGACATTTGTTCTCGAATGTATTCAGCTTTTTCTCCAATGATTTTGTTATTTTCCAACTCTCACAGCCGTATGTTAACACTGAGATAACATTTGAATTAA
Source organism: Oreohelix idahoensis (assembly GCA_024509875.1). Lineage (NCBI taxonomy): Eukaryota > Metazoa > Mollusca > Gastropoda > Stylommatophora > Oreohelicidae > Oreohelix > Oreohelix idahoensis. The sequence goes on from JAMPIV010017464.1 coordinate 74,675, forward strand.
ACAGACGAAGCTTGGTATGTATATTCAATGATCGTAATTTCCAAATGTTAGATAATCTATTGAAGGCGCTAGCTGCCAAAGCAATTCTAGTATGGATTTCTCTTGTTGTGTCACCATCCTGAGTCATTTTACTGCCTAAATAATTGAAACTTTCAACTTTCTGTAGTTTTTCCCCGTTCAAGATGATATCAAAGGTCTCGTTAGAAAAGTTCATAGCTTTAGTTTTAGAGGCATTTATTTGGAGACCTATTTTAACCGAGAGATGACACAAATTATTTATTGCTTCTTGGGATTGTCTTGGTGTTGAACTTAAGAATGCTACATCATCTGCGAAATCCAGGTCCCCCAGGAATTTTCCATTTGTCCATTTTATACCCAATTGTTCATTGTGGGTATAGTTTCTCATAACCCAATCAATAGCTATTCCAAAAAGTAGTGGTGACATAATACAGCCTTGTTTCACCCCTGTTTCTACTGTAAACCATTCTGTATTCCCTTTATTTGTTCTAACACATGTGAACAAATGAATGATCCATATATAATTGTTGGTCTATTTATTACTTTATATATTTATATATTTAAACAGTTCCTATAGTTTAATTCAGCTATATTTGAGGCTAGCTTGGGCGTTTGCTATTGTTTAAAAGAAGTCGCCAACAATATACTACAATAAAACGTGTAATACAAACATGGATGGAGATCAGCTTGTGTACTCAAAGTACTACACTTTATTTCTAACTTGCATTGCTCATTGTGAAACACTGTTATTTTTTAAAATCAGTGTTCATCTCCATAGTGATTCAGCTAATAACTAGAGTATTTTAAAACTAACTGGTAATTTTTTCTTCTTCAAATTGCACTCTCACGTAATAACGTCTTTGTGTCATTAATTTGTGGTTGTTTTTGTGTGTGCATGTGTGCAGATTTTGGACTTTCAGTCAGTCATGTTTTATGATAAATAAATATTATACACAAAAAGTTGTGTTCGAGGCACTCGTAAGAAATAAAGAAGTAGAAAACTAGACAGCAGGAAAATAACAAATGATAGGCTCGTCGGAGAATCGAACACAGGACTCTGAACGGTAACACCGCCTAGCTACGGGAGCGAATCACACCATCCTCCTTGCCAACTAGGCACCATAAAAATAGTGCTTCGTGAACAGGGGTCATTAGGGCGATTTTCCACATGCAACACCGGATATGTACCTAGGATAATCCAGCCTAATTAATTCTTTATTTGTTTCTTTTATGATGTTAGTTTTCAAACCCCCCCCCCCCCCCCCCCCCCCCCCCCAAAAAAAAAGGTTTCTGCATGAAAAATATTTTTGAGTTGTCTGTAAAGTGCACAGATATTGAACGAGAATTTATAACGTAGAAAATATGTGTGTAACATACTAAGATTTCAATAGCTAAAGAGGTGAAAAAAACTAATTTTAAAATAAATAGTTTTCCTTCAAAAAGAACTTAACATATACAGGGTGGTAAAAATGCAGGTATACACTTTAACAACACATATTTGTTTAATTTATTATCATTTTAAAATAATTTATTTATATTTTTTATCATGTCAATATGCACTTTATTAACATGTATTTCATATATTTTTATGATTACAGTTTTTACTAGCATTTTTTTGTCAACTGAAGTAATCAATGAAGTGTATTAAAACAGAGAACTTTGTAACAGAGCGTGTCTCATTGTGGCAGGTAGACAGCAAAAATGTGTGAACAATAATGGCTGTCAGTTTGGGAACTTGACGTTTTAAAGTTAATTTGTTTATTAATAATGTAATGTATATATTTTATGTATGTACTTATATTGTAAGTATTAATTACCGTGTAACAAATAAGAAATAAAGGGAGAGAAACTGTATACCTATTTTTGCACCACTATATATATATATATAACATATACGTATAGGGTATCTGAAACAAGACTATGCACTGTTTAATTGGCTGTAATTCATTGTTTTCTATACTTTTCAGGAAAAAATAGTATATTAAATTTTATTGGGAAATAACTCTCTAACATTTTGGCCACTTGGATTAATTACTTAACCTCCATAAGCAATTGTTACATTATACACTTTGAACACCAAGAAAAAAAATCAGCTGAGGACTATCACCTCAGGGGCGCATTCCCATAGTCATTTTATCTAAATAATATACTTTGTTTTGTTGTTGTTTTTTTTTTAAGAATATGATAGTATAAGGAGTAAATACTTTTTTTTAAAGGACTCGTGGAGTTAGTCATTTTTTAGTAGAGTTGGAGTCGGAAACGGTAAAAAATGTCCGGACTCCGACTTCGAATGTTACTAGACTTAAGTCAAGGCATTCCACGAAAATAAGAATCTTCAACTCTAATGTCACGTCAGTCCTGTTTTATGGCCCTGAGACAAGAAGGACGGCAAAATACAACAACAACAAAAGTTACAGACGATCATAAACGGGTGCTTGCATAGAATAGAAGGAGTGAAATGGTATGACAAAGTCACGTTTGATCCTTGCAAGGGAGGGGCGTGGGGCGCTTAATACATTTGAAATAACATTTTAAAGTAGTAGAACTCCATAAACAATTTTCATGTTAAAGTACATCCATTTTTACATAATGTAGGAAAATTTCAGTTGCTTCTGATCATAAATAAAATTGTTATCACAGTTGGAAATTTTTTGGCACATTTAGAAAAAGCACACAAGAAATGAAAATAAAGTATATACACTGTCAATTTTCCCGTCATTGTTAAAATGAAACTATGTTGCCTCATGGTGTTTGACAAACCAGTCATTTTTGTGCAGGTGTGGATGATTTGTTATTTTGTATTACTGTATGAATAAAAAACTCTACATACAGCTTTTGTCACTGTGAGTTGGTATCTTGCCATTGTAGTAGTGTTTTGACCTCTCAAGACACCTTTTGTTGACCCTAGCACACCAACACTCGCGAAATACCTAAACTTTCGTCGGTCGCCCTAGTCCCCTGCGCAGGACACGCCGCTTAGTTGTGACGGAAGATCTCTCTCTGCTTCAAGTAGCTATTGTAGCGCCACAGTTTCCTCAATGGAGTCCTATCCAAAGGTCGCTATCTGGTCATGCGGCCTCCTCACTCATCACACTCTCTCTCCCCACTCGTCACATGAGGTCTTCAGTTTGAGTTTGTGTGTCTCAGTGGAAATCACCATATTTTAACTACATCGGCGACACTCCGCGCCGTGTATCCAAAATCAGACTCTGCCGCTCCGAACAGCCTCTGTCCCTTTTGTCCTCTCCCCCCTGTGCGTATGTTGCTGTCTTAGTACTTTTCTGTTGTATCATACTAAGTGCTTGTTAGAGTGTGTTACTCTACTTAATTCTCCGATTTTGCATCTGACTGTGTCGGACGTCATGTGGGCTTCGCTATAGCATCATTGTGGACATGTGTCTCTCTGAATATTAAGTTCGTACAGGCTTAAGTCAACATCATACAGTCTTCACTATCTCCTGGTATCACATACATATATCTGTTTCAAGATCTCACGCAAAAGAGAATTCTAGCATGAGATGAGATAACAACAACATGGCCACTCCTCGACACACACACGCACGCCAGTGAATGATATTTATAATGCTAGCCCTGTTCAGGACAGTTAAGGACGAACCACCCCCCCTACGCTCTTACCCTCTACATCCTCATCGCGCCTCTTGATGTAGAATCGTTCACCTCTATGTAAGCATGTTATAACCCGCGAGCTCGGAGTTCCATTAACATAACCCAACCAGTAGATATCAGATTGATGAATCTGTGATTGAATGTAAAATCAGAAGTGTTAATCAGATATTCCTCCGAGACTCTACGCATCTATTAACACGTGAATAGAAGATCATAAGAACAAGTGACAAATATCTGATGAATGTAACACTATATTAAGTATACCGCTTTTCAAATTCATAATCATCTATATCTTGTAATATTGCCAATGGAAGAATCACCTGTATTATCTAACTAGAACTAACGACCTAAATCAATACAAATAGCTTGTTATTAAACACCAGTCTTCTAATGATGCTGTTGTACTTTCTAAACTTGGCACATTTCTTTCCCTGTATATATCATATGTGCTAACGTCAGCAATTCACGTCTCCTCATGTGCACAAACCTAACTTTGCTTTCTTTGTTTTACACCTGAGCCAGTAACCAACGTGTGTGTAAATCAGTGGCAATCTCAAATATAAAATTTAGTTTTCGATCTAGAGCCATTTACAAGTCAAACTGTTGTACTCATATAGCTACAATCGTCTTTCTCATTGACCATGCCTTTGTAGCTTGACACTGACGATAAATGCAATTTTTGCTCATGTAATTTTAGTATGGTGTTTTTCTTCAGTCTATACATAGATTAGGCATAACATCACCATTGCTGGTCTACAGTCCTAGCAGATCAATCTACAAGAATCTATGTCCAGACAGTATTGAGACTTACCATTGATTTAATCACTCAACCGATCTCACTAAGAAACTGTCTTTCCATCGCAACGTCTATAACTTCGTAAGCGACAGGTCTCAGAGCCTCAAGACTTCTGTGTCAAAATTAGGATTGACTCTCTATATACCCATTGTACCATAGAATGCAGCTGTAATCTTTTCTCACCTCCTTCTACATTTCTCTTATCGTTACTTTATATCTTAATGCTTCTCTAACCATTCTAGTATACAAGAGATTAGCGGAAACCTAAATACGTACGCCAGTTGATCCTGCTTTAGAAACTCATGTACTTCACAGTCATAGTTATAAACTTGTATCTAGTATGTCGGCTAGTCGTACGTCAAACACTAGTATTCAACCTTGCAGTTAGATCCATCGCCTGAGCGACCGCACTGCAATTCACTGGAAAATGATCTCATGAATATGTTAGAGGATCTATCACATTAATAAGTTGCGTGTGTTCTATCTAATCATATGTATAAAGACGCGCATATACAATAGTCTAAGTTCGCATGAGAGCTTTGACTGTTCATGTTCTAGTTTAATATAGTATCTTAAATCCTTATATTATCTAGTTTCTATTATATATATTTATATAATTATAACTAATCACAGACTATGCTTGTGGAATCCGAAATACCAGTGATAGTATTCACACTCACCTGGGGTGCTCTACAATTCATCATTATTATATAACCACTCATCCAAATTTGTCAATTTTATCTTCTTCCTTGCTGCACTTGGTGGTTTAATAGATGGTACAGTAAGGGTTACGTCAAAGCCTTCCTATCACTGTGGCAATAGATAGTTGTTTGTCACGGTCTTCTCTCACAGCACCCTTACCCCCGGAGAATGAGGTTCTCTGGTAAATGTGATTTGTAATGATAGATATTAGTCAAGCGCTTATGTCATGTCTTGAGTATACTATGTAAGTACAGTTGATCGTGCTGTAATGTTCTTAGAGCGCTGTAAATCTGTACACTAGAAGATTTCGTAGGTAAGTGTTGATTGTCTGAGAACGGTATCTAGTGCAGCCTTGTGGTCTGTCATAGCGTTCTCTTTAGAATGTTTGAGAGGCCGAGGACTATGTCGGCAGTTACAGTGAGTCCAACTTTAAGTGTTGACTAATGACATAAAGAGATGTTCTCAGTGCTCTTATGCAATGTCATGAGTTTCTTTAAAAAGAATTCATTGTCATAATGCTTTATTGATCGTTACACGTCTGTCATGAGCTTCTCTTGATAAGTGTCTGATTGTCAGTAGAGTATGAATGATGAGGCTTTGTTATGCGCCTAAGTGAGTTCATCGTACTAGAGCGTTGATGGGAATAGTAGTGTTCAACGCATTGAATCCATGGTTCTCGAGGTTAATCACCGGTTTCTGAAAATTATCGGTAGCGGGACTCACAAGATGCAGGACTATGTTACGAGACCGGAAGCCCTGCGACTCATAGCTTGACTGCGCTTGCGTCATGGACCGGCGAACATGAGCTCGGTCTAGATCCCCGTGTGTCTATGGCCCATACCGTAAGGGTGGTTCTTGGGAAAACAGTTCGATGCAGCTAGGTGCAGGCTGGATGAGGTGCGGTTGATGCGATCGTAATGGGATAGCGCAAAGGTTTTTATATTGATATAGTACTTTGCCGTGCTAGACACATTAGTCGTGGATCAAAATGTCGACCGAAGATAGTGCATGAGTAATCGCAGCTTACGTAATGTTCGGCCCCCGGGACTGCCGGAAACGGCCAACGTTCACCGTCTCCTTTTCAGGTGACGATTCTTATTTAGACCATGAACGTATTCGATAGATTGTAGAAACGCAGGGTAGCGTCAGCTCTGATTTACACTTCATGTGTAAGTATACTCATTACGGAATGTAATTGGGTATCATGGCTCATGGAGTGAGCCGACTCCACTTGAGTATGTATAAGAGGTTGCTCAGGCGGGAATAAAACGTCTTCACCACAATACCTACCAACAGAAGCGCTGAGCACCCCCTAGTGCTAGTTGAAATCCTCTTGAATATATTACTCCTACGCTCCATTATACCCGGACAGCGGTACCCCCCTATGGGACTGGACTACGGGCACCTCCGTGGTGTGTTCCCAATTGCACTTACCGCTGTTTTGTTGACAATATAACTGTGCTCCGGAGAGACTATAAGTAAGCCTACTCCGCTCTTGTATAAGCGTTCACACGAATTGTTTTGTACCATTAAGTTTTACTAAAACATCGTCAGACACTCAGCTTTATCGTTACCAAAACCCCTGGGTGTCGCTCCATGCACCTTTCTGTAGGGTCAATGTTTGTTTAGACATGAATGATGTATGCTAGACCCACGGCAATGCGGTCGTCTTTCAAGACCATCTGTTTCGATCATGCCCGTAAAGGTCTGTTTCATGAATTGTGTATCCTATCTTTCAGTGCCCCAAGTCTCATTCCCACCGGGAACCTACAACCGGGCCTGTCAACTTAACTATAGGCTTAATGTAAATTGTACGAGATACTTGGCTTATCGTGCGGCTAGCTTGGAGGACGGTCAATTATTCTCAATTAAAGTGAAAAAATGTTGAGAATGCCAACCACCTGCAACGATACATTGTCCACTGCGATGAGCAACTCTCTGGCTTTCTGTATTGTTAGTAATTGAATAATGAAACACGCAATTTTAATGTGATGCCTCAGGTCTTTCCGTGTGTGCGTCTTGGGATGAACACAAGATTCTGTAGAATACTTCACAAGTGATAATATAATGAAATTCTCATTTGGTATCTAGTATTATTCTGATCTTTTTCTTGCAAAACAGCAAAAATGCATCTCAAATTATAAGTGACTTATAAGCATTCGATGTATGTATACATAATTGTGAAACACCCAGGATTATATTATCATTTAACGATTTATGATGATGTCAATTATCTTTCTTTGCTCTTCTGTTTTTTTTATATTTTTTATTTATCACTTATCACTGCATTATTTAATTTTTTTCATAACTTATTTCTAAACAACCAGATGCTGATTTGAGTAAATGTATTGGTAAATTTATATTCCTATTAAATATTTTTTTTATGTCTGACATATTCATTTTTGCCACAGTTATACACTTTTTTTTTCTTAACTAAGTCTATTTTTAGCACGTGTTCCACATTTTTACGAAAGTCGCATGATTGTAAATACAGACCATTATTTTGTTGGTGTTATATTCGAAACTCTGTAAATCCCAATGTAAATTCAATTATTTAAAGTAAGAAAGTAATCTACTTTAAATGATTTACACCCCTGATGCTGTCGTTGGATATGACACATGTTAAAAATAAAATCAATTAATAGCATTACAAGGTAGTTTCTGTTCTGGAACTCCCGGGTTAAAAGATATAGAGGGAGATTTAATAAGCCATTGATAAGAAGACGAACTGAAGACAGACTATGACAGAGAAACCTTGAAGGGATGTTGAGAACCAGGACTTTTTCCGCCGTCCTGTGCTATACGAGGCTCTGAAACATGGAGAACTGCAAAATCAACAACCAAAAAACTTTAGACTTTCATAAATGGGTGCTCGCGTAGAATAGAAGGGTTAAAATGCTGTGACAATGTTACAAATGTGAAACTGAAGACAACAACCAGATAGTGCCAGAGGAAAGGGAAATGAGACGAAGACGCTGGTGATGGATAGGACATCCATTGAGGAAACCTGTGGATAGCCTTACAAAGCAGTTCTAGACCCCCCCCCCCCCCCCCCCAACGTAAGAGAGGCAGAGGTAGACCGAGAAACTCATGGAGAAGAGACCTGGAGATAGAAGTGAAAATGGTGAGGAAAACGTGGAAAGAACTTGAGCTGACAGCACATGACAAGAGAACTTGAGCTGATGGCACGTGACAAGAGAACTTGAGCTGATGGCACGTGACAAGAGAACTTGACATGTGTTTGTTGAAGGTCTATGCTCCTTCCGGAGCTAAAGGGTATTGATTGATTGATTGATTGATTGATGCTATACGAACTGGATCTTCCAAATGAGCGCCTTTAAAACGAGAAGTGTATCATTATGAAGATTTTAGTTTTTAAAATACCTATATATAAACAAGGCATGCAATATATACACGGCACGAATGAATGAAGGAAACAGTATTATTATTAAGAAACTAAATTGACTACTAAAATTAAAAAAAAAAGTAATAATAATAATGATACTTAAAAAAAATGATGCAATGAAGAAAATCACAGAAGTTGCAAATTAAGAACATTTTAAGCTAGAAAGTAAATAATTAATAGTAACATTGCATTCAGTGACGTAACTCAGGTACGCATATATAGACAAAGTACGCGTTTATAGTCAAGGTATGCGGACGTAGGTAAGGTACCCTTATAAAAGCAAGTTATGCGTATGTCGACAGCGTAGGTGTACATATATATATATCTTCTTCTTCTTCTTTGATCCTTAGCCGCCGACCGTCAAAGCAGTCTAGTGGCCATTACGCCTGGTGGCGTCTTGTAGGGCAACAACAAATTGATTCCACTTTGCTCGGTCGGCGGCCATCCTTCGTACAGTGCCCCAACTCTGGTTTATTCTTTGCATCTCAGCCTCCACAGTCCTCCGCCAAATATATATATATATATATATATATATATATATATATATATATATATATATATATATATATATATATATATATATATATATATATATATATATATATATATATATATATATATATATATATATATATATATATATATAAAGTTATACGCAGATATAGACACGGTGCATGCTATTAAACAACGTACGCATTTATTTATATACACAAGATTCGCATATAGCATATACAGAAAATGTAAGTTACAATAGGCCAAGGACGCTTACTTAGAAAAGGTATGCCTTTGTAAACAAGATACAAATCAAGGCACAAAGAAAGGAACCTACGTCGCAGAGCTGGAAAGAAAAATACATTACCGACGAAGAGTGCAGGGTATGCCTGGTTCGAGATGTTTAAATCTCTACTTTATTCAGTCCTACAAATAACGAGGACTAATTATGACAATGACATAAAACAGATACAAATCAAGAATCAACGGATAATTCTTTTTTGAGTAAAAACCCAATCGGAAATGAACTTTTGATACTAATCGGTCTAATATAACGAACCAAATTAGAGACTATTAGACTATTGTATATCAGTGAAAACTACTTCAAGGGATGAAAATATAAAAGAAAATTAGCTAAGAAAAATGAAATTCAGGGTATCCAAAGTGTTTTTATGCCACGTAATCTTATATCGGTCATGTCCTACGAATGCAAAACAACAGAATACCACTACAGGCGCTCACTTGGGTTCCCGAGGGTAAGAGGAAAAAAGGAAGACCAAAAGAAACACTCAGAAGAACAATAATAAGAGAAGGAAGAACGTTGGGCCTAAATAATGTGCAAGAGCTAAGAGGAGTGGCGTCACAACGAACAACCTGGAGAGCACTGGTTTCTGCCTTATGCGCCGTGTTTGGTGCTTAAAGAATTTATTATTTATTATTATTAATCGATTGTTTATATATACATATATACACACAGTATGAGGCAAAAGTGACTTGACAATGACCGACACTGAACATCCATTGAAAAGGTTGGAATAACATACCTATGTATTGATTAATTTTTTTTATTGATTTTGCTACTAGCTTAACTCTTTAATTATTTAAAAAAAATAAAAATTCTATTTCACATCTGTGAGTAATTTCCTGGATTGGAACTTTCCTAATCGCTGGAAAGGTAGTCGAGGAAGCGTAGAATATCTCAAAAGATCTGACTTTAGCACCCGTTGATTTCTTCTTTTGGGGAACAGTGAAAGACATAGTTTACCGCAGAAAGCCACGCACTGAACAAGACATCAGGTTTTTGTGTTTCAGGTGTATTTGCTTTCATAAATGCCAACTTACAGGTATGCAATCGTGTCTGTATGTCTGTTAGAGTCAGATTACAGAAGTGTGTAAATGCAGATGGTAATCAGTTTGAACTTTTGTAACTGTATGTAAAATGTAACTATATTTTAGATTTTTATTTTATTTCATCTAGCATTTATGCATACATCTAACTGCCAAGTGACTTTTGCCTCACCACACACACACACACGCACGCACGCACACACACACACACACACGCACGCACGCACGCACGCACGCACACACACACACGCGCACGCACGCACGCACGCACGCACGCACACACACACGCACGCACGCACGCACGCACGCACACACACACTCACGCACGCACGCACGCACGCACACCCACCCACCCACACACACACACACACACACTCACACATATATATATTTATAACAAACATATATTTTAAGTACTAATTTGTTACTTAATTAATTGTATTTACAGAGAGCTGATCAGAATCTTTTTACAGTTCAAGAAGAACAGTAATGATAAAGAGACTTTAGGACACTTTAAACATTCAAACAAATTAATATAAATTCACTGTTTATTATTATTCCGCAGTCAGTGAGATAAAAGTAAAAAATAGGAATTTAGAATTAAAACAAATCCGTTAATTTTAACAGCACTGCTAGTTGTAATTAGAAATTAAATAACTGTTATATAATAACTGTTACCTTATACATAAATAAAAATTAAAGAAACAGTGTGGTTAAAAAATGGTATAAATGTACGATTCATTGAAATGGTAGAAGATAATTAACTAAACATACAAGTACAGTGTGCCGATGATCAAGAAAATATGGGCCTAACACCATATTCTTAATATGCCTTAATGGGCGTGTAACGGGATCCTTTACCTTTGTCTTTTTACAAGTATATTATTACAGAATAAATAAAGAAATGCATGCGAATAGATATATACAAAAATAATTCAGTAAACATAAGAACACAAAAAAAAACAAACACACACACACACAGGTAACAAAGAAGGGATTAAATTATTAAAATTATAAAAATGACTACACATAAATAAACCAAAACAATTAGAGGTGTGTTCTAATTGAACAATTAATGAATGGTGGAATGTATAAAAATAGCTAATAATTATAGTTATCAACATCGAACCACAGAAAATGGAATGTTAATAATACATAAATATCGAATATATTCAAAATAATATTATAATAACATAAGGAAAACATAAATTTACATAAACAATTATTTTAAATAGAGCTAATCAAAATTACAAAATTGTGTGTGTGCATGTGTCTGTCTGTTTATTACTCTAAAATAGTAGGCTCATCATATTTGTCGTGATGTGACCACACACATGAAAATATCAAAAATATAAATGAAAAACAAATAAGTCGAGTAGAAGGGCAGAAAATAATATTATATTAATATTTAATATACACACTTATTCATTCAAAAATAACGCATACAAAAATTTTAAAAAATAAACAACGGAACTGATTACAAACAATGTAAGATACTTAATAAAAACTACTGCTAAATTTATCAAAAATAAATATATCTACCTGTAATGCTGGGTATGTAAAGTCCATTAAGCGTGCTTTCTGTCTGTCGGGGGTGGTAACTTGCCACCACATCTCTGTTAACATTCGCCGTTTTGACTGATTTTTCGCTTACAGATGCCCAACTGAAATTTGATTTTTTTATCTTTTTTTTTTTTTTTTTATAAACACTCCACAAATTTGTGTATCAGCGAAAGAAAGAAACAGAGAAGCAGACGTCTGTTATATAAATAGATCACGCGAATTCCATAACAACTGAACACTACTATCGAAAGTTAGAAGAGATAGCTTCCCTGTTCTGTAATGATTGTTTAGCAACATCACTCTAAAACACAAACATAGCAAACATCAGCTTTGTGGCTTTGAAAAAAAAAAAAAACAACAGTCGTCTGTGTTAGGATGGCGAAGCTACAGCTTTGAGATTCGTTGAGCTCTCGACAGCCAAAAGTGACTCGGTGCACGGTGCGCTACCGCCCATTGCAAGAAAAAAAGGACTGTTGAGACTTGTATTCTAATATTGAGTACGGAAACCGGATACGATCAGAAATGTAAATTAGTAAAACTGCTTGGTTTTTTTTCTTTTTTTTTTTTTGTTCCATTATTTGTGCCAGTCAGCACTGAAAGAAGGGGCAATTTCTAGTTTAAACTACCTTAATCACAGAATAGAAAACCATAACAATTGTACAATAGAATCAAACAACGACAAATAAAGCAAGAAAATAAAGATAGGACCTTTAGATGGATTGGACACACACTCTGGAAACAGCCAACAAGTATAGCTAGATTCGTCTGCGACTGGAAACGGCAAAAGACGAGAAAAGTCAAGAGGCAGTGGCGTCACTACGGGGTGCGGGGGTGCGAACCGTACCGGGTGACACCATCAGAGGGGGTGACACCAAAATGACTGTCTATAAAATTTGTGTGCAGTGTTTCAGCAGAAATGTATTTATTTTTTTCATGATCGCTCTGCCTGGCGGACAAACATTACTCAAGGCGCTCGCATTGCAGAACAGAATTTAGCTGATAAGGCAGAAGGCAAGCGTGCTGCAAGAAAAGTCAGAATGCGCAGCAACACTACTATCGACTCTAATCATGTGTGCCCCGTATGTGGCAGGGCCTGTAGGGCCAAAATAGGACTAATTAGCCACATGAGATCACGGCACAGAGGTCTCACAATTCAAGTCTGAAGCTGTCGCCATCTTCGCTTGCGATGGGCAACTATTATTATTATTTATTTTTTATAATAATATCCCTGTAGTTAGTTATAACCACAAAAACATTTTTCGTAAGCCCAGCTTAAAGTTTAACGCTAAAATGAACATAATTTTGATGTAGTTCTTAAACGCTTTTTCACCGAATCTTACCGATTTTTCACTTTATCCACATAAAACTATGTAAATACATTTAGGCTGTGCGTATGATATTGTAATTTAAAGGTGTAATTTTAATTTTGCTAGTTGTTTATGTCACTACTATTGCCATTACATTCAGTGATATACGGGAATTACGATTTACGAGTAACATTAGGACAAAAAAACATTACTAAGGATTCTGTATGGTCTGTTACGGGAGGAGGTCCTTGGGGGGGGTGACACCATGAGTTACGGCACTGGGTGACACCAACCCTAGTGACGCCACTGTCAGGAGGCTAAACAAAACGTGGAGACGATCAGTGGAAGGGGAAGCTAAGACAATGGGGCTTTCAGCTGAAGTAGGTGACCCGAAATGGAAACAACTGCGTGCGACAGCTGTAGCTTAATTCTCCTCATGGAACTAACATGATTGTCCGCAAGATACCTCTGTTAGCAATAATCCATGTTTTCAGAACTTTTCTAGTACCGTTTATACAACTGGTGAGTAAGGTGTTAAATTTTTTTCAGTAACTTATCGCTGACTGCCAAGTTTAACACGATACACGATTGTAACCAATCAAGGAAATAGTATTGTGTTAGAGATGGTTATCCATATCTTTTTTCTCCGTTGATCTAAGAAGGATAGAGATTACCAGTGATTCTAATTCATTTTATTAATTCATTTCGGAACTCCGCCAATGCCGGTCCCAAGCCCGGATGAAAAAGGAGGAGGGCGGCCTGCATGGAGGCCGTAAGGAGGCAGCCCCTCCACCATGCAAAGGAACAACAGGCCAATCACCTGTTTGCTTTAAATCATGATTACGCGAACTACAAGAGAGAAAACCGGACTGATTCTAAAGGCGACGAACTGGAACGGACTACGACTTATGGAACTTGGAACACAAGAAGTATAAATGGGAAGGAAGAGGAGCTGGTGGAAGAGATGAGGAAAGCAAAACTAGAAATCCTGGCTATAACGGAAACGAAGAAAAAAAGGACAAGGAGTCATGGATCTCGATGGCAACACGTTGCTCTACAGTGGTGTACCCATATCTGAAAGAGCTAAAGGGGGCGTGGGTTGCATTGTGGCCCAAAATCAAAAAGATAGTATCAAGGGATGGAACTTTGTCTCGGAGCGCATTATGGTTGTAAAACTAAAAGAAGGAGAAACCATAGTCAACCTGGTCATAGTGTATGGGCCAAATGAGGATGAGAGAGCAGAGGTCAAGGAGGAATTCTTCGAGCTGCTTCAAAGGACAGTGGATGACTGCCTAGATGAAGTTATTATGCTCGGAGATTTTAATGCCAGAGTTGGAAATGACCATGCTAGATGGGGTGGAGTTATCGGAAGATATGGAGAAGATACTCTCAATGACAATGGAAAGCGACTCCTTAGATTCTGCAGTGAGCAGAATCTGATCATTACAAACACAAAGTTCCCCCATAAGCGCATACATGCATACACTAGATGTGAACCAACCAAGAATGAGAAGTCAGTGATCGACTATGCCATTGTTCGGAGAAGCTCATTCAGATATGTCCGAGATGCAAGAGTCTGGAGGGGGCCAGAGATTGGAAGTGATCACTACCTGCTAACAATCAAACGAACAACTGAAAGAGTTGCTCAGCCTAGGAACTGCCCAACATCACGCAAGAAACCAAGTAAACGAGCAGGAGAAATGAGCATTAGGACCTACAAGCTGAGAGAGAGCCAGAAATTAAGACCAGATATCAGGGGCTTATTGCTACAGCAGTGAGCAACACAGAAGAACGACCTGATGACTTGGAAACCCTCTGGAATAAATTCAAGGATATCATAAAGACAGCTGCTGCAGAAGCATGCGGTGAAGTCCGACTTGGGAACCAGAGAAAGAGGACACCTTGGTGGACAGAGGAAGTCAAAGAGAAAATAAGAGAGAAGAAAATGGCATGGAAACAATACTTAGGAGCTAAAAAACACAACAGGACAAATGGAAAAATATAGAGAATATGTGACACTCAGAACAGAAGCAAAGAACAAAGTGCTAGCAGCAAAACAGAAGTCCTGGGAAGAATTTGGAGAAAAGCTAGAAAAAAGATGCACAAGAAAACCAGAAATTGTTCTATAAGACCCTAAAGAACATGAGGAAAAAAAAACAATGCCCTCTCAAATTTATAAAGGACAAGCAAGGCAAATTGCTTACTGCCCCGAAGGAAGTAATGGAAAGATGGAAAGAATATTTCTCAGAACTCCTGGATGGTGAGCATGATGAAGCATCAGAAATGATAACCACTGACACAGAAGAGGAAACCAATGATGGTGAAGATGACATAAAGATGGAAGAACTGAGGGCAGCACTAGAGAAAATCAAGATGGGCAAAGCAGCAGGGCATGATGGTATAACACCAGAAATGGTTAAGTACATGGGAGCATCAGGCGACCTATTACTCTTAAAGGTCCTACGGGCAGCATGGTGACACAACCCCATACCAAAGGATTGGGAGATTGCCATCATAACACCAATTTTCAAAAAGGGTGACAATCGACAATGTGGAAACCATAGAGGCATATCCCTTCTCAGTGTCCCTGGAAAAATCTACTCTAGAATCCTAGAGCAGAGACTCCGACGCCTAGCTGAGCCACAATTGGATGAGGTCCAGTGCGGATTCCGAGCAAACCGAAGTACTCAAGACCTAATCTTCACACTCAGACAGCTGAATGAAAAGGCCCTTGAGTATAAGAGTGAGATCCATCTTTGTTTCATAGATCTGGAAAAGGCGTTTGACAGGGTCCCCTGGAGCAAACTTTGGGACTGTTTGGCAAGGAAGAATATTCCAGCACCTCTGATTCATGCTATACAGAGCTTCTACAAGTCTTGCAGAAATTATGTGAGGACAGCAAACCATAAGTCAGAAGAGTTCAGGACCACCACTGGTGTAAGACAAGGTGATATCCTATCACCTTACCTCTTCATACTCCTTATGGACGATGTCATCAAGGCATGTAAGGAGAGAACAAGAAAGTATTCATTGGGGTACTGGAAGATGAGACAGGTCTATATTTCGGAGCTGGCATTTGCTGATGATGTTGCCCTGATTGCTAAATCAGAGGCACATCTCCAATCCAACCTGCAAGTCTGGAAGGAAGAGCTGGAGAAGAGAGGGATGGTCATAAGCAGCTCTAAAACAAAATCTATGGTGATATCACGAGAAGAAAGAAAACATCAGATTAAGTTGGGAGAACAGGTCCTGGAGCAGGTCGACCACTTTAAATATCTCGGAGCTATTATAGACCGAAAGGGAGGCATCAAAGAAGAGTTGGCCACTCGAAAAGCAGCGGCTGGGAGACTTTTTCAGGCCATAAATCGTGGATTCCTCAGCAAGAAAGAGGTGGGTAAGAAAACGAAGATGGCTGTATACCGCTCCACCTATGTTCCAGTCTTGACATATGGATGCGAGTCGTGGGCAATGACTACAACCCACAAAAGCCAGATCCAAACCTCAGAAATGAGGTATCTGAGGAAAGTGGTTGAAGTAACGAGAAGAGACATGGTCCGCAACCAGACGATCCGTCAAGGCCTAAAATCCCATCCGCTGCAGACCCAAATAGAACAGTCCCAACTAAGATGGTTTGGCCATGTCTGCAGAATGGGAGAAGATCGGCTACCACGACAAGCATGGGAAACAAAGAGCCAGGGATCCAGACCTCCAGGACGACCCAGAGTCCGCTGGGAGGACAACATTAGACAATCTTTGAAGGACCGAGGACTAGAATGGAACCAGGCCAGGAAGAAGACAGCTGATAGAATGGTCTGGCGCTCTCTCTTCCAAACCTCTACACCTCAAGGTAGAAGGGGAACGACTAAGTAAGTAAGTAATTCATTTCATTAATTCAACGCTCAGAGTTATTAAAATACAATTCCTTTTTGGCTCATATATAGCATAGGATCATCACTCTATTTTGAGCCTATGCAGAAAGCACGTACCATTGTGCTCCATCTGCGTTTATCATGTGGCTTCTGCAACTATTTTGTTTACTTGGTGAAGTTGCCAGCCCTACGCACATTTTAATTAACGTTGTCGCTTCTTAAAAATGTATTGTACAAACAGCAATCATATTCTATGCCGTCTTTTCAAGACAACACCAGAAAGAACTTACATGAACCTTCAAAGTTATACGCATTTTCCCTATCAAAAGTTTTAAAAAGTAAATGCCTCGAATGCTAAAGGTACCGGGTTCGATTCCTAGTAGACGGAATATATTATTTATGGAAATTTTTTTTTTTCAGAACCGGTGGTCCAAATGATATCATACTTCCCTTGGTCTCCTGGGTTTTGAGATCGGATGTCTAGCCTTCTCGGATAAGAGCGAAAAAATATCAGGTCCGGTGTGTAAGTTGCGCACGTTAAAAATCTCACAGCAGCTGGAAATCATAAAGAGTTGGCCTTAAGGTAGCATAGTGGTTAGTGCACTGGCTTCCTAGCTCAGTGGTCTATGGTTCGATCCCCAGATGAGATGGAATTTTTTTAGGCCGCAAACGGCTCCTGGGTCGACCCAGCTCCAACTGGGTACCAGAGCAACTCTGTTAACAGAGTTAAGACGGCCAGCGTGATGCTGACCACACCACCAGTAGTGTGCCGATGGTCAAGAAAATATGGGCCTAACACCATATTCCCAATATGCCTCAATGGGCGTGTAACGGGATCCTTTACCTTAACCTTTAAGGCCGCTGTCCTGATTAAATTTGAAAATTAGAAACCTACACACCAGACAAATATTTGTAGAATGTGTGATTCATCTACACACACACTGGGATTCTCGCTAGTGATACGCATTTCGTGCACTGTGCTCAGATCCTACTTATGTAATCTATAGGAGGAAATTGGAGCAGTGATGGAGTTGTCCGTGTGCAATGAAAGATTGGAGCAGTGATGGAGTTGTCCGTGTGCAATGAAGATAGTCCTTAAAAAAAAAAGTAAATCTACCAAGCCTATAACATGTTTATGGTAAATATTCAGAACATCCAAGTCTAGTGCACTGAAGAGAAAATGGTATCAGCAACCTCAGCATATAAAACAAATTGCTTAACTCTTTGACTCCGGAACAACGCTTAGAGCGGTGGTCAGATTTGACACCCGTGCCAAAACAACTCTTCGAGCGTTGTTTTTCATCTCTGTCGTACAGATAGGTTGGGAGTTATTTTGGCCCGTCTGAGTAGAGTGGATGGTGATAGGTACGTGGGAAAGGTGTGAGAAACAGATTTCACGGGTGGTAGCTTAAGGAAAAAGATGTCTCTGGGATGAGTAAGTTTCTCTATTCCAACCTATCTATACGACTGTAATTTAGGACAAGACAACCTTGCCCTCCTCATGCATATAAATATAAGTTTAACTACACACACACACAGCTATGTGACAACAAGACACACAAACGTGAAAAAACTACGGTTAATTAGGTATGGCTTTGACCAACACACAAAGTTAAGTTTCTTAGTTGTTTATTATCATTAAACTGGACAACACCAATTATCTAAAGAAAAGATCAAACAAATCAGATTTACATACATATGTAATAATAAAAATAGATGCGCCCTCCCCCTATGGAGAAAAGAACCCGAAGTTAATAACCCACAGATCGAAGGTTTGCACTATGATACAGAGTAGACAGTAGAGTAAACAAAATCTTACTCTACAGGTACAGTAAAGTAAACAAATTAGGCGAATCCAGAGTTGGTAAAATCTCCGTAACAAAGAACAATATTCACTCTCTCTTGCAAACAGTGGCCACTCTCTCACTCTTACCTCCTGGGAGATATTCCTCCGCGTACAACTATCCAGTCAATCCCCACATTGGCCCCAGTTCATCCTCTAACAACAACTTTTGAGGGGAACGCCAAATCTAGTAGTTTTTCTAGCTAACAAATGTTACTGTGAATAGTAGGTGTAGAAACGTGCTCTAGTGGTTCACAATTAAAAAGAGGCAAATACTTCCAGTATTGGAATACGTCTGGTTGCAAAAAATGTTACAATGATAAATGATGATAATCCTATCGGCTGACTCTATGTTAGAGTGCCGATTCTGAAACCGCGTAAATTTCTAGATGAATCCGCTTGAATACGACTGTCAGAAGTCGGGAACAATAATGTTATTTTGTACACCCAAGTGGGCTGGAAAAATTGGAAAAAATATCTGGGTTTTGTAATTCCAGTTAAACTTATGTTAAAATGTTTCTTATGTATCGTTGGCGAATACCCGCTCA
This sequence comes from Oreohelix idahoensis, assembly GCA_024509875.1. NCBI lineage: Eukaryota > Metazoa > Mollusca > Gastropoda > Stylommatophora > Oreohelicidae > Oreohelix > Oreohelix idahoensis. Next base: position 94,193 of record JAMPIV010017464.1, read on the forward strand.
CAAATTAAATTGGTGACGCACAAGCCAAGAAAAAGAGACAACATTAACCAATCAGAAAAAGACCGCAGGTCTGCGAGGAATACAAGAAACCATTTATATAAAAATTATGCTACTCCTATATCTACACACACACAGACAGGGACAAGATGATCTCTTCTCCACTCCATCAGTCCTGATTAAACTTATAAGGTGTGGTAAAGTGGGATGTTATAATTATTTATAGGGGACTTAGTGTACTGACTGAGATCAGCTGTGAAGGTATCTGTATCTATTAAGTGTGGTGTATTACAGATGACCTTAATTGCTACCACATTTATACCTCAGTCAGAATTATTCTGGAATATTGTGATGACTACGTTAAATGTCTAGGGTTATAAAAATGATGAAGTGTAAGTCACAACAACATCATCATCATCTCAACCCATATCCCGTCATGGGTCGTAGGGGTGCCATGGTGGAAGCATCAGCAGACAGGGTCCTCCACTGCTCTCTATTCTCAGCAATGCGTACAAGTGTGGAGAAACCGTGTCCTGCCCATTCTTTGATGTTATCAGCCCAGGATTTTCTTTGCCTTCCTCTTCTCCGTTTACCTTCGACTGTTCCCTGGAGGATCGTTTTCGAAAGGGAGTCATGACGAGTTACATGCCCAAACCAGGCAAGCTTTCGACGTTTCACTATTGACAAAAGTGGTTCTTGATGGCCTGCATAGGTGTTTATCTTCTCTCTAACATAGACATTTGTTTTGTGCTCTTTATAGCAAATGCGCAAAATTCTTCTATAACATTTATGCTCGAAAGCCTGAATCCTTCGCTCCGTATCTGCAGTGAGTGTCCAGCCCTCACACCCATACAAGAGAATAGATAATACAAGTGATTTGTATAATTTGGTCTTCACAGGAAAACTGATGTTACTTTTCCAGATCACATTCAACCTTGTCATGGCAGCTGAGGCCATCTCAAGTCTTGTCTTGATTTCTTTATTTGATCTTCCATCACTACATGTAGTGGACCCGAGATATTTAAAAGTGCTAACTTCTTCTAACGTTTGCCCATTTAACGTAATGTTGGTCGGAACATGTTTCTTATGGCTGTTCACCAATATCTTGCTTTTTTTCTATATTAATTTCCATCCCATATGTTCTTGTTACTTTCTCCAGTCTAGAGGTAAGGTCTTGAAGTTCTGATTCTGTTCCAGCTATCAGATCAATATCATCAGCAAAACGTAGATTACACAGAGGTCGGCCTCCAATCGATATGGTTGATTTATAATCGTAGAGAGCCTCCTGCATAATATGTTCTAGATAAATGTTAAAGAGCACTGGTGACAGGATACATTCCTGGCGAACTCCTACAGTTGTTTTGAAAAATTCTCCAATGTCATTGCTTGCAAAAACAGCACTGCTTGCGTCCTTGTATAGTGCTTCAATGATATCTATGATGTTGGTATCAAAATTGAATTTTCTCATTATTTGCCATAAACCTTCATGCCAGACTCGATCGAAGGCTTTTGTGAAATCGATGAAGTTATGGTATAAATCATGTTGATGCTGGAGATGTTTTTCGATCAGTAATCTAATATTGAAGATTTGTTCTGAGGTACTTCTTTTTGGTCTAAAGCCAGCCTGTTCCTCTGACAAGATTTCTTCTGATTTCTGTTTTATTCTGTTCAAAAGTATCCTTAACATCACCTTACTTGGATGACTAATAAGGCTAATGGTTCTGTAGTTCTTGCACATTTTTAGATTTCCTTTCTTTGGAAGCGGTATTACTAATGACTGCGTCCATTCTTTTGGCCATTTTTTTGTACTCCATATCTTCTGGCAAATTGTTGTCATGATTTTTACTATATCTGGTCCTCCATATTTCAAGAGCTCTGCTGGTATATTATCCACACCCGGTGACTTCCCTCCTTTCATCGAACATATAGCCTCTTCCACTTCTTCCCGTAGTATTGCTGCATTTCCGAGTTCTCTGTTTTCGCACTTAATGTTGTTTAATATGCCTAAGTCAGTGTCAAGTTTACAGTTATATAATTCTTTACAATATTCTGTCCACCTTCTCATTACAGCTGTTTTTTCATTGAGCAGAGCCCCATTGCTATCTTCTATGACAGTTACCCTGGGCTGTTGGGGTTTTGATAGTCTTCTTAATGTGTCAAAAACTGCCTTGCTGTTACCTTTTATTAGCCCCGTATTAATGGACTCACATTGATCAGCTACCCATTTTTCTTTGGCCTGTTTCATTTTCTTTCTAATATTTTTATTCACCATACTGTATTGCCATGCTGCTTCAGGAACCTCTTTCTTAACCTTTTTCATTTCTCGCCGTGTATCACATAACTTCAGAATTTCATCTGTAACCCATGGTTTGTTTATTTTCTTTCTTTTACCAAGTATTTCTGTTGCTGATTCAATGAGCACGTCTTTCATGTTCTCTGTGATTGAGTTGATATCATCCTCCAAAAAGTTGAGAGCTGCGAATTTTCCTCCAACAGTTGCCTCAAAGATTCCCGCGATTTCTGGATCTTTCAATTTGTCTAAATTGAATCTTAACTGAGAACATCTGTTTTGATTATAGTTCTTTTTGAGTTTAAGCTTGAGCGTCATCAATACCATGTCGTGATCACTACCAATGTCGGCGCCAGGAAAAGTCCTAGTCTTGGCTTTATTAATGCTGGACTTGAATCTTTTGGATACAAGAATAAAATCAATTTGGTTATGTATCTCAGTTTTTGGGGCATGCCACGTTGTTCTTCTTGATAACTTATGAGGAAATAGTGTATTTGCAAGGGTTAGTTTATAGTTGCTGGCAAATTCTAGTAGCCTTAGTCCTCGATCGTTGGTTTCTCCAGTCCCAAATTTCCCCACTGTGCCAGCCCAGTGACCGTATGCATCTGGCCCTATTTTAGCATTCCAATCACCTAGAACGATGAGAAGATCTTTCTTTGGAATTTTCTTAATTGCTTTATCCAGATTGTCATAAAATGTATCAATTGCCTCATCCTCATAGTCAGTAGTGGGGGCATATACCTGTATGATGGAGATGTTCTTTGGATGTGCTGCAATACGTATGGTGATAAGCCTGCTATTTATTGGGGTGCAGCTGATGACAGAGTTCAATCTATCTTTATGTACAATAAAACCTACTCCATGCTGATGTTTAGACTCATCTCCACTAAACCAAATTTTGTGACCATCATCCGTTATTGATTCACCTAATCCTGTCCATCTGACTTCTGCTAGGCCCAGGATGTCCCACGAGTATCTAACAAGTTCATGTGTTAGTTCTTTGACTTTTCCACACGCATATAGCGTGCGTACATTCCAAGTTCCAACAACAAAATTTTCTCTTGGATGTTTCAAAACAGGTGTTTGTACCCCATTCGTTGACTTATCACTCTCAAGGGGCAATGAGAGCGCGGTCGTTGTTAATCCGGGCATCGGCCGATCAGGCAAATTATTACTGAGTTGACTTTCCATCATAACATTTCAGTGGGCAAGAGGTTTGCTTGGCTGTGCCCATCTCCTCTCCAAGTATCCTTGCAGGTACATACAAAAATGTACCTGGAGCAGTAACAATAGCCCTCAATAAATCTGTAATGTTTTGAAACACTGTCCGGCTGACACATCACAAAAACCGCCATCTTGTTCACTCGGTAAACACAAACAGCGAACTCACTTGACAGGCAAACTTGATGTTTTCATCTTTAAAATACTTATCAACACAATCCAGAAAATGAGCCAAACACACTACAAACTCATACAGCATTAATGAGGGCTGCTACCACAGATGCAGACTCCAAAACGACGACATGAAATGCACAACACAAAAAGTGCGGCCTACCACGCCGCCATCTTGTATCAGTATCACAACAACAACAGACAGATAAACAATTTAATTTATTTCACAACACTTTACAACACTGTGACACTCACACACATATAACACTCTATAAGACTATCTTAAGTGAGTCAAGTGTTTAAGTTTAAAAATATATGTATTAATTCTTTCAATAATGGGTATCTTGATTCAACTACACAGTGAACCAGGAATCACAATCAAATGTAATTACAAGTAGTATGTACACAGTTTATATATTTGAACTTTGTATTGACATATTTTATTATTATTATTCTATGTGTGTAATTTGTGCAGTAGTAATATGAGGTAATACTGGTTTTGTTCAAGCCTGGTTGTTGTTTTTCATCATGACTTCCAGTGTTTGATTATCGTGGAAATAGTATTGGGAAAAGTTCACAGTTCCTGTCATTTGAACCAATTAATTGTCCCTCTGTGTTTAATAAAATGTCAATTTTTTGAGGGGGCACATAATGTTGAGCTACTCTGGCCACAGAAGCTTATCTTTCGTGATGGCGGCAGGAAAAGACTCCTCTGCTCGATTGCTTCACTATGTTCTGGAGACACCTCACTGGTCGCTATCTGGACCAAGGAGTATGCTGTCAGCCTCTGGATTCAGCAAAACTCAGACCAGGTGCTGCTTCAGTAACTTAGGACCACAGTCCCTGAAACAAGAAGGTTGTACCTCCTACTTCAGATCTAATTTATAATCTATTTCCACACTGAACGCAATACATAACAAACACTGAGTTCAGAGCGGTAGGCCAACTGCTATCTTCATCTGAAACAATTTACACCAGTATACTCCTCCCTAATGGTTACTACGCCTCTGCAATTCCAGCATTATTTCCTTCTAGTCAATAAGATAGGTGTCAGTGTACTATTTGGCAATTCCATGCCGTTTTCTTTTCTCCGACACGTTCTGTTCAGGTTGGAGCACTATCTAGGCCTTGCCTCATGTTTGCTACTGAACCACGCACATATACAGATATAAATTATCAATTTACATTCAATTTTCATTAAAAAGATATCGAATATGTCAAGCTTACCACAATTCATGGAAATAATACACAGATACGTTGACTGGCGATGAATATGGCACAAATTCCGATCTGCCTCTGTCCCAGACTTTTATTTAGAAAAATATGATCTAGATCTCAACGCACTGTTTCTTAGTAAGTTTATTTTAAAATGTGGCACTGAACTGACGCTCCTAATTGACTATATTGGCGGGTCTAACCAATCGGGCCATGTTTACACAGCTTTTCAAAAAAAAGTACCCTTACTACCGTTTCCCCTAACAACAAAGAATTAGTATTTGTAGTCCGACTAATCGTGTTTAGCCTTACATTTACTTCTATCCAATCAAATAGGATTTTACATGGTGGCCCATTTCCAGTAAAATAGTGGTTTCCAAACATGCCACTGTGCGATTATTATTTGGTGTTGTCTGACACCCTCACTATTTTCTCTTTTCTATAATTTGTTAATTCCTAGACTATTTGCGTAACACTTAACATATTCTTTGTCAGCAAGTCCTAAGGAACCCAAATATATAAGTTTAATGGGGCTAAGGGGCTGCGTTCAAAATATGCATTTTCTTCTACCTTCCGTTCACTTCGATACGATGTGGTGTCTGGGTACGGTCAGGCTTTCAGACATAAAACAGTATAATGTCATGTTTCCTAATAAGCGTTTTTCAGGTTTTTAAACCTAACTCTCGTATGGGTAGTGTTTTTTATCACGGTCTATTTGAAAAAAAGTTAGTGCTTCTGGCCTTTCGCGCGGGGAGGGTGGCATTAATTTTATATCGCGAGACGCGTGTTAGTATTGCATGCGTTCCTGCTTTCAGCCCTCCCTCTCTCTATCCTAAGTTCATCTGTCTTTCCGTTTATGTTAACGTAGTGTATAAAATGAAATTAATGGAAGTATTAATTTAGGTCATTACGCAGTGTGCCTAGCTCAAGGTTTTCTTAGAAATACAGTACACGTTTTATTGTAGAAAGCGTGTAGTGATGCAGTAGGCTTTACTATCAACGTGAAACGTTACAATTTGCAGACGAAGTAGAAAACAAGGGGGATTTTTGTACGCCATTGTGACAGCACTGTACTTTTACCATTTCTCTTTCCTTTTATTGAATTTATGTGTTAGGCTTTACATTTACCTTTTAATTTATATATGTGGATTTAGAATGTTTCACGACAAAAGGCACACGGTGTTTTCTTTTACGCCTACACGGCCAGCCTTCGCTAGCGCTGAGTTTAGGTCGGATGGAGTTATGCAACTCTCCCGCCCGTGCTCGCGCCGGCAGTCAGCGTACAATGTTAATTATTATTTAATTATGAATATGCGCACTTACACAAAGTGTCGCATGTCGTTAATAGCTATTAAAATGTCGGCGTCTGTTAGTCATCGTGTGGTATTAAATAATAGGCACTTATAATAAATACACAAAATGAAATATAGCGTGAATTCTATTCTGTCACTATCAGTCGAGCCTAGCGTATAAACCAGTCAGCTAGAACCGTCTCTTCTTGTGTGAGAAAGCGTGTGGTGAAAACTAACATTAAAACTGAACATCTGGTATGAAATAGCTACGCGTTATTTTATTTCACTAGTTTTAGCAGCTAGAAAATGTAAGTGAATTATAATGGTAAAAGCTAACACTTTTAACTGGTAAAAGCTAACACTTTTAAACACGTAAGCACTAATTTCTATTACCAGAAATCAGAATGAAAAATCACCACGAATTGCTAATAACACATTTAACAAAATGTTTCTAGAACTGCGTCCTTAGAGTATTCAAAAATTCTGAGTGACAACTGAAAGCAGGTTTAAGAAAACACAGTTTAAATATCATTATATTTCTCTGATCTATAGATGTTGTTAATTTTCGCGCTACTGTGTGTAACGGAGAATCAGAAACAGAATTACAAGATAAAGGTTTACAGGTCGCTTTGTCGGGCGTTGCTAACCGACATCAGAAGAATTCTTACGTCTAACGGGTCTCTCGAAGATTTTGCTCGTGAGTCTACTTCAAAGCGTACTCAGGGGAATTTTGGATTTCCCCTCGTAGACTTCAAAAGATTCTGTGTTTTTCACGTGCAGACTGTCAGGTATCGTATGATTGACAGATTAGCTCGCGTGAGAAGACGAGGTAAACAAACCTGATTCGCTACCTGTTATGACTGGCTGGTCACGAAAGTTTGTAAACACTTCTTTTGCTTGAATTCCAAGAGAAGAGGCGGGGATGAAAAAAAAGTAAGCTTGTGTGAGTAAAGACAGGCAGTAAATGCATGGTTTTATGTAGCAAATCATAGATCGCTACGAGGTCACAAAGACTGTCAGATTACTGTAGGCTCCTTTTCCATTATACCTTGCAGTCTATCACGAATTAAAATTACGGCACAGGGTGGAACATAATTGCGGAGTTAAAGAGTTAAGAAATCATCACTGCAAGGAAATAATGTTTAAAGATAAAACAATAAATGCCACACGCTATGTGGAAAGTTGCTTCACTTATTAGCTGCAAATTAGAAGTAACATGTAGGGAAATAAACCATGAGCAATGAGAGAACTGACAGACTAGCTTCTAGAGCACCCATGGAGAGACAATAGATATGGATAAGGGAGATATAGTTAAAGTATTAGTGATCGCCTGTTAAAGAACGACACTGTAATTGATGAATCAAAAAGGCTGGCATTGCTGGAATTTGGAATAAAATGTAAGACTAGCAGGGATGGATGTATGAGAGGACCCATCCGTCGTGTAAACAACCAGTGCGCTACAGGACCGGTTATCATTCACACCCTTCAACATTTTCTGAGGGAGACTGAGCCCTTATTGGCTTGCCCGGAGTGCAATGATGCTCATTCTAATCACAATAACAAAACTATGAACAAAAACAACGATATCGACGAATCGTTCGACATAACAAATATTACAAACGGCTAAACAAATAAAGAAGGGAAACCCGAGGTCTGTAAACAGTAAATAAATAAATCTATTCACTATTTTTATATTTTAAATAAATTCACTATTTTTGTGGTGCCTAACTGGCAGGGAGGATAGTGTGATTCGCTTCTGTAGCTACGCGGGGGTGCCGTTCAAAGGTCCTGGGTCGATTCTCAGGTAAACCACTCACTTCTGTTGTTTTTCTGTTGTCTAGTTTTGGTGCTTCTTTATTTCTCACGAGCGCCCGAAATATACCTTTATGTGTATAATATTTATTTAATTACAAATGGCTGCAAGAGAGGAGTTTTAATAAAAAGCGTAGTTGCAAATATGCTACCAACGGTGAACCGTAGACGTGTGAATTGTTCTCTGACTGAAGCTCTTCGGTGAACTTTTCACACTTCTGAAAAGGACCGTCGTTTCAACCTATATCTATTTCAAATCTCAATCATTTGTAATCAGCTTTCCGTACAACGGCAAGGAGCCCTTAAAAAGTAAACAAATCACATCTCGATTTAAAAAAAAACAATAACAAAAAAGAATAACAAACAAAGCACCCACATTTTGTTATTTTTTATTATTCTAGCCCAATGTTTCCACAATTGTGGTAGGCGTACCTTTATTACCGGTGATAAGGTTCAAGGGCACGAGGCATTTAAAAAAAAAAAAACTTTATCAACAATATATAATGCTATAACCATGAGTTGAGTTTTGGAGTCAGTAGAGAGGTTGTGTATGAAGTTATGCTTTATGAAATTTGAATGGGAAATGATGTGCGGTTATATTGTGTTGACATGGGAAATAATAAAGTGAAAGTTTGTGATTTTTGACTAAGGGAGCCTACTCTGTAAGTTGCGCCCCTTAAGACAAGTATTAGATTATGAGCTTGAAAGTCGCGACGTAACAAAATATGGTTCACGACTTTTGAATAACGTTATTTAGTGTACTAAGGGAAATGGGGATATATGGAATAGGGACATGTAGCGAAGGGAGGTTATAATATTATTGTGTCCCTTAGGTGACTCGGTGTCGTGGAATATTCTAATCCACATATATAAATTATCAAGTAAATATAAAGCCTAATAAATACATATTTTGAACGCAGCCACGTAGCTCTTTTAAATTTGGATATTTGGGTTCCTTAGGGCTTGCTGACAAAGAATATGTAAAACGTTACGCAAATAGTCCAGGAATTAATAAATTATACCCAAAATAAAATAGTGGGGATGCCTGACAGCATGGAATCATTTCTGCTCATAAAATTTTTTTATAACGTGTTTGAAAAAAATCTTACGTTACAGAATTAGCCTACCATGTAAACTCCAAATTGATTGGAGCGCAACAAATGAAAGACTAGCCACGATTGGTCGGGCTATAAATACTATCTTTCGTTGTTAGGGGAGACGTGAAAAGGTAACATTTTTTCAAACACTTGTCGAAACGTGGCCTCATTGGCTAGACTCGCTGATATACTCACTTAGGAGCGTTAGTTCGAGACCACTAGTGCAAATAATCTTGATAAAGCAACAGTGCGTTGAAGCCAGCTCATATTTGTGTTAAATAAAAGCCTGGAACATAAGCAGATGGAAATTTGTGCCAGTAATTGTGCCAGAATTCATTGCTAATCAACGTATCTGTGTTTATTTCCATGAAATTGTGGTAAGCTTGAACCATTCAGTATCTTTTAATGAAAATTGAATGTAAATTGTTAATTTATGCCTGTATATATATGTGTAGTTCAGTGGCAAACAGGAGATAAAGCCTATAATGCTCCAGCCTGAACAGAGGGTGTCGGAGGGAAGTAAAACGGCATGGAATGGCCAAATAGTACACTGACACCTGGATGATTGATTAGACAGAAATAATGCTGGAAGTGCAGAGGCGTAGTGACCATTAAGGAGGGTAATGCTGGTATAAAGTATTTCAGATGAAGCTGACAGTTGGCCTAACGCTCTGAACTCAATGTTTGTGTTGTATTGTGCTCAGTGTAGAACTAGAGTATCAATTAGTTATGAAGTAGAAGGTACATCCTTCTTGTTTTCAGGGACCGTGGTCTTGATGGTACTGAGCAGCACCTGGTCAGAGCTTTGCTGAATCCAGAGTCGGACAGCATACTCCTTGGTCTTTTTAGCTATCAGTGAGGTGTCTCCAGAGCCCAGAGGAGAATTCGAGCAGAGGAGTCCTTCCCTGCCGCCATCACGCAAGATAAGCTGATTTGGCCAGCTGAGCTCAACATTATGTCCCCTCATCTTGAAATGACTTTGTAAAAATAACATTCAGAGGGGAATTTAATTGTCTTAATATCAGGAACTGAGAACATCTCCAATAATAGTCCCAAAATACAAACTATTGAAGTCATGATGACAAATACCAACAGAGCTTGAACAAAACAAAACCAGTATTACCTCATATTACCACTACACAACTGACACACATAGGATAGTTTAATAATATATGTCACTACAATATTCATATTGATAAAGTCTGTACATATACTTGTAATTAAAATTGATTGTGATTCCTGGTTCCTTTGTATTTGAATCAGGACACATATACCTTTATGATAACCATGAATACATATTGTTATTTGAAAAGTTATCAGTGACTCCTTAAGATATTCTCATAGAGTGTTATATGTATGTGAGTGTCACAGTGTTGTCAAGAGTAGTGGATTAAATTAAATTGTTTATCTGTCTGTTGTTGTGACTTACACTTCATCATACACATACCCTAGACACATAACGTAGTCATCACACTATTCCAGAATAATTCTGACTGAGATATATAGATATGTGGTAGCAAGTAAGGTTATCTATAATACACTACTCTTAATAGATATAGATACCTTCACAGCTGATCTCAGTCAGTACACTAAGTCCCCTATAAATATTTATAACATCCCACTTCACCACATATATTGGGGTCTCGCTCTTGGGATTTTGAATCTTTCCCTATTAAAAATATTGGGGGTAATTCACTTCAGGGAATATAAGAACTAAAAGGTATCCTTGGGTGGAATTAAATAAGGTTGAGCTCACGGTGCCTGTGTTGTCCATTAGATATATTTAGAGATTAAATTGTTGGTTAGACATTGTAGAAATTTACCTGATAGACAATGGCGGACCTGGCCAAGTTTCGATCTGCTGCTGTTCAGACTGCAAAGGAGTTAGGATTAGATGGGCAAGTTATGGTTGCCTATGTTACTACGGAATGTGACAAATTTATTGAACGCGAAGAAAGAAGATTAGAAAAAGAGGCCGAAAGAAAGTTAGAGGCTGAGACTAAGAGGTTGCAAGCTGAGGCTGAGACTAAGAGGTTGCAGATTGAGGCTGACAAAGAGGCTAAGAAATTGGAAGCAGAAAGGGAAGAGAAGAAATTAGCTGCAGAAAGGGAAGAGAAGAAATTAGCTGCAGAAAGGGAAGAGAAGAAATTAGCTGCAGAAAGGGAAGAGAAGAAATTAGCTGCAGAAAGGGAAGAGAGGAAATTAGCTGCAGAAAGGGAAGCAGAAGATAAAAGATTACAAAGGGAACATAAGTTACGACTAAGGGAGTTTGAGTTTCAAGGCCATGCTCCTGAAAATGGTGCCAGTCCCTTTGCCTCTGATGCTACGGTTACTCAAGGAGCCTCAACCTCAGCTATGAATTTTCATTTAGATCATTTTGTTGAGAAAGACGATGATATAGAGAGCTACCTAAATAGGTATGAACTATTAGCTACCACGTATGGGTTAGAGAGAGAAAGGTGGAGCTTAAAGTTATCTCAGGGACTTCGTGGGGCAGCTTATGAAGTTTTTGCAAAAATGAGCAGAGGTGATCAGGAAAATTATGATATGCTAAAGCAGGCTCTTTTGTTAAGATATGAAAAGAATGCTGAATTTTATAGGAAAAAATTTAGGAATGCTAAACTACTGTCAGGTGAAACATATCACCAGTTCTCTGCACGAATAGAGACATACTTGGAGAAATGGACTTCTCTGGGGAAAACCCAAGATCTTAAGGAAATGGTCCTTATAGAGCAACTAAGAGAGTCCATGGCTCCAGACCTGAGAAAGTTTCTCATGGAACAAGGTGCAGAGAGGCTGGGTGAGTTGCTAAATGTTGCTGAAAGGTATCAAGCAGCTCAAGCAGAGGTAACAGGTAATAAAAAGAAACAGGTGGACAACTTTAGGGCACCACAGAACTTTAATCAATTTGATCCTAGGGATCAAAATAAAGGTAAGCACCAATTTGATAGGCCACGGTATGACAATAAAAATAAATTCCCACAATTCGATGAAAGGAAATATAATGAAAGAAAATCTTTCAACCAAGGAAAAAGGTGGTGTAAGAATTGTCAGATGGACAATCATGACACTGACCGTTGCAGAAGGAAACCTGTGTATATGGCAACCCTTCAGGTCAGGTCGACCTCAAGACAGGAGGAGGATATTATGTTAGATACCACTCCAGAAGAGATGAGGAAGGCACAGGCTGGGGATAAAACACTCAAGCCTTGTTTCAGGAAATTGTCAACTTGTCATACAACTCCAGGCAAGGGAGATTTTTACATGAAAAACAAGTTGATGTATAGGAAGACTGGAGCTAGATCCAAAGGTCACGGACAGCTGGTTCTTCCAAAAAGATATAGGGCAGACTTAATAAGGAGCCTACATGTGAAACCAGATGGGGACCATGAGAAGATAGGTACCATCATTCAAAAGGTGGCTCACAATTATTATTGGCCCAAAGCAAGATGGGACATTGAGAATTTTGTAGAAAGGTGTAGCATAGCACATGAGGGAACACCCACAAGTGGGAACATGGATCAGGACCTGGACACGCCCCGGGGCAAAATTAGGCCTGATAATAAAAAGAAATATAGATTTGATAAAGTGGACCAAATGGAATGGGAAGCCCCTTTTCACGGACAAGCTTCACTTAACTGTTTTACAATGGCCACTATGCGGAGAGTGCAAAAAGATGTCTTACCCCAGGATAAGCCGAAAATCCCTCAATCGGACTTAAACAAACTGGAGGAAGAGGATGTAGGGAGGAAATCTCTCATCAAGAATTTTAAGTGGGGAGAAAGCCCCAAAAGAAAAATTGGTAGCGGTCGTTTTGTGAATGATAATTCTGGGAGGAAAAATCATCACTATAAAGCTTCGAGTGGAAGAGACCATACCGGTGCATGGACAAATAGGTCCACACAATTAAAGGTCCATATGTAGCTTTGTTAAGAACGTGGACTGATGAAAAGGCAGAGGAAAACATTACATCTTCATACCAATATGTGAATGAGCTGACCACTCGGTTAAAAACTGGCTGGAAACTTGCCAATGAAAATTTGAAACAAGCCAGGAAGAAACATGCTGCCTATTATAACAGGAAGGCGAAGGACAGAAATTTGGCTGTGGGAGAGAAAGTACTGCTTCTTTTGCCTGGGAGTCAGAATAAGTTACAAATTGGATGGCAGGGTCCATATACAGTTCTAGAGAAGGTGTCTAGAACAAATTATAAGATAGATAAGAAGGGGAAAGAAAAAATCTATCATGTGAATCTCCTGAAGAAATATTTGGAAAGAGAACATCAGGAAGAGACACACTTGTTGACCTTGTCCATCGCCATGGAGATGAAAAAGGAACCACTTTCATCATTTGAATATCCATTACACCCCTGTGAGACAGCAGCACAGGTGAAAATCAGTACACATTTAACGAAAACTCAGAAAGAGAGAGTGCAACAGGTTCTAAATAATCATGCAGAGGTGTTAACAGACCGACCAGGGCATACAAACCTATTGGAATATGATATGAAACTAATAGACTCCACACCTGTCTGTATGAAACCATATTCGATTCCGTTTGCTAAGGAGAAAGCTTTGAAGGAAGAGATAGACTATCTATTGAAGGAAGGAATTATTTCGCACAGTGAGTCTTCGTATAGTTCCGGTGTTGTACTCTTAAGGAAGCCCTCTGGAGAACATAGACTCTGTATAGATTACAGGAGACTGAATGCTATTACAGAAGGACAGGTGGATCCATTGCCGGATACAAATCAGCTGTTTGCCAGACTAAATAAAGCTAAATATTTCTCAAAAGTGGATCTGAGTAAAGGATACTATCAGATTCCAGTAAAGCCTGAGGTTAGACCATACCTAGCTTTTAGTACCTCAGAAGGACACTATGAGTTTAATAGATTGCCATTTGGATTGAAGAATGCGCCTAGTGTCTTCTCTAGAATGATGAGAAAATTATTGGATCCTCTGAATAATCCCTGTATAACAAATTTTATGGATGATATCCTTATAGCAACAGAAACATTTGAGGAACACATTGACTCTCTGAACATGCTGTTTGATCGACTTAGGGAGGCAAATTTAACAGCCCGACCAACCAAATGTTGCGTTGGATGTAAAGAATTGGAATTTTTGGGACACACAGTTTATCAGGGAAACATGACCCCTGACCCAAAGAATTTAGAGAAACTACAGAAAGCCCCGAGACCACAAACCAAGAAGGACGTGAGATCCTTTGTCTCATTATGTGGTTTCTACCAGAAGTATATCAAAAACTTTAATTCCATATGTGCACCGTTAACTGAATTGACACGTAAAGGACATCCAGATCGCATTACATGGACACCACAATGTGAAATGACTTACCAAGAATTGAAGGAAAAGCTCACAAGTAAACCCATTTTAAAATTACCTGACTTAAGTCAAGAATTCATTGTAAGGACGGATGCCAGTAATATTGGGCTAGGAGCAACTCTACTACAGAAATCAGATGCATTGGATGGGGAATTAAGCCCAGTGGCATATGCTAGCAGAAAGTTGAATAAAGCTGAAATCAACTACTCAACTAGCGAAAAAGAATGTCTTGCAGTAATATGGGCGATAAAGAAATTCAATATTTATCTATATGGGAAGGCATTTAAGTTGCAAACAGACCACAAACCGTTATCGTTTCTAGCACAGGCTAGGCATGAGAACTCCAGGTTACTCCGATGGTCTTTACTTTTGGCTCCATATAATTTTAGCATTGAGTATATATCTGGAAAAACCAATTTGGGAGCGGATTTTTTAAGCCGCCATCCGTGTGATGAGAATCACCGTAAACCCCAGAAATAATAATAAATTTCTCTATGTGAATATAGAATAAAGGACTGACATATAATGTCTGTTTTAAGAGGGGAGGTGTCGTGGAATATTCTAATCCACATATATAAATTATCAAGTAAATATAAAGCCTAATAAATACATATTTTGAACGCAGCCACGTAGCTCTTTTAAATTTGGATATTTGGGTTCCTTAGGGCTTGCTGACAAAGAATATGTAAAACGTTACGCAAATAGTCCAGGAATTAATAAATTATACCCAAAATAAAATAGTGGGGATGCCTGACAGCATGGAATCATTTCTGCTCATAAAATTTTTTTATAACGTGTTTGAAAAAAATCTTACGTTACAGAATTAGCCTACCATGTAAACTCCAAATTGATTGGAGCGCAACAAATGAAAGACTAGCCACGATTGGTCGGGCTATAAATACTATCTTTCGTTGTTAGGGGAGACGTGAAAAGGTAACATTTTTTCAAACACTTGTCGAAACGTGGCCTCATTGGCTAGACTCGCTGATATACTCACTTAGGAGCGTTAGTTCGAGACCACTAGTGCAAATAATCTTGATAAAGCAACAGTGCGTTGAAGCCAGCTCATATTTGTGTTAAATAAAAGCCTGGAACATAAGCAGATGGGAATTTGTGCCAGTAATTGTGCCAGAATTCATTGCTAATCAACGTATCTGTTTTTATTTCCATGAAATTGTGGTAAGCTTGAACCATTCAGTATCTTTTAATGAAAATTGAATGTAAATTGTTAATTTATGCCTGTATATATATGTGTAGTTCAGTGGCAAACAGGAGATAAAGCCTATAATGCTCCAGCCTGAACAGAGGGTGTCGGAGGGAAGTAAAACGGCATGGAATGGCCAAATAGTACACTGACACCTGGATGATTGATTAGACAGAAATAATGCTGGAAGTGCAGAGGCGTAGTGACCATTAAGGAGGGTAATGCTGGTATAAAGTATTTTAGATGAAGCTGACAGTTGGCCTAACGCTCTGAACTCAATGTTTGTGTTGTATTGTGCTCAGTGTAGAACTAGAGTATCAATTAGTTATGAAGTAGAAGGTACATCCTTCTTGTTTTCAGGGACCGTGGTCTTGATGGTACTGAGCAGCACCTGGTCAGAGCTTTGCTGAATCCAGAGTCGGACAGCATACTCCTTGGTCTTTTTAGCTATCAGTGAGGTGTCTCCAGAGCCCAGAGGAGAATTCGAGCAGAGGAGTCCTTCCCTGCCGCCATCACGCAAGATAAGCTGATTTGGCCAGCTGAGCTCAACATTATGTCCCCTCATCTTGAAATGACTTTGTAAAAATAACATTCAGAGGGGAATTTAATTGTCTTAATATCAGGAACTGAGAACATCTCCAATAATAGTCCCAAAATACAAACTATTGAAGTCATGATGACAAATACCAACAGAGCTTGAACAAAACAAAACCAGTATTACCTCATATTACCACTACACAACTGACACACATAGGATAGTTTAATAATATATGTCACTACAATATTCATATTGATAAAGTCTGTACATATACTTGTAATTAAAATTGATTGTGATTCCTGGTTCCTTTGTATTTGAATCAGGACACATATACCTTTATGATAACCATGAATACATATTGTTATTTGAAAAGTTATCAGTGACTCCTTAAGATATTCTCATAGAGTGTTATATGTATGTGAGTGTCACAGTGTTGTCAAGAGTAGTGGATTAAATTAAATTGTTTATCTGTCTGTTGTTGTGACTTACACTTCATCATACACATACCCTAGACACATAACGTAGTCATCACACTATTCCAGAATAATTCTGACTGAGATATATAGATATGTGGTAGCAAGTAAGGTTATCTATAATACACTACTCTTAATAGATATAGATACCTTCACAGCTGATCTCAGTCAGTACACTAAGTCCCCTATAAATATTTATAACATCCCACTTCACCACACTCGGTGAGTTTTGTTTTGGTTGAAGTTGGAATGAAAGTGAGATGCATGGGTTTCTGAAGCGAACAGTCCATGACAATGAATGAGTTGTGAGTTGAAAAGTAATAGGAAATTGAGGAAAGAAGTTAGTCATTTGGATTTGAGATTTCAAAAGTAGCTGTAGCAAGGGTTTGGGAATGTTTTCTCCCATGTATTAAAATGTTAAAATAGTGAGCACGACATGGAAGATCGTAGACAACAAGCCATAGTTTGGTTGGCTTTTGTGTTCACAAGAGATGTACGGTAGTCTAGTTCATTGGAGACTCAAATGCCATCTTTATAGAGAGAATTGATGTTTGAGCAATTTAGATTTAGTTTTGATGATGTGTGATTTCCACACCCACACAGTGGGCTCAAGACAAATGTGTTTTTCCCAAGAGCAGCCACAGCAGGTATGAACGATTTGTTTAGTAGTGTGTAGTAAGAACAGTTGGTAGAAATAGTCATACCCTGGCGGTTTAGGCCAGTCTTCGTCATACGAGATAAACTAACCAGCGCACACAGAAATAGGCCAGAACATTTTTTCGTCAGAAAAGAATTTAAAAAGGAACCAGTAACTTTGAGAGTTTAACGTTCTAGTCTCAGAAAGGAAAAGAAACAGTTGGGCAAGAAATAGTAAGGACGAGAAGGGAAAAAAAAATAGAAACAGGGACAGTAACCAGAACCCATGGTACGAGGAATGAAAGGTCGATTTTGTAAATAATCAACACTATTGAAATGACTGTATAAGAAGTTTGATTACATGCAGCAGCAGAGTGGAGTGGCCAGTCAAGAAGAAATCTCCTTCCACGTAAATGTTACCTCCTTGCACAGCGGGTTTTGGTGCCTTGTGCATCATGTGAATAAACTTGACTATTTTGTTTGCTTCACCGCTGTTCTAGTGAAGTCCATTATCTTCGTGTTCATCATCCTGCATCAGTTCTATTTCATGTTATATGTATGTATTCGTACGTGAAACATCATTATGTGCAACTACCCACTGTTGGGATAGTGATCGGACTTACCACTAAACAATAACAACAACAACACACCAGCATGCACGGCCACAATGCACAAGAATGATGTATTGTTGAAATGCTTCTTCTTTGGTCCTTCATCACCTACTGATGAAGGAATTAGCGACCATCAAGACTGGTGGGGTCTTGAAGGGCAGCACTGTCTCCACTTTTCTCTGTAGACAGCCATCTTACGTGTGGTGCTCCAAACTCTGGTTCATTCTTTGCATCTCTGCTTCCACAGGTCTCTGTCAAGTTGATTTTGCTCTGGCACTCTTTTGCCTTCCTTCTGGGGACCACGGCATGACAGTTCTGGTGATGGTGTCAAGGTTATTTCTGAGGATATAGCCAGCTCAATTCAAGCGTCTACTTGCTTTCATGGTGCGCATGTCTTAGTGGGGGCTCCGAGTTTGCAGCTAAATGATGTTGACTGATTATCATCTTTCGTTCTCTGTGCAGCACTGAGCCATCATTGCAGTAAACCCCTGCTCCAAAACATATACAGGCTCTAGTTAAAAAAAAAATTGTTATTATTTCTATAGATATTATATAATATTATATTACATTATATTATATTACGTTACATAGCATGATATTATATTATATTAATTATATTATATGTGTCGTACTGTAGGTTAATTGGTTCATTGGGCCTAGTCTATGTAAAGAGTAAAGGTTGACTGATACACGAGAATGTATAGAAAATAGATTTCACAGGTGGTAGGTTGAGGGAAAGATATGTCTCTGAAGTGAGTAGGTTTCTCTCATCCAGTCTATCCGTACAAATGTGCTTTGTTATAAGACAGTTTTTGCCTCCCTATCAAAAATAAGAACAGGTTACTCTACACATACACAAAACAATATGTGACAACAAGACACACAAACATGAAAAAAAACTAAGGATAAATGGGTATGGGTCTGAGCAACACACAAAGTTTTCTTGTTGTTTATTATCACTAAACTGTTTACAACATCAATTACCCAAAGATATCAAGAAAATCATTTACATATAGAGGAAGTAACGAGGAATGGTGCGCCTTCACCGTATAAAGGAAAATAACCCAAAGAAAATATTAACCCAAAAGTTGAAGGTTAGCACTCGGTTTACAGAATAACACTATTGGCACAATATATTACCTAGTAGAGTAAACAAACTCAAACAACCAACATTAATAGATAATTCCAGCAAAAATAAAATGAATACACGCTCTCTCATTAATATTGCCATCTCTCACACTCTTACCTATTTTGTATTCTTCCCTTGGGTCTGTGGTATCCCTTGGTAAATTTATTCCACGAACATAATTCCTTTTTTTACTGTTGACTAAAGTATCATCCCAGCTGTCGAGGATAAAAATTGGCCCCAGCTCATCCACACCCCCCCCCCCCCCCCCCCCAAAAAAAAAAAAAAAAAAACTAATGAGGTGAACACAGAATAAGTTTACTTTCACGATGAATCCTGGTGACGATATAAGTCATAAAGGGGTGTCTTCGCTGTTCCAAAAAACTAGCACTGTTACTCCGATACGTGCACAGGGGAATGTAAGTATAGACACAGGAACTACAACTGAATATTTCCGTTGCGACAACTTTTGCAGTGTTGAGGGCGGGCGGGGGAAAAACAGATTTTTCCCGCTCGTTCTAGAACTTCTATCTGGATATATATAGGGTTACTACAAATATTGAATAGTGTGAGAATCCTTGGTGTTTACCGTTTTAAGAGAGGGTAACATTTCTAGAAAATCTGGAAAAATCCGGTTGCTACAAATGTTACAAATGATGATGATGTATTTTCTATCGGCCGACTCTTTGCCAGATCGCCAGTCCTGCACATGGTATATATTAGTACACTACTTGGATTACAACTGTCAGGTATTGGGGAAAATAATAATAATGTTTCAGGTATACGCCATTGTTGGCTGAAAAAAACAATATCCTGGATTTTGGTAGTCCAGTAGTATAATTTATAGTCATACAGTATCTTCGGCTAGTGCACACTTAACCGTGGAAATGGAGAAGAAAAAGAAAAGACCGCTGGCCGTCCGCTGGGGATCAGGTCTGCGAAAAAAATACAAGAAAACGTTTGTGGGAAAATGCTACCACTCTATGTAAATATATATATATATATATATATATATATATATATATATATATATATATATATATATATATATATATATATATATATATATATATAGATATATATATATATATATATATATGTATGTATATATATATTTACATAGAGTGGTAGCATTTATAATTAGATTGGTTAGGGTTAATCTCTCGTCCGCTCTGTCAATTCTGACGAATTTAAAAGATACACGGGGTTTTCCGTACACCTTACACACAGACATTGCTGGATGCGGATTTGGGTCGGACTGAGTCGATGAAGACTCTCCCTCCCCATCTCGTGGCTGGTGGTCACACGCACAGTGTGTTATTTTATTTGTTTCTCATAATGTGCCACGTACACTTATCACCTATCATTTAGTAGCTAGTGAATTGTCGGTGTATGTTAATTTGTCGTATGGCATTTAAAAAAAATAGGCGCTATAATTAACAATAATTACAGATGAAATATAAACAGTATTTTTTCCTGCCATTATCAGTCGTTAAACGCATCTACGTCCGGTCTGGTTAACCGTCTTGTTTAGCTCTCTCTCCTGGATACTTCAGTGTTTGCGTCCGTCTACACTGTAAACACAAATTACCGTCTCGTCTCAGCTATGTAGCGTCGGTGATGTGGTCTAACATTTTAATTGAATATCTGATTATGAAAATCGCTACGCGTTATTTAATTTAATTCGCCTTACTAGCAAGAAAGATCTAAGTGAAGTATTTACTGTATGTTAAAAGTATTTAAATGTTGAACTTTAAATGCTATCACTGCAAAATACTTCTAACACTTAGAACTATTTAACAGAACTCCAGAATGAAAATCTCTACGAATCACTTTTTAAACAACAATCCAAAAGAAATGGTTTATGACTCCGCTCTAGACTTCTCAAAATTCTGACTGACGACTGATCGTTGGGTTATAGAAACAGCCGTATATATATCATTAAATGGCTTTTCATCTCTAATTGCGTTATTTCGCACTCCTGTGTGGGACAAAAATCAGAAACTAAGGGTTTCAAGATAAAAGACTTCGTGTCGGTCTTCCAGAGTTTCTCGTCTGGAGCGGTGACCGACATCAAAAGAACATCCTAGTTGTTTCACCTGTAGAATGCTCGTGTTCCAAGATCAAAGGATATTAGGGATTTTTAGATTTCCCCTGAGAAAACTTCAAAGAAGTCTATTATCTCTCTCTCTCTCTCTCTCTCTCTCTCTCTCTCTCTCTCTCTATTTCTCTCTCTCTCTCATGTGATGTCTGTCAAGTATTATATGAAGGACAGATGAGTTCGCGTGAGTTAAACGCGGTAAAACAAAGCGTGATTGGTTTCCTGTTATGACTGACAGGTCAACGAAGATTGTTAACACTGCGTTAGCCCGTGTTTACAGAAAAGAAGGCGGGTACAAACGGGTGAGCTGCAGAATCAGACAGTTGGTTTAATGCATGTTTAGCTAGCAAATCAGAGAGCAGCTATAAGGTTACAATAAGCTGTCATATTACTGTATTACTGTAGGCTCTTTTTCCATTAAATGTCCCAATATGGTATTACATTACATTATATTACATCATTATATATATAATACAATATATATATATATATATATATATATATATATATATATATATATATATATATATATATATGTGTGTGTGTGTGTGTGTGTGTGTGTGTGTTATTGTTATACAGAATTGACCTCATTGCACTCCGGGCAAACGCATAGGTGCTCAGTCTCCATTAGTATATGTCGAAGAGTGTGAATGCTAACTGTTCCTGTAGCTCGCTGGTTGTAAACACGACGGATGTATTTTCTCATACGTTCATCTCTGCTAGCCTTACGTTTAATGCCAAATTCCAACAGTCTTAACCTTGCTGATTCATCTATTGCAGTGTCATTCTCTAACAGGCGATCATTAATTGTTCTCAGTATATCTCCCTTATCTATATCTAGTGTCCCCACTATGGGTACTATTGAAGCTAGTCTGTCAGCACTTTCATTGCCACATACCTCAGCGTGACCAGGACAGTATACCCACACCAGCTCTTGTAGACTGCAAGCTTCTATTAATGTTTTCCATTCATTCCGCAACCAACCACTTTGAATCTTCCTAAGCATGGACTGAGAGTCTGACACAGTGATGGCCTTTGTTAATGAAGTTTCAGTTATCCACAAGACTGCAGTAACAGTGTGAGTGTACGAAGTATATGCGCTAGTGTAGATAAAGGTACGCGATTATTGGCAGTTTGGGGCAAACTTTTCTAAAGTTTTGAGATGCAGCTTAGCAACAAGGAGTTTAATGAATGAATTTTGAAGTATTTTTCACACGACTTCTGCATTAATACATTCAATACCTTCAGTTCGACATAAAGCATTGGTCTTCGAAAAACACGCGCCAATCCTTTCTGACCTGTACCATCTGCTCAAATTTTGGTGTATGTCTTTATTACCCCATTCATGTCTGCCTTCGATTCCCTTCTCTGCGTGTTTTAGGTCCCCGTGTCTGTCTCGCATCCTGTTGTTTCCAGAATAAGAACTACATTATAAAGCTATCAGCAGGTTTCACCATTGTATGTCCTATTCAACGCCAACGTGTTATCTTCACCTCTCGTTCTGTTCGTAAGCTTTATTCTGTCTCCACTTTAGCTTGTTTTGAGAAAAAATTCTTTTTTTTTTTTTTGGTTACTAGTTGAAAAGAAGGTTATATCACATTATAATGAAATTTTGCACCGTGATCCAAACTTAACTGTGATATTGTGTCAGATGATATCTATTTGATGACGATTTATGACTTCAGGTCAGTTTTGGCCAAAAGTAGAAATGGAATAAAAGAAGTACTAAAGCAGTGATGCGTCTAGTGCTTTCCAACACTTCTACACTAATGATCATTGGTGATTTCATTCGTTCTACTCTGCGTGAACACCCTTTTATGAAAGTCTGTGACTTCTGTATGTTCCCCACATAAAGAAGTCTCTAATCCCTAATTTACTTTAGCCCCATCTTTTCTCACCTAAGTGGCAACCTTTTTC
This sequence comes from Oreohelix idahoensis, assembly GCA_024509875.1. Taxonomy (NCBI): domain Eukaryota; kingdom Metazoa; phylum Mollusca; class Gastropoda; order Stylommatophora; family Oreohelicidae; genus Oreohelix; species Oreohelix idahoensis. Next base: position 117,239 of record JAMPIV010017464.1, read on the forward strand.
ATGCCTCGTTTCCGGTCAGGGAACTCAACTGTGCGCATTCTGAAATAATGCGCACATGGTTCCCATTCTTAATCATGACGGATGTTTGATTTTGGACACCTAAATTATTTATAATTCGGAGAGCGTCACAAAATTGTGTTCGCTCTCCAGCAGTATTGTTCTACCTTTATTGTGCGTACTAATTATGGCGCCATTAGATTGTTGGCACACAACGGGCTGATCACCCGTTTGCCAGTCACTTCGATTACAGAAACAACAGCAAATGGGTTGATTTGCCGTTGCCCTAAAGACGCCACCAGACGTGATGGGAAACAATGGCAAAGAAAACCTATCTGCTGTTGCCCTAAGACGCCATTAGGCGTAATGGCCACTGACTGCTTTGACGGTTGGTGGCTAAGGACGGAAGAAGAAGAAGATTGTTGGCACATTCTATTTTTCTACCTTCCGAAAGTATGTGATATTCTCGAGTCAATGTTTACACTCTTTCCATTCATTTGTGTTGTGTTTGTTTACCTGAGAGTTTGATACAAATCAGACCAGATTGGCGGGCAAGGTCATTTTCGTGTTATGTTTCACGGGTAGCGCCAGTCCATTATCGAAACTGGTATCGTACGGAAGGTTAATTGTTTTTTTTGGCCCGTCTGAGCATATAGAGTGGATGTCGACAGATACGCAAGAAGGTATAGAAATAGATTTTTCACAGGTGGTAGAATTGAGGAAACCAGATCTGTCTCTGGAGTGATTAGGTAATCTCTTCCAGCCTATCCGTACGACTGTACTTTATTGCAAGACAGCTTTTATCTCCCTATCAAGAATAGATAAGTTTCTCTACACACACACACACAGCTATGTGACAACAAGACACACAAACGTGAAAAAAAAACCTACGAATAAATGGGTATGGGTCTGACCAACACACAAAGGTAAGTTTCTTTGTAGTTTATTATCATTAAAACTCGACAACATCAAAATATCTAAAGGAAAAGATCAAAAAGTCATTTACCAGCAGACGAAATAAAGTAGAAAAACGTACACCCTCCCCAAACGGAGAAAAAGAACCCTAAAATTATTAACCCAAAGGTTGAAGGTTAGCACTCTGTTATAGAATGAACAGTATTGGTACTCTATGAGACCGAGTAAAATAAACAAACTTTTTGACAAATCAGATATATGGATAGTTTTCCCGCAAACATGAAAATACTCGCACACTCTTGCAAACAGTGGCCACTCTCACACTCTTACCTAATTGCCTGGTACGTTGGTCTGTAATATCCCTTGGTAATAGAATTACTCCATGAATATATTATCTATTTTCATTTAATATTCTGTCACTCCAGTTGTCGCAGATCCGAAATGGCCCCAGTCCATCCCCAGAAATTAGTTAAATGAAGTGAACGCCTAATATGGTGCTTCTCCTAGAAGTGTTATTACCAACAGTTAAAACTGTGAGAGTTTTTGGGGTTCACTCTTTAACGGAAAAATATTTCCAGTATTGGGAAACATCTGATTGCTAAAAATTAATGTTCATATGATGATGATGGTTCTTCTATCGGCCAACTTGTGGCTGGTACAATAAATTTTGGTATGTTAATAATTGGACTTACAAAATCTAGAAATATATATATATATATATATATATATATATATATATATATATATATATATATATATATATATATATATATATATATATATATATATATATATATATATATATATATATATATATATATATATATATAATATATATATATATATATATATATATATATATATATATATATTTCTGGGTTTTGTAAGTCCAGTTATTAACATACCAAAATTTATTGTCCTTCAATACTCTCTGGCGTCTGCCCGTTCACAAATGAAATTGGTGACGCACAGTCAAGAAAAGGAGAAATAACAAATCCAAAAAGGAACAAGAAACAAAAAAAGACCGCTGGCTGCTCTTGTGATCAGGTCTGCAACGAATACAAAAAACATTTATATAAAAAATATGCTAATCCTATATCTACACACAAAGACGGGGACAAGCCGATCTCTCCTCCACTCCGTAAGTCCTGATTACATTTAAAAGGCACATAGTGTTTCTTACTCCTATCAGTTAGCAAATTCCGCTGGCGGCTGAGTTCGGACGGGTCTGAGTTATGTTAGCTCGGCCGCCCCTGCTCGCCGGCGTCAGCGTACAATGAAAATTATTATTTAATCTCTCCATACGCGCTACCTAACCAATGATCGCCTGTCATTAAATAGTTATTAATTGTCGGCATCTGTTGGCTTTGCCGTACATGATTAAAAATAAAAGACACTATAACAAATATGCACAAATGAAATATAACGTTGTATTCTATCCTATACTATCAATTTACTGTCTATACGGGTGGCGTGATTTAACATGTTAATAGAATATCTGGTAGGAAATCGCTACGCGTTACTTCATTTCACTCGCTTTACTAGCGAGAAAATCTAAGTCTTCTTCTTCGTCTTCTTCGTTCGCCCTGAAAAGGACGGTGGTTGCGTTGTGTCTGTTTACGCTTAAGCTGTGATATCTGCACCTTTCGGTCGACACATCCGACTTCAGCACGGCATTTTTTAGGGACCGGGTTTGCCTTCCCATTGCGATCCACACTCGCTCAGCCAGACTGCACTGCTGCAGACTGTTTCCAGGACCACCACGTGGAGGTGGAGTGCGGTCTTGACCAGCTCTGGTTCGCTGGTCCTGATGCAAGCAGTACAGCTATGGGTCGCTGACTGCATTCACTATTGCTGCATCTTGGGGTCCCGAAAATCTAAGTGAAAACTAAATATTAAAAGCTATCACTTCTTCAAAACATTAGCACTATTATCCTTTACCAGAAAATTCAGAAATGAAATCTCCACGAGAACTAGTAACAAATCCACACTAGGAAATAGTTTAAGGCTGCGTGCTAGATACTTCCGAATTCTGACTGACACTGACAATGGGGTTAAGAAAACAACAGTGTTGTAACTGTACTTTTCTCTTGTTGAGGTGATCACTGGCCCAAGACAGTATACATGTTGTTAGGTGTGTAGTGCGAGCGGATGATGAACTGAGTGTGGGTGCGAATGAAGGCGCGAATGTGTTTAGGCTCGTATGTATGTAGACCCTGCAACCCATACACTCACATGCAATAGTCAAGGATGCTTGGACACTGCAGACACGTTTCAAAACATTTATTGACGAGAACACACATGGTATCAACAAGAACAGTCATTGTAAACAAGGTCATGCTGACCGGAAATCGATAGGTATACATTAGGCATTCAGCAAGCTGGTAAACATTTGAATATTCGTGCATGGTCAATACAATGTTCTTCAATAAGGACAGTTCGTGGCGTCGCCCTGGGATTACTGACTAAACGCGTCAGATACCTTAATCACTTTGACACATAGGTGCAACTTGGCATTCCCCGCCAATTGCACATTATCAGGCTGTAGTATAATAGCCGAAAAACACAGACCTCGTTCTGACGTCGGCTGTGTACTTCTGATAAGCAGGTTACCATCAACCCTGCAGTAATGCTTATTGTAGACATAAATATGCCGCCAATCTGCGGCTCCCACAATATATCTTCGTCACTGGATTTCTGGATGGTATGAAGACTAATAGTCTTGGATGGCTACCTTGAGCACAACATATAAGTTCTGAAATGGAGGACCGGTGAGCTGCAGTTCACAGACTAGGCAATCTTCTAACATGTTCTGCCACCGAAAGCATAGTAATGGAAAAAGTCGGTATTACCTGTAACCGAATCCACAGAACTTAACAAGGAACTCTGCTGTCATTCCAACGCACAGAGATTCACTGGGGAAAACTGCCAGTGCAGTTACATCGAAGATTCTCCCCGAAAAACACAATGGACTCTCGTCCCTTCAGAAACCAGGACACTCCCCGGCTTGCCGGAAGTCTAACTCAACTCCTCCTTAAAAAAAAACCTGCCCATGGGCATACGCCCGAACTGTCTACCTTTGACCCTAAAGGTCAAACACAATGAATGAATAAACAAGGGAAGACAACCCCTAATCAACCTGACATCGCAGGTAAAGACACAATTATTCTTATGATAAAAACATAAGCAAATAACTTGACAGATGACTCCGTCAAAAATGACAGCAACATATTACTACAACCCCCCTGTAAAAAAAAAAATGAAATTTTTTTTTTTTTTTAATATGTCCATGAGCAAGATTGCACAAGTATCACTTATGTGCTCATGAAAAAATGAACCTAATATCAGGTACAATAGACGCATAAACAAAGCGTCTGAAGAGGATACAAATCATCTCCCAACATAGGAGAAAATATCTCCTTTAAGCCAAACAAACTAAGGGGGTACCATTAAAGAAACCTAAGTTGCTGGCAATACCAATCATATATCAATCATTACTAAATACTATAATTATAGCAATATACAAATGTCATGAATTACAATGCTATATTAGCAACATATCACTGATGGATGGACAAAATGAAATTTGTTAAATTATCTAAACATCATCCAAATACATTTGTATTACAACATATTAGGATATTAAGGACAGACCTAAGTCCGAAAGTGTATCAGGAAAAACTAGGACACAAGATTTAACTGGAATCATGTGGGCATCTGGACAATATGTCCGCCATCACATTATCCGAACCACGGATAGCTCGCACCGTGAAATGGAAAGGCTGAAGAGCAATAGCATAACGAGTAGATCTCGAGCTCTTCAAATCCTTACTTTGCATAGCCGTAAGAGCTTTTTGGTCGGTTTCCATAAAGAAATGCGCGCCCAGAAGGAACCTTTGTAGCTTAAGAATGGACCAAACCATAGCCAACAATTCACGGTCTAAAACCGAGTAATTCCTTTCTGCCGCATTTAGCTTCCTAGAAATATACATTACAGGATGCAGAGTTCCTGAATATTCCTGCATTAGTGCCGCTCCAATCCCAGTGGAAGAGGCATCACTACGAAGAACAAAAGTCTTATCAATCGTTGGTAGTCTTAAGATAGGATGAGATGAGAACAAATTCTTAACCTGATCCAATGAAGATTGGCATTCCTGGGACCAACGCACCATATTAGGAGAACCTTTTTTCAATAACGATGAAAGTGGTGCCATAATGGAGGACAGATTCTCAATGAATCTTCCATAGAATTGTATCAATCCCAAGAGACTACGCACTTGCTTTTTTGTCTTCGGAACCGAGATATTTAATATCTTCGAAATGTTTTGGTCCTCTGTCTTCAACAGACCATGACCAACTCGATGACCTAGGAAGGAAATTTCACTAAACCCAACAAAAGCTTTAGAGGGTTTTGCAGTCAAACTATGCTCACGTAGAGTAGATAGCAATTCCTTTAGACCCAAATAGTGTTCTTCCCAAGTATCGCTGAAAAGACAGATGTCGTCTAAATATGCGATGACATCTGCACGATCTGATAGAATTCGTCGCATCATGCGCACGAAAGTCGCTGGGGCGTTCATAAGCCCGAAAGGCATAAAATTCCATTGAAACAGACCCCTAGGTGTCGAAAAAGCAGTGAGAGGTTTGGCGTGTTCCGTCAGTGGGACTTGCCAATAACCTTTCGACAAGTCTAGTTTAGTAAAGAATTTAGCTTTAGAAAGTCTAATAAGTAGATCATCTAATAATGGCATAGGTTCAGCATCGAACTTCGTAACTTGATTTAATTTGCGATAGTCAACGCAAAGACGTATGTTATTGTCTTTCTTTCGAACAATAACTATCGACGAAGAATAAGCTGAAGTGGATGGTTCAATTATTTGCAGTTGAATCATTTCATCCAATTCTTTCTCGACTTGTGCTTGAAAATGAATAGGTATTGGGTATGGTCTTACTCTGATCGGATTACGATCAGTAAGTATGATGTCATGTTCTATGACATCTGTGTGTCCAGGAATGTCGGTAAGGACATCCTGATATGATTGTAGCGTAGAGGATACTTGACGTTGCTCCTCAAAAGACAAGTTCGAAGAGATTGTAACGTCCCTCCACGATTCCGTTGAATTCAGTGGAATCGCAGGAAGAGGTAAGTTAACGTCAGAAAAAATAGTTTCCTCATCCTGTATAACGGACAGGGATGAGATGTGACCATGTTGGACTGGAGAGTCGTCCATCGCCTGGAAAATAGGCTGCAAATAGTCTGGACGTTCAATAAACTCTGTTAGCATATTTATATGGAAGGTTTTATGCTTTCCATCCACATCGACGATGTAGTCGACATCGGAAATTTTGGAGACTATAGTGTATGGACCTTTCCATGAAATGAGAAGTCTATTCTCTCTTGAGGGAAGTAAGACATATGCTTTGTCTCCAGGACAAAGTTGACGTAGGCGTCTTTTCTTGTTAGCAAATCGCCTAGCTTTTTCTTTCGCAAATTCGGAAGATGAAGTTGCTAACCTGCACGATTCGATAATCTTTTCTCTAAGAGCAATGACATATTCATATGACGATTGTGTATCATCGTCAATATTATCAGAAGTTATCAAATCGTGTAACAAGGACATCGGACCGCGCGGTTGCGCACCAAAGACAAGTTCGAAAGGAGAAAACCCTGTATGCTCGTTGGGAACTTCTCTATAGGCAAAGAGGACTGCAGGTAAAACCCTGTCCCAATCCTCCGGATGATCCTCCGTTATCTTGCCAAGTAAGTTCTTTAGTGTCCTGTTAAGACGTTCTACCAATCCATTGGACATTGGATGATAAATACTACTGAGAGACCTTTTAATGTCTAGCGTAGCCATTACCTGAGACATAACGTCCGAAATTAACTGAGTGCCGTGGTCCGACAGTATTTCTCCGGGGAATCCCAGACGAGAAAATATGAGCCAAAGAGCATCAGCGATATCGACAGTTGATATGCTCTTCAGAGGAATAGCCTCTGGCCAACGCGTGCACATGTCCACGCAAGTGAGGATAAATTGGTGTCCTCTGGCTGACTTAATTTTGAACGGACCAATGATGTCTATAGCCATTTTCTGAAACGGCCGAATCGGAATATCTGCAGCCTGAATAGGAGCAGCATGTCTCGGACCTCTAGACTTGACCTCTTGACAAATTTTGCAAGATCGGCAATAAATTCGGATGTCTTTATTCACGAATGGCCAAAAGAAGGACGCAAGGACTCTAGTTTTAGTTCTGGAAAACCCCATGTGTCCAGCACACTGAGAATCGTGTGCATGCTGAAGAATTAAGGCTCTCATACACTTAGGCACAAGAATTTGCGAGTGCATAGACTTGTCCGAGTGTTGTACCATCCGTACCAATATACCATTCTTCATAGTAATATACGATTTGTGATTAGTATTTTGATTGGGATCCCCTTTCTTTGCAAGAAGGAAGAATTTCTTCAAAGAAGGATCCTCTTCTTGACGTTTAACAAACGAGTCATGGGAAATCACCAAGTGCTCGTCTTGGCTATCAACTTCATTACTATTATCCGATGAAGTTGGGGGATTAAGAGCTTGAGCTCTTGTCACCACTGCATTGACCGTTTGAATGTTTTTTTTCCTCCCAACTAGAAATTTGTTGCGGGGTGCATTCCTTAACCCCATGAATACGACCGATTATAAGATCCGCAATAGGATTAGGAAGAAGACATGCATGGACATCTCCTGTGAAGAAGGGAGTGTCAATCCTAATAATAGCAGTAGGATAACTTTCCATAGTACCACCAAATGTAACACATTTGATTGTTTTTCCAGTGGCACAGCAAGGATCTATCAGAGACTCCCTAACCCCGACGGTAGTACATCCCGAATCGAAAAGTACTGAGACTAGCCTATCATTTATTAGACCTTTATGTAAGATGAGAGATCCTCTCCCATCATGCGCAACTGTAGCAGGTAGAGCAGGAAGAGGGTGACCACAACTTAGAGTAGATACAGTCGATGAGTCGAACAATGTTAAGCATTGGGGGCATTCAGTTGCTCTCCCAAAATCGAAAGCACAACCAGTGATAGCCCTAGAGTTACCACTATCATTTACTGTATTACAGGCTCCATCAAACTCTTGTTGTGCAGAGTTTGCCTGTTGGAAAGGTCTTTTTTTGTTAAATCTAGGTCTGCCTCGATTATCATTTCCCCTGTAATTATTTCGACTATCATTTCCCCTGTAATTGTTATCATATTGCCTATTGTAATCATCATTCCGGTTTGAATCCCGGTTTCTAAATTCACCATCGTCATAATCTTGACGTCGAGAATGATTACCTCGAAAGTTCGAATAGTTATTATTTGGATAGCCTTTGCGAAAGTGTCTCAAATTATTACCACTAAAATTACGAGAACTACCATCTTGTCTCCAATTCATAGACGAAGAACCATCATGTGTTGGATTACTCCGCTTCTGAGTGTAATTCTGATTACTTCCCCTATTCCAGTTTTGTTGAGCACCCTGAAATTTTTTTTTTGAAATTAGGGCCATATGGTGTTGCCGAAGCAGCTGGCAACCCTTCTTTCACTTTAGAATTGCTAACTGTAGCATGGGGATGCGCGGTGGCATACTGACAACAGTATTCCTCCATATCTTTTAAGTTTTTAGGCTTACGCTCATGAAGGAATGCAAGAAAAGAATCATTAACAGATGACAAAACCTTATCTCGCAATAATAAGTCCATTAGACCTTCATATGTTTTCTCAGTCTGAGACAACTCAACCCATCGTGTAAATGTACGACGTATTTTTGTAACAAAATCAGAGAAATCTACTCCATTTTCTGGCAACATTGTCCTAAAACGAAGACGATAGTCTTCTTCTTTTAGTTGGTATTTTTTTAGCAATGCTGCTCTGACAACATCATAATTAGTCCTGTCATGTTCGTCTATTGTCATAAGAGTAGTCACTGTGTCACCTGTAAAAAATTCCATCAGTTGTTCAACATATTTTTCCTTTTTTATGTTATGCGTATCGCATAAAAATTGGAATCTATCTAGATAATCTGCTACGTCATCCTTTAAAGGATTGAAATGAGGTAGTTTAATCCTACTTACAAACTCCTTTGTCGTACTCGAAGTTGTTTGATGAGCACCCGGACTCGCCAATTTCAATTTCTCTAACTCCAAAGTTGCGAGTCTTTCATTAAGTTCCATTTTCTGTTTTCTTTCCTAATGTTCCATTTTTCTAATTTCAGCCTCAGCAGCAGCTTGAAGTTTTTTTTCCTCTGCAGCAGCTTGAAGTTTTTTTTCCTCTGCAGCAGCTTGAGCTTGAATTTTTTTTTGTCTTCCATTTCCATCTGGAATTTTCTTTCATCAGCTTGAGCTTTTCTCTCCTCAGCAGCAGCTTGAGCTTTTCTCTCCTCAGCAGCAGCTTGAGCTTTTTTCTCCTCAGCAGCAGCTTCTCTTTGATACCTTTTCTCTTCAAGTTCTAATCTTCTATTCTCAGCATCTAGCTTCTTTAGTTCAGCTTCTGCTCTCCTTTGTTCAGCTTCTGCTTTCAATTTAATTTCCTCTTTTTGTTTCTTTTCTTCTGACTTCAATGCAATGGCGAATTGAGCAGATGAATATTCTTCCAATTCTTTACCAGACTTACCAAGGGTTAACCCTTGCTGGATGAAGAAATCCAATGTAGACATTCTGTCTAATGAGATCAGAAACCTGAAAAAATTAACTAAATTACCTTATCCCACTTCAATGGGAGACAAGTCTGAAATGCTAGACTTGTATACTCACTTCACTTTATTTCACTCTCTTAGTCTTAGACAAAGACCTTGTATGGTCCTCTTGTTTATAATGTAACAAAAAATCACTTGAGTACCTGTGGAAAATAATTCCTTTATATCCCACTCACTATGGGCACAAGTCTTTTTTTTTTTTTTAAAGAACTTGAATATGTATTTCACCTTGTCTCAATCTTTGAAGATAACAAGTCTTTTATCAAAGAACTTGTATAAATATCTTATATAATAATATTTTATTAACAATCTCTATATGAAGAGTGTACCTTATCAATAATAATAATAATACATGACCAAGTGTATGTATGTAGACTGTGTATGACAATAATGTAGTACAATCATAAATACAAAGACAAAGATACAGAACAATGACCGAAAACGTTCGCGGAAGTCAAATAAACAATACAGCAAAAAGTAAAGAAAATGTTACACAAATGTGTAATGATGACCGCGAAAAATAAACAAGACAAATGGCAACACTGTTATAAACGAAAAGGTGTAAAGAAATAAATGGAAGGAATGAGAGAAGAACAGATACAAACAAAATTAATCGAAAATCAAAGAACGGAAAAAATAACGAAAACAACACTAACTGATGTCGTCACAGCTAAAAAAAAAAAAAAAAAATAGCAACAAAAGTCGCTAGCAAATTTCAATTAAGAAAATTGCAATCCCTACAGAACGCTTACAGTAACCCTCGATTAAGTGGCATATTTACTGTAAGACCCACCAACCGAAAACCCGCAAAAGAACACAAGAAAAATACACAAAAATAGTACAATTAACATAAATAGCAATCAATTCAATGTGTTGCAAAATAAAGCTTAGTCACACATGATATTAAAGTAACTAACTTGCTCCTTGCGAACACAGAAACAAAATGTCAAGCGCGCACTGAATGTCAAATCCACTGTAGCATAAAGTGGTATTCACGAACAAAAGTTACTATGACCTTCTCGACTTAGGACTTGCACATAGAATGTTTACAATTTCCACGTACTGTTTACAAACACTTGACCTCGAACAATATAGCTTGAATGCTCGGGCGTAGAAAAGTCTGTTGTTGACTGAAACGTGTAAACGACCAGCGGTACCGTTTACTGTAAGGGACTTGACTTGCAGTTGTGGTCCACGTAGCAAATGCCTAGATGTTAACTTCAGTACTTGTCCTGTTGTGGTTTATGTAGCATTATAACATAAATGCTAGCACTGTTTATCTGGGTCAACAGTTGATGACCTATTTCTGTCCTGTTGTAGCCAAAACTTGCAAGTGTAGAATTAGCGATGTGTGTTACAGCTGTCCAGTGTGTAGCTTAGACCCACAGATCAGAAATGTAATGTGTACTTGTCCTTCTCACGCAAATAGCCCCATGAAATGTAAATTTCTGGACCACATTAATGTCATCAATAATGTTAATTGCTCGCTCTGTCCACAAGAAATGTATCAGAAGAGCCCACGTAACTGGTCCACCAAAAATGTAACTGTACTTTTCTCTTGTTGAGGTGATCACTGGCCCAAGACAGTATACATGTTGTTAGGTGTGTAGTGCGAGCGGATGATGAACTGAGTGTGGGTGCGAATGAAGGCGCGAATGTGTTTAGGCTCGTATGTATGTAGACCCTGCAACCCATACACTCACATGCAGTAGTCAAGGATGCTTGGACACTGCAGACACGTTTCAAAACATTTATTGACGAGAACACACATGGTATCAACAGGAACAGTCATTGTAAACAAGGTCATGCTGACCGGAAATCGATAGGTATACATTAGGCATTCAGCAAGCTGGTAAACATTTGAATATTCGTGCATGGTCAATACAATGTTCTTCAATAAGGACAGTTCGTGGCGTCGCCCTGGGATTACTGACTAAACGCGTCAGATACCTTAATCACTTTGACACATAGGTGCAACTTGGCATTCCCCGCCAATTGCACATTATCAGGCTGTAGTATAATAGCCGAAAAACACAGGCCTCGTTCTGACGTCGGCTGTGTACTTCTGATAAGCAGGTTACCATCAACCCTGCAGTAATGCTTATTGTAGACATAAATATGCCGCCAATCTGCGGCTCCCACAATATATCTTCGTCACTGGATTTCTGGATGGTATGAAGACTAATAGTCTTGGATGGCTACCTTGAGCACAACATATAAGTTCTGAAATGGAGGACCGGTGAGCTGCAGTTCACAGACTAGGCAATCTTCTAACATGTTCTGCCACCGAAAGCATAGTAATGGAAAAAGTCGGTATTACCTGTAACCGAATCCACAGAACTTAACAAGGAACTCTGCTGTCATTCCAACGCACAGAGATTCACTGGGGAAAACTGCCAGTGCAGTCACATCGAAGATTCTCCCCGAAAAACACAATGGACTCTCGTCCCTTCAGAAACCAGGACACTCCCCGGCTTGCCGGAAGTCTAACTCAACTCCTCCTTAAAAAAAAACCTGCCCATGGGCATACGCCCGAACTGTCTACCTTTGACCCTAAAGGTCAAACACAATGAATGAATAAACAAGGGAAGACAACCCCTAATCAACCTGACATCGCAGGTAAAGACACAATTATTCTTATGATAAAAACATAAGCAAATAACTTGACAGATGACTCCGTCAAAACTGACAGCAACAAGTGTGTATATATATATATATATATACATATATATATATATATATATATATATATATATATGTATATATATATATATATATATATATATATATATATATACATATATATATATATATATATATATATATATATATATATATATATATATGTATATATATATATATATATATATACTGTTCAAAAAAAGAAACGCAACATTATTTCAGTGGTAATGGACACCAAATTTCAAACTTGTACCAAAATTTTATTTTACGGAATTAATGTTTCAATCTTGGTATGAAGAAACTTTCGGACTTTAACAATGAAGTGATGTTTATTAAATTTGGTTTGGACTTTTATTCTTTGCGACTGAGGCCTCCGTTTCTGTAAGGTGTATGGCTTCTCTGGCCTCTATCAGAGAACGACATCTCCTTGACATGGATCCGATTAGCCGTTGGATCTGTTGTTGTGGGATGGCTGCCCACTCTTCCCGCGGTGCAAGAGACAATTGTCGGAGATTGGCTGGAGCCACGTCTCTCTGGCGGAGTCGTCTGTCGAGTGCATCCCATAATTGTTCTATGCGTTTCATGTCTGATGACATGGCTGGCCACGGAATGGTCTGGACGTTGTTGTCAGCGAGGCACTGGGTGGTGAGTTGTGCCACATGAGGTCGAGCGTTATCCTGCTGAAAAATCGACCCTCGTGCAGCCAGAAGTGGAAGGACGTGAGGACGAAGAATTTCAGCGACGTATCGTTGGGCATCCCGGCGTCCTTCAATTTGCACCAGGTCACTTCTTCCCATGAAGTTGATCGCCCCCCACATCAGTGCACCTCCACCACCATGTGGAGAAGCCTCATCAACGCCGTTCTGGGCGTAGCGCTCATGGACTCTGCGGTAAACTCTTCTCCGTCTATCGTGTCGCTGGAGCACAAAAAATGATTCATCACTAAATCAAACCCGTCTCCAGTCATTCCCAACGGTCCATTGACGATGCTGGTTTGCCCACTGCAGTCGGTTCTGGCGATGCCGGTCCGTAAGAACAGGACCTCTAGGGTCTTCTAGCCCAAAGACCAGAGTCGTGCAGCCGGTTCCTGACCGTTTGATCTGAAATTCGACGAGCTGCTGACATTGACTGGACTGTGGAGGACGCAGATGCAAGTCGATTCCTGAGGTGACGCAGCCGTATTAAGCGGTCTTCGGCAGGAGTTGTGACTCTTTGTCTTCCACTGCGCGGCCGGTCTGCCACTGAGCCAGTTTCTTGAAATCGCCTCCAAAGGCGACTAATGGTGCTTCTAACCACATTAAATTGTCTGGCCACTACACTTTGTGACTGTCCAGTCTGTAAACGTCCAATGATGATGAGTCGTTGTTCTGTAGTGAGATGAGCCATACTTGCGCATTGAATTTTCAACTGAATTTATTCGAGGAGCGTCAATCTTTTATAGGCATTCAATAATATAGTCAGAGAGTTTTGTGTTCAGTAAGTTCCACGGGATTCTCATGAACCTGTCACGAGTTATTGTCAAAAATGTTGTTTTAATCTTGACCTCTTTCATGACCTCACGAATCATGAGGTGAGTACAATACAGGTAACCACGAGAAGTTAATGACCAGGTGGACACAGTCGATAGGTTTACTGATGTCCAATCAGCGAATATCTTTTATAAAAGTACACCAAAAACGTTGCGTTTCTTTTTTTGAACAGTATATGTATATATGTATATATATGTATATATATGTATGTCTGTATATGTATATGTATGTCTGTATGTATATGTATATGTATATGTATATGTATATATATATATATATATATATATATATATATATATATATATATATATATATATATATATATATATATATATATATATATATATATATATATATATATATATATATATATATATATATATATATATATATATATATATATATATATATATATATATATATATATATATATATATATATATATAAAATTAGAATTCTCTAATCTCTGAATGCGTTAATTTCGCGTTCCGGTGTTACCCAGAATTCAGAAGCTAAGCGTATCAAGATAAAAGGCTTTACGGTCGGTCTTCGTCGAGGTGTTCAATCGTCATCAATAGACTTACTGTTCCCTAACGGGTTTCTCTGTAAGAATGCCCGCTTCTGAAGATCAAAGTGCCCAGGGGTTTCTAACTTCCCCTGAGTACGAAACTACAAAGGATATTTGTTTTTGTCTCTCTCATGCTGCTTGCCTGTCTGTGAAGTATTGTGATTGACAGATGAGCTTCGCGTGAGGGGACGAGGTAAACACAGCTTGATTTGCTTCCCTTTTATGACTGACAGGTCACGCAGTTTGTAAACATTGCGTTAGCTCGTGTTAAACCAAAGAGGCGGGACAAGAGAGTCAAATACAGAAATAGACAGTGTGTATTGATACATGGTTTAGCTAGCAAATCAGATGGTCGCTATAAGGTTGCAATAGGCTATCGGTTTACTGTAGACTCTTTTTCCATTACACGTCACAACTGCTGACAGATTACAGACACAAGAATGATGTAAGAAACTTCCAGAAAGATTTGTTTGACCAAGATGATGCAGGGGGACGGCGAATGTAAACATTACCGAGAATAGACGGAAATAACAACACCATACACGGAAAATTGACCGTTTGAATTTTACAAACGTGTCAGTCACGCAGAAAATTCCACGAGGAAAGTCATCATAACACGAGATTTTGAATGTATTGGCTGGCATTTGAGGCGCGATTAGACATTCACGTTGATTAGAAGTTTTATTGCAAATGAAAGGTGTGAGCGTGGGTCTAAAAACTGCAATATAATGAAAAACATTTAAACATACGGCACTGCATTCCTGAATCGTCACAAGTAAAGAGTTTGGAATGAAGCCAGAAACGAACAGAAGCAAGGATTCTGACCGGAAAACACGTATTTGAGCACCTTTTGATTAATACAATAAGGCAACTTACTTACTTAGTCGCATCCCTTCTACCGTGAGGTGTAAAGGTTTGGAAGAGAGCGCGTCAGACTATCCTATCGGCTGTCTTCCTCCTGGCTTAGTTCCATTCTAGTCCTCGGTCCTTCAAAGATTGTCTAATGTTGTCTTCCCAGCGGACTCTGGGTCGTCCTGGGGGTCTGGATCCCTGGCTCTTCGTTTCCCATGCTTGTCGTGGTAGCCGATCTTCTCCCATTCTGCAGACATGACCAAACCATCTTAGTTGGGACTGTCCTACTTGGATCTGTATGGGTTGGGATTTTAGGCCTTGACGTATCGTCTGGTTGCGGACCAAGTCTCTTCTTGTTACTTCAACTACCTTCCTCATGTACCTCATTTCTGAGGTTTGGATCTGGCTTTTGTGGATTGTAGTCATTGCCCATGACTCGCATCCATATGTCAAGACTGGAACATAGGTGGAGCGGCATACAGCTATCGTTTTCTTACCAACCTCCCTCTTGCTGAGGAATCCTCGATTTATGGCCTGAAAAAGTCTCCCAGCTGCTGCTTTTCGAGTGGCCAACTCTTCTTTGATGCCTCTCTTTCGGTCTATAATAGCTCCAAGGTATTTAAAGTGGTCGACCTGCTCCAGGACCTGTCCTCCCAGCTTAATCTGATGTCTTCTTTCTTCTCGTGATGTCACCATGGATTTTGTTTTAGAGCTGCTATGATCATCCCTCTCTTCTCCAGCTCTTCCTTCCAGACTTGCAGGTTGGATTGGAGATGTGCCTCTGATTTAACAATCAGGGCAACATCATCAGCAAATGGCAGCTCTGAAATACAGACCTGTCTCATCTTCCAGTACCCCACTGAATACTTTCTTGTTCTCTCCGTACATGCCTTGATGACATCGTCCGTGAGGAGTATGAAAAGATAAGGTGACAGGATATCACACTGTCTTACACCAGTGGTGGTCCTGAACTCTTCTGACTTATGGTTTGCTTTCCTCACATAATTTCTGCCAGACTTGTAGAAGCTCTGTATGGCATGAATTAGAGGTGATCAATAAGGAAACTTCACATTTTAATACGGAAACCGGACTCACAAAGTCACAGAGGGATTCTATAATATAAATATTACAACAGATGTGTGTTCGAAGCAATTATATCAAGTTGCTGAGACTATTCAACTGAGCAAGAATGCTATGCTCCCATTATTGGGATGAGTTGTAATATATTTTACATAATTCGAATTTGACATGTTTGAACATGCTGATGGATATCTTCTTCTTTGATCCATAGCCGCCAACCGTCAAAGCAGTCAGCGGCCATCACGCCTGGTGGCGTCTTGTAGGGCAGCAACAAATTGATTCCACCTTGCTCGGTCGGCGGCCATCCCTCGTACAGTGCCCTAACTGTGGTTCATTTTTTGCATCTCAGTTTCCACGGTTCTCCGCCAAGTTGTTCCCGGCCGGCCTCTCTTTCGCTTTCCCTCGGGGGTCCATAGCATAGCTGTTCTTGTGATGGTATCAGGGTCCCTTCTGAGGACATGGCCAACCCAACTCCAGCGTCTGCCAGCTATGATGGTGTGCATGTCCTCCTGGTTACTCCGACTAAGTAGTTCTTGGTTGCTGATAGTGTTTGGCCAAAAGATTCGGAGAATTTTCCTTAGGCAGATTTTGTGGAAAGAGGACAGTTTAGACATCTCCCTCTCTGCCACTCTCCAACACTCCGCACCACAGAGAAGCACAGAAAGCACACAGCTCCCATACAGTCCCAATTTGGTGTCTGCGCTGCACTGGGAAGACCCCCAAATGCCGTTGAGAACAGCAAAGGCTGTTCTCGCTTCACTCATTCTGCCGTCAATGTCCCCGCCCGTTCCGCCGTCAGGCGCCACCACGCCTTCTAGGCAAGCAAATGCGCCCGTCTGCTCCAACCTCTGGTTCCCCACTGCCACTGGCCCAGGATTGCCCACATCCAGCGTCATGACATCTGTCCTCCCCAAACTGACGTTCAGGCCAACCCGCCGGCCATACCCATTCAGTCCATCGGTTTTGTCCTGAATGTGCTGGTGTGAATGCGCGAGCAGTGCAACGTCATCTGCACATTCCAAATCCTCCAGTGCAGAAAACGCCGTCCATCCAATTCCTCCCGGACTGCCCTCCGTAGTCTGGCGCATCACCCAATCCATGACTGTCAGAAATAATGCTGTTGACAAGGGGCATCCCTGCCGTACTCCCGCCTTCACTTCGAAAGTTACATTACTCGATCCAACACTGCACGTAAAGTTAGAATAGAGGCTTTTTTATAATGGAAACAATGCGGCTGGGAATTCCATAAGCCCTCAGAACCTTCCACAGGCTGTCCCTGTGCATGCCGCCGAAAGCCCCCCAAAATCAACAAAGTTAATGTACAGCTGTCTCTGCCATTCTGAGCACTGCTCTATAATGTTCCTGAGGGTAAATATATGATCTGCACATCTTCTGCTCTTTCTGAAGCCCGCTTGTTCTTTCCTCAGTTTATGGTCAACTGCTGTTGAAATTGCTGATGGATATATAGGTCCTTAAGAAGCTGGCAACTTGAGCAAGGGAAAATGATATGTTCATGAATCACAACAGCAAAGCGCTGGTGATTGCTTCTTGCGGGCTCTCACAAGGAACCAAAAGCAGAGAAAAAAGTAACCACGCAATTTTTGCCCTTTCAGTCCCCCCCCCCCCCCCCCCCCCCTTTTTCCCCCCCCCCCCCCCCCCCCTCTTCCGTAACATGTGCGTAACAAAAAGCCCACAACATTTCAGAATTCCCCCCTCCCGCAGTAACAAAGCGTAACATCTCGGCTACCCTCCCACCCCTTCTTTGCGTTACGCGATTTGTGAAAGCCCAGTACTGGCACTTCAATCTTCTAATCTGTAAATGGGTATCTGCTCTTGAGTTTAGGAAAGCAAAGGCAGCGAGTAAGGAAACCTGTCACCCCATTTAATAAAGTTGGACCTGGACCTGGTATAGTGAAATCTCTAACACTTCTATTACCTACAGCAATATCTGGTATGGAGCTACCATCAACTTTATTTCGTGGCCTTTACTTCAGTCTTCCTAACTTTCTTCATCTATGCATAGTCTAGCTCAGTGGTTCTCAACGCGAGCCATATGACCTCCAAGTGGGCCATGCCGTATTTCTTTGGGGCCACAGTAAGACGGTAAAGTACCGTTTTTACAGCTAACAGCAACTATGAGTGGGGCTACAGAGGTGAATGAGGCTCTGAAGGGAACCATGATTTAAAAAAAAAAAAACGATTGAGAACCCCTGCGATTTTCAACTGTGTAGTGCAGCGGTGACCAAACTACGGCCCGCGGGCCAGATCCGGCCCGCCAACCAGTTTTGACCGGCCCGCCAACCTGTTTTGGCCGGCCTCTTATTGTTGATTGAAGCCACACACTTCACAATGAAAAACCACACAAATGTATGTTTGAAATAAATAATTACATGACATATTACAAATTACAAAGCAAATTAAAACAACAGATTCATTATTTTTTTTAAACAGTAATTTCAGTTCGAAGACTGGTATACATGTCTTGGCAGATGTGCAGTACAGTAGTTTGCCGTTGCTTTCTGTGCGTTGTTCCTTATATATGTAAAACTAAATATCAGAACGTTATTTTTTTAGGATTTTATAGGTCTGGTCCTCGGTTGTTTCCCTTTACCATAATCTGGCCCTCGGCCTACCTTAGCTTGGCCACCACTGGTGTAGTGCGAAAGGTCCACTGATGTCGTCGCCGGAGTTTGGGGGCAGGTAGAAAAGAAACGAGAAAATAAATTGAGAAATAAAATAAATCGTGTAGGTAAAGTTTAGAGATACCATATATTTTTTCATAAAAGGTCCATAACAATGAAAACAATAACAGTTTAATTAAACGAAAAAAAAAGGTTATAGTAAAATTCCAAGAACTTCCGTCCCTGTAAGAAACTGATGGTGTCCCTTGACAATTATAGCTCCGTGTTCAGTTTGAGTTAAAAAGGTTGAAAATCGCTGATCTAGCTCGTAACTCTAGTCCAGACTAGGCACGTGCCTAGATTTACGTCTGCTTTTTTTTTTTTTAATGAGGCTGCGGTCTACTAAATTCAATTTTACATTTTAGCTACTTTTACAGTTTTTCAACTATAAACAATAAAATAGAATCCCATGTGTATGAAATGAAGAGAACATTTCAGGCAAATAAAAATGTTTATTAATTGAAGACTTAAACAAATGTGCACGTGCAAGGAAAAGTGTACCGCATTAATATGAACAAACTAAAACTAAACAAAAATATTTCAGTAATGGTATTACATAATAATAATAGCCCCTTCGGTCATAACTGACAATGGGAATGCACTCCTGAGGTGAGAACCCTCAGCTGCTTATTTTCCTGGTGTTCCTTTCGACGTTTTCTCCTCTGTTCTGCTTGCAGTGAGAGCTTCTTTTCGTCCAATCTGATGTGGCGCAGTAGATAGCAACGCCACTTGGTGCGATCGGCAGCTTCATCCTCCCAGGTTACTGGATTTATGTCCAGTGCCCTTATGTCTCTCTGCACACATCTTTGAACCTCAGCAGCGTTCGCCCAACTGTTCTTTTGTCTTCTGCCAGTTGTCCGTAGAAGATGTCTTCCGGGATTACAAAAGGTATTACTAAAGACGCAATAACGCATAATTATGTGACGATGATTTCCAGTGCACCGCCTCAGTTAACTCCTCAAATTTCAGTACGAATACACTAATGGGCCAGTCGCACGCATGGGTCCAAGTGTCTGTCAGACAGAGAAGCGCAGTTCTTTGATTTAAAAACGTTCATGGTGGAAAACGCAGACTTTGGTTTAATTTATTTCATTTAAAACATTATATCCTTAAAAACCAGCGTCCGATTGACAGAGTGGTTAGAGCACTTGTCTCCAGCGGCAAAGGTACCGAGTTTGATTCACAGTATCGACACGCTCCAGTCTACCCAGGCAGCGAGGAAGGGAATTAGTCACCCCATCTCAAAAAGCTGAACCTGTGTTAGTGAAATCACTAACACCTCATTCCCCTACGACAATATCTGCCGTGAGACTACCGTAACCGTGATCTTCTATATAAAGTCTCCCCCCCCCTTCACCCTCTTTTAAAGTCCGCCACCCTTTTAACGTGTTAATCTTTCTCTTTCTACATCGTTTTCAAATGTTGAAGCCAGTTTCACATACTCCTCCTCTCCCCACCTCACTGACCTCAAGAAACCTCGCGCGTTCTGGAGGTTAAGGAGTACATTGTATTTGGGAAAAGAAAGAGAAAAAACATTTCTTTAACTGTAATCCTTGGCTTCGAGTTAGTATGTCCCTGCTAAAATGGTGTATTCATTGATTTTTTGTTGTGTAATGAACTAATGAATATTGCAGATATTCCATTTGTGCAAGTAAGGTGTTATTTTCTTGTGGTAGTTGATATATTATCTGCTGAATGTGACTGTTAAACCATATGCTTAAATTTCTGTCTGTACATTTCTTTTCTCTCTTTCTCAATTCGCCCTTGTTTGCACTGTCTTTTGATATTTAAAGTGAATAGCTATGAGTTTGTGAATAAAGCGAAGGAGAAGAAAGACAAACAAAACACACCTACAACATCAACTACTACTACTACTACTACTACTCCTACTATTACTACTACCACCACCACAAATAATAATAATAATAGTTGTAGTTACGTGGGGTCTCTAAAGAAACGAAGAAAGAATAGGCATGTCGTACAAGGCAAATAGTATAAGTTTGAATAATGGGCTGGCAACTTCATCATGTAATACAAATTATCACAGAAAGCATTGCTGCAAGAGAATGTGAATGCTTGATGCAGGCTTGCTGCAAAAAAGACCAACTGCAGTGGTGGCTCCATGCTCTCTAAGAAGCGCAAAAGTAAATCACGATTATTGACAAATTTATTTATATCATAGTCTGGGGAAAACTTGACAAAACCTGAGAAAACTCAGTGTTTGTTTGTAAATGCCATCCTGAAGCCCCTGTGAGACTCCGTAAAATAGGAGAATAATCTTTCTATTCATATCACTGACAAGAGTAATCTTGAGCGAAGATTGCTGCCTTTGGAAAACACATCCTTTTTACTCGAACTGTATGGCCATTCGTGGACCACTACGGCAGATCAAGGGAGACAACCCGCGACACCTTACGCAGAATAGAAATAGATTAATAAAAGTAATTAGCGTAATAACAAATATCGAGTAAAAGGATGAGCTTTCCAAAGGTAGCAACCTTTGCTCAAGATTACTCTTGGCAGTGATGTAAATAGGAGGACTGTGCTCCTATTTGAGGGAGTCGCAAAAAGTACAAAAACTGCGTTTACTAGATTTGTATTAAACTTAGTATCATCCACCTATTTCTGCGAGAAAAATAATTGTATTACGATGTAACACTTGACTCGTATTGGCTGAGCCCTTAGCCGAAGGTAATTCAGTAAAGTATTTTTTTGTTTAGCTATATAAGTATTTTGAAGGCAAAAATCGTACGGGTGCAACCATCACTTTTAATCAACAAAAATATCGTCCAAATAACTTATAAGGGTTTATATTTACATACATATATATATATATATATATATATATATATATATATATATATATATATATATATATATATATATATATATATATATATATATATATATATATATATATAAACAAGTATACTTATTTGTGAAATACTGTTGAAACAAGGGTAAAGAATGAAAATAGTTGCTTTAAAAAAACAGTTAAATAGGATTTATCTTCATCGGTGTTTGGTGGATGGGAGATTGTCCATGTACCGTGTCAGTGTAACTTCAGCAGGCCTGCTTACATATTCACTGGAGTCTTGTGTTAGTGACACTGATTCTGCACAGATTCTTGACTTTTCCTGTTCAAGTCAGAAGTCGAATGGCTTTTGGGATCACGTTCGTTGCGTTGCAAGAGTAAATCCCCCAAATGTGGTCACTTAGAGTATCCTCTAGACCCGTCTCTTATAGTGGAGACAGTTTGTTGCTGCTCTACAAGACGCCACCAGGCGGGATGATCAATGATTGCTTTTGTCAGATAGTGGCCAAGGACAAAAGAAGAAGAACTTGATTCTCCTATACGTCAAGTTCAACTCATTCAAAAGCGAACTTCCTGAATCAACATTACATATTTACAAATTGATTCACCAAGATAGCAAGAACAAGTGCTCACTAGTTTACTCGCATACATATACAGTTCGAATAACTCGAAAGCAGATAGTCTGAACCAAGTTCAGTTGCTCAGTGCGTCAGTGCAATATGTGAATTCATCTACTCTAATCGTGGATTGCATGACGTACATTCATTCAAGCAAGCTTCATTATACGAAATACTCTTGTTATCAGAAGATTATTTCGTGAAGAGCTCCAGTCTAGTCCTTGCCTTTCCAAGATCAGACTGCAGACATTTTCCATAGGCCATACCTATCATACTGTAGCGAGATGACCAATGGCGCCCCGCCCAGCAGAACGTATATACGAAACTTGGTAAAGTATAGCATTGTTTTGCAGTGTAGGAGTTTCTTATGCCATTTTCTTCAATAATTGTTTCTAATTACTGCTTTTATCTGTTAATATGGGGCTCTGTCTTCTGTTTGGATTTAATATGTTAATCGGTAATTCGTCAAATCGTTCACAATATTTTGTGTGAATAGTGTGACGAATTACAGATTTGTATGCACGAAGATGAAAGCTGGTGCAGTGTAATCTTCTTCAAAACTATGCCTGGTGGTGTAGGCGATCACGTGTCTCCACAAATTCCTGTCCCCAATACAATTTACCAGTTCTGTTGTTGACTTCTTTCCATGTTATGATGTTAAACTTCCAAGTATCTTCTCACTTCGTCGTCTTCTATCTCTTTTTTCCTTCTATCTTTCCTGTTGTGACGATATATTCCAGCTTTATTTTTCTGATGACATGTCATATGAGAGTTAATTGCTTCTTTCTAACTCGAGAAATAACCTTATGCGCATTGGCCTCTTTCAAGACATTCTATTAACTGTTTTCAGCTGTCATTAGTATTTTAACATTTAACTGTGAAAGGTACATTTCCTATTTGGTTACTGACAATTACTCAATTGTGTGTGTCACAGCCATTGTTATTAATTATCAGAATCGACATCATTGCACTCAAGGCAAACCCATAGGTGCTCAGTCTCCCTCAGCAAATGTCGAAGCGTATGAATGCTAATTGTTCCTGTTGCGCGCTGGTTGTATACACGCCGGATGAATCCTCTCATACGTCCATTCCTGCTGGTCTTAAGTTTCATGTCTAATTCTAGCAGTCTTAGCCTTGTTGATTCATCGATTGCAGTGTCATTCTCTAATAGTTATTAGTTGCTTATCCTTTACAGGACGTGGCAATCAACCTCAGCTTTTATTGGCTGTTTGTGATTTTTCTAGGCAATTTTTTCATTCAGTAGTTTGCCATTGCTTTCTGAACGGTACGGCGCTTATACCATTGTTAAAAATCCACACAAAGCGATATTCTACCAAACCGCCTGAAGCAGAGGTTATATTGACAGAAGAAACGGCAGAGAGACAAATTGCTTTCTTTACTGATGCACAGTCAGTAATTGCAACGTTGAAAAGAGAAAATAATACAGACCTGGATAATCTCAGAATAGTGCTCCACAAACTTTGTCAACGATTCAAAAGTGTTGTGATCTAGTGGATCCCATCTCATTGTAACATAGCCTGCAATGAAGAGGCTGACAGAATGGCAAAAGAAGGTTCACATCTACCTCAGCCTGATGCAAGCATAACTTTTGAGGAGGCAAAGAGTTTTATCAGAATCAGTTACAGAAACAAATGGAATGTAGAACATCCAGGGCACACACAGAATGATGCTTACTACCAGCTCCACAGAAGAGAACAAGTGGTAATCTTCAGACTCCGCACTGGCCACAACAGATTGAGATACCATCTATTCAACAAGCTGAAGATAGGAACTACCGATCAGTGTAACTGTGGCACTGATAAAATGACTGCTGAACATCTGCTTCAAAGTTGCCCCTTATATGTGGTACAGAGAAAGTGCATATGGCCGACGCCAGCTCCTTTCGTGGAAAAGCTTTACGGGGATTCAAATAGCCTCAAACTGACTACTGCTTTCTTTGAGAACATTCAAGTGGACGTCTAAGAGTGTACGAAGAAGAAGAAGAAGAACCTGGTATATCTGGATTATGAAACTGCGTTCATATCCATTAGGCCACAGACGCCGACTCTCTAATAGACGATCATTAATTATCCTTAGTATCTCTCCATTATCCATATCCAATGCACTTTCTGCGGGTGCTCTTGAAGCTATTCTGTCAGCACTTTCATTGCCGCCTACCCCAGCATGACCAGGACGGTAGATTCACACCATTTCCTGAAGATTTGAGGCTTCTGTGGAGGTGTTCTATTCATCCCGGATCCATAAACTTTGAGCCTTCCGAAGCATGGATTGTGAGTCGGATACAATAACTGCCTTTGCTAATGAAGTTTCAGACATCCACCTTAATGATGAAGTAGTGGCCTCTACCACCATGCTCATGCAGGTGGTAGTTGTCATGTAAGGCCCACGATGTTCAGCGACGATTCTGCCCTTTACTCTAACAGAGAAGCTCTATGCTGATTTCTCACCACGGATTACAGACCCATAAGTGTACACCCTGCCATCAATGGTACCTATACCTTGTAGCGGTATGGCAGCTTGCGTACCCTGACAATCCCCAGAGCTATGCCAGTGGGAGTTTTACTCCTGGTAGGTTCAACCAAGCTGGACTGGTCTGTGTGGGTAGGGGTCAGACAAAAGCTGGTACCCTGGTCCTCCAGGTTGGGGGTTTTAGCATAGGGCTGACACCCCTGTCTATGTAAAAAAAATAATAAAGTTACGGAAACAACATCAAATGAACAAACTTTGCTGCGGGATGGACATTCGGAGTCTGTGGCTCGGATAAATGTCAGTAGTGAAAGCCGAAAGGAAGCCATTGACATGAAAACGGATGTCCTGACCGCAAAACAGGATACTAGAATAGGTTTTTGGAATGTCAGGACAATGTACGAGACAGGTAAACTAAGACAGGTCACGGAAGAAATGAGAAACTATAGGTTACACATCCTGGGGATAAGCGAGAGCAGATGGACAGGGGCAGGAAAAGTTAAAACAGCAACAGGAGAAACAGTACTTTACTCTGGAAGAGAGGATGGACAGCACAGTGAAGGCGTAGCCATTATTCTACAGAAAGGGATAGAAAGGACATTACTGGAATGGAAACCCATCAACAACAACTGATACGATTGAGATTGAGAGGGAGATTCACCAACACTACAATAATACAATGCTACGCACCAACGAATGATAGCGATGAGGAGGTCAAGGATGAATTCTACCAACAACTGCAGAAAGAAATGGAGGATACACCTAGATATGATCTTGTTATAGTAATGGGAGACCTCAATGCGAAAGATGGTACACACAATACATATAATGAAAGAACAATGGGGAAATGTGGCAGCGGAATAGCAAACGAAAATGGGGATAAGCTAATAAGTTTCTGTAGCATTAACAACCTGGTCATTGGAGGAACACTTTTCCCACATAAGGAAATTCACAAGTTAACATGGGAATCACCAAATGGTCGGGACAGAAACCAGATAGACCACATCATGATTAACGGTAGATGGAGACATGCTTTATAAGATGTGAAGGTAAGAAGAGGTGCAGATGTGGGAAGCGATCACCATTTAGTAGTAGCAAAACTGAAAGTGAAACTAAGAAGGGCTGGACCAACTGTAACTATACAGAAAAGGTTTGACATCAGCAAATTGAAGGACCCCCTTACCAGAAAAGCTTTTGCGGCCGACATTAAGAAACGATATCAATTTGCCAAAAGCCAGGAAAAGACATTGACTTATGATATAGACCAGAATTTCAACACCATTTCAACAATATATAAGGAAAGTAGCAAATCATGCTTAGGATTCCAGGAAAAGAAGAAGCAAGACTGGATAACACCAGAAACACTAAACACCATAAAGATGCGAAAGGAAATGAAAAGAAAGAAAACAGAAGCGAAGTCCCCCAGGTTAAAGCAACTATATAGCGAACAGTACAGTCAACTGGACAGGGAAGTTAAACGCCAAACCCGAGCCAACAAAAGGAATTTCCTAGATGATCTTGCAAAACAGGCAGAAGAGGCAGCACTGAGAAATGAACAAAGCACAGTATACAAAATAACTAAATTCAGCAGCGGAAAACAAGGTGCAAACAATATTACATTAGTAAGAGATAAGCAAGGAAATCTCATCAAGACAGCAGAGGGACAGGAAACAAGATGGGCAGAGCACTTCAGAGAAACTCTGAACAAGGAAATACCAGAGACACAATTGAATGTTCCTGAGGCTGAAAACGATCTAGATGTAAATACAGACATTCCACGAAAAGAAGAAATCATCACAGCAATCAAAGGGTTAAAGAACGGTAAAGCTCCAGGCCATGATAACTTAAATGCAGAGCTATTTAAGACAGACCCTGAGCTAGCAGCAGAACTATTAGAACCACTATTTGCACAAGTGTGGGAAACGGGGACAACACCATCAGAGTGGAACAAAGGAATAATTGTCAAATTGCCCAAGAAGGGAGATCTTTCAGACTGTAATAATTGGAGAGGAATCACTCTTCTCTCAGTTCCCAGCAAAATACTAGGCAGGATAATTATACAGAGAATTTCAAAGGCAGTAGACTACAAACTGAGGAAAGAACAAGCAGGATTTAGAAAGAACAGAAGATGTGTAGACCATATATTCACTCTCAGGAACATTATAGAGCAGTGCTCAGAATGGCAAAGACAGCTTTACATAAATTTTGTTGATTTTGAAAAGGCTTTTGACAGCATACATAGGGACAGTTTATGGAAAATACTGAGGGCTTATGGAATTCCAAGCTGCATAGTGTCAATCATAAAAAGCCTCTATGCCAACCTTACGTGTAGTGTTGGGCAGAGCAACCTAACCTTCGAGGTGAAGACAGGAGTACGACAGGGATGCCCCTTATCAACCACTCTATTTTTAACAGTCATAGACTGTGTGATGCGCCAGACAACAGAGGGCAGTCCAAGAGGAATAAGATGGACTACATTTTCTACATTGGAAGATCTGGAATATGCAGATGACATTGCACTACTGGCACATTCACATCAACACATCCAGGAAAAAACGGATAGACTTAAAAATTTAGCCAGCAGGTGGGCTTGAACATCAATTTAAAGAAGTCTGAGGTCATGACGCTCAATGTGAGCAACCCTGAGCCCATATCAGTAAGGAATCAGCAACTGGTACAGACAGATACCTTCTGTGATAAAATTCACCGTGATACAACGTTAAAATATCTCCAAAGATAAAATGTAGGGATAAAAATAATGCGTAAGCTACTAGAATACATGATCGCCCACGCCGCGGGTCACCACCCGCCATGGAAACTAACTTGTTAGACGTGAAGGCAAAACGTTTACCCTTGGAACGGGATGAGAACGGAGATCAAAAGGAAAAAATATGACTGAACACGTGCTTGAAACTAGCAAGCCTAAAAAGACGCAATTGGTGGGGAAAGGAAAAAAATTCACGTCCCCAAGTTGACACAAGGTAAAGAAATCGACAAAAGGGACCTTAGCTATTATACGCAACAGTCATTTCTTGGACGCTTTTGCGATAACTTAGTCCGTTTATTTGAATTCAGCGGCAAACGCATTACAGAAGATGCTCGAAAATATTTCAAAAAACCAACTAACCTTGAAAAGTAACTTTTTCTTAATAATAATGTTAGGAATATAAAACCTAGCTGGCCTGATGGCCCATCTTGAGCAGTGAAATAATATGCTTTCATTTATACAGACGGATAGATAATAAGAAAGATATTGACAAAAGACTGTGTTGTTCATATCAGCGAGCGACTGCATTGAAACAAAAAAAATGTCACTAATTTTCAAAAATGCGGCCTTGAGACTCAAGTGCTAAAATCCAGTTGGAATGAAAGAGAGGGAATGTGGTGGAGAATTGTGGCTAAAAATAACTTTAAAGGCAAAATTGTGTAGGGGACGGCAGAGTTGGTTAAAAAAAACAAGTGTGTTTTTGTGTGAAACGCAAGTAGAGACAGGCGGACCAACAGACAATAATACATACTTGACTGAGGTATGACTGAATTGACTTTTGGTAGGAGGTTTGAATTTGAAAAGGAAAAAAGGCGGTGATTGGCCACAGATAAACATATTATCGGCGCTCAGACGCGCATTTTTGCCATTCAACATAAACTGTCCAGTAGTAGACACAGAAATAATTCAGTGGTGTATTTCCCAGAAGCTAATTGAAATATTTAGAGGGACGCCATACTAGAGCCAGCAGCTCAGCTGAGTTTTGCTAGCATATAACTGTGTTCTCTATTCATAATTCTGGTAAGACTGAAAGTATTTCTTTGTATATTTTAATATTTGTTTAATGTTTCGAGTGATTTGATACTGCCATATCAAAATCTATCCCTTACAACAAGTAAGGATTCGCTCTAGACCCCCCGCCCCAGTTTTTGGTCTAGAGACAAACAAAATACATAAACTCCAGCAAGGATTATGAAGGGCGGATCAATTGTTGAGATCAGTGGAACATATCACCTATCCTATTCTATGGCAAGAAGCTAATGAACATGTTTCAGAATATGTAGTCTGGGGGAACTTATCCTATGTGAAACCAACTTGGTAAGATGTGCTGTATGGTCAGAGAGATCTGACCCCGTCTATGTGGTGTTGTTGTGTAGTGTTGAGTGTAGAAGTGGCTCAGGAGGTAGAGTTCTGACACATGACCAAATACTTTTATTTCAGAACTGTGAGTTTTTATTTGGCACCAATGGGGTGTCAAATGATGTGTTGAATAATACAAGAGTGGACCCGTGCAGTCTAATATTTTGGCAGAGCATCCTTATATTGCCCCCAAGCACGGAGAGGTGGGGCCACCAGATTCCAGCACCAGAACTACTCAGTCAAAGATACGTGAGCGTCTGGCCTGCTGGTTATTCACCAACTTATTTTCTAACACACCAACTATATTCCCATCAATAAATGGACAATGTTAGTAGCCATAGACAGGGAGTGATGAGGCCACCCCAACAGCACATCCATTAATCGTTCTCCCAGATAAATTACAACTATAAACAGTAGTAATATTAACTAGTCTTGTAAAATACATATGTACACACCTTTCATTTATTATGCCATATATTCATGCATTTCATTCATAATTGCAAAACCTTTCATATGTTCTGACCAAAATAAAACCTTGGTTCAGAACAAATAAACTTAAAGAAAATTTACTATCAAGATTTTACACAGCTTGAGTTAGTTCAGTGTGTTATAACATTTTATTAATATTATTAGACTTATTAAATATCTGTGTGTGTGTATGTAAACTACCACAACACATTACATATCAGTACCCTAGAATTTTAACGTAGCCACATTCATTAGTAAAAAAAGATAGGTGTGAGGTCGTAGTGGTAGCAAGAAGGGCCTTCTGTAAATTCACAGCTACATTTATCTCAGGAGCCTTCACAGCTGACCTCATGCATCACACTAGGTAATATCACAATCATACAATACCATCAAATCCACTACACCTTCACATACCTAGGAAGCATAGTAACACCAGACGGTGGGGCAGGCAAAGACATCAACATCAGAATGAATAAGGCAAGAACAGCCTTCTTTAGCCTAAATAACATCTGGAAGTCCTCCCAATACAGCACAAGCACAAAATTAAGATTATACCAGAGTTGCGTGCTTTCTGTGCTTCTCTATGGTGCGGAATGCTGGAGAGTCACAGAGAAGGAAATGTCAAAATTGTCCTCTTTTCACACAACATGCCTAAGAAAAATTCACCGAATCTTTTGGGCGAATACCATCACCAACCAAGATCTGCTTACTCGTAGCAAGCAAGAGGACATGCACACCATCATAGCTGGCAGACGCTGGAGCTGGGTTGGTCATGTCCTCAGAAGAGACCCCGATGCCATCACAAGAACAGCTATGCTTTGGACCACTGAAGGAAAGCGAAAGAGAGGCCGACCAAAGACAACTTGGCGGAGGACTGTGGAGGCTGAGATGCAGAGAATGAGCCAGAGTTGGGGCACTGTACGAAGGATGGCCACCGACCGTGCAAAGTGGAATCAATTTGTTGTTGCCCTACAAGACGCCACTAGGCGTGATGGCCACTGACTGCTTTGACGGTCGGTGGTTAAGGATCGAAGAAGAAGAAGAAGAAGTGTACACCATGGCATCGTCATTCCCAGCATGATCATGTATCAGCTGATCTATTTCCAGCTCTGACCTCCGATTGCCCCAAGTTCTGCCCTCTCTACCAAGGCTGGAGTCAAGGACTTGCTGGTAGTGATTCCAGCTCTCATCTGACTTACTCCTCTCTCTCTGTCTCTCTCTGTCTCTGTCTCTGTCTCTCTCTCTCTCTCTCTCTCTCTCTCTCTCTCTCTCTATATATATATATATATATATATATATATATATCTATATATATATATATATATATATATATATATATATATATATATATATATATATATATATATATATATATGTCATGGTTGGTTCTATATAAACCTGAGGAACTGTCTTTCTTACTTCCATTAACAAAGAGTTGTTGCATAAAATACTTTTAATTTATAGAAAGCTGCGATTGCTTTCATTTCAAACTACTCTTCATTTCAAAGATGCATCTTCCATGTGATATTATTTACATTTTAGGTATTTGAATCCGTTCCGTTTTATTAATGTAATGGCAATTCTAAAAGGATAATAACTGCGAATTTGGAAAAAAAGCAATTCTAATGTTCATATCATTAAGTTTCAATTTTTAGCATTATCCTAAAGCAATACTGCACTAAAGTTTGAGTGCTTTTACAAGCAGCTTAATTCTGACCTAAGGTGGAGAAAAAAGGTCTGAGCTATACTGTTTATAGGATGTCAATGTGCCTACAGCTTTTATGTCTAAAAATAAAAGCACTGATTAAAATCATTTTAAATACGACATTCAATTGAAAACTGATAACTTAATTAGAATTCTGTTAACTGACACTAGGTCAATATGACATGCTTGCGTCGTTATGACTTATTTATTGCGGAAAGCGCAGGGAAAGTATGAACATGTATACGGTATTTATATGTGGTCGTCATCATATGGTAACAAGGTGAACGATCCCGTTACATGCCCATTGAATCATGTTGGGAATATGGTGTTAGGCCCATATTTTCTTGACCATCGGCACACTAGGGGTAATGTGGTCAGCATCACGCCGGCCACCTTAACCTTCCCAGAGTTGCTCTGGTACCCAATTCATGAGGCTGGGTCGACCTCTCAACTCTCAACTCTCTAATGAACATTTGCTTTATGCCAAGTCTTCCTGTCCCGTGCCATCCGCTCAAGGTCTTTTCATTTCTTATTCATCCCCTTCGTGTCTGTCTCCCGTTCTCTTCTCCATGTGTTCCCTAGTCTTCCTATGCCTCTCTTACCATTGGGATTCCAGAACAAGGACTGCCTGGTGAGTCTATCAGCAGGTTTGGGTAGTGTGTGTCCTATCCATCACCAGCGACATCTTCTCATCTCTGGTTCTTCTGGCACTTGTCTGGTTCGTGTCAACTGATCCACATTAATTGTCTTGTAATACAATTCCAGTCCTTCTATTTAAGCAAGCACCCATTTATGAGAGCATATGTGGTTAGAGCGCAGACCTGTCGCAGCAAAAGTAACGGGTTGGAAACACAGTGGTGTCACGCTACAGTCTATTAGCTGTAAATCGATACCTGACTCTACTCTTGGGTCACGAAAGGCAAAGGCAGCGAGGAGGGGAAGTGTTTACTTCACCTCTCGAAGCTTTATCTAGCATTATGAAATCTTTAACACTGCACTCCCCTACAGTATTATCTGCCTTGAGACTACCTTTTTTAAAACCTATTTGCGAAAGTCTGATGATTTTTGGTTGTGATTTTTGTTGTTCTTCATCTTCAGAGGCATAAATTGGACTAACTTGACATTTGAGTTGATTCTGATTTTTGTAATGGACGTTACGTTTTTTTTTTTTTTTTTTTTTTTTTAAATAAAGTTTCGTCTCGTTTTGGCGACGCATCCCGTTCAACCTAGTCGGTTATATTAGGGCGCATGTCCAAATATAAAAGACCCTTAAGTCTGAACGATTACTTAAGGACGTTACGTCTTTGAATCTCGATACATTTCTTTGATTTCATCAGACAGTTGTCGCGATTGTGATAACCTGTTACTATTTCTTAAATTTAATTTTAAACAGCACAATCTATTTAGTCTACATTTTGTTTTCTAAGGTGCGAATTACATTATTTCAAAAACAAATATATGTAATTAAGAACTATTTAAATCAGTTAAAGGTTATAACAAATACCCAATATTTCAGCTGAGATTATTTTAAATAATGACGAGGAAAGATTTAAAGCTAACGCTTAACCTTTAAGCATACGCATCAAATTTAGAAGACTGGGGAACTTATTTGGTT
This sequence comes from Oreohelix idahoensis, assembly GCA_024509875.1. NCBI lineage: Eukaryota > Metazoa > Mollusca > Gastropoda > Stylommatophora > Oreohelicidae > Oreohelix > Oreohelix idahoensis. The sequence goes on from JAMPIV010017464.1 coordinate 150,100, forward strand.
ATTGTGAATGAAGTTATACTGTTCAAAAAAAGAAACGCATAGCTACTGAAGCCACACACATAGCCATAATTTTGACATTCAATAACTTTTTTAATTTAATGAGTTAATTGTTCAAACTGCACACAAGAATACCTTAGGGTTCAACCAATCAATTGACAGTTGTTTTGCATCTGGGTCATGAGAGTTTTTTCGCGTACGGGCTTTCCCGTTAGTATGGTGTGTAGCCTCCTCTTGCATCGATCAGCGACTGGCATCTCCTGGGCATGGATGCGATCAGACGTCTGATATGGGCCTGTGGGATGGCTGCCCACTCTTCCTGGAGTGCCTGGAACAGATCACGACGATTGGCTGGAGCAACGTTTCGGCGACAAACACGTCTATGCAGCTCATCCCACAGGTGCTCAATCGGATTCATGTCTGGAGACAGGGATGGCCAGGGAAGGGTGAGAATGTTGTTGGCAGTCAGGAACTGCGTGGTCAACCGTGCACAATGGGGCCTGGCGTTGTCCTGTTGAAACACAGACCTTTGGGCAGCCAAAAGTGGAAGGACATGGGGTCGAAGAATTTCATTAACGTATCCTTGCGCATTCAAGCCTCCTTCAATGTGCACCAATTGACTCCTTCCGTTGTAACTGATCATTCCCAACACCATTGCACCTCCACCACCGTGCGGCGGAGCTTCATCAACGCAATTTTGGGCAAAACGTTCATTCCGCCTACGGTAGACCCCACGTTGTCTATCATGACGCTGCAACAAAAAGAAAGATTCGTCACTAAACCAGATACGTCTCCATTGATTATCAGCTGCCCAGGGACGATGCTGGTTGGCCCAAAGAAGTCGATTTTGGCGATGGCGGCGCGTAAGGATGTCGTGGAATATTCTAATCCACATATATAAATTAAAAGGTAAATGTAAAGCCTAACAAATAAATTTAATAAAAGGAAGAAGAATGGTAAAGAACAGTGCTGTCAAAATGGCTGTACGCAAAATCCCCTTTGTTTTATGCTTCGTCTGCAAATTGTAACGCTTTCACGTTGATAGTAAAAGCCTACTATATTATTACCCGCTTTCTTCAATGAAACGTGTGCTGTATTTCTTGGAAAAACATTTGAGATACGCAAGCTGAACAATGACCTAATTTTAATATTTCATTCATTCCATTTTATACACAGCGTAACTAAAAGACAGATAAAGCAGGATAGAGAGAAGGGAGAGGCAGAAAGCCGAACGCATGCAAAATTAAACACGCGTCTCGCTATTAATGCCACCCCAACAAGCGTAACGCGATACACAATTACTACTATCACGCGTGTAAGGCCACATGCACTAACTTTTTCGGACGGACAGTGATAAAAACACTAACCTTCCCAGAGTTAGGTTTTTAAATCCTGAAAAACTCTTATTAGAAAAGATGACAATAGATGGGTTTACGTTTGAAAACATTACAGTACCCAGACAGCACAACTTCGAAACAGGAGGTAGAAGAAATTGCATATTTTGAACGCAGCCACTTAGCTCTTTTAAATTTGTATATTTGGGTTCCTTAGGGCTTGCTGACAAAGAATATGTAAAACGTTACGCAAATAGTCTAGGAATTAACAAGTTATAACCAAAATAAAATAGTGGGGATGCCTGACAGCATGAAATCATTTCTGCTCATAAAATTTTTTTATAACGTGTTTAAAAAAAAAAAAAAAACCTTGCGTACGGAAATAGCCTACCATGTAAACTCCAAATTGATTGGAGCGCAACAAATATAAGACTAAACACGATTGGTCGGACTATAAATACTATCTTTGGTTGTTAGGGGAGACGTAGGAAGGTAAAATTTTTTCAAACACTTGTCGAAACGTGGCTCCATTGGCCAGACTCGCTGATATAATCACTTAGGAGCGTTAGTTCGAGACCACTAGTTCAAATAAGCTTGATAAAGCAACAGTGCGTTGAAGCCAGCTCATATTTTTGCTAAATAAAAGCCTGGAACATAAGCAGATGGGAATTTGTGCCAGAATTCATTGCTAGTCAACGTATCTGTGTTTTATTCTATGAATTGTGGTAAGCTTGAAACATTCAGTATCTTTTAATGAAAATTGAATGTGAATTGTTAATTTATGCCTGTATATATGTGTAGTTCAGTAGCAAACATGATGTAAAGCCTATAATGCTCCAGCCTGAACAGAAGGTGTCGGAGGAAAGTAAAACGGCATGGAATGGCCAAACAGTACACTGACACCTAGATGATTGACTAGAAAGAAATAATGCTGGAAGTGCAGAGGCGTAGTAACCATTAAAGAGGTTAATACTGGTATAAAGTATTTCAGATGAAGCTGACAGTTGGCCTAACGCTCTGAACTCAATGTTTGTGGTGTATTGTGCTCAGTGTAAAAAGAGAGTATAAATTAGTTGTGAAGTAGAAGGTACATCCTTCTTGTTTTCAGGGATCGTGGTCTTGATGGTATTGAGCAGCACCTGGTCAGAGCTTTGCTGAATCCAGAGTCGGACAGCATACTCCTTGGTCCATTTAGCTATCAGTGAGGTGTCTCCAGAGCCCAGGGGAGAAATCGAGCAGAGGAGTCTTTTCCTGCCGCCATCACGCAAGATAAGCTGATGTGGCCAGCTGAGCTCAAAATTATGTACCCCCATCTTAAAAAAAACATTGTAACATAAACTTAAGAGGGGAAGTAAATTGTTTTAATATCAGGAACTGAGAACATCTCCAATACTAGTTCCAATAAAGACAAACTATTGAAGTCATGATGACAAATACCAACAGAGCTTGAACAAAACAAAACCAGTATTACCTCATATTACCACTACACAACTGACACACATAGGATACTGTTAATAATATATGTCACTACAATATTCATATTGATAAATTCTGTACATATAACTTGTAATTAAAATTGATTGTGATTCCTGGTTCCCTTTGTAGTTGAATCAGAACACATATTCATTCATAACAGCAATGAATACATATTGTTATTTGAAAAGTTATCAGTGACTCCTTTAAGATATCCTTTAGAGTGTTATATGTATGTGAGTGTCACAGTGTTGTCAAGTGTGGTGGAATAAATTAAATTGTTTATCTGTCTGTTGTTGTTATGACTTACACTTCATCATACACATACCCTAGACATACAACGTAGTCATCACACTATTCCAGAATAATTCTGACTGAGGTATACATATGTGGCAGCAAGTAAGGTTATATATAATACACTACTCTTATTAGATATATATACCTTCACAGCTGATCTCAGTCAGTACACTAAGTCCCCTATAAATATTTATAACATCCCACTTCACCACATATATTGGGGTCTCGCTCTTGGGATTTTGAATCTTTACCTATTAAAAATAGTGGGGGTAATTCACTTCAGGGAATATAAGAATTAAAAGGTATCCTTGGGTGGAATTAAATAAGGTTGAGCTCACGGTGCCTGTGTTGTCCATTAGATATATATTTAGAGATTGAATTGTTGGTTAGACATTGTATAAATTTACCTGATAGACAATGGCGGACCTGGCCAAATTTCGATCTGCTGCTGTTCAGACTGCAAAAGAGTTAGGATTAGATGGGCAAGTTATGGTTGCCTATGTCACCACGGAATGTGACAAATTTATTGAACGCGAAGAAAGAAGGTTTGAAGCCGAAAGAAAGTTAGAGGCTGAAAGGGAAATTAAGAAGTTACAATTTGAGGCTGAGGCTGAGACTAAGAGGTTGCAGATTGAGGCTGAGGCTAAGAAATTGGAGGCAGAAAGAGAAGACAAAAGATTGGCTGCAGAAAGGGAAGAGAAGAAATTAGCTGCAGAAAGGGAAGAGAAGAAATTAGCTGCAGAAAGGGAAGAGAAGAAATTAGCTGCAGAAAGGGAAGCAGAAGAAAGAAGATTGACTGCAGAGAGGGAAGCAGAAAAGGAGGAGAAGAGATTACTAAGGGAACATGAGTTACGACTAAGGGAGTTTGAGTTTCAGGGCCATGCTCCTGAAAATGGTGCCAGTCCCTTTGCCTCTGATGCTACTGCTAGCCAGGGAGCCTCAACCTCAGCTATGAATTTTCATTTAGATCATTTTGTTGAGAAAGACGATGATATAGAGAGCTACCTAAATAGGTATGAACTATTAGCTACCACATATGGGTTAGAGAGAGAAAGGTGGAGCTTAAAGTTATCTCAGGGACTTCGTGGGGCAGCTTATGAAGTTTTTGCAAAAATGAGCAGAGGTGATCAGGAAAATTATGACATGCTAAAGCAGGCTCTTTTGTTAAGATATGAAAAGAATGCAGAATTCTATAGGAAAAAATTTAGGAATGCTAAACTACTGTCAGGTGAAACCTATCACCAGTTCTCTGCACGAATAGAGACATACTTGGAGAAATGGACTTCTCTGGGGAAAACCCAAGATCTTAAGGAAATGGTCCTTATAGAGCAATTAAGAGAGTCCATGGCTCCAGACCTGAGAAAGTTTCTCATGGAACAAGGTGCAGAGAGGCTGGGTGAGTTGCTAAATGTTGCTGAAAGGTATCAAGCAGCTCAAGCAGAGGTAACAGGTAATAAAAAGAAACAAGTGGATAACTTTAGGGCACCACAGAACTTTAATAAATTTGATCCTAGGGATCAAACAAAGGTAAGCACCAGTTTGATAGGCCACGGTATGAAAATAAAAATAAAACCCCACAATTCGATGAAAGGAAATATGATGAAAGAAAATCTTTCAACCAAGGAAAAAGGTGGTGTAAAAATTGTAAGATGAACAATCATGACACTGACCATTGTAGAAGGAAACCTCCTCATTTTGCTGCTATGACATCGGGGAAAAAGGAAAAGAAGGGCAAACCTGAAGAATTACAGGAACCATACCACCCCCCAGTGTGTGAAGATGTCATCTGTAATGGTGTCACTATAAGATGTTTATATGATACCGGTTTAGATTACGATTCCGTTGTGAGTTCTCACCTGGTGCAGGCCGATCAATACACCACAGAAACAGTGGAGATTCAAACTGCAACCAAGGATGTAGCTACCATGACACTTCCCGTCGCCCGAATAAAAGTGAAAACGCGATATGTGGAAGGAATCATAAAAGCAGCAGTGATAAATGAGCCAATCTACCCTCTGATATTGGGGTGTAGATATGTCTTCTTGGGGAATCCCAAGAGACCTGTGATATTGGCAACAGTGCAGACCAGATCACAGTCAAAAAAGGAGGAGGATAATCCAATAAATACTCATCCAGATGAGATGAGAAAGGCACAGGCTGAGGACAAAACACTCAAGCCATGTTTCAAGAAGTTGCCCAAATCTCATACACCTCCAGGCAAGGGAGAGTTTTATATGAAGAACAAACTGATATATAGGAAGGCTGGATCTGAATCCAATGGTCACGGACAGCTGGTCCTTCCCACTTCATATAGGACTAAAGTGTTGAAACTAGGGCATGCGATTCCCTTCAGTGGTCATATGGGAATCAGCGCAACAGGACAGCGAATAGCTTGTCACTATTTCTGGCCAGGAATAACTGAAGATATCAAACGATATGTAAAATCCTGTCCAGAGTGCCAACGAGTAGCACCTAAACATTGGACTGCACCAGCAACTCTGGGGGAAATGCCCATAGTGGGAACACCCTTTGAGAGAGTTGCCGTGGATCTTGTGGGACCTCTCACCCGAACCAAGAGAAGGAACAGCTACATTCTGACTCTGGTGGACACTTGTTCTATGTGGGGAGAGGCAGTAGCCCTGTCATCGATTGATTCTAAACATGTGGCAGAGGCATTGCTCACAATTTTCACAAGGTTAGGCTTTCCCAATCAAATCTTGACTGATAATGGCTCTCAGTTCAAGGGGAAACTAACTGAAGAAGTTTTCAGGATCTTCCAGGCCAAACACTTCCATTGTAGTGTGTATCATCCCCAAGGGAACGGCCAAGTGGAAAGATTTAACGGCACGTTGATGTCGATCCTGAGAAAGTTGGCACACGAAAAACCAGATACATGGGACCAGTACCTGCACGCCGCCCTCTTTGCTTATAGGGAGGTACCCCATAGTTCAACCGGTATGGCCCCGGCAACATTATTGTTTGGAAGGCCAATAAAAGGTCCACTCGAAGCTTTGTTAAGAACGTGGACTGATGAAAAGGCAGAGGAAAACATTACATCTTCATACCAATATGTGAATGAGCTGACCACTCGTTTAAAAACTGGCTGGAAACTTGCCAATGAAAATTTGAAACAAGCCAGGAAGAAACATGCTGCCTATTATAACAGGAAGGCGAAAGACAGAAATTTGGCTGTGGGAGAGAAAGTTCTGCTTCTTTTGCCCGGGAGTCAGAATAAGTTACAAATTGGATGGCAGGGTCCATATACAGTTTTAGAGAAGGTGTCTAGAACAAATTATAAGATAGATAAGAAAGGGAAAGAAAAAATCTATCATGTGAATCTCCTGAAGAAATATTTGGAAAGAGAACATCAGGAAGAGACACACTTGTTGACCTTGTCCATCGCCATGGAGATGAAAAAGGAACCACTTTCATCCTTTGAATATCCATTACACCCCTGTGAGACAGCAGCACAGGTGAAAATCAGTACACATTTAACGAAAACTCAGAAAGAGAGAGTGCAACAGGTTCTAAATAATCATGCAGAGGTGTTAACAGACCGACCAGGGCATACAAACCTATTGGAATATGATATGAAACTGATAGACCCCACACCTGTCTGTATGAAACCATATTCGATTCCGTTTGCTAAGGAGAAAGCTTTGAAGGAAGAGATAGACTATCTGTTGAAGGAAGGAATTATTTCGCACAGTGAATCTTCGTATAGTTCCGGTGTTGTACTCTTAAGGAAGCCCTCTGGAGAACATAGACTCTGTATAGATTACAGGAGACTGAATGCTATTACAGAAGGACAGGTGGATCCATTGCCGGATACAAATCAGCTGTTTGCCAGACTAAATAAAGCTAAATATTTCTCAAAAGTGGATCTGAGTAAAGGATACTATCAGATTCCAGTAAAGCCTGAGGTTAGACCATACCTAGCTTTTAGTACCTCAGAAGGACACTATGAGTTTAATAGATTGCCATTTGGATTGAAGAATGCGCCTAGTGTCTTCTCTAGAATGATGAGAAAATTATTGGACCCTCTGAATAATCCATGTATAACAAATTTCATGGATGATATCCTGATAGCAACAGAAACCTTTGAGGAACACATTGACTCTCTGAACATGCTGTTTAATCGACTAAGGGAGGCAAATTTAACAGCCCGACCAACCAAATGTTGCGTTGGATGTAAAGAATTGGAATTTTTGGGACACACAGTTTATCAGGGAAACATGACCCCTGACCCAAAGAATTTAGAGAAACTACAGAAAGCCCCGAGACCACAAACCAAGAAGGACGTGAGATCCTTTGTCTCATTATGTGGTTTCTACCAGAAGTATATCAAAAACTTTAATTCCATATGTGCACCGTTAACTGATTTGACACGTAAAGGACATCCAGATCGCATTACATGGACACCACAATGTGAAATGACTTACCAAGAATTGAAGGAAAAGCTCACAAGTAAACCCATTTTGAAATTACCTGACTTAAGTCAAGAATTCATAGTAAGGACGGATGCAAGTAATATTGGGTTAGGTGCAACTCTACTACAGAAATCAGATGCATTGGATGGGGAATTAAGCCCAGTGGCATATGCTAGCAGAAAAGTGAATAAAGCTGAAATCAATTACTCAACTAGCGAAAAAGAATGTCTTGCAGTAATATGGGCAATAAAGAAATTCAATATTTATCTGTATGGGAAGGCCTTTAAGTTGCAAACAGACCACAAACCTTTATCGTTTCTAGCACAGGCTAGGCATGAGAACTCCAGGTTACTCCGATGGTCTTTACTTTTGGCTCCATATAATTTTAGCATTGAGTATATATCTGAAAAAACAAATTTGGGAGCGGATTTTTTAAGCCGCCATCCGTGTGATGAGAATCACCGTAAACCCCAGAAATAATAATAAATTTCTCTATGTGTATATAGAATAAAGGACTGACATACAATGTCTGTTTTAAGAGGGGAGATGTCGTGGAATATTCTAATCCACATATATAAATTAAAAGGTAAATGTAAAGCCTAACAAATAAATTTAATAAAAGGAAGAAGAATGGTAAAGAACAGTGCTGTCAAAATGGCTGTACGCAAAATCCCCTTTGTTTTATGCTTCGTCTGCAAATTGTAACGCTTTCACGTTGATAGTAAAAGCCTACTATATTATTACCCGCTTTCTTCAATGAAACGTGTGCTGTATTTCTTGGAAAAACATTTGAGATACGCAAGCTGAACAATGACCTAATTTTAATATTTCATTCATTCCATTTTATACACAGCGTAACTAAAAGACAGATAAAGCAGGATAGAGAGAAGGGAGAGGCAGAAAGCCGAACGCATGCAAAATTAAACACGCGTCTCGCTATTAATGCCACCCCAACAAGCGTAACGCGATACACAATTACTACTATCACGCGTGTAAGGCCACATGCACTAACTTTTTCGGACGGACAGTGATAAAAACACTAACCTTCCCAGAGTTAGGTTTTTAAATCCTGAAAAACTCTTATTAGAAAAGATGACAATAGATGGGTTTACGTTTGAAAACATTACAGTACCCAGACAGCACAACTTCGAAACAGGAGGTAGAAGAAATTGCATATTTTGAACGCAGCCACTTAGCTCTTTTAAATTTGTATATTTGGGTTCCTTAGGGCTTGCTGACAAAGAATATGTAAAACGTTACGCAAATAGTCTAGGAATTAACAAGTTATAACCAAAATAAAATAGTGGGGATGCCTGACAGCATGAAATCATTTCTGCTCATAAAATTTTTTTATAACGTGTTTAAAAAAAAAAAAAACCTTGCGTACGGAAATAGCCTACCATGTAAACTCCAAATTGATTGGAGCGCAACAAATATAAGACTAAACACGATTGGTCGGACTATAAATACTATCTTTGGTTGTTAGGGGAGACGTAGGAAGGTAAAATTTTTTCAAACACTTGTCGAAACGTGGCTCCATTGGCCAGACTCGCTGATATAATCACTTAGGAGCGTTAGTTCGAGACCACTAGTCCAAATAAGCTTGATAAAGCAACAGTGCGTTGAAGCCAGCTCATATTTTTGCTAAATAAAAGCCTGAAACATAAGCAGATGGGAATTTGTGCCAGAATTCATTGCTAGTCAACGTGTCTGTGTTTATTCTATGAATTGTGGTAAGCTTGAAACATTCAGTATCTTTTAATGAAAATTGAATGTGAATTGTTAATTTATGCCTGTATATATGTGTAGTTCAGTAGCAAACATGATGTAAAGCCTATAATGCTCCAGCCTGAACAGAAGGTGTCGGAGGAAAGTAAAACGGCATGGAATGGCCAAACAGTACACTGACACCTAGATGATTGACTAGAAAGAAATAATGCTGGAAGTGCAGAGGCGTAGTAACCATTAAGGAGGTTAATACTGGTATAAAGTATTTCAGATGAAGCTGACAGTTGGCCTAACGCTCTGAACTCAATGTTTGTGGTGTATTGTGCTCAGTGTAAAAAGAGAGTATAAATTAGTTGTGAAGTAGAAGGTACATCCTTCTCGTTTTCAGGGATCGTGGTCTTGATGGTATTGAGCAGCACCTGGTCAGAGCTTTGCTGAATCCAGAGTCGGACAGCATACTCCTTGGTCCATTTAGCTATCAGTGAGGTGTCTCCAGAGCCCAGGGGAGAAATCGAGCAGAGGAGTCTTTTCCTGCCGCCATCACGCAAGATAAGCTGATGTGGCCAGCTGAGCTCAAAATTATGTACCCCCATCTTAAAATAACATTGTAACATAAACTTAAGAGGGGAAGTAAATTGTTTTAATATCAGGAACTGAGAACATCTCCAATACTAGTTCCAATAAAGACAAACTATTGAAGTCATGATGACAAATACCAACAGAGCTTGAACAAAACAAAACCAGTATTACCTCATATTACCACTACACAACTGACACACATAGGATACTGTTAATAATATATGTCACTACAATATTCATATTGATAAATTCTGTACATATAACTTGTAATTAAAATTGATTGTGATTCCTGGTTCCCTTTGTAGTTGAATCAGGACACATATTCATTCATAACAGCAATGAATACATATTGTTATTTGAAAAGTTATCAGTGACTCCTTTAAGATATCCTTTAGAGTGTTATATGTATGTGAGTGTCACAGTGTTGTCAAGTGTGGTGGAATAAATTAAATTGTTTATCTGTCTGTTGTTGTTATGACTTACACTTCATCATACACATACCCTAGACATACAACGTAGTCATCACACTATTCCAGAATAATTCTGACTGAGGTATACATATGTGGCAGCAAGTAAGGTTATATATAATACACTACTCTTATTAGATATATATACCTTCACAGCTGATCTCAGTCAGTACACTAAGTCCCCTATACATATTTATAACATCCCACTTCACCACAAAGGACAGGTCCTCGGTGAGGTCGTTGTGCCCAAAGTCCAGCGTCATGCAGTCTATTCCGGACAGTTTGATCAGACACATGACGTCCTGCAGGCAATGACTGGGCAGTTGAGGAAGCTGTTGTAAACCTGTCTCTGAGGTGACGAAGCCGAATAAAGCGATCCTCCGCTGCTGTTGTCACTCTGGGTCGTCCACTGCGATGCCGGTCTTCAACTGAGCCAGTGGCTTGGAGCCAAAGTCGACTGATGGTACTCTGATGCACGTTTAGATGCCTGGCAACCTGACTTTGACTTTCGCCTGCATGCAGTCGGCCAATAGCTATGTTCCTTAAATTTATCGATAGAGACGCCATAAATGTCTGCTTGAAAATGAACTGAATTTTTTTGTGTAGCGTTATCCTTTTATAGGGTTTCAGCTGCGTAGTCAGTGAATAGTGTTCACCCCAAATTTTGTTGCTTTCACGTGCGCGCAACATGAGCTGTGGTCAAAAATTGCGTCATAAACACTATTGACCACTGCGTTGTAACGATTACAAAAACGAACGCAATTCAGGTCAACACGTGCATTTGACACTGTAAAGAACATTTGACGCTGGTTTTTATATACCCTAGCACCAAAGTTTACTTACAAACTCATAAAATCGCGCCCTCGGATAGCTATGCGTTTCTTTTTTTTTTTTTTTTTTTTGAACAGTATATTTTACCAATTTTTGAAAAGTTAAAAAAAAAAGAAAATAGTTGGCTTTTTTATTTCAAGGGACGTAATTTATCCTCTCCACTCTTGTCGAAGGGAAACAATTAAAATGTAACCAAAAAAAATCAATAAAATATATTGTAGAATTTTGACACTTTGCTGTGTGGTTTCTATTTATTATTTAACATATAACTGCATTTTTTGTAGATAGCAAATGCATATTACATTAACCTTCGTGCAATTTAGTGTAAAGATCAAAAACGATTAGGTTTGTTTAATTTATAAACCACATTTTTCGTTGGAAGAGGTTTTGACTAACATCCGTTACGGCACGCCTAAAAGAATTAAGTACTTAGGTATATTATTGAACTTGTTCACGAAGGAGTTGTCACCCAGTAAGCTTTAAACAACCGCCAAAAAACCCAAACATGATAGATGCCACCAGGATTCACCGAAAGGCTGGGGGTGGAAGAATGATGAATCCAGAGGCACATTTTTCTTCGAGCTCTAAACAACGACTGGAATTTCCATGTGCCTGTGGTAGGAAATTCCACAGAACGAAAAAGGGGTGTGGGGAGTTCATCAGGGGGAGATCAGCAGCGCTCTCTCTCGATGGGTAAGACGTTAGAAGAACTCAGCCAGGAGTCAATGCACAGTGCTGAGTACATTCAATTTGACCTGCCTGATGATGATCTCACACACTTCTTGGACGGGAAAAGAGATGCAATCAAGTTTCCACCTGCCAGTGCAAAAGGGCTTTGGGAACAGCTGGACGAAACATTCGCAAAAGAGTTGGATAACAACCTGAAACAGATAACTTTGGAGAAGAAGCTGGAAATCTTCGGCGACATAATATATCTTCACTGTCGCAAAGTGTTTGGAGGCAAGGGAAAGTAACCCACCGCAAAAAAGTAGAAGACAAATTAAAATAGAAGAAATCAGGAAACAGAAGAAGCATGCCCGAAAACTGTTCAAGAACGCAGTGGCCACAGAGAAGGAAAGGTTACGACAGATTTTGGAGCACCTGAAAGTCCAGCATAATGCCCTTTGTAGAGCAGAAAGGTTGTACAGGAAGAGAAGGAAGACACGGAGGGATAGGGAAAGATTCTTAGGGATCCATTCAAGTTCGCCAAAGAACTGTTTGAGCAGCCGCGGTCGGGAACGCTAAACATCAGGAAAGAAGACCTGGAAGAACACCTTAGAATGACCTATTCAAATGGTCGCAAAGATGAGCCGTTCAGGCCTTAGATGGTCTAGTAAACCAGGAGCTGAATTTAACACCAAGCCCCCAACAATGCAAGAGGTAGAAAGCATTGTCCAGAAAGCACTGTGCAAGTCAGCTCCAGATCTTAATGGTGTCCCATATGTTGTGTATAAGAGATGCACTGAGGTGCTCAAACTACTGCTCCGTTTACTGAAGAATGCGTGGAAAACCCAGCTTGTAAGCAAGGAATGGAGAAAGGCGGAAGGAGTCTACATCCCAAAGGAACAACATTTCACAGACATCAGTCAGTTCAGGCCAATCCTACTTAATGTGGAAGGGAAGATATTCTTCTCAGTGATGTCAAAACGGCTCACCACATCATTCATAACCCTCCACTCCCAAAGGAGCATAGGCCTTCAACAAACAAATGCCAAGTCCTCCTGTCACGTGCCATCATCTCACGTTCTTTCCACGTTCTCCTCATCATTTTCACCTCTGTTTCCAGCTCTCTTCTCCATGTGCTTCTTGGTCTACCTCTGCCTCTCTTGCCCTGGGGGTTCCAGAACAAGGACTGCCTTGTAATGCTATCAACAGGTTTCCTCAGTGTGTGTCCTATCCATCGCCATCGTCGTCTTCTCATCTCTTGTTCCACTGGCACTTGTCTAGTTCTTGTCCTCAGTTCCACGTTGGTAACCTTGTCATACCATTTTAATCCCTCTATTCTACGCAAGCACCCATTTATGAAAGTCTGTAGCTTTTTGGTTGTTGTCTTTGTTGTTCTCCATGTCTCAGAGCCATACAATAGGACTGACTTCACATTTGAGTTGAAGATTCTTATTTTCGTGTTGTATCCGATTTCTCTTGATCTCCATATATTTCCCAATGCAATGAAAGCTCCTCTTGCTTTTTGTATTCTTATTTTGATATCACTGTCTGTCCCTCCAACTTTGTCTATATAGCTACCAAGATATGTGTACGATTCTACATCTTGTATTGGTGTTTCTTCAAGTTCAACCCTGTTATCATTACCTGCATTTATTCTCATTATTTTTGTCTTTTCCCTGTGTATTTTCAGACCCAATTGCTGTGACCTCTCATCGAGTGTTTTCAATTTGTCCTGCATCTGATTACGGTTATGGGACAGGAGATCCAAGTCATCAGCAAAATCCAGATCATCTAACTGCCTAATCAGAATCCACTGGATTCCATTTCTGTTGTGTGTTGTCGATGTTCTCATAACCCAGTCTATTGCTAGTAAGAAAAGAAATGGAGACAAGAGGCATCCCTGTCGCACTTCTGTTCTTATCCCAAACGGTTCTGTAAGCTGTCCTTCACGAAGAACTCTGCATGTCATGTCTTCAAATGTTTTCTTTATTAAATTAATGATCTTCAGGGGAACTCCACAATGCCTCATCAATTTCCAAAGTGATTCTCTGTCTACACTGTCAAATGCCTTTCGTAGTCCACAAATCCGATGTATAGTGGTGAATTCCATTCCAGACTTTGTTCAACTATTATTCTCAAAGTGGCTATCTGGTCTGTACAGGATCTGTTTTGTCGAAAACCTGTTTGTTCATCTCTCAGTTTCTTGTCTATGGACTCTTTTAATCTCTCAAGGAAAATCCTGTTTAACACTTCTCCTGGCACTGATAGTAACATTATTCCTCTATAATTTGTGCACTCTTGTAAATTTCCCTTCTTAGGCAACTTAACCAGATATCATTCCTTCCATTCTGCTGGTATCTCTTCCTTTTCCCAGACTTTACCAAGTAATTTATATAACATCTCTGTAGCCGTGTTGATATCTGCTTTGATGGCCTCTGCTGGAATTCCATCAGGTCCAGACGCTTGTCCATCTCTTAGAAGCTTTATGGTTTTCTGTATTCCTTTCTTCGTTGGTCTTTCACCGTTAATTTGTAGCTATTCTTCTGCTGTCTGGATGTCCCGGGGGGGGGGGGGGGGGTGGGGGGGGTGGGGGGGGGGGGGTTGTGGAGCTGGTCTAATGAGAAGGTCATTAAAACATTCTGTCTACCTCATCATTTGCTCTTGTATATTGCTGAGCAGTTTTCCATTCTTGTCTTTTATGAAGCAACTTGTTTGCTTGTACTTCCCTGTTAGCTTCTTTGTGCTGTTATACAGTTCTCTCATATTTCCTTTGGCTGCAGCATCTTCTGCCTCTCTTGCCAACTCCTCAATATACTTCCTCTTGGCTCACCACATACCTCTTGGAAAATGGGTACATTGACACTACCATCCAGAAAGGAGTTAGCCCAGGTACACCAGGGTGTCTAGAGCCTGCCACAATGATCTGGGGACCAATTCAAAAGGCAACGTCTGACAGAGCAAACCTCCATGTAATCTGCTTGGATCTAGCAAATGCCTAAGAATCCGTTCCATAACAGATGTTGTGGCAGGCCCTAGAAATGTATCATGTTCCACAAGAAATTGCAGCAATGCTGAAGCTGTATTTCGCAGGGTTCTCTGTCAGCATTTCAACCAGAGAGTACAAAACGAAGTGGATTGACCTTCAAGTGGGAATTGCGATGGGATGTACCATCTCTCCGATACTATTCGTGTTGGCTATGCAGGTAATCCTTAATGCGGCTGAAGGAGTGGCTAAAGGTCCAAAGCACAGTGGAATGCGTCACATGCCACCGCTCACAGCATTCATGGATTACACAACAATCCTGACATCAGATGAACACCAGGCACGGGGAATGTTAGCACGCCTGGATGAACTAGTCAGCTGGTGCAGAATGAGCTTCAAACATAAGAAGTCGAAAAGCCTATCAGGAAGGGGAAGATAGCGGAGGTCATATTCATGGTTTCCAACCAAAGAATCCTTGTAACAGGGCAGGGTGTTTGGGGCGTTTGCTGTTATTACGAAGAGTCTAGTTAATCGACTAGCCTATGCGCTAGAGATGTAAATTGTTCTTCAACAGACTTAAGGTTGCACCAGGTTCTGGGATGATCCTCTAAGATGTATTAGTTTAGAGCAGTAATTAGTTTAGCATTTGTTTCTATCAGTCATACTTTCCTTCATTCCATAGGTATTGTGGCGTGAGGTTTTATTTGGCTCTAGGGTCAGTATAGTACTGACAATTACAGAAATAGAATTTCTGCAGAAAATGGTGAAGTCCCAGTGTCTGAGAGAACTACTGGTATCACAAATTAGTTACGGCTGTGAATGTTCTGATCTCGAAAAATTAGTAGAGAGGAGACCGACATAACTTGCCACCTCCGCTGTGTAACTAACTGTGATATTAAGACAAGGAAACAGATTTTACTTAACAATGATAAAATTGACAAGTCTTCAAATACAATTTCCTTATTATTTATTTAGTATATACACTATCTACTCTTGTGCTAAAGGGTGAATGTTGAAAAATGGAACGTAATGAATTTGTAAGGTTACATATGATTTACAAATATTTATATTTATATAGATATGTAAATATATTACAACAAGTTTTCCAATTATAGGAACAAAAATTATATCAGCTGTGCTGTTATTCAATTAGAGTACATGTATCAGCTGTGCTGTTAATTGCGTATAATTTATCAGTTATAATCTTATTATTGTCTCTTGCTACGCTAATTCACTTTCTCGTCACTGACACTAGCTTTTGCTCACAATGCTGACAGAAATGGTACTAATGTGTACTCATCTCTTAAAAGGTCTGTCCTTCTTGGTTTGGTTGACACAAAACACCCGCTGATGGTCGTTTTGTTAGCCCACCCAAGACTGAGGGGGACTAAAGAGGATGGTCCTGTGCAATCACTGTGCTCCTGCGACGTTCCAGGCAGCTGGATTGACACGACATACGACCTCAGGTTTGATGACACGAATAAAACCTGTAACAAGGAAAAAATAGGGGCTAATTTCTGTCCACAAGCCCACCTATGTCTATTGTATATGATATGAGCGTGTCTCAGTGTCTGCATGTAGGATGAATGACAACATGGCTCAGTATGATTTAGCAATAGCGAGACAAGACAGGTGTCTACTTGCAAAACATTCTTTCTGATAAACTAATACATGGATACATTCAATAATATAAATTCAATGCATGAATACATTCAATAATATAAATTCAATACATGAATACATTCAATACATGAATACATCCCATAATATGTACACCTAGGTGTGATACAACCATTCCCCCTATAATATACCAGGCCCTCTCTGACAAGTGCTATACTAGCTGGTAACATATATCCTAACAATATTGTTATGTTCTTATGATAGGAGTATATGCGAGAAGGACTGTTTGGTTATATCAGGTGGGAGTTATAGGGGACAATAGATTGATGTTAGATGAGACAATAGATTGAGTCCTAACAAGGACTGTTTTGGTTATATTTCAGTTTGGAGTTATCTGAGACAATAGATTGAAGTATGAGTCCTATTAGTCTTCGTCTATTCAATCATATTAGGAAATACAATTATTATACCTAATACCCTTAAGATACAACCAGTAACCTGATACGTTCATATAGAAACTATTTATATAAAATATATACAGATGTAGGTAGTATAATGACACACAACAAATACCAACATTATATACCTGCTGAAGGCCTATTTTCCTAAAGGTTATCGTAAATATATTTACCCTCTAAGATGTCGTGAACATTCTAAATCCACATATCTAAATTAAAAAGTAAATGTAAAGCCTAACGAGTTAATTCAATAAAAGGAAAGAAGAATGGTGAAAGACCAGTGCCTTCTCAATGGCATACGCCAGCGTGTATACCTCCGTAATGACTGAACCCGAGATCCCCCTTTTCTACTTCGTCTACATAACTGAAACGCTTCCAAGTTTGATAGTAAAGCCTACAGCAGCATACACGCATTTCTAAAAATAAAACGTGTACTGTATTTCTTAGAAAACCTTGAGATACGCACACTGCTTAATGACCTAGATAAAATACTAGCATTAATGTCATTATATACACTGCGTAATGAAAAGACAGACGGACTTAGAGAGAGAGAGAGAGAGAGAGAGAGAGAGAGAGAGGGCTGAAGGGAGGAACGCATGCAATACTACCACAGTCTCGCGATTAATAGTAACGCCAATCCCACGCGTAAGGCATGAAGCACTAACTTTTTTTCAAATAGACAGTGATAAAAAACACTACCAATACGAGGTAAGGTTTTAAAAAAACATGGTTAATGCTTATTAGGAAACATGACCCAATACTGTTTTACGTCTGAAATCCTGACATTAGCCTGACAGTACAGAAGACACCCCATAGTATGGAAGTGAGGAGGTGGTAACAGCACGACTATCCTAGAAGAAAATACATATTTTGAACGAAGCCACTTAGCTCCATTAAATTTATATATTTGGGTTCCTTAGGACTTGCTGACAAAGAATATGTTAAGTGTTACGCAAATAGTCTAGGAATTAACAAATTATAGCCAAAATAAAATAGTGAGGTTGTCTGACAGCACCCGATCATAATTGCTCAGTGGCATGTTTTAAAACCACTATTTTACGGGAAATAGGCCAACAAGTTAAATCCGATTTGATTGGCTAGAACTATATGTAAGGCGAAACATGATTAGTCGAATGCAAATACTATTTTTGGTTGTCAAGGGAAACGGTAGGAAGGGTACTTTTTTCAAATACTTTTGTAAACATGGTCTTATTGGCTAGACCATTTAATATAGTCAATTAGGAGCGTCTGTTCAGTGCCACATTTTGAAAATAAACTTACTGAGAAGCAAGTGCGTTGAGATCCAGCTCACATTTTTTTCTAATGAAAGCCTGGGACAGAGGCAGATCGGAATTGTGCCATAACTCATCGCCAGTCAACGTATTTGTTTAACATTTCATGAATTGTGGTAAGCTTGACATATTTGATATCTTTTAGATGAAAATTGAATGTGAATTGATAAATTATGTCTGTCTGTGTGTAGTTCAGTAGCAACCATGAGGAAAAGCCTAGATATTGCTCCACCAGGAACAAAACTTGTCGGAGAGGAGTATAACTGCATAGGCCTATATGGGATTGCCAAATAGTACTATGACACCTATCTTATTGAATATAAGGAAATAATGCTGATATTGCAGAGGCGTTGTAACCATTAGGGAGAGGAATACTGGTGAATGTGTTACATGAGAAGCTAACAGTTAGCCTACCGCGCTGAACTCGGTGTCTGTTATGTATTGTGCTTCAGTGTGGAAATAGATTATAAATTAGTTCTGAAGTAGGAGGTGGGAGCCGCGCTGGTGTAATGGCTACGACGTTGTACTGGCGACCAGGTGTTCATGGTTCAAACCCGGCCGTCGGCGTTTGAAGAAATGTTTACGACCGGAAATTTGACTGAATAATCTGAACGGCTCCTGCACATAAATCCCGTGTGGATGGGAAGGAGCGAAGCTCCGGACCGGGTTGGAAGGTAAGTCCACTGACCCCCCAGCCTCGCAATGACATGTCATTGGGCCGAAAGAGCCGGAAAGCTTGAGTGCCGCTGGTTATAGAAAAAAAAAAAAGAAAAAAGTAGGAGGTACAACCTTCTTGTTTCAGGGACCGTGGTACAACCGTATTAAAGCAGCACCTGGTCTGAGTTTTGCTGAATCCAGAGGCTGTTAGCATACTCTGTCACGTAGGTCTTTATATCATTAAATTGCCTACATCTTTTTCCTATTCTCTCACCCGCATCCTTTATTTTATTATCTTTCCTTACTTGTTTTTTCTGTATTTTTCGCATCACTCGTTTGCGAAAAATATTTTCTTCAGTATTCTCAAACTTTACCTTGTGTTTTTCTCATACTGGGATACGTAATTCTATTACTTAGAGGTCAGTCAGCCGAGAAGGGCAATTAAGTTGCGGCTATCTCAGACATCGAGCCGACTTGGGTCTGCACCTTCAGATGACACGACACTCTTGAGTTAGATTCTCGACGTAAACGCGTGAGAAGGCTATGAGAGAGCCGACATCCGTCTGCATTTTTCACCGGTCAGCGTGAGGTGCGAAGTAGTATAAGTGTCAGTTCAGAGTTTCGTCGAAATAACCTGGCGTAGCGTGAAAAATCGTTCCGCACCGCAGACAGGCTGTGTGGGATTTGAAGCTGACACGCGTACATCTCGGTCAGTAGGTGGCAGTTACGACACGCGTTAAGCTGACGTAAATGTTGGGAGTAGGGGAGATAATTTCGCTTGGCGAAATAAGTTGGGGCACTTTGTCTGATTTTAAGATATTGGCCCGAGTTTGAAACTTTATTTTCATTCTCACTCAGTAACTTCGGAGTAAAGACAGAACAACCTTCGTTCGATTTCTAAATAATCTCTGTTAATAGAGATGGCCTTTAGTTTGGTCGAAGTGGTTTAAGTTCTTAGTACTTCTGTGTTTGAGGTATATTATATACTATATTCTAGTATTTTGTGAAGTGATTAAGTGTTAAATCGCCGATTTCATTTTAAACCAGTTCTGTGTGCAGAGTGATGATTTTAATAGTTTGTTATTTTCTTTAGTCGACGAGTTACAGTGGAGAGCAAGATAAATTATAAATGTCTAGCTAAACCCATTTGGCTATTAAAACAATTTAATGTAACTGCTAACTACTCAGTCGAGTATATTTGCTAAACAAACTTATAAATGCTAGACGCGACATCAGTGAGTAGTGACGGAATACGCACCATATTCCTAATTCCTGATGATCGATTTTATATAACTTATTTCACCGGAAGTTTAAATAATAAGTCAAGCTGTAGGCTTGCTGTTTTAAATGTAAGTTATATTGAGTACATAATGTGTAAATGATTTATATGTGTTCTTTCCATTTTATATAGTGAAACGGTGGTACCCAACTTGCCAGCGTTTAGTAGCATGAGAGACATATTTGTGAGAAGCATAGACATTTCCTATCTTTAACCACGTGGGTTTTAATTTTCAAGCAACACTGGTCTGACAGTGCATATGCCATCAGAGAGAGACAGTAATAGCACTCCCACTAACGGTTTCTAAAGACTAGAAATATATATTGGGCTTTTGAGCCAGTTCATATTGCTCCACAAATTTAAATGTACATGCTGCCTGGCGGCGAGAATATTACAAGAATAACATTAACATTCCGACAGAGTTTTTGACTAGTATTGTGGTGACCGAATATAGTACCTTCCTGGAAGTAGACACCGATCTGACATTTCTTAAATCCTAGAATCCAAAGCTAATGACAGTGTGCTCTGCTAACTTTCGTGCCTGGACAAATTTTATGTGACTTAAACACACATTCGAAAAATTAGAACACCCAAGGAATCGTTCCCTGAGACAGAGAGTTCAGTACGTCTTTTGGAACTGGGGATTTCTTGGTCGATGACTGCATTTTCGGGTCTGTGTGAAGGTCCTAGAATTATTATGTTCCCAGAGGCAGCGAGCAAAGTTGTGAGTATATATGTGTGAGCAAGGCCATGGCTGAATGAATGAGATTACACAGGTTATTTTACCGGTGTATTATTGTCACCCATTTGCTGTCTAAACTGTTTTTTTAATCTGCAGAATTTGTTACAAATGCTAGAGTTTCTTTTTTCTTAGGCTAAATCAGATTTATCCAACTCTGTTCATACATTTACGAGAAAGAAAGAAACCTCTTAGACTCAACCTTACGTATCTATAACTCTTTGGGGCCATCATCTGTTCTCTTAACGGGGCTGTGGGCTAAACCTAGAGTAAGATTTTACGGGCTATCATCCTTGTAGCATTTTCTTTTCTTGACTTTTTTATGACTATTTGTATATTTTTTTCCTTGATGTAATTTTTTGGTGTTGTGAGAAGATTTTTTTAGATGATAAATAATAAAAATCTCTCTTGAACTAAATCAGTGCGTTGGTCAGCTCGTTCTAATAATATATATATTCATTCTTATAGATTTCCCACGTCTGTGTGTTTAACTGTCGTCACGTATATGTGCGTGCCCGTGAGTAGATAGAGATTTATGTAATATATATCTGTGGTAGACTGTCTGACTACTTTAGCGGTCGTAGAAGATAGGTGAGAGAGAGAAGATTATCTCGATTCTCAAAGACAGCCTCTATACCACATTCTATCATCTCACGTGTGGAAATTCTATTGCTTTTCACCAGCTCTCACTGTATCTATCACTCATTCCAACCTATTCAGAAGGGACCTAACCCAAGTCTTAATTCTCCTATCTAAAATCTACGACATACTCCTTGGTCAAGATATAGACCAGTGTTGTCTCTCAAGAACACGGTGAAGCAAGCGAGCAGTGGAGACTGTTTCCTGCCGCCCACACAGAAGTTAAGCTTTCGTGGCCAGAGCAGCTCAATCTTGTGTATACCCCCTCTAAAAGTGACTTTACCTTAAATCTAGAGGGACATTTATTTGTTTCAAATAAAAAGAAACTGTGAACCTTTCCAATATTATTTCCCCCAGAAACAAACAATTGAAGTCATGATGACAAACAACAACTTAGCTTGAAAAGCCAGTATTACCTCATAGTACTACAGCACCACTTACACATATATTGCAATAATAATATATGTCAATACAAAGATCCTATCTATAAATTGTGTACATACAACTTGTGATTACATTTAATTGTAATTCCTGGTTCACTTTGTAGTTGAATCAGGATATCTATTATTGAAGAAATTAATACACATATTTTTAAATGTTACAGTTGACTTATTAAGATAGTCTTAAAGAGTGTTCTATGTATGTGAGTGTCACAGTGTTGTAAAGTATTGTGGATTAAATTAAATTGGTTATCTGTCTGTTGGTTGTTGTGAACATACACTTCATCATTATCATAACCCTAGACATTCAACGTAGTCATCACAATATTCCAGAATAGGTCTGACTGAGGTCTAAATGTGGTAGCAAGTAAGGTCATCTGTAATACACCACACTTATTAGATACAGATACCTTCACAGCTGATCTCAGTCAGTACACTAAGTCCCCTATAAATATTTATAACATCCCACTTTACCACATAAGATTCAAACTGGCCAGTTTTTGACTCGACTTAGCGAAGCAGGCTGCAGGTCGATGCCCTCAGGTAAGCTATAAATCAAAGCTGACAGCTCCTCTGTTCAGTCGGTCGTCTCTGGCTTCGTGTTCTGGGTTGCGTGTTTAGCATAAAATCTCGCCCGATTATATAGGCAAGTAAAATAACTTCTATTGGTAAAGGAAAGCGTTTGGTTAGTTCCTGGCGGAGCAAGCTGATTGGTTACCTGCAGTTTCGTCTTTTGCTCGTACAGCCTAATTTTATTCAGTTTTCTTTCGCCATCTTGCGTGAACAAGATGGCCACGACCCACATCCGAAAAAAACAGGGCTTAAGTTTTTCCTGGCGTAACTTCAGGTAATTTATTCCGGCTCAGCACTGTGCGTTGATTGGCCGGGGCAAATTTGTATCCCGACATAATGATTTAACAAAGTAGTGGGGTTACACACATTCGTTTCACGACAGGTATGTAGCAAAGAATTGGAGAGACAACCTGCCTCTAGTCTCAAGATGGAATTTTTATTGTCCATAACTTATTTACAAGTCAATATAACAAAACTTCATAAAAATACATATTTCAAATATTCATCCGAGCATATTCCTTCCCAAAAATCCTGCTGTATGGACTTCTTACTTCACATGGACCACTCGGATTCTACTCATAGGAAATTCCTTCCTGTTCTTAATGTCATTTACTGCAAGCAAGTGCATACTAGTAGTTCAATGTAGATTACTCTGCTTCTTCAGGTTATAAAATAGCTATATCTCATCCTGACATGGCATTGCTTCAGCAGGACAAATCAATCCTACGAATGCATTTAAAGGAAAACCTTCAGCCATTATTTCATTTCTTAATCTGCAACACTCATTCGATCTCGACATGTCAATTAATGTAGAGTAATTAGTTGCGACTACTTACAGTCTTCCAATATAGAATACAACCACATAAATGCACTTTGAAGAGAACATATTATCATCCTTGGAATTACTAATTCTTCTATTTGAATAAACTTGCGCGCAGTAAACCACTGCGTTCTCAGCACATCTTGCTTGTCTTCATAACTAGACGTGTACTGACTAAAGGCTTTCTGGGCCGCTGGGGAAATCGCGTCTGTTCTAGATTTTCTGAGCTCACGATTGGATAAAAACTAATCTACGCTATTACTATCATGGTCTGTTTCTACTATAAATTTACGGTTTAATTTTTTTTTTTTGACAAATTCCTATCAACCAAGCTATAGTCTGTTTTAGTTAGAAGTGATAATTCTTAAAGTGACGAACTCACTGTGACATATAGATCCCGGGGCTCCGCAAATGTATCCCGTAGGAAGACATTTGAGTACTATCTATAACAAATACCATCCCAAGAATCTCCAAGTCTAAAAAAATTTTCAAAAAAAAAAGAATTTTCAAGTTCAAACAAATTTCTAAGTCCAAATATTTTTCGCGAAAATTTAACGAAATTCCTATATCTGAGCTCCTATGTCTATATGGGACTGTCGTCTATAAAGGGGCCTTATTAATGGACATCATCTCCAAAAATTGTATATCATCTTTCATATCACAACCTTATTTCCATCAAATTTACCAATTGGCAACACTGGCCAACAAAATTGTTCACAACATCATTAACGTCATCACTCAAAATATGGGGATTGGCAACATTGGGAACATGAACAATAAAATATCTTATTTATGTGGGGTATTTGTGCATAAGCCTCGGCCTCGTATCAAAACATCCTCCAGCCGTATCAGGGATTTACATCAACAATTTGTGGGGGTGATACAATGGTATGCATCAGCAGTGACGTATGTGTCACGTAGGTATTTATATCATTAAATTACCTACATCTTCTTCCTATTCTCTCACCCGAATCCTTTTATTTTATTATCTTTCCGTACTTGTTTTCCTGTATTTTTCGCATCACTCGTGTTGCGAAAAATATTTTCTTCAGTATTCTCAAACTGTACCTTGTGTTTTTTCTCATACTGGGATACGTAATTCTATTACATAGATGTCAGTCTCTGCCGGTCGAACCATAGCTGTGAATATACAGTTCTCGCCAGACATACGTCTGCAGTTTCCCCGGTCAGAGCGCTGACTGACCAGTGTCCCCGGGCGGGGGGTGTGAGAATTCGCTCCATCGGGGCATGGCAGACAGACAGCTGTCTACAGTTTGCAGAAACGCATGAGGATTTCGTTAGAAAAACCCGGCGTAGTGTGAAAAATCGCTCCGCACTGGAGACAGGCTGTCTGGGATTTGCAACTCACTCGTACTCTTGGTCACTGATGGCTGTTACGACATGAGGGAAGCTGACGCAGGGTGTTAGAGAAGGGGAGATAATTTCGTTTGGCGAAAGAGTTGGGGCCCTTTGTCTAATTTTAAGATATTGGCCCGAGTTCGTAACTCACTTCACTCATTCTACATTTTACAGTAGACGTGGGCACTTCGTTCTAGAACACTTAAATTTATAAGTGATATCTCTTAGTTTCGTTGTGACATCGTAATGCTGTGCTTGAGGTATATTAATATTATATATCTAGTATTGTGTGTAGGGTTTAAAGTGTTTAAAGCGTTAAATCGCTCATTTCATTTTAACTAGTTTCTTTTGAACTGAGTGCATAATTTATAAGTCTGTATTATTTTCTAGTGACGCATACAGTGGAAAGCAGAATAAATAATATGTCTAAGCTTAACAAACTAGTAGCTATAAGGAATTTAATTTAACGGCTAATACTCAGTCGAGAATATTTTATATCAAACTTATAAAATGCTAGACGCGACATCAGTGAATATTGACGGAATACGCACCATATTCCTAAATTCCTGATGATCGATTTTATATAACTTATTTCACCGGAAGTTTAAATATAAGTCAAGCTGTAGGCTTGCTGTTTTAAATGTAAGTTATATTGGGTACAAAATATGAAAATGATTTATATGTGCTTTTCTTTTTATACAGTGAAATACTGGGGGTGACACGAACTTTACCAGCATTTAATAAGAGTTCATAATTGTGAAGAAATAGACAGTCCTTATTTTGAACCACGTGGGTTTCTCAAGTAACACTGATCTGACGGTGCAAGTTAGATAGAAATACTATATCCCACTAACGGGTTTTTTTTCAAATACTGTGATGATCAATACTGGGCCTGTGAACCAGATCTTAATTTCTTCCATAAACTCTACGTAAATTTTCTGCCTGGCGGCGAGAATAATTACAATCTATGACATAAACTTTCCGACATTGTTGACAAGTGAGTGGGGAACCAAGATTTTCTGTTTTGAGAGAGGTTGTCCACCGGTCATCTTCCTAATTAAGGGAAACTTCGTGTTCTGACATTTTGTGCTCGTTTAAGCATAATTCTTACCTCGGGAGTCAAGTGACATTAACTTTAGTCTGAACATAACTATCGCCTGAAGCAAACGCTCCCCAGATCCATTTTAATGAAACCAACAAACAAATCTGCAGAGCTGGGATCTGTTTCAGTAAACGACAGTAACAGATAAAAAGTGTGAGTGTCCAAAATTTGCGCCAACCGGCGAAACCACAACCCGATTGTAAGTATATCAGGGCCCTGATGAAAGAATCGAGTGAAAGTGACGGAAGGAGGTTCGTTGTATAATACCCTCATTTTTTCTTAGGCGAGATTTGCTGCTTAAGTAACGTGTTACGTTAGAATAGATACTGATGTCAAAGTCAGTCTATACCTTCAAAGGGGGACAATATTATACCCTAACCACATGCATCTATAACTCTTTGGGCCATCATCTGTCATCCTAACGGGGCTGTGGGCTAAACCTAGAGTTAAGATCATAGCGGGGCTATCACCCTTGTAGCATTTTCTTGATATTGTATGACTATGTGCATATGTTTTCCTTGATAATTTTTTTGTTTTTTTGTTTTGGTGTTGTGAGAAGATTTTATAGATGATAAATAAAATTTCTCTGGAACTAATCAGCGTGTTGGTCAGTTCGTTCTAGAATATTTACATAAGTATTGTTATAGTTTTCCCACGTCTGTGTGTCTAACTGTTGTCACTGGAAGGGGTGTGCACGTGAGTGGTATGTTCATACATAGTAACATATGTTGTCAATAGTCTGTCTGACTCTTATATATCTGTCGTAGAAGATAGGCCTGAGAGAGACAGAAGATTCTTGTTTTCAGGGGACAGCTCTATTTGATTCGCTACCACTGCACTCTTGGGAAAATCTATTTCTTTTTTACTAACTCTCACTGTGTATATCACATATTCTAATCTATTCAGAAGGGACCTAACCCAAGTCTTAATACTCCTATCGAAAAATCTACGACAAATGGTCGCTCGTTACCGGGAATTGAACCCAAAATCCTAAGGCGATACGACAAATGGGTTCTCGTCCGTAGGATTTTTGAACTTAGAATAGGAAGACGAGTACGACAAATGGTTGCTCTTTTCCGGTTTTTGAACTTTGAATAGGAAGACGAGACGACAAATATCAGCTCGTCTTTAAGATTCTGTATTCTGTAATAGAGTAAGAGTGTGATGTCTTGTGAGTTTTGTATCTTTTAAAAATAATTTATCCCCAGACTAACGATCTGTTTATGGGCGTGCTGACCACACAAACTGATAAGTTTTTTCCACAGCATTAAGAAGCATTATACATTTGGTTTACAGGTTGATTTTGTCGGAATACATGTTAATTAATGATTTTGTAATACTAAACGCTGGTAAAGTTTTGTGAGTGTATAACATTCACAAGGGTTCTGAAGCAGGAAGGTGTTTGAACTAAAGTTAAGGAGTGCGTTTCGGACTATTTGTCCAGATTAATTACCTCCCTCACCCTAACTGTCTTCAGGGGTAAACTTGATAGTGGATTAAAAATTAAAGGATTATTTTTTCTCTTTAATTTTTACAATAATTATTTTGTTTCCACTGTAGCAACTTATTTTTCAGAAGTAATCTTAACTACCATTTAGTTGGCGTAGTCGTGTTTTGCATTAAGTGCTTTATTGCCGATAATAGCAGCGATAGTTAGATTTTTATTTTTGGGAGGAGGTATCCCAGGGTTAAATATATCATCTTCTGATTTTTGGTATTTTTTTTCTCGTAAGTGGTAGGAACCAGTGTATCCTTTTTCCTATTTTCTTTCTCGTCTACGTCTCAGTCACTGACATAATATGGCCGAGAGGGCAAAGCTTAGACAACTCCTCAGAGACGAAGCGAGAGAGGAGGGACTGGAAGGAGAAGAAGCGAAAGCTTTTGTCAGGGACGAACTTGAGAGATATGATGCGGAGAGGAAAGAAGAAGAACTAAAGAGGAAAGAAGAAGCAGCGGAGAGGAAAGACGCGGAAGACCGGCTATTACAGCAGAAGAAGATGGACGAGGAAATGGAAATTCGCAGGGCGAACGAACGAGAGAAGGAGAGACAGCATGAGGAAAGAGAGAAGGAAAGACAGCACGAGGAAAGAGAGAAGGAGAGACAACATTTGGAAAGAGAAAATGAGCAACGACGACAGCACGAGTTGGCTCTTAAGGCTCTAGAAGTCCAAAGTCTCGGTGCCGCCTCTACCTCCAGCAATGGAGAGTCTTCTCCTCATTCTTCCTTAACTGATCATTCTAACACTCAATCTACTCATCTCTCTGCTATGTCTTTTCCGCTAGAATCTTTCCCTTGTCCTAATGAGAAGATTGACACTTGGCTAGAAAAATTTGAGACAATTGCAACTCTGTACGGTTTAGAGAGGTCGCGTTGGAATGTAAAGCTTTCTCAAGCTTTGAAAAGTTCGGCGTATGATGTTTACGCCAAACTGGAAAGCAGCCAACAAGACAACTATGATCTGTTGAAGAAAGCGTTACTGGAGCGCTTTGAAATGAACGCTCGTAAATTTTTGCAACTGTTTCGCAACAGCAGAAAGGAGAATTCTGAATCTTTTCACCAGTTCTCTTCCCGTCTAAAGGGATATCTGACAAAGTGCCTAGAGCTTTCACAGCTCCCCTCTACCTACGAAGGTCTTGAGGAATTTGTTTTAACAGAACAAATAAAGAACACATTGTCTGCAGATACCCGGAGATTTCTAGCTGAGCAGGGGGCAGAAAAACTGGAAGACATTTTGGAAAAGTCTGAGCGTTACCATAATGCGCTGGCTGAACTACCGGCCACAAAGCGGAAACCGACAGAGGAGCATTTTCGAAAACATAACCTAGAGCAATCTTCTCAGGCTTCTAACCAAAATAACCACAGAGAAACTGGACCTCAAAACCCCCCTCCTGAAAAATCCAAGTTCTACAAGAACAAGTACCCCAACCACCCCAAACAGTCTGATCAACCCGACCGCCCTACATGGCAGCGCAGCCAGAAAGGACAAGGTGGCAAAGGGAGAACCCCTGAGCACGGGACATATGATCAGAGCGAGCATACCGAGCCGAAACGCATAGGATGCTTATTGACAGTCTCGCAAGGCGGAATTATTGACAGTGATTCCCAAAATGTTGGGGATAGACCCTCAACGCGAGGTACTGTTATTTTGAACGGTTCTCAAACTTCTTGCTTATTTGACACGGGGCTTTCTTATGATTGCATTGTTGCCAGAAACCTGGTCAAACCCGGTCAAGAGACAGCAGAGACCGTCCAATTTTGTGGAGTTCGTAAGAGTGATGCACCTACAGCGCTTCCCATTGCATTGGTCGAGATACACTCTGACTTTGTCAGAGGTGTGATCAAAGCAGCTGTTATGGAGGATCCCATCTACCCAGTCATACTTGGCGGTAGATACGTGTGTATTGGGAAACCGGAAGAGCCGATTGTGGCAGCAGTAACTACAAGAGGGCAAACCAAGAAGGAACGGGAGCCTGCGCCTAATTTGTTACCTGTGGAACTTAAAGAAGCGCAATACAAAGACCCTACTTTGGCACCCTGCTTTAGGAAACTGCCCATGGCTAAGGAACCCAGACAGCACGGGGACATTTTTTCTGAGGATGGCGTACTTTATCGGAGAACGGTCAAGCCTGACCAAGGTTACAACCAGCTCCTAGTACCGAAACAGTACAGAAGCCAAATCCTAGAAATGGGGCACTATCTTCCCTTCAGCGGACATATGGGACAGAACGCCACAAACCAACGTATAACCACTCATTATTGGTGGCCAGGAGTAAATACTGATATTATCAGATATGTCAAATCCTGTGCCCAGTGCCAACGTGTGCCACCCAAGCAACGGGCACCCCCAGTCTCTTTGGGTGAAATGCCAATAGTGGGTACACCATTCGAACGGGTTGTGATCGACATTTTAGGGCCTTTCGAAAGGACTAAAAGAAGGAACAGGTTCATCCTGACCTTAGTCGATACATGCACTTTATGGGCAGAAGCTATCCCGCTAACATGCGCAGATGCCAAGCATGTCGCAGAAGCCCTCGAGCAGATTTTCACTCGGTTGGGATTCCCTCAGCAAGTGTTGACGGATAACGGATCTCCATACCGAAACCTGTTGATGGATGAGATCGTTAAGATCTTGAGGACCCAACACACCCACACTAAGCCATATACTCCGGCCGGAAATGGGCTCGTGGAACGTGCAAATGGAAACCTCGACATGATGCTAAGTAAGCTGGCACAAGTGAAACCTGAAGATTGGGATCTCTGCATTCCTGCAGCATTATTTGGCTACAGAGAATCTCCTCATACTTCCACAGGATTTCCGCCAGCTACACTCTTATTCGGCAGACCCATTAAGGGCCCGCTTGAAGCCTTACTTCAGTCTCTGACAGACGAGAAGGCGGATGAGACAGTCGTCTCAGCAAGTAAATATGTGTCGGTTTTAAAGGAAAGGTTGAAACTAGGGTGGGACCTAGCAACGACTAACTTTAAGCGAGCACGCACAAAGCACGCAAACCGATACAGGAAAGTCGCGAAAGAGAGAGAACTGGAAGCAGGAGAGAAAGTTTTGGTGTTACTCCCTACCGAGAACAACCAACTGAAGATCGGATGGCAAGGGCCGTTTACCGTCCTGAAAAAGATTTCTAAGGCTAACTACCAGATCTCTATTCAAGGAAAGGAGAAGGTTTTCCATTTAAATCTCTTAAAGAGATACTTGGAAAGACCAGTGCCAACCTCCGACCATCTCCTGACGATCGCCAGAGCTGACGAAGATGATGATAGTGGCAGGGATATTCCACCGCTATCATAAGAAATTTTTCAAAAATGTCAGAAGCGGCGACGCTCTTTCAATCGCGCATGGGAAACATTCCAGAGGAAGAAAACTTTGGGGAGGAGACTTGAGTAGGAATTGGACACAGATGGAGGGGGAAGATGAGAGGGAAGAAGACAGACACCCCGAAGCTACGGTTATAGGAAATTTAATTCCATAACGTAGACATGGAGTGCTTCAATATCTTAAGGGGGGACGTCCTGTCACGTAGGTCTTTATATCATTAAATTACCTACATCTTCTTCCTATTCTCTCACCCGAATCCTTTTATTTTATTATCTTTCCGTACTTGTTTTCCTGTATTTTTCGCATCACTCGTGTTGCGAAAAATATTTTCTTCAGTATTCTCAAACTGTACCTTGTGTTTTTTCTCATACTGGGATACGTAATTCTATTACATAGATGTCAGTCTCTGCCGGTCGAACCATAGCTGTGAATATACAGTTCTCGCCAGACATACGTCTGCAGTTTCCCCGGTCAGAGCGCTGACTGACCAGTGTCCCCGGGCGGGGGGTGTGAGAATTCGCTCCATCGGGGCATGGCAGACAGACAGCTGTCTACAGTTTGCAGAAACGCATGAGGTTTTCGTTAGAAAAACCCGGCGTAGTGTGAAAAATCGCTCCGCACTGGAGACAGGCTGTCTGGGATTTGCAACTCACTCGTACTCTCGGTCACTGATGGCTGTTACGACATGAGGGAAGCTGACGCAGGGTGTTAGAGAAGGGGAGATAATTTCGCTTGGCGAAAGAGTTGAGGCCCTTTGTCTAATTTTAAGATATTGGCCCGAGTTCGTAACTCACTTCACTCATTCTACATTTTACAGTAGACGTGGGCACTTCGTTCTAGAACACTTAAATTTATAAGTGATATCTCTTAGTTTCGTTGTGACATCGTAATGCTGTGCTTGAGGTATATTAATATTATATATCTAGTATTGTGTGTAGGGTTTAAAGTGTTTAAAGCGTTAAATCGCTCATTTCATTTTAACTAGTTTCTTTTGAACTGAGTGCATAATTTATAAGTCTGTATTATTTTCTAGTGACGCATACAGTGGAAAGCAGAATAAATAATATGTCTAAGCTTAACAAACTAGTAGCTATAAGGAATTTAATTTAACGGCTAATACTCAGTCGAGAATATTTTATATCAAACTTATAAAATGCTAGACGCGACATCAGTGAATATTGACGGAATACGCACCATATTCCTAAATTCCTGATGATCGATTTTATATAACTTATTTCACCGGAAGTTTAAATATAAGTCAAGCTGTAGGCTTGCTGTTTTAAATGTAAGTTATATTGGGTACAAAATATGAGAATGATTTATATGTGCTTTTCTTTTTATACAGTGAAATACTGGGGGTGACCCGAACTTTACCAGCATTTAATAAGAGTTCATAATTGTGAAGAAATAGACAGTCCTTATTTTGAACCACGTGGGTTTCTCAAGTAACACTGATCTGACGGTGCAAGTTAGACAGAAATACTATATCCCACTAACGGGTTTTTTTTCAAAGACTGTAATGATCAATACTGGGCCTGTGAACCAGATCTTAATTTCTTCCATAAACTCTACGTAAATTTTCTGCCTGGCGGCGAGAATAATTACAATCTATGACATAAACTTTCCGACATTGTTGACAAGTGAGTGGGGAACCAAGATTTTCTGTTTTGAGAGAGGTTGTCCACCGGTCATCTTCCTAATTAAGGGAAACTTCGTGTTCTGACATTTTGTGCTCGTTTAAGCCTAATTCTTACCTCGGGAGTCAAGTGACATTAACTTTAGTCTGAACATAACTATCGCCTGAAGCAGACGCTCCCCAGATCCATTTTAATGAAACCAACAAACAAATCTGCAGAGCTGGGATCTGTTTCAGTAAACGACAGTAACAGATAAAAAGTGTGAGTGTCCAAAATTTGCGCCAGCCGGCGAAACCACAACCCGATTGTAAGTATATCAGGGCCCTGATGAAAGAATCGAGTGAAAGTGACGGAAGGAGGTTCGTTGTATAATACCCTCATTTGTTATATGTGTTTTTTTCTTAGGCGAGATTTGCTGCTTAAGTAACGTGTTACGTTAGAATAGATACTGATGTCAAAGTCAGTCTATACCTTCAAAGGGGGACAATATTATACCCTAACCACATGCATCTATAACTCTTTGGGCCATCATCTGTCACCCTAACGGGGCTGTGGGCTAAACCTAGAGTTAAGATCATAGCGGGGCTATCACCCTTGTAGCATTTTCTTGATATTGTATGACTATGTGCATATGTTTTCCTTGATAATTTTTTTGTTTTTTTGTTTTGGTGTTGTGAGAAGATTTTATAGATGATAAATAAAATCTCTCTGGAACTAATCAGCGTGTTGGTCAGCTCGTTCTAGAATATTTACATAAGTATTGTTATAGTTTTCCCACGTCTGTGTGTCTAACTGTTGTCACTGGAAGGGGTGTGCACGTGAGTGGTATGTTCATACATAGTAACATATGTTGTCAATAGTCTGTCTGACTCTTATATATCTGTCGTAGAAGATAGGCCTGAGAGAGACAGAAGATTCTTGTTTTCAGGGGACAGCTCTATTTGATTCGCTACCACTGCACTCTTGGGAAAATCTATTTCTTTTTTACTAACTCACTGTGTATATCACATATTCTAATCTATTCAGAAGGGACCTAACCCAAGTCTTAATACTCCTATCGAGAAATCTACGACAGTATGTCAACCTTGTATAATATGCTATTCTGTAGTATACTTTGTATCTTTCCAACTCTTCTGCAGAGTTAACTTAATCACAAAAAATGCAACATCAGCATTTTCTACTATCTCCTTATAGAATAATTTATGAGTGGGGCTATGAAGGATGTAAAAGTGTAAATGGGTAAGTGTAGCGTAGCAAATGTTGCGTAAGTATTATATGTGTTGATAAATGTTATGTGGAGGATGTCGCATTTGCCACACAACGTTGAGGGTGTTGTAATTCATCTGCTCCTCTCAAGGTATGATAATCCTGGCCTTTGCGGAGTAGTGTGCCACCCTCAGACACCAGGGATGATGAGGCGTAGTAACTTGGTGTCTGTAGTCTGGTTTAAGTGTGATGTAGATGTGTATACAGACAGTGAGCATTACGAACAAGGCAATCCACACAATGACGTCACGTTAACTCACGATGTGAAAAGTCAATGATGCTTGCAACAGCTAGTGACGGTTTTGTATAATTTATTATAAACGCCACAATGACGAAGTGTGTAGACATAAACAAGCAGGTACATCATAGGTACGATCAAACAGTCATTATTACATATGTAGACAATTCAACTGGCACAGCAGACAGCATCAAAATAATGTGCATCATCTGCCTTTTAGGATATCGTAAACCCGCTGTACATGTAGTCAGGTAGTAAACTTCCCCCTTTCCATAAGAGCTAGAAGATATCAACTAGGAGATTAAAGATGGTCTCCTCGATTTGACCTCAACAAGACAGGCATGTCTTTTGAGCGCCACATTATCGTCCTCTATTGTCCAGCAAACAGCAAAGGTATCAAACCTAGATCCATCAACAAAGTTCAGGAAGCAAATAGTCCGTAGGACAGGCATCAATCGATGCGTGACAATCTAAGTGGATCGTGAGCTGAGCAAACTAGTCATATCGTAGACTTTAGAATAAGGCAGGCTAAGCAAAAGTCAACATCACAAGATGGCGATAAAGTTACTCAGCAAAAAGAGTATTCATTTACCTGTTCATAAGGAATTAAATGAATAATCACATATGCCTCCAGGCATTAGGAATAACACAGAGATATATCATCTCAAGATAGGAACAACAATCATGAGGACTCCTTCCTGAATAAACTAAGCGAAGACTAGCACATAGCTACGTCTCGCCTTCACAGCTTCTCAGCACAGACTGACCTGGGCGGAAATCGTTTTACCAACGCCACAAAAAGGGACATGCGCAGAACACGCGAATCGAATACAACTCAGGCCAATTTACGAAACGAAGAATGTTCTACGATGTTCGACTTAAGACCTATTACCTTAAAAGAAATGAATCTTGAAACATTGCGATTGCCAACTGTTTTCAAAGAACTGACGATCTGAGCGCTCCATATATGGTCGTGACTCAAAATCGTTCACACAGCTATCGGCAACCCTAGCTATCAAGATAAGACAACTTCTTAACGATAGCTATCAAGATTAGACGACTGTAGAAATAAAAGTGACTACAATTTCATGAGTTCCTTCCCATGCATTAAAAAATGAATCTAGTCAGAATGCATGGTCAGAATAAGTTGCTACAAGTTTTTAGCAGCAACATTACCACCACCTCCCGATAAAAAAAATGTGCAACTTTTTTTTTTTTTAAATATCCAAGAGTAAAACCAAAAAACGGTTTAACAACGCACGAATTATGCGGAGATAAGTAATTGCACTGCCTAATATGAGGCTAAATTTACACATAAAGTGTCTGGTGAGAATATTTCTCAACAGATAAAAAATCTGATTTAAAAAATATATCGGGGAGGTGCCACCAACACACACTACGCTTGCATGAAAATACAATATAAATATGCAAGTTCATATCATTATAATCAAATAGCAGTGTCATAATCTAATACCGCTTAGAATGGATGTACACATCTGATATTGAATGTTAAATATTACATTATCTAAATGTTTAATATTACCATTACACAATGAAATTAAATATAAATGAAGATCGAGGACACATCTCCTGTCGTTCCAAAGAAACTGTACAATGTGGAACTCTCCATGTTTGACAATAGAAAGGTAGCTTCTCAGATCAACAATAACGTGCTGAGAAAAAACAAACAATATAATTCTATTTAATAGCCATTAAGTTTCATACTATACAATACATTATTATTAATAATTGTGGCCTTTGGAACTTTCGGCCCTTATATTAACCACTCAGTCTTCTTCTTATATTAAAGATGGGAACAGAAGAAGATGATAACAAAGCACAATAGTATGTGTTCACCTAAAGTGAGGACAGATGTGCTAATGTATTGTAGTAATATAGGTGTGTTATGGCTCTGTCGTATATCTAGAAATAGAACAGAAGTATTAGTTGGAATCATGTGGGCATCTAGACAGAATGTCAGCCATCACATTATCCGACCCACGGATAGCTCGTACCGTGAAGTGAAAAGGTTGAAGAGCAATAGCATATCGAGTGGATCTCGAACTCTTCAAGTTCTTAGTCTGAATAGCTGTAAGAGCTTTCTGATCAGTTTCTAGAATGAAATGTGCGCCCAGGAGGAATCTTTGTAGTTTGAGAATAACCAAACCATAGCTAACAATTCACGGTCTAAAACCGAGTAGTTCCTCTCTGCCGCATTTAGTTTTCTAGAAATGTACATGACAGGATGCAGAGTTTCAGCATATTCCCGCATAAGTGCTGCTCCGATCCCAGTGGATGAAGCATCACTTCGAAGAACAAAAGTTCTATCAAGAGTAGGTAATCTTAGGATGGGAGGAGAAGAAAATATACTTTTAATCTGGTCTAAGGAAGATTGACATTCCTGAGACCAACGAATCAGATTAGGTGACCCTTTCTTCAACAACGTTGACAGAGGTGCCATTATCGAAGATAGATTCGGAATAAATCTCCCATAGAATTGAATTAACCCCAAGAGACTCCGGACTTGTTTCTTCGTTTTAGGTACAGAGATGTTCAATATTTTCGAAGTATTGTGGTCTTCTGTCTTCAAGAGACCATGACCAACACGATGACCCAAGAAAGAAATTTCACCAAAACCAATATAAGCTTTAGAAGGTTTTGCTGTCAGATTATACTCACGTAGAGTAGACAGTAGGTCATATAAACCCAGATAGTGATCTTCCCAAGAATCACTGAAGAGACAGATATCATCTAAGTAAGCGATGACATCCGAACGATGAGAAAGTATTCGACGCATCATGCGAACGAAAGTAGCAGGGGCGTTCATAAGACCGAAAGGCATTACATTCCATTGAAATAAACCCCTAGGTGTAGAGAAAGCAGTCAGAGGTTTGGCATGATCTGCTAAAGGCACTTGCCAATAACCTTTTGACAAGTCAAGTTTAGTGAAGAATCTAGAATTAGAAAGTCTACTAAGTAGATCCTCTAGTAAAGGCATAGGTTCAGCATCGAACTTTGTGACTTGATTTAATTTGCGATAATCAACGCAAATTCGTATGTTCTTATCTTTCTTCCGAACAATAACCATGGAAGAAGAATATGGAGAAGTCGATGGTTCAATTATGTTTAATTGGATCATTTCATCCAATTCCTTTTCCACTTGTGACTGAAAGTGTATAGGGATAGGATACGGCCTAACCCTAATAGGATTACTGTCGGTAAGAATTATGTCATGTTCTATGACATTCGTGTGACCAGGGATGTCGGTTAGAACATCCTTAAATGTCTGTAACATCGACGAGACTTGACGATGTTCATCAACAGAAAGATTAGGAGAAATGGACACATCTTTCCAAGATTCCATAGAATGTAGTGGAACCACTGGAAGAGGGAGATCGACATCAGAAAAAACAGATTCCTCATCCTGTATGACAGACAGGGATGAGTAATGACCATGAGGTACCGAAGATTCGTCCGTTGCCTGAAAAATAGGCAGCAAATAGTCTGGACGCTCATGAAATTCCGTCAGCATGTTGATATGGAAAGTCTTATGCTTTCCATCTATATCGACCACATAGTCAACATCGGAAATTCGTGAGACTATTGCATATGGACCTTTCCATGCAATCAGAAGTCTATTTTCCCTACTGGGGAGTAGGACGAATGCTTTGTCACCTGGACAAAGTTGTCGTAGACATCTGTTCTTGTTAGCAAACTGCCTTGCTTTTTCTTTAGCAATTTCTGACGAAGCAGTCGCTAGTTTGCATGCCTCAATGATCTTTTGCCTCAGAGCAATGACATACTCATATGAAGATTGAGTGTCATCACTAATATCATCGGCAGTGATGAGATCGTGTAATAAAGACATAGGGCCGCGCGGACGCGCGCCAAAGACAAGTTCAAAGGGAGAAAATCCTGTGTGCTCATTTGGGACCTCTCTATAGGCAAAGAGAGCCGCAGGTAAAACCCTGTCCCAATCTTGAGGATGGTCTTCAGTTATCTTACCAAGTAAAGTCTTGAGCGTTCTATTCAGACGCTCAACTAACCCATTAGACATAGGATGATAGATGCTACTGAGAGATCTTTTAATGTGTAAGGTAGACATTACTTGAGACATAGTATCAGATATGAGTTGAGTGCCATGGTCTGACAGTATTTCTCTGGGGAACCCCAAGCGAGAAAATATCAGCCAAAGAGCATCTGCGATATCTGTAGTAGATATGCTCTTTAGAGGGATAGCCTCTGGCCAACGTGTGCACATATCGACACATGTAAGAATAAACTGATGTCCTCTGGCCGACTTTATCTTAAAAGGGCCAATAATATCTATGGCCATTTTCTGGAATGGCCGAATAGGGATGTCAGCAGCCTGGATAGGCGCAGCATGTCGTGGTCCTCTAGATTTGACCTCCTGACATACCTGACATGATCGGCAGTATATACGGATGTCCTTGTTAACAAAGGGCCAAAAGAAAGCCGCAAGGACTCTCGACTTTGTACGGGAAAATCCCATGTGTCCAGCACATTGCGAGTCATGAGCATGCTGCAATATTTGCACTCTCATACTCTTGGGAACAAGAATTTGCGAATGTGCTGACGTAGCCGAGTCTTGTACCATACGTACAAGTACGCCGTTTTTCATTTCTATCCAAGATTTTCTTTGTGTATCCTTATTTGGATCACCTTTCTTCGCAAGAATGAAGAATTTCTTTAGCGTAGGATCTTCTTCTTGTAATTTTATGAACGAGTCACGAGAAATAACCAAGGTACTATCTTGGCTATGAACTTCATTATCATTATTCAACGAAGTTTGCGGTGTTTGTAGAGCTTGTGCTCTTGTAACCACTGCATTGGTAGCTTGCATATTATCATCTTCCCAAGCAGCAATCTGCTGTGGGGTACATTCCCTAACTCCGTGGATACGACCAATAATAAGGTCCGCAATAGGATTAGGTAAGAGACAGGCATGCACATCTCCCGTAAAGAAAGGAGTGGCAATGTGAATTATAGCAGTAGGATATTTCTCTAGAGTGCCGCCAAATGTGACACATTTGATAACCCTTCCTGTCGCACAGGATGGATCTACAAGCGATTGTCTAACACCAATAGTGGTGCATCCGGAATCGAAAAGTAGTGAGACCGGAGTATTATTAACAAGACCCTTATGTAGGATTAGAGAACCTCTCCCGTCATGTGCAACCGAAGCAGGAAGAGCGGGGAGAGGGTGACCACAACTCAAAGTCGATATTGTAGTCGGTTCGAACAAAGTACTGCATTGGGGGCACTTGTTTGCTCTCCCAAAGTCAAATGAAGAACAAGTGACAGTGTCAGAGTTTTTATTATCAGAAACCTGATTACAGGCTCCCTGAGATTCTTGTTGAACCGAGTTAGCCTGCTGATATCTCTTTTTTTTTTTGTATTGAGATCTACCGCGACTACTATTACCTCTGAAGTTATCACTGTTGTTATTGTCTCTATTATAACTGTTATCATGTTTCGAACCACAGTTTCCATGATTATTATCATGTCCACATTGATGTGAACATCTATTTGTTTGGTTTTGAGGTTTACGCGAGGAAAACCCTCTATTACCATATCCTCTTCTGAAATGCCTAAAATTATTAGGTTGGAAGTAACGAGGACTGTCAGCTCGTCTCCAATTCTTCGACGAAGAATCACCCTGAAATTGATTTCCATAATTTTGACCGTAACTACGGTTACTTTTCTTATCAAAATTTTGTTGGAATCTATTACTAGAGTTTTGACCATAAGGTGCTGCCGAAGCAACTGGCAGACCTTCTTTTACTTTAGAGTTACCAATGGTTACGTGGGGATGCGCAGTTATATATTGGCTACAGAAATCTTCCATTTCTTTTATTGTTTTAGGTTTACGTTCATGAAGGAAAGCAAGGAACGACTCGTTGACAGAAGACATGACTTTGTCTCTAAGTATTAAGTCCATAAGTCCTTCATAAGTTTTTTCTGTCTTAGACAGCTCCACCCAACGTAAAAAAGTAAGACGTGTTTTTGATATGAATTCAGAGAATTGCACACCAGTTTCTGGTAACATATTTTTAAATTGAAGACGATAGCCGTCTTCGTCAAGTTGGTATTTTTTTAACAACATAGCCCTGACAACCTCATAGTTGTTCTTGTCAGGCTCATCTACCATACTTAACATACTTAAAGCATCACCTCTAAGTATTTTGGACAAATGATAAACCTGCAATGATTTATCTATGTTATGTACTTTACATGAAGTTTCAAATCTGTCCAAATAGAATGTTATATCGTCGATGGAAGCATTGAATGGTGGTAGGTTAAGTTTGAAAGTGCTTGCATTAGTCTTATCTGAGACCTTATTTGCATCATTAGCATTACCCATGTTCATCACCTTTAATTTCTCAATTTCCAAAGCTAAGATTTTTTCTTCATGCTCCATTTTTGCTTTTCTCTCTTCAGACTCTCTTTCAAGTTTTTTTATTTTCAGCCTCAAGTCTTTTCTCTTCAGCTTTTGTTTCTGCTTCTCTTTGTAACTTTTTTCTTCAGCCTCTTTTTCAAATCTTTTATTTTCAGACTCAATTTGTAGTCTCTTCTCTTCAGCTTTTGCTTCTGCTTCTCTTTTTTGTTTTTCCATTTCCATTTGGAATCTTTTTTCATCCACCTGCATCTGCAGTTTCTTTTGTTCAGCTTCCATTGCTTTATCATATTGAGCAGTTGCAAATTCTTCTAACTTATCACCAGTCTTCCCAAGCAATTTACCCTGCTCAATAAAGTGCTCAAATGTAGCCATGATGAGTAATAATATGAGTCCACAACCTGAAATAATTAATTATCTTATTTCAAATTTAATTATAACAAGTCTTAAATGAAGCACTTGTTTACTCACAACACTATATTATTATCCCAATCTCTGTGGGAAACAAGTCTTATATCAAAGAACTTGTGTATATACCTTTTTGAAATATCATCAATCAACTCTTGATCATAGGTGCACTTCCCATTCAATAGTGCACAATACTATTCATCATTTATTAATCATCAGTGTAGTAGTAATGCATAAGCATAACCCACTATTAAATGTGAATTAACTACTATAAGTGTAACCAATGACTATGTAAAAAAATTACAATGTAAACAATAACAATGTAAACATTACACTGTAAACAATACAATGTAAACAATACAATGTAAACAATAACAAAGATTTAGCAACAATACGAAAACATTCGTAGAAATCAACAAAAAATAAAGCGAAAATTAAAGAAATATCACAAAAAATGTGATGATATCTACGAGAAGATAACACAAATACAAGACACCACAGTGTATAAACAAAAATGTTGTATGAAACTAAACTATAGTAAAGAGGAGGCTAGCAAGTACAAACAAATCAAAACAGAACTAAAGAATGCAGAAAAATAACGAAAACAATACTAACACATGGCATCACAACTAACAAAAAATTAGCAACAGAAGTCGCTTTGCAAATTCCAGTATCGGAAATTGCACACCCTACAGAAAACGCTCACAATAGATGACCTCTATGACGTGGTATAATCTAAGGGAGACTCCGCCCAACCGAAAACCCGCAGAAACATAAACATATAAATATAAATATACAAATAACACATAAACATATAACATGTAAACAAAAGAATGAGATGAAACACAGAAGACTCAGTAGAAGTATAAGGGCACAGTTCACAAACAAACAGGCCACTTAACTTATTGGTATCCAAACGTCAGCCACAGCAGAAAAAACAGATGACAATCAGCGTCCTAAGGAATGAAGATCCAACGATGATGGTACATCTGGACTGCTTCAACTGCCATGACGATGGTACTTGAGCTTCTAAACAGTACAGGTAGTGTAACTAACGGCACTTGACCTTCTTATTCAATCGTTAATTGCTTGAATCGGTACTTGGCCTTCTTATTCAACCGTAAATTGCTTGAATCGGTACTTTGCCTTCTTATTCAATCGGCACTTGACCTTCACAAACGACAGCAACACGTTTCAACTGGCAATGTATGACTCAACGCCGGGTACTGCCATAACTCTGTATGTAGATGTCTTGAAAAAATCGCTGTATGTTGATTTCTGGAACAATGCAGTTTGTTGAATTCTTGTTGAATGAAGTGGGTAAGGGACCCCGAGTATGCTGGTACCAGAACAAACCAGCTTATGGCCACCAAATGTAGCGTAGCAAATGTTGCGTAAGTATTATATGTGTTGATAAATGTTCTGTGGAGGATGTCGCATTTGCCACACAACGTTGAGGGTGTTGTAATTCATCTGCTCCTCTCAAGGTATGATAATCCTGGCCTTTGCGGAGTAGTGTGCCACCCTCAGACACCAGGGATGATGAGGCGTAGTAACTTGGTGTCTGTAGTCTGGTTTAAGTGTGATGTAGATGTGTATACAGACAGTGAGCATTACGAACAAGGCAATCCACACAATGACGTCACGTTAACTCACGATGTGAAAAGTCAATGATGCTTGCAACAGCTAGTGACGGTTTTGTATAATTTATTATAAACGCCACAATGACGAAGTGTGTAGACATAAACAAGCAGGTACATCATAGGTACGATCAAACAGTCATTATTACATATGTAGACAATTCAACTGGCACAGCAGACAGCATCAAAATAATGTGCATCATCTGCCTTTTAGGATATCGTAAACCCGCTGTACATGTAGTCAGGTAGTAAACTTCCCCCTTTCCATAAGAGCTAGAAGATATCAACTAGGAGATTAAAGATGGTCTCCTCGATTTGACCTCAACAAGACAGGCATGTCTTTTGAGCGCCAAATTATCGTCCTCTATTGTCCAGCAAACAGCAAAGGTATCAAACCTAGATCCATCAACAAAGTTCAGGAAGCAAATAGTCCGTAGGACAGGCATCAATCGATGCGTGACAATCTAAGTGGATCGTGAGCTGAGCAAACTAGTCATATCGTAGACTTTAGAATAAGGCAGGCTAAGCAAAAGTCAACATCACAAGATGGCGATAAAGTTACTCAGCCAAAAAAGAGATTTAATTACCTGTTCATAAGGAATTAAATGAATAATCACATATGCCTCCAGGCATTAGGAATAACACAGAGATATATCATCTCAAGATAGGAACAACAATCATGAGGACTCCTTCCTGAATAAACTAAGCGAAGACTAGCACATAGCTACGTCTCGCCTTCACAGCTTCTCAGCACAGACTGACCTGGGCGGAAATCGTTTTACCAACGCCACAAAAAGGGACATGCGCAGAACACGCGAATCGAATACAACTCAGGCCAATTTACGAAACGAAGAATGTTCTACGATGTTCGACTTAAGACCTATTACCTTAAAAGGAAATGAATCTTGAAACATTGCGATTGCCAACTGTTTTCAAAGAACTGACGATCTGAGCGCTCCATATATGGTCGTGACTCAAAATCGTTCACACAGCTATCGGCAACCCTAGCTATCAAGATAAGACAACTTCTTAACGATAGCTATCAAGATTAGACGACTGTAGAAATAAAAGTGACTACAATTTCATGAGTTCCTTCCCATGCATTAAAAAATGAATCTAGTCAGAATGCATGGTCAGAATAAGTTGCTACAAGTTTTTAGCAGCAACAGTAAGAATATTAGCAACAATGTTTAGAACAAGGAACGGACAGTATACTGTGGAGTCGTCTAGAATAGAGGGAAAATAGACTATCTCCGGATTACAACAATATTGTAATTCAAAAGGATGAAGATCTTTTCTGGCGAATACATTTACAAGTTCCGAATGTCGTCTCAAAATGATAGAAAGAAAAAGGTGTGAGGAGTGAAGTGGGGAAATCTTATAATGGTTGTTAAAGATGGAATATACAATCTATTTTGCTGAATGCAATATTTTCAAGCAATTTTTCCTGTACATTACTCAAAATCGATTCCGTATATAGCATGATTATACAGCAAGATGTTATAGTTTCAATAGTTTTAGCTAGTGTGATTATAGGTTAAAAGG
The DNA here is from genome assembly GCA_024509875.1 of Oreohelix idahoensis. NCBI lineage: Eukaryota > Metazoa > Mollusca > Gastropoda > Stylommatophora > Oreohelicidae > Oreohelix > Oreohelix idahoensis. The sequence continues at coordinate 193,847 of JAMPIV010017464.1, forward strand.
TGAAGAAGTGGTGTAGTTTGATGCTGTATTGTATTGGTTGTTATGTTACCTAGTGTACTGGATGAGGTCAGCTGTGAAGGCTCCTGAAGATAACAGTTTATGTGAGTTACAGAATGCCTTTCTGCTACCACTTATGACTTCAAACAGACTTATTCTACTATTATGTATGTATGTATGTTAGCTACGTTTAATGTCTAGGGTAATGAATTGTGATGTGTAGGTAATTAAATACACAGACACACACATGTAAACACTAATTCTAATAATAATAATAATAATAAGCTCTATGATCAAATCAACTAACACTGGCTTTAGAATTTAAATTTGACAATCTTTTAAATTTATTTAGTCCTGAACCAAATGTTCTTCTGGTAAGGACGTATGAAACAATATGTATTTATCAATAAAAGTGCATATATATATATTGAATAATCAAAATGAAAATTTTGTACATAGATATATTGTAACATTGGTTAATATCAACACTAACTACAGTGTCTTTGGAAAACTAGCACTGGATGTCTAGTCGGGGTGGTGTCATCATGCCCAATCTCTGTTTATAATGTCCATCGTCTTTAGAAATATGGACTGAGTGATAGTGTTTAGTACACAAATTTTGTTTATTTATTTTATTGTGGACAAGGTTGATGAATCCACAGCAGGCCAGGTATTCAACTTATCTGGCCTGTGACGATGCAGTAAAGAATTCAAGTGGCCCACTCCTCACAAGTGCTGGAGTAAAATGATAGGCTTCTTAGGCATCCACTCTTGAACCTCTACAAAGCATCTGGCACTAGCGTAGTGCCAGACCAGAAACTCTGAAACCAAAATTTGTGCCATGTGTCAACACACTGCTTACTGCCCCAATTTTACACACAACAAAGCAAAGCAAAATTTACAAAGATTGGGTCAGATCTCTCTGACCAACTCAGCACATCTCACCCAGGTGGTATCAAATAGCACCAGTTTCCCATGACTGCATTGCATCCGAAATATGTTCAATAGTCTCCTCTTCCATCCAATAAGGTGGGTGATATGTTCCCACTGATCTCAAATATAGATCTGTCTTTTATAGTCTTAGATATGTTTACCTATATTATTGGTTTTCCTCTAGGCCCTGGACTGTCGCTGGGGACCTATAATAAGCACTCACTTGTCGTAGTCATTTTTCATGACATGGCAGTATCAATCACTCAAAATATTAAATAAAAGGGTTAATGAATTTTTCCCCTTACCACAATTCAAAATTGAAAACACAGTTACGTTGTACTAGCAAAACTCAGCTGAGCTGCTGGCTAGATTATGGCGTCCCACTGATAATATATAATATATCTTGGAAATCACTCTTCTAGCATTAACGAACTGTGTCTATGGACAGTCTTTTAAAAATGGCACTAGCGGGCGTCTTTCTTTCTATAATATGAAAGCTTCTGTCCAATCAGCGGACTTCCCCTCTACCGTTCAAATATTTAAACTATAAAAAAAAACTACACAAATTTTGTCTCCCCCTACTTCTAAGATTCTATGCTAAGTTATTTTTAGCTTCTACCCTCCTATCCTGCCCCTAGTCCACATGTAATGTTTTTCTGCATTTTTAGTCTCAAGGACGTCAAAATGTAACTTTAGTGAAAATGTGCACAAAAAACTGTCTGCTAGTCTGTATTGAACAATACAGTCTTTCGTCAATATCTTCCGTGTTATCTGTCCGTCTGTGTAATTAAAAGTATATTATTTCTCTGGTAAAGATGGGCTATCAAACTAGCTATTTTTTTATTCTCCTAAACTTATTATTAAGAAAAAACCTACCTTTTTCAAGGTTAGTTTTGAAATTTGTTTTTGTACCTTCGTTCACGGCGTTTTGCCGTTATATTCAAACTAAAACGACTATTTACCGTAGAACGTCCAAGATACGTCTGTTTCTGACAAGAGCTAAGGTCGTTTTTTGTCCATTTCCTTACATTGTGTCAACTAGTGGCGTAATTTTTTTCTTTAAAACTACAAATTGCGTCTTTTAGACTTTAGATTCAAACACGTGTTCAGACCGTCACATGTTTTTTCTTTTATTTCCGTTCCTCTCGCCCCCCCCCCCCCCGCCCCCCCCCCCCCCCCCCGTCTAAAAGGATAAACCGTTAGTCTGCATGTTCTAACTAGTTAGTTTTCAATATCGCTAGAAAACGCGGGCATGGGCGAGAATGTATCAGCGTATCTTACCTATATTTTTATCCCTACATGTTATTTTACCTATTATCTTTATAAATGGAGGAATTTTAACGTTGCATCACTGTAATTTCACCACATGCGCTATGATGCATGAAAAGGAAAATCACTGGACTCTGGAATTTGTAAGGATAAGAATCGAGCTCAGGAAATGTGGAAAGTGATCATAAATCAATGTCATAGCAAAATCAGCGTGACACATATGTTATAAATGGGATGGTGTAAGTTAACATCAGAACTGTATAGCTAATTTAACGTGTCATGTGTGTAATTGCCAAAAGCAAGTCTGTGATTTTGTGTCAACTTTATTGTGCTCGGGGTGGCGAACACATAAACACCTGGGCGTGTTTGAGAACAGCTTCAGTACCAGGGAGTCATAACTGACCTCCTCATGGCTTCCACTCACTTGTTGAGTTTTTTCTCCATTTCCAGCAGTGCCATAAGGAAGGTCGAACTGGGATCATCCTGTGTAGTGGTGGGTTCAATACTGGATATGGCGTTGTTGACAGTGGGCACAGTATGTCACACGTTGTTGACAAGGGGCACAGTATTTGACGCACTGTTGATGTTGACAGGTTGGTGGTAAGCTGAAGAGACTGGTACCGACTGTGATGTAGCTGGAAAAACTGATATTGATTGTAATGTGGCTGGAAAAACTGATACCGACTGAGATGTAGCTGGAGAGGGCGTGAGTTGTGAGTGTAGCAGTTTTACACACGTAGTAACTGGAGGTGATTCGTTATGCTCAGAGAAATACGACTTGACAGTGGTGACTTCTGAGGGTGAGGCGCTGTCTAAAAGTGGGGCGCTGACTACGGGTCCCACACCGCTATCTGAATTTGATAAATATGACATTGTGTCGTCATCATATTCGTTTGAATCTGGTAACAGGCCTAATATACCAGGGTTACAACTTAGTTCACTTATTATCTGTGCAGTTTCATTTTCATGCGGCATGTCGATTACAATGTTGTGAGATTCTTGTCGCCTTTCATCTTGAGAATGGGTTTGAGTGTGCTTGGATAATGTGCGGGTGCTGAATGTGTCACATGCTTGACTTGATCCAGCAACATCTGTCTGTGTTGCGACAGAGGTCATTTTGGGCATATTCATATGCATGTGTCTGGTTAGTTCATTTACACTGGGGTTACATAGCGTCGCAACTGGTCTCGTCTGTGTAGCACGAACCTGCTGCTGTATGGAAAACGGTTTTCGCCATGGCAGTAGTGGTTTGATAATTGCGCGCAGACCGTTTTCTGTTGTGATTATGCATGTTTTGTCGTTTGACGTGTAGAAATTCTTTACCACGCAGATTCTTTGATGTGTGACATCATTGATGAGGTTTCGGACTGCCATGCGGCAAGCTCTTTTATTCAGACTCGTCCAGTGGTTCTTTCTGTCTCTGTTGAATTTATACAGCGTATGGTCTGTTTCTTTAGGGTTTTTCATTACATCGTTTCTGTAACTCTTCGCGTCCGCGTATGTTACCATGGGATTTCTGAGACCATATCCGCCTGAACTAAAAAAGTTCGTATTCTCCTCGGAAGTATGCATCTTCAGGGTATGTTGTGGATTACCTCTCAGCAACAACATTTTGTTCCACTTGTCGGAACTGTGGGGGTAGCGTGGGGCGTAGTTTGGGTATAACGGTAAGGATGGGAATGGATGGTTCTGACAATATTTCCGTGCGTGTCTGAGCTGTACCTGTGGTTGTTGCTGTGGCTGTTCCATTCCTTTATAATGTAATTGTTGCAATTTGAACGGGAATTGATCCATCTTCCTAGAATTTCTGTTTTGGCCTTTAGTGGTTTAATATTCCTTCAATAGTGGTGATCTTTGCTTATCCGTTTATCTGCTCCTATATATAGAGGACTGGTCACGGTAACATATATTCTTTAGTAGTACAATATAGCATAATAGCCTCTAGTCTCCAGATGGGTTCTACTCATAGGATTTTCTTTCCATTTTGCAAATGCCATTTTTGCAAGCAAGTGCATACTAGTAGTTCAATGTAGATTACTCTGCTTCTTCAGGTTATAAAATAGCTATATCGCATCCTGACATCACATTGCTTCAGCAGGACAAATCAATCCTACGAATGCATTTAAAGGAAAACCTTCAGCCATTATTTCATTTCTTAATCTGCAACACTCATTCGATCTCGACATGTCAATTAATTTAAAGTAATTAGTTGCGACTACTTACAGTCTTCCAATATAGAATACAACCACATAAATGCACTTTGAAGAGAACATACTATCATCCTTGGAATTACTAATTCTTCTATTTGAATAAACTTGCGCGCAGTAAACCACTGCGTTCTCAGCACATCTTTCTGGGTCGCTGGGGGAATCGCGTCTGTTCTAGATTTTCTGAGCTCACGATTGGATAAAAACTAATCTACTCTATTACTATCATGGTCTGTTTCTACTATAAATTTAAGGTTTAATTTTTTTTTTTGACAAATTCCTATCAACCAAGCTATAGTCTGTTTTAGTTAGAAGTGATAATTCTTAAAGTGACGAACTCACTGTCACATCCTCACTGTCATCGAGGAACCTGTTAAAAGTCTAGGCAGGGTGTACGATGCCTCATTAAAAGACTCGAAGCAGTGCAACAGACAATAGAAATGGTAGACAGAGGGCTACAGATCATAGACCAAAGCAGACTCCTAGGAAAGTTCAAACTGTTGTGCCTCCAGTTCATGTTGATTCCTAAATTGCTGTGGCCACTGATTATATATGAAATAAGCACCAGTACAGTGGAAGCTATAGAGCAGAAGGTCAACAAGTTCATGAGGAAATGGCTAGGGGTACCACCAGGTCTGTCAGACGTAGCACTGTACTGCAAATAGCCAAAGCTTGTGCTTCCTCTCATGTCAGTTGATAAAGAGTACAAAGTGGGAAAGACAAGGCTCACAATTATGCTGCGCGAGTCAGCAGATGACGTGGTTAAGTCCATTCAGCCCACACTGAAAACGGGAAGGAAGTGGAAAGTGGAAGAAGCTGTTGATGCTGCTCAAGAGTCGCTCAAGCTAAGGGAGGTAAACGGATACACACAGACGAATAGACGGGGATTTGGTCATGGAGACATCCGCTGGTGGTCCAAGGCATCAAGCAGGGAGCGCAGAGCCATGGTAGTTCAGGAGATACGAGAAGCTGAGAATGATAAGAGGTTGCAAAAAGCTGTGCAGCCGGCCCAACAAGGCCAATGGACTACATGGGAAGGAGCCCTGCAAAGGTCATTGACATGGAATGATATATGGCATATGGCACCTCTTAGGCTCAGCTTCATCATTAGATTAATGTATGACCTCCTGCAATCGGCCACAAACCTTGTGAGATGGGGAAAGTCGGATGATGATCAGTGCCCCCAGTGCTTGGAGAGGCAGACACTTGAACACGTGCTCTCAGCTTGCAAGGTGTCACTGGGGCATGGGCGATACACATGGCGCCACAATAAAGTGCTAAGTGAGCTTGCTGCGACAATAGATCTGGCAAAGATGAAGGCGAATAGCAAAGTCAGGCAAAGCACCGCAAATACATGCTTTCTGAGAGCAGGAAAGTCAGCACACCCCAATCCGAGTAAATCAGGTAGCAGTTTACCATCTCTTCTTGACTGTGCAAATGACTTGGAGATGGCTGTAGACCTACCTGGACGAGGGGCATATCAAGAGAGTATCATAAGATCTCGAAGACAGCCGGATTTAGTACTGCATTCTTTTTCATCGCAGCAGGTTACATTGATTGAACTGACCGTGCCATTTGAATCCAGATTGGAAGAGCAACATTCGTTAAAAGCGGCAAAGTATAGTGATCTGGCAGCGGATCTGAGACACGAGGGGTTCATTGCAAGGGTCATGGCTGTTGAGGTGGGTGCAAGAGGGCTCGTGGCTGTTTCAGTGTATGATTTATTGAAACTATTGGGGCTGAGGGGACCGTCGAGAACAAGGGCACTGAAGAGCCTTAGTGAAACTGGGGAAAAGGCATCATGCTGGCTGTGGAACAACCGCAATGGGCTATGGAACTCGGGCCAGTAAATCTAGCCCCATCTGCGGTATAGGAAACACCCTGATAGTGAAATTTTTCTAAGTCCGCAATACACTGAGTTTTTCGTTGTATTGGTGAAAGGACGGCGGCTCTACAGATAACCCGCGGTGTATTATATAAGGTGTCGGGTGAAGTTAGATTCTCAGTTGCCAGCTCGTAATGGCTTCACGCTTCGTCGGCTTCTCGAAGATGTGTCAGTGGTGTGCTGCGGAACCACCGCAATAATTTGTCTTCACTTTGTTACTTTCACAATTGACTCCGGCTGGCGGAATTGTGGATTTTAAAGCTGCAACCAAGGTGGAATGGGTTCATTTGCTACACAAGACAACAGGAGGCTGAGACACTTGGGAGTCATGACCCAGGTAGGCCCCACCCCCCGTAGAGTGTAAAGGGGAAAAGGGGCCGAAACACTTGACCGACGGGGGAGGCTTCTGATGATCAGATTGCCTCCTGTTGTATCGCTCTGTATAGTTTCCTATCATCATACTGCTAAATGTGATGTAATGCAAATAAAAGTTAGCAAATGCGGATAAAAGTTAACTATTGCGGATAAAAGTAGAAACATGATTTATTTAAGAAGCGATTAAAAAAAGAAAAAGAAAAAGGTAAAGGATCCCGTTTTACGCCCATTGAGGCATATTGGGAAAATGGTGTTAGGCCCATATTTTCCTGACCATCGGCACACTATGGGTGATGTGATAAGCATCGCGCCGGTCGCCTTAACCTTCCCAGAGTTGCTCTAGTTCCCAATTCAAGAGGCTGGGTCGACCCCGGAGCTGTTTGCGATCTAAAAAATCCCACTTCAACTTGGGATCGAACCATGGACCACAGAGCGAGGAAACCAGTGCACTATCCACTGCGCTACCGCGGCTTCAAGAAGCAAGTACGACTCTTAAATTTTGGTGTGAAGTCACATTTTTTTCCAAATTCCCCCGTCGTCATACAACGTCACAAAATCTTGAGCCCCCCTCCCATTTCACTGCGTAACGTCACATGTGGACGACCCCATCAGTTAATTTAGCTACGAATAATTCCCGGGGGTCTATTAGGAGAAGAAGAAAGAATAGGCATAATGCTCCGTCGGGCAACTAAATGGTGACTAATTTGAGGTTATGTATAGGACTGACAACCTGAGCATTTAGAACAATCCGCTACAGAAACAGTTGCTCCACAAGCGCATGAATACTTTGACGCTGGCTTCTTGTAAGAGAGTCACCTGCACTACTAGGTCCATGATCTTTAGGGAGCGAACGAAGAAATGATGATGGTGGTGATCAGTGAAAGAGAGCCCACATGTGAAGAGTGATATGAGGAAGCCATCGTTGCCTTTTAATAACTGGCTATGAACTTTTCTAACGAGACCTTTGATATCATCTTGAACGGGGAAAAACTACAGAAAGTTGAAAGTTTCAATTATTTAGGCAGTAAAATGACTCAGGATGGTGACACAACAAGAGAAATCCATACTAGAATTGCTTTGGCAGCTAGCGTCTTCAATAGATTATCTAACATTTGGAAATTACGATCATTGAATATACATACCAAGCTTCGTCTGTTTAATTCAAATGTTATCTCAGTGTTAACATACGGCTGTGAGAGTTGGAAAATAACAAAATCATTGGAGAACAAGCTGAATACATTCGAGAACAAATGTCTTAGAAAACTCATGAACATCAGTTGGAAAGAATTCAAGACTAATCGACAAATAAGAGAAGACTCTAGGCAGAAATATGTCTCCGACTATATAAGGAAAAGACGATGGTCATATATCGGTCATGTCCTACGAATGCAAAACAACAGAATACCACTACAGGCGCTCACTTGGGTTCCTGAGGGTAAGAGGAAAAAAGGAAGACCAAAAGAAACACTCAGAAGAACAATAATAAGAGAAGGAAGAACGTTGGGCCTAAATAATGTGCAAGAGCTAAGAGGAGTGGCGTCACAACGAACAACCTGGAGAGCACTGGTTTCTGCCTTATGCGCCGTGTTTAGTGCTTAAAGAATTTATTTATTATTATTAATAGTACATTTTCTCACGCAGACGATTCTAATACTTATTATTTTCATCATGACCTTTCAACTCCCCAAGGAGCAGATGCCTCCAACAAATGTATGCGAAGTCCCCCTGTCACGTGCAATGTGTTCAAAGTCATTTTTTTCCGTCTGCCTCTACCTCTCTTGCCCTGGGGATTCCAGAACAAGAACGGACTTGTAAAGCGATCAACTGGTTCAAGAACGGACTTGTAAAGCGATCAACTGGTTTAAGAACGGACTTGTAAAGCGATCAGCTGGTTCAAGAACTGACTTGTAAAGCGATGAACTGGTTCAAGAACGGACTTGTAAAGCGATCAACTGATTCAAGAACGGACTTGTAAAGCGATCAACTGGTTTAAGAACGGACTTGTAAAGCGATGAACTGGTTCAAGAACTGACTTGTAAAGCGATCAACTGGTTCAAGAACGGACTTGTAAAGCGATGAACTGGTTTAAGAACGGACTTGTAAAGCGATCATCTGATTCAAAAACTGACTTGTAAAGCGATCAACTGGTTCAAGAACGGACTTGTAAAGCGATCAACTGGTTCAAGAACTGACTTGTAACGCGATCAACTGGTTCAAGAACTGACTTGTAAAGCGATCAACTGGTTCAAGAACTCACTTGTAAAGCGATCATCATGGATGGATGAATTCGAGGATGCATTCGGAATGTATACAACCTGCAAGCTACAGGAACAATTTTCATTCATACCCTTCAACATTTGCTGAGTAAATAATACAACACATAAAGGTATGTTTCAGACACTCCTGAGAAATAAAGAAGTAGAAAACTTGATAACAGAAAAACAGCAGAAGTGATATGTTTATTAGAGACTCAAACTCAGGACCATCCGAACGACAACACTGCCTCTCTACGGAAGTGAATCGTCACTATCCTACCTGCAAACTAGGCACACACGAAAATAGTGCTATCGGGACAGGGGTCATTAGCACGATCCCTCCACGTAACTCCGAATATAGACCTAGGAAAGATCTAGACTAATTTTAGACGCAATCACTGCTGCAGCTTTCCCATTTAACAGGAATTTGACATTTGCTGAAAGAGACTGAGCAACTACGGGTTTTCCCTGAATGCAGTGATGTCTATTCTGACCAATAATAACCAATAATACAAATGAAAATCAAGAATAAATTAAAATGACATTGAAATAAAACAGCTTTGTTTAAACAAATTATTTTAATTACATGAATCCAGCAACTTTTATTAATAATTTTAGAAATGGAGTTGTAAACTAAGACATCATCATCATTACAAAACGTCTGCTCCCTAAGGAGGTTAGGTTTTCAACATAGTCATGGTAAGCCTTTCTGTCCTGTGCTGTACGTTAAAGATCTTTCCATGTCTATTTTTATCTCTTTCATGTCTTGTCTCTAGTTCCCTTCTCCACGTGCTTTTCTTGTGTTTCCGTTTACCTGTCTTACTAGATTCCAGAAGAACTACCTTGTAAAGCTACCAGCAGGTATCAACAAATTTTATGTCTTACTCAACCCAAGCGTTTTCTTCTCACCTTTTGTTATTCTTGCACTTGTCTGGTTTTGTCATCAATTTCGGCGTAGGAAGTTCAACGAAGGAAGTTCTACTTAGGAAGTTCGACGGAGGAAGTTCGGTGTAAGAGGTTCGGTATAGGAAGTTTGACATAGGAAGTTCGACGTAGGAGATCTCGTTATACCATTCATCACCATCATCATGACATTTTAGCTCCCCAACATGCTTTCAGTTTCGGTCGTATAGGGTATACTTGGCGGGGTACCAATGGTAGAGTATGATGGGATGGCCTATGGAACGTTGTCAAGAAGGTCTCCAGAAATAGGCTCGTTGAGAAAGAAAGAGACCTATTCGAGATAAGGGGAAGAATGAGAGAAGGCGAATACTCTCCACTAGATAGTTTTTTCTAATAAATTATGTGGAGTTTCCTGTTTCCTTACAACGTTAACTTCTTCCCTCAGATCTCGATAAAGAAAGAGCCCCCACCTCCCAAATAAAGAATATTACCTATATTTGAATACAGAACGAATGATACACTAAATAACTACGTAATGATCAACGCGGCTATACCGTGTATTGGTTAAGTATGCACACATATATATTAGATTACTGATCGAAAAACATCTCCAGCATCAACATGATTTATACCATAACTTCATCGATTTCACAAAAGCCTTCGATCGAGTCTGGCATGAAGGCTTATGGCAAATAATGAGAAAATTCAATTTTGATACCAACATCATAGATATCATTGAAGCACTATACAAGGACGCAAGCAGTGCTGTTTTTGCAAGCAACGACATTGGAGAATTTTTCAAAACAACTGTAGGAGTTCGCCAGGGATGTATCCTGTCACCAGTGCTCTTTAATATATATCTAGAACATATTATGCAGGAGGCTCTCTACGATTATAAATCAACCATATCGATTGGAGGCCGACCTCTGTGTAATCTACGTTCTCTGTGTAATCTCATATAGTGTTAGTAGAAAGTAAAAAAGAATGATGTTTAAACAGGGGATTAAACCCTCAAACGAATTCTTTCTATTGCCAAGGTGTTTTTCTACCACACCAAACAGTAACTTGTCTAACGAGCCAGGTGTGTTCAAACGATAAGGTAAGGCTAGAAAATATCAAAGGTGATTAAAGTTACACTAAGTAAAAGCCGTCATTGGGAAAGATGACTTTAAAAATTGTGGTGAAGTGGGATGTTATAAATATTTATAGGGGACTTAGTGTACTGTACGTTAGTGTGTGTCTAGGGTATGTGTATGATGAAGTGTAAGTCACAACAACAGACAGATAAACAATTTAATTTAATCCACTACTCTTAACAACACTGTGACACTCACATACATATAACACTCTATGAGAATATCTTAAAGAAGTCACTCGTAACTTTTCAAATAACAATATGTATTCATTACTGGCATGAATGAATATGTGTCCTGATTCAACTACAAGGGAACCAGGAATCACAATCAATTTAAATTACAAGTTATGTACAGAATGTATTTAATATGAATATTGTAGTGACATATATTATTACAAATATTCTATGTGTGTCAGTTGTGTAGTAGTAAAATGAGGTAATACTGGTTTTGTTTTGTTCAAGCTCTGTTGGTATTTGTCATCATGACTTCAATAGTTTGTCTTTTGGGACTAGTATTGGAGATGTTCTCAGTTCCTGATATTAAGACAATTAAATTCCCCTCTGAATGTTATTTTTATAAAGTCATTTCAAGATGAGGGGACATAATGTTGAGCTCAGCTGGCCAAGTTAGCTTATCTGGCGTGATGGCGGCAGGAAAGGACTCCTCTGCTCGAATTCTCCTCTGGGCTCTGGAGACACCTCACTGATAGCTAAAAGGACCAAGGAGTATGCTGTCCGACACTGGATTCAGCAAAGCTCTGACCAGGTGCTGCTCAGTACCATCAAGACCACTGTCCCTGAAATCAAGAAGGATGTACCTTCTACTTCATAACTAACTTATACTCTCTTTTACACTGATCACAATACAGCACAAACATTGAGTTCAGAGCGTTAGGCCAACTATCAGCTTCATTCTGAAGTACTTTATACCAGTATTTACCTCCTTAATGGTTACCACGCCTCTGCAATTCCAGCATTATTTCTTTCTAGTCAATCATCTAGGTGTCAGTGTACTATTTGGCCATTCCATGCCGTTTTACTTCCCTCCGACACCCTCTGTTCAGGCTGGAGCATTATATGCTTTATCTCTTGTTTGCCACTGAACTACACATATATATACAGGCATAAATTAACAATTTACATTCAATTTTCATTAAAAGATACTGAATGGTTCAAGCTTACCACAATTTCATGGAAATAAACACAGATACGTTGATTAGCAATGAATTCTGGCACAATTACTGGCACAAATTTCCATCTGCTTATGTTCCAGGCTTTTATTTTAGCAAAATTGTGAGCTGGCTTCAACGCACTGATGCTTTATCAAGCTTATTTAAACAAGTGGTTTCGAACTAACGCTCCCAAGTGATTATATCCAGCGAGTCTAGCCAATGAGGCCCCGTTTCGACAAGTGTTTGAAAAAATGTTACCTTTCCCCGTTTCCCCTAACAACGAAAGATAGTATTTATAGTCCGACCAATCGTGGTTAGGCTTTCATTTGTTGCGCTCCAATCAATTGGGAGTTTACATGGTAGGCTATTTATGTAACGTAAGGTTTTTTTCAAACACGTTATATAAAAAAAAATTTATGAGCAGAAATGATTCCATGCTGTCAGGCATCCTCACTATTTTATTTTGGGTATAATTTATTAATTCCTGGACTATTTGCGTAACGTTTTACATATTATTTGTCCGCAAGCCCTAAGGAACCCAAATATACCAATTTGAAAGAGCTACGTGGCTGCGTTCAAAATATGTATTTTCTACCTCCTGTTTCGAAGATGTGCTGTCTGGGTACTGTTATGTTTTCAACCGTAAACCCATCTAATGTTGTCTTTCCTAATAAGAGTTTTTTATGATTTATAAACCTAACTCTGGGAAAGGGTAGTGTATTTTATCACTGTCCGTCTGAAAAACAATTAGTGCATGTAGACTTACACGCGTGATGGCAGCATTTGTGTATCGCGCGACGCGTGTTGCATGCGTTCCCGATTTTATTCGCCCCTCTCTCTCTCTATATATATATTTGAGTCCATCTGTTCGTTCGTTTTGGTAACGTAATATAATTAATGTTAGGATTAATTTAGGTCATTACGCAGGGCCTCTCAATGTTTTTCTTAGAAATGCAGCACACGTTTCATTGAAGAAAGCGGGTAATAATACAGTAAGCTTTTACTATCAACGTGAAAGCGTTACAATTTGCAGACGAAGCATAAAACAAGGGGGATTTCGAGTACAGTCATTGTGACAGCACTGTTCTTTACCATTCTTCTTCCTTTATTTATTATATGTATTTATTAGGCTTTATATTTACTTGATAATTTATATATGTGGATTAGAATATTCCACGACAAAAATGACGAAAGAGCAAAACGAGAAAGAAATAAAATAAGAAAAATGATGAAAAATAGTAAAGACGAAAACGATAGGAACACTTTATTACAGTTTCCAACAAACGTTTGCCAAGTCGTCCTGTCTCTTACCGTCAGCTCAAGTTCTTTTCATGACTTCTTCATCCCTCTCATGTCTGTCTTCAGTTCTCTTCTAAATGTGTTTCTTAGTCTACCTCTACTTCTATTACCCTCGGGATTCCATGACAAGAACTGCCTGGTATTGCTATCAAGAGTTTTCCTCAATGTTTGTCCAATCCATATTCCGCGTCTTCTTCTCAGCTCCTGTTCCCCTGGCACTTGTCTGGTTCTTGTCATGTTTCACATCAATGATCCTGTCATGTTTCACATCAAAGATCTTGTCATGTTTCACTTCAATGATCATGTCATGTTTCACATCAATGATCTTGTCATGTTTCACATCAATGATCTTGTCATGTTTCACATCAATGATCTTGTCATGTTTCACATCAATGATCTTGTCATGTTTCACATCAATGATCTTGTCATGTTTCACATCAATGATCTTGTCATGTTTCACATCAATGATCTTGTCATGTTTCACATCAATGATCTTGTCATGTTTCACATCAATGATCTTGTCATGTTTCACATCAATGATCATGTCATGTTTCACATCAATGATCTTGTCATGTTTCACATCAATGATCATGTTATACCACTTCACTCCTTTTATTCTTTGCTAGCACCAATTTATGAAATGATATTGCTGTTTTTTATTGTTTTTGTTGTTTATATATTTCAGAGCCAACAATAGGACTGAATTAACATTTAAATTGAAAATTCTGGTATTTGTTAAACCATTGCATTATTTGTATTCTACGCAAGCATCCATTAATGAAATTCTGTAATTTCCGGTAAAACAACTATAATGACCATGAAGACGTTACAGATTTCCTCACTTATGCCATCTTAAAACAACACGGACCTGTTCACCTTCTAAGATCATTCCAGCACACTCTTTCATCGTACCATTTTCCAACATTCCACTTCGTCATTTGGGGTCTATGAAGCCATCACAATGTCCTGGGAGAAATATACCTTAACTTTTCATCAATAGAAATTGTTGTCATACGCGAGTCCCGTATCTAGCAGCAATCACATTTTTTTTTTCTTTTTAGCATTCTTGATTCATTCTATATGACAGCCGTTAACTTTATGAGAGAAGTAGATGTTGTTATATGAGCATGATGAGAGAGGCATATGACAGGCGTTAACTTTATGAGATAGATGTGGTTATATGAGAATGATGAGATAGGCGTTAACATTATGAGATAAATATATGTGGTTATATGAGAATGATGAGATAGGCGTTAACTTTATGAGATAAATATATGTGGTTATATGAGAATGATGAGAGAGGCATTAACTTTATGAGATAAATAGATGTGGTTATATGAGAATGATGAGAGAGGCGTTAACTTTATGAGATAAATAGATGTGGTTATATGAGAATGATGAGAGAGGCGTTAACTTTATTAGATAACTAGAGGTGGTTATATGAGAATGATGAGAGAGGCATTAACTTTATGAGATAAATAGATGTGGTTATATGAGAATGATGAGAGAGGCGTTAACTTTATGAGATAAATAGATGTGGTTATATGAGAATGATGAGAGAGGCGTTAACTTTGTGAGATAAATAGATGTGGTTATATGAGAATGATGAGAGATGCGTATGATAGGCGTTAACTATATGAGATAAATAGATGTGGTTATATGAGAATGATGAGAGAGGCGTTAACTTTATGAGATAAAAAGATGTGGTTATATGAGAATGATGAGAGAGGCATATGATAGGCGTTAACTATATGAGATAAATAGATGTGGTTATATGAGAATGATGAGAGAGGCGTTAAATTTATGAGATAAATAGATGTGGTTATATGAGAATGATGAGAGAGGCATATGATAGGCGTTAACTATATGAGATAAATAGATGTGGTTATATGAGAATGATGAGAGAGGCGTTAAATTTATGAGATAAATAGATGTGGTTATATGAGAATGAAGAGATAGGCGTTAACTTTATGGGAGAAATAGATGTGGTTATATGAGAATGATGACAGCGGCATATGACAGACGTTAACTTTATGAGAGAAATAGATGTGATTATATGAGAGCGATGAGAGAGGCCTAAGATAGGCTCCAACTTTATACTTACTTTCTTAGTCGTTCCTCTTCTACCATGATGTGTAGAGTTTAGAAGAGAAAGCACCACCAGACTATCCCATCGGCCGTCTTCTTCCTGCTCTGGTTCCATTCTAGTCCTCGGTCCTTCAAAGATTGTCTAATGTTGTCCTCCCAGAGGACTCTGGGTCGTCCTGGGGATCTGATCCCTGGCTCTTAGCCTCCCATACTGGCAGCCGATCTTCTCCCATTCTGCAGACATGGCCAAACCATTTTAGTTGGGTCTGTTCTACTTGTGTCTGCAGGGGTTCGGTTTTATGGCCTTGACGTATCGTCTGGTTGCAGACCATGTCTGTTCTTCTGAAATTTATTACCCCCTTAAATTGTTTCATTGTCCCATTCTATCTAAGCCCCTCTCATATTATCCCTCCCCTCTCTCCCCCTCTCTTACTTTCTGCATATCTCACTTTTTTTTTGTTCCGTTTCCAGTCACTTAACAAAGTTATGAAAGAAACATTGAACACTTCTTCTCATCAGTTCCGCCTCTGAAGAGGCAAAGAAAGAATATGCTTTCTGCTCACTCAGGCATGTCGTATGTGGCTACTAACATGAGGTTGTGCGTGGCGCTTGCAGTCTCATCGTGTAAAAACAATTTGTCACATAGCCCAGCGCTGTAAGAGCGCGTGATGGAGACTTCGGCATCCGCCAAGGTGACCGGATACAGTGGTGGTTCCACACATCATAAAGAGTGGAAGGGTAAAGCATGGTTGACTGTCTTCTTTGCTCAACCCCGCCGCCACACCACAAATTTCATCATATACCAAATCTCTTAGCTCTCTCTCTCTCTCTTTTTATTTTTCTCTCTCTAACATCTTCTTCTGTTTCCTATTACTTCCGTTTAATGTCACCCCAACCTCCGCTCCCCAACAAAAACAAAACAAAACAAAAAAAAAAAACAAACAAACAAACAAACCCACAAACATTTCATTGTCTCCGTCACTTATTTCTCCTTCTTCTCCTCTATCACAAATCCTGTCTAAACTCTGTCTCTCTCTGTCTGTCTCTCTTTCTCTCTGTCTCTTTCTATGTTTCTCTCTCTCTCTCTTTCTCTCTCTCTCTCTCTCTCTCTGTCTCTCTAATGTCATTTAAATATCTTCTTCTTCTTCCATCCTTAGCCATCAACCGGCAAAGCAGTTTGTGGCCAGTACGCCTAGTGGCGTCTTAGGGCAACAACAAATTGATCAATCTATCGCTGTTTCCACCACGCCTAGTGGCGTCTTTGTGGAACAAAAACAGACCAAACAATCTATCATTGTTTCCGTAATCAGATTGGTTGGCAAGCAGGTGATCAGCCCACTGTGCGAAGTTTTTACGGGATGGGGTAAACAGCCCCATGCCCATACCCTCCTTAGTCGCTTTTTACGACATGCGTGGTAGGGTGCAGTGTTACTATTCTTTGCTCCCCTTTCGGCCCCCGGTAACACACGGGTGTTATTTAAATATGTAATGTCTTTATTGCTTTTCCTTTACCTCTCTCTGTCTCTTTCTATGTTTTTCTCTCTCTCTCTCTCTCTCTCTCTCTCTCTCTCTCTCTCTCTCTCTCTCTCTCTCTCTCTCTCTCTCTCTCTCTCTCTCTCTCTCTCTCTAATTTAATTTAAATATTTAATGTCTTTATTGCTTTTCCTTTCCGTCTCTCTTTCTCTCTCTCTCTCTCTCTCTCTCTCTGTAATTTAATTTAAATTTGTAACTGCTTTATTGCTTCCTCTGTCTCTCTCTTTTTCTCTCTCTTCCTCTCTCGAACTTTGTGTGCATGTTTGTGTGTGTGTATGTGAATGTATGTGTGTGTAATTGAGAACTGATTGTAATGATATTATTGGTTTCTTATTGTGTCATGTTAATAATTTATTCGTGACAAGAGGTCATCTCACACCTAAGGGTCTTTTATATGTGGACATGCGCCCTAATATAACCGACTAGGTTGAATCGCCAAAACGAGGCAAAACTTCATTTAAAAAAAAAAAAGTATTTGTGAAAAAAAAAAAAAAAAAACAACTTTGAGAATTTTAATATTACACGACAGAAATGTAAAAAAAGACATAATATCCATTTCTTTACCCTGGTGAAACAAAAGATTTCGTTCGTTCGTTCGTTTATTCTCCATTTCTCTCTAACTCACCTACTTGTACTGTTTCCTGTCACTTCTGCTTACTGTCAATCCCCCCCTCCCCCCCCCCAAAAAAAAGGCAAAGAAACAAAGGCAAACAATAAAAACAACACTCGCACGCACACACACACACACACACACACAAACCACAAAAAAACCACACACACACACGTACTCTCTTTCTCACACACAAGTTCTCTCTTTCTCACGCACACATTTCATTTTATCAGTGTCTGTCCTCCTCACTCATTTCTCACAGTAAATTTACTTTCCGCTCGTCATTGCTGTCCCATAGTCCGTCTCTCTCATCACACATACTCGCACGCGCACCCATATACATATATATACACACACACACGCACACACACACACATAAACATATACTTAGATACATTCACACAAGATTTACTTCTAAATCCTTACTAATCTCGTCTTCTCCCACCGTAATTCAACCCCCTTCTATCTCTTAAATCTTTCATTACGCCTTTGGTTTACTGAGGATACACTACACCGTGGGGGAGGCCGGCAATAAACGGGAGAATTCAGGGGGCAAAATGCACCAGGTCACCTTCTCCAGTAATGGAGAACGTAGCCTTAAGAGTTACACATGCAGAAGCTAGTCTTTGCTCTCTGCGCTCAGGAACGAGCAGGTCGGGGTGGGGAGAAGGGAGGATGAAGGTATGCTGGTTAGGTTACTCTCTTCCGGTACACTTTAGTTAGTCTTTTCTCTCACTCAACTTCCGTGCATTTTATTTATTTATTGTTATGCATACGAGAGCGGATGTTATCTATCTATCTATCTATCTATCTATCTATCTATCTATCTATCTATCTATCTATCTATCTATCTATCTATCTATCTATCTATCTATCTATCTATCCGTCTGTCTGTCTCTGTCTGACTGGCTGGCTGGCTAGCTAGCTAGCTGTCTGTCTGTCTGTCTACCTACCTACCTTCCTACCTATCTATCTATCTATCTATCTATCTATCTATCTATCTATCTATCTATCTATCTATCTATCTATCTATCTATCTATCTATCTATCTATCTATCTATCTATCTATCCATCCATCCATCCATCCATCCATCCATCCATCCATCCATCCATCCATCTATCTATCTATCTATCTATCTATCTATCTATCTATCTATCTATCTATCTATCTATATGTCTGTCTGTCTGTCTGACTGTCCTGTCTGACTGTCTGTCTGTCTGTCTGTCTATCTGTCTGTCTATATTTCTGGCGGCCTAACAGCCTATATTTCTATCTGGTTATCTGTCTGTCTATCAATTTCAGCAGGTAGAAATCTTGCACCAGTCATAACATGGGATAAAAAAGATGAATTTGTGTGCTAATTAAATTAATGTGGAAGCAGTCTTGAGAAATTTATTACACGGGAAATGTTTTTGTGTATTAAGTCTGTTAGGAGCTAATTTTTTAAGTCAATTAGGAATGAATTTCCGTTAAATCAGTTATGCACTAATTTTCGTTAATTCAGTTATGCACTAATTTCCGTTAAATCAGTTATGCACTAATTTCCGTTAAATCAGTTATGCACTAATTTCCGTTAAATCAGTTATGCACTAATTTCCGTTAAATCGGTTATGCACTAATTTCCGTTAAATCAGTTATGCACTAATTTCCGTTAAATCGGTTATGCACTAATTTTCGTTAAATCAGTTATGCACAAATTTCCGTTAAATCAGTTATGCACTAATTTTCGTTAAATCAGTTATGCACTAATTTCCGTTAAATCAGTTATGCACTAATTTCCGTTAAATCAGTTATGCACTAATTTCCGTTAAATCAGTTATGCACTAATTTCCGTTAAATCAGTTATGCACTAATTTCCGTTAAATCAGTTTTGCACTAATTTCCGTTAAATCAGTTATGCACTAATTTTCGTTAAATCAGTTATGCACTAATTTCCGTTAAATCAGTTATGCACTAATTTCCGTTAAATCAGTTATGCACTAATTTCCGTTAAATCAGTTATGCACTAATTTCCGTTAAATCAGTTATGCACTAATTTCCGTTAAATCAGTTATGCACTAATTTTCGTTAAATCAGTTATGCACTAATTTCCGTTAAATCAGTTATGCAACAATTTCTGTTAAATCAGTTATGCACTAATTTCCGTTAAATCAGTTATGCACTAATTTTCGTTAAATCAGTTATGCACTAATTTTCGTTAAATCAGTTATGCACAAATTTCCGTTAAATCAGTTATGCACTAATTTCCGTTAAATCAGTTATGCACTAATTTCCGTTAAATCAGTTATGCACTAATTTTCGTTAAATCAGTTATGCACTAATTTCCGTTAAATCAGTTATGCACTAATTTTCGTTAAATCAGTTATGCACTAATTTCCGTTAAATCAGTTATGCACTAATTTTCGTTAAATCAGTTATGCACTAATTTCCGTTAAATCAGTTATGCACTAATTTTCGTTAAATCAGTTATGCACTAATTTCCGTTAAATCAGTTATGCACTAATTTCCGTTAAATCAGTTATGCACTAATTTTCGTTAAATCAGTTATGCACTAATTTCCGTTAAATCAGTTATGCACTAATTTCCGTTAAATCAGTTATGCACTAATTTCCGTTAAATCAGTTATGCACTAATTTCCGTAAGGTAACCGAGGAAGTGACTGCCGATTATTTTCGAAGGTCATTTATCGACTTATTAAATGAGGTTGTCAACCTCATTATGTAAAAGAAATTGCTACAGAAACCACATTTACAAGAACATGTTAATGCTTGGGTCCAGGCTTCCTGCAAGGGAACCACCTGCAATGGTCGTTGCGTGGTTCATAGGGAGCAAACAGGATTCTGATGATGATCAATTAGGGACTACTTTTCGTAAGTTAGGGACTACTTTTCGTAAGTCAGTTAGGGACTACTTTTCGTAAGTTAGGGACTACTTTTCGTAAGTTAGTTAAGGACTAATTTTCGGAAGTCAGTTAGGACTAGTTTTCGAAATTCAGATAGGAACTTATTTTCGATCATAAGTTAAGAACTAATGTTTTGTAAGTCAGTTAAGAACTAGTGTTTTGTAAGTCAGTTAAGAACTAATGTTTTGTAAGTCAGTTAGGGACTAATGTTTTGTAAGTCCGTTAGGAACTAATGTTTTGTAAGTCAGTTAAGAACTAATGTTTTGTAAGTCAGTTAGGGACTGATGTTTTGTAAGTCCGTTAGGAACTAATGTTTTGTAAGTCAGTTAAGAACTAATGTTTTGTAAGTCAGTTAAGAACTAATGTTTTGTAAGTCAGTTAAGAACTAATGTTTTGTAAGTCAGTTAGGGACTAATGTTTTGTAAGTCCGTTAGGAACTAATGTTTTGTAAGTCAGTTAAGAACTAATGTTTTGTAAGTCAGTTAGGGACTAATGTTTTGTAAGTCCGTTAGGAACTAATGTTTTGTAAGTCAGTTAAGAACTAATGTTTTGTAAGTCAGTTAAGAACTAATGTTTTGTAAGTCAGTTAAGAACTAATGTTTTGTAAGTCAGTTAAGAACTAATGTTTTGTAAGTCAGTTAAGAACTAATGTTTTGTAAGTCAGTTAGGGGCTAATGTTTTGTAAGTCAGTTAAGAACTAATGTTTTGTAAGTCAGTTAGGGACTAATTTTCGTAAGTCAGTTAGGGACTAATTTTCGTACGTCAGTTAGGGACTAATTTTCGTAAGTCAGTTAGGGACCACTTGTTGTTCCCTTGGGGCGAGGAGAAGGCGGAGGGGGAAGATGGTCTCTGACGAGACAATGAAAAAAAAAAATATCAGCTACTTTAGACAAGTTGTAAGAGATGACAAACATAAAGTAATGCAAGCGGCTGTCAACCACATTATTAATATATATATAAAATCTCAGCGTTTTCGGTCACAACATAACGCTAAATGATGCAACTTTGGTTGAATGTTAGACATTAATTGTACTGTGTATTTTATATGTACTCTCCCGAAAATAGTAATACTTAAAAAAGAAGAATGCACAAATGACGGTGTGCACAAAAATATATTTATAGAATGTGTGATCCCGTATACACACATTGGGATCCTCGCTGCTGCTACGTAGTTCATGTACTGTGGTGATGCATAGTGGTTTAAAAAAAATACTTTTGAATAAGTAATATTGCCGTTAGGTATTGGTGCTTTTGAATGTAATTCCCGTCTTATGACGGGCTGTGACACTAATAAACAAGATTGTGCGACCAAAACCATCTCAGTAAGAGCGCATGATATCTTTGGTGAAGGCTTCTTGCAAGCTAATTAGCTGAAGTACTGGTTCCATCTTCAAAAAGGAGCGAAAAAAGGGAAATGATGATGATCTAGTGACTAATTTTAGTAATTAAATCCGATTGGCAGAGTGGGTAGAGCGTTAGCTTCTCGAGAAAAAGGTACTGGGTTCGTTAACGCTTCAGTCTACATGGCCGTAAATGAGTATGTGACTGTTCTTGATTAGGGAAGATAAAGGCAGCAAGGAAAGACACTGGTCACCCCCACTTCTCAAAGCTGCACCTAGTATAGAGAAATCTTTAACACTTCGCTCCCGTACGGCTGTATCTGCTATGGAACTACCTCCTTTAATAAGTAAGTCAAGTGGGAACTAAATCTCGTTAGATTAGCCTGTCAATCTATGGAGCGTATGTGTGCAGGACCTTAGATTAGCCTGTCAATCTATGGAGCGTATGTGTGCAGGACCTTAGATTAGCCTGTCAATCTATGGAGCGTATGTGTGCAGGACCTTAGATTAGCCTTCCAATCTATGGAGCGTATGTGTGCAGGACCTTAGATTAGCCTTCCAATCTATGGAGCGTATGTGTGCAGGACCTTAGATTAGCCTTCCAATCTATGGAGCGTATGTGTGCAGGACCTTAGATTAGCCTGTCAATCTATGGAGCGTATGTGTGCAGGACCTTAGATTAGCCTGTCAATCTATGGAGCGTATGTGTGCAGGACCTTAGATTAGCCTGTCGATCTATGGAGCGTATATGTGCAGGACCTTAGATTAGCCTGTCAATCTATGGAGCGTATGTGTGCAGGACCTTAGATTAGCATGTCGATCTATGGAGCGTATGTGTGCAGGACCTTAGATTAGCCTGTCAATCTATGGAGCGTATGTGTGCAGGACCTTAGATTAGCCTGTCAATCTATGGAGCGTATGTGTGCAGGACCTTAGATAGGACACTGACAGGACATCCACGACTATAGATTCACCTTCTGGATCGCCTCCTGGAGGTTGCAGACAGCAGGGCAAGGTGACATAATTTGACTGACGTAGGAATGTTTCTGGTCATGATAGAAGAAGCAATATTTAATGTTATGCGGGAAAAATTAAGAGTTCAGATTAAAAAAACAAAACAAAAACAACAACAAAACTGATGTAGTTTCAAAACTGAATCTATTAGAAACATTAATGGATTCATTGAAAAGCCAGCCTGTAGATAGGATTAGCCATCATTCAAAAGCCAGCCTGTAGATAGGGTTACCCAATCAGATACAGACATCTCGTTATCGGCAAAGATGTGTCTGTCCCTTGAGACATTGACGCCAGATTTGCTCAGATTAAATAGCTGGTCTCAAAGTGGTATTCAAGTGAACTTAGCAAATTGTCGCTTGAAAACTATATATAACAGGTAGGGTAAAAGATAAAAGGTAAGGTAAAGGATCCTGTTACACGCCCATAGTGGCATATTGGGAATATGGTATTAGGCTCATATTTTTTTGACCATCGGCACACTAGGGGTGATGTGGTCAGCATCACGCCGGCGTGGGTGGTTTAGTGGTTAGAAAGTTTAGAAGTTGTTAGAACAGTCCTTCAATTTTTATAAGTGTATTCCCATAGAGTTGTTGTGTTCTGCTTGTGATCTCCGATCAAATAGCCTAGTAACAGTGCAACTCTGGAAAAAATATATGAGTATATGAGTGTTTTCTCGTATTGTTTCTTCTTCTTCTTCCGTCCTTAGCCAACGACCGGCAAAGCAGTCAGTGGTCATTACGCCTAGTGGCGTCTTAAGGGCAACAGCGAATAGATTTTCTTTGCCGTTGTTCCCATCACGCCTAATGGCGTCTTTAGGGCAACGACAAATCAATCCATTTGTCGTTGTTTCCGTAATCAAAGTGACTGGCAAACGGGTGATCAGCCCGTTGGGTCGTATTGTTTGTTTCCCACTTAATTCTCACTTTCTTTCGCTTCTGCTTTTTGTTTGTCTGTCCCTGACGAAGGCCTTGTGGCCGCAACGTAGGTTTTTTTTTCTTGTTCTTTCCCTAGTAAGACGTATTACCATTTGTTTGTTTGTTTTGTGTTTTTTTTTTCATTCTACTGGAAAAAATATATTGTAGACATCTTAAACCAAATAACTGATCGCTCAACCGTTGAAAACCGGGAATCTATTGAGTATATGTGGAGTACTTGGGTTCTGAGCTACTGGTGTAATGTTTAAAAATATGTTCAGAGACCAGTAACATTTGATAATCATCACTGCAGGTACATACTTTCATAAAAACGTGATTGCAAAGAACAGAAGCATTGAAACAGCTGACGAAATTATCAATGTGGAACTAACTTCCAGTAGTTCAATGCTCCGTTTGCAGCCAATAGCACAATGATGATCATGAATAACCGTCCAGTGTGTTCCGGTGTTGATATTTACTGCTGTGTAGAGCGACCGTCAGTAGATTTGATGAGTCGCGGCTGTCAGTCACATAACAACCTTGCACGAGGAGATCATATAAGCTAACGATACGGTTATTAGCCAGCCATCATGAACAGAGAGAAAGACAGAGCGAGAGAAAGAGAGAGAGAGGAAGTGATAATGTACAAGGACAGTTAACTCTAGCAACAACAAAGTAACTATGGCAGCATATATACAAGAGATGTCATCAACATCCGGTTTGCTGTACTTCAAGCCCTTTTATTAAATAAGATAAAGGTAGTCCTATAGCATATACTGTCGTGGGGAATGAAGTGTTAGAGACTTATTTTATTCTAGGTCTCAGCTGTAAGACTTGGGGGTGACAAGTTCCCATCCTCGCTGTCTTTGTCGTGAGGTGAATGAAAAAGAAAAGAAAGACAAAGACTGACAATTTAGTTCAGTGCAGAAGTGGTAGGACAGACTAGCTCACAGGGTGTGAGGGTTGAGTGACATACAACAACCAAGATAACTGGTTACTTAAGAGACCTCGATCTTTGTTTTCACCTCCACAATTTTTTAGAAGTAGCCACACACTCTCTCTGTTTTTTCTGATCAGACAGATAGAGAGGAAAAATAAAAGATTGGGAAAACTGTATGTCTGGTATCTATCTTTTGTATCGATTTATTAAAGATCAAACCGTTTAAATCAAGAAAAAAGTGTAAACATTTATTAAGTTATTTATGAATGCAAGTTCTGAATGGGGGGGAGGGTGGGGGGGGGGGGGGTGGGGGGGGGGGGGGGGGGGGGGGGGGGGGGGTGAGACCAAGCATGGCATCACATATGAAAACAACAATTTGCTTTATAAAAAGAGAAAACAAAAATTGAACAAACAGTACACATTGAAACATCCTTTTTGGGGATGCGTAGATGGCAGGGAGGACAGTGTGATTCGCTTGCATAGTGTGGTGTGTTTTGATGTTAAGAAGAATGGCGTGCATATAGTTGTACTTGAGTGAGGTCAACTGTGAAGGTCTCTGAGGTAAACAATGAGCAACTGTATTACAGAGTACCTTCCTTGTTACCACATTACGATCTCACTCTAAGTTATATTCTTTTTTTGACTAGCGTGACTGAAAGCTACATAAAGTGTCTAGGGTATTGTAAGAGTGTTCTAAAGAATCTCAATACAAAACATATACAAACTTATACTAAGTACTATGATAAACTCAACTAACTCCAGCTGTTAAATTTTATATTTAAATATATCTTTTGTTAAACTTTATTGGTCCTGAGCCTAAAGTTGTTTTGGTCAGGACTACAGTCAATGAGAATCAATTTAGATGGATAGATATATTTACAAATATATATAAAGATATTTACACACAACAGACAATATGTCTATAGCACATTGTTATAAATGTTCACTCTGATGTTATTTACTCTTTTTAAATACTAGTACAGGGAAGCAGGTTGAGGTTTGTCATCATCCCACTGTCTTTTGTTTCACTATGATTGTTTATTTTATTATTTGGAGTAACGCTTTGTCTACACAGGAGATTGTTCTTTATTTGTGATAAGTTGTCCCAGGCCAGATATTGCACTTATCTGTTGCCTGGAATCACAGCAGTTGTAGTCGGTTTGGCCAAACACTTCAGTCTCCTCTGGACTTGAACTTCTTTAATACAAGCAGGTGCCAGTGACTCTTTGAAATCGTGCAGACTTCTTCAATGAGCGAGTACTAGCACCAGACAAGTGCCAGCAAGAACCCCTGTCGATGCAAGTTATGGTTCTGTCTTAATACCAAACTAATTCCTCCTAATTTACATGTAAACATATAGTCAATACAAAAGAACATGGTCAGCTCTCTCTGACAACCCTGCTTCTCCCCTTTAGTTTGATGGAACAAATGGTACCAGTTTTCTTTTTCTCTTCCCTAATGGATGCTACGCCTCTGTCATTCCTGCAGTAATCTTTTCCATGCAATAAGATAGGTGTAATGTTCCTGCATGACCATCATATATATAGTCCTGTAGTTCTAAACTTCTTAGATAGTCCCTTATATGATGGATCAACATCTAGGCCATGCCTAAGTCTGCTATGGAACCATTTAATTACAATCTTTTTTCATAGCCTTTTCTTACACACAAACCTTTGTTTAATGAAAAGTCAATAAAATCAATCTTACCACATATCAAGGAAATATAAACAAGTAACGATGAATTAGGCAATCGATTATAGCACACTTTCGTCACTGCCTCTGTTCAGACTGCTTTCAGATGGTAGTATTATTAATAAAAAGCACAAGTCTGCTCATCGCTGCTTGCTCCTCTGAATATTATGAAAAATGGCAGCGAACATCCTACTATTCCTATCATGTAAAAAGCTTTGGCCAATGAGACCAAGTATCTCTTTTTTTTGAATGAATTTTTTTTTTTAAATATCTCAAACCACTATGCGTTACTACTACCAACTAGATTTGTATATTAGGTCAGCCAATAATATTTCGGCTTCCTTCAAATTTCATCCAATCCCTTTCATCGTACTATCTTAGCCTTTCTGTCACCTAATTTTTTTTCCAAAAAAATATGCTATCCAATCTAAGCAGATATGACTTGACCTGACAGTATCTCCGATTCTCTATGTTTTATTACCAATATTTGATTATCTAATGGACTATTTAGATAACTAACAACATATTCTTGGTCAGTAAGTCTTCAGGTACACGAATATATGATTTTTATGGGGCTAAGTGGCTTGGTTCAAAATTCTATCTTTTTTTCTGTTAGCCGTTTATTTTTAAACTACCTCCTGTTCAATTCTTTTTCCATGTACTTTCAAGCTAAATACGAGAGTTTATGTCATTCGCAATAAGAGCTAAGCGTGTTTTCCTGATCGTAGTGTCCACATTTTCTAACGTTACATCGTATTTTTGAAAACCGCCTAAGGGCAATACTAGCAAGTTGGTTTTATTTTTAGAAACAATGTGAGACGTGATTTGCGTTGGTTATCTATCCGTGCCCCTCCCGTCCACAATGTATTTTAGGCAAATACTTAGTTGACCTAGGGAAGTGTTACGTTTGTCGTCAAGGACGAATTTGAAAATTTGGGTACCCTTTTTGTTCGGCTAATGTGTTATCAAATAATAAGCTGAAGGCGTAGGCGACACCAACATTGAAAATTTGTAGTACTATCCTATCTTTGACTTTATGCACTATACTGTTATATTCTAATTTAGATATTGTATTTAGAAGTTCCAACGGGCTGATCACCCGTTTGCCAGTCACTTCGATTACGGAAACAACAGCAAATTGGTTGATTTGCCGTTGCCCTAAAGACGCCACTAGGCGTGATGGGAAACAATGGCAAAGAAAACCTATCTGCTGTTGCCCTAAGACGCCACTAGGCGTAATGGCCACTGACTGCTTTGACGGTCGGTAGCGACAAGAACAAGGAACTGTCACTGGAGTTGGCAGCGAAGGTTGATCTTCCGAGAAGATGAACAACAACAAGTCCAATCCAATAATGTAATCCGCTGTGAAAATGACTACTATCTTAGCTGACTGAAATAACTGTTTCATCAGTTCGTTCATTCATCAGTTCATTCATTCATTCATTCGTTCATCCATCAGTTCATTCATACATTCGTTCATCCATCAGTTCATACATTCATTCATCCATCAACTCCTTCAGTCATTCACTCATTCATTCGTTCGTTCATTCATCAGTTCATTCATTCATTCCTTAATTCCTTCATTCATTAATTCATTCATTCATTCATTAACTCAATTATTCATTCATTTATTCACTCAGTTATCCATCATATTCATTCATTCACTCAGTTATCCATCATATTCATTCATTCACTCAGTTATCCATCATATTCATTCATTCACTCAGTTATCCATCATATTCATTCATTCACTCAGTTATCCATCATATTCATTCATTCATTCACTCAGTTATCCATCATATTCATTCATTCACTCAGTTATCCATCATATTCATTCATTCACTCAGTTATCCATCATATTCATTCATTCACTCAGTTATCCATCATATTCATTCATTCACTCATTTATCCGTCATATTCATTCATTCACTCAGTTATCCGTCATATTCATTCATTCACTCAGTTATCCATCATATTCATTCATTCACTCAGTTATCCATCATATTCATTCATTCACTCAGTTATCCATCATATTCATTCATTCACTCAGTTATCCATCATATTCATTCATTCACTCAGTTATCCATCATATTCATTCATTCACTCACTTATCCATCAATTAATTCATTCCTTCGTTCATCAACTCATTCATTCATTAATTCCTTCATTCATTCATTAACTCAATTATTCATTCATTCATTCACTCAATTATCCATCATATTCATTCATTCATTCACTCATTTATCCATCAGTTCATTCATTCATTCACGTATTTATCCATCAATTAATTCATTCTTTCGTTCATCAATTCATTCATTCATTAATCAATTAATTCAATTATCCAAACAATCATCCCTTTACTCATCCATTCATTCATTCATCAATTCATTCATTCACCGTGCAGCACAAGTGAACACATACGCGCCAAACTTTCCTGCCCATCGCTGTCCGTCCACATTGTCTGTCCATGTCTTCCTTGTCCTCTTCATATTTATGTCTAATTCCTTTACCATCTTGTTTTTTTCTCTCTGCCTCTGTCCCTTAAGGTAAAAGTTACCCCATAGCACATACTGCCGCAGTGAAGTGAAGTGTTAGAGACTTCAACATATTAGGTCCTGCTGTATGAAGTGCCGTGACCAGTTCCCTTTCTCGCTGCTTTTGCCTTCCTAACAAGAGCACAGTCAGGTGCCCATTTACAACAGAATTGACAGGAACATGACACTGCCTGGTTTCGAATCCGGAGCCAGGTAACCGTGCCGCGAGAGGAAAGAGATCTAACTATTTAGCCAACACGCTCTGCAAACCCTTGGCAGAAAAACAAAATTGGGTCGACAAGATGCCCGAGCGACAGAAAGAGAATAAATGGATGTTATTAAGGAAATCCTGATAAAACATAGCGAAATAAATATTGTCCAAACTCCGCTTCTTGTAACATTAACGTCCTCTCACACTTCGTATCCTCCTCACGTTTTTTCTGGCTGTCTATATATTTAGTGAGTTCTTTGTTTTGTTTTAAAGTTTGATGCGAGAAAGAAACATTTAATACAAGATTGTAATCTCATACTTTGCAATCTCATCACTGTTTTCTGTCTATCTGTCTATATTACTGACTGCAACGATTATAGGTAAAGGTACGATACTGTTACACGCCAGTAGTAGAGTATGCGCAAAACGGTTAGTATTCAGGAGGCGCACAGGAGGCGCGCCAGGAGGCGCGTGACTTTTATATAGCAAAAACGCCAGGAGGCGCGTGACTTTTATATAAGCGCATTCAGGAGGAGAGGAGGAGGCGCAAGATGGCGGACTTGAGATAACAAGGGGGAGATAAGTAGGTTGTTGTATTGCATGACTTTTTATATAAGGAAAATGTGGCAAGATGGCGGACTTGAGATAACAAGAAGAGGGTATATTGGGCATGATGGCGGACTTGAGATAACAAGAAGAGGATATTTTTAGAGGTTTTTTTAGATAACGATATATATTTAGACAAATATATTTAGATAACAAGAAGACGATAACAAGAAGAGGATATATATTTAGACTTTTAGACAATAGGAAGATATATATTTAGACATATATTTACATAACAGTTATACGTTATATTTAGATATTTATATTTTACAACAGTTAGACGAACAGTTATACAAACAGTTATACAAACAGTTAGACGGTATATTTAGACAACAGTTAGACATATATTGAGACATACGAACAGTTAGACAAACAACAGACGATATAGGTAACAAAAAGGCGTTTTAGTTAATATAGTTTTTATTTTATATTCAATAGTGTTTTGTAGTATCAAAACATATATGGCAATATATAGTATTTTTTAACATAATACATTGTGCGGTAATTTTTTATCAAATGAATGTACAATAATTATATAGGAAAGACAGTTTGTATATGATATCATTATCAAACATTGATATTATCACATATGAATGTACTGTTATACATATAGTAGTGGTGTTTTGTTACAAAATATACATTTTCACAGATTTATTTACAATATCACAGCTGCAGGCCAGACCTTGAGGGGTGTCGTCACATTGTCGTAAGAAATAGAGGTGTCTGTGTATTGTGTGTACATAGTGGAAGACAGTTTAGATGTTGAGGGGTGATGTGGTGACGTTGTCGGGATGCACCTGTCGTTTTATGTAAGAGTAAGAAAGGGCGTTGCGGTGTTGTTCGTATGTGTAGATGGAGGATTTGTGTGCTCTGAATCCGATATTTTTCCCACCCTGTGCTTGTTGTGTGTTGAGGACGTCTAAGAAAGTGTGTTTGTCTACTTTGTTGTGGTGTTTGTTCAAGCCTTTGGTGGTTGTTTTGTCGTAGTCGCCAAAACAGTGATACGTCTTGCTACAGAGGGAAACCATCCCCCTGCCTTCGTATTCTAATTTAAAAAGGCCCGGTGTCCGCTTGTCGAATAATATTTGTTCTCGGCATTTCTGACAAAGGGCGCGCGTTTTACCCTCGCTAGCTACAAAGTCGGGTCTATGGTCGGGGCATACTTCGGCGGGGAACCACTGGTGGTAGGAGCTATAAAATTCTCGTCGCATAGCGGGCTTAACAACGTCCGCTAGGTTATTCGCGCTAAGGGCCAAGTAAAGGCTGTCTGTATCCGTCTCGCACAACTGAAAATCTGACCTATCTACAAATTTATCTAGACAGTCGTAGTAAAATTCTAACATGCGTAATTTAGCGTATTGGTAGACGAAAAATCCTATCTGAACGGGGAGGTCCCAACATATAGTTTGTTTAAGTTTTTCTACCTCGAATATGTCGTCCGTCACTAACGTCATTTTCCTAAAGCGGGGTGAGTTTATTTGATCAGAGGTACCCTCTCCCATCGTGTACGAGACATCCACGTGCTTCGCCTTATTGGTTAATGTCTTGCCGTAGGCCGCGTTACCTAGCAGTTTCATGGTCTCGCTGGTTATGGCGTAGGCAGGATCAGTATCACCCTGTCGACGCGCGTTCGAAACAGTGTCCCCAAACCGTTTGAAACACGTCACGGGTGTATACTCAAGCACCTGGTAGATACAGGTGACTTCTAAGCCTTTGATTAAGTACCAGCGAAGCAGAGGTGTTGTCAACAGAATTTTCTTGCCCACATAGGGAGGATCAACGTCCGTCTGGGGGTAGTCAGGAGTTTATGTTTCTCGGCGTATTCCCGCATGAAAGGCCCAATATCTTCCCTTGTGACGTCAACATTCTTAAAAATGGGCGTCATCTCAGAGAACTGTTCTTTTAAAGAGTCGGGGACATGGATGTCACACTCGACTAGACCAAACAAGGTCTCGTCTAGCACCGAGGCGAGAATATTTTCTTTTGTCAGGGGGTACCGACATTTGGTGTAAGATGGTTTCTGGGTAGGGAAGGTGGCGTTCAGAAAACGACGGACGTGGAACTGGTAGGCGGTACGAGAGTATTTCTCCCAACCGTCTACCCTAATGCATATATCACCCAACGCCTTCTCACACCCGTTAAACTGGGTTTTTAAGGTCACTTTATTTTGGTGGGAGACCCAAGCCAAATAATCGCGGCACTGCACGGTATATTTGTGAAGTTTGTGGTGCTTGAAACCATCCTCCCTGTACCGTCTAACGGGAAAGTCAGTGGGCATTTTCTGCATTAACGCCCACAAATAAAGGGCGTTGGCATCAAAACCTTTAATGGATTGAACCGTTTGCCACCTCTAATGCGGGTTTTGCCTTGCTCGTGGAACCTGTGAAAAATAATTGAGGGTCTCCCGACGATGTTTTGGCGCAAGATGTTATGCAAATCTGCCTCCTGCTTCGAGCATAAAGAAAACATGACGTTGGATGGGAGGGTTTTGAAGAGGTACTTTAACGTGACACCGGGCACGGAGATCGCGTCTTTAAACATGTCTACACCTAGGTGTGCGTAAAAACTAACTTGTCGGTCTAACGCTGCCAGGAAGGGGACCACGTCTTTATTGTTATACCACGTCAGAAAGTCGCGTAACGTGGTCATGTGGTTCTCGGCCCACACCTTCTGGCACTCGGCGTACTCGTCGACGGAAATGTTAGTGTTCTTAAAGGCGGAAAAAATGCCGAGTGGGGTGGTAACGCCGTCTCGTCTAACTTTGCTAAATCTGTTATGTACTCGTAACAAAAATATCCTTTGGTTTCTTTAACGTTGTACGCCGCGAGATATTTGCTATAACTAAAACCGGGGGCTAAGTAGTTGACTATATCTAAAAACTTTAACTCGCTAGTGGCAATACACATAAAATTATTGTTTCGCTTGACTAAAAATTTGAAGTCTTCCCCCATGAAATATTTGATTAGGTACGGTTTGATTACGTTCACGTCGTACTTGCCCGAATTGAAACCTAATACGGGTAGCTGCCCCAAATAACCCTCTATTCTAGCAAGGAGCCCGTCTGAATTACCGATCGTCTCTAAAGCCTCGAGTTGCATGCAAACACCGTCAAAATACGCACGCAGAATCTCATAAGAGGCCGCGGCTATTTTGAGCAGATGGTCAGCCATCGTATTGACCAACTCCTGTGGATCACCCTTTGTGATAAAATACACGGGGGCTTCAAAACCGGGGACGTTAGAAGCCACCGAACACAACAGGGGCACGTGTTTGGCCGTGTAGGTAGTGGCATTACCACTGGGCACTACAGTGTTCTAAAAAAAACACTCATAGTCAAACGTGGCTTTATAAGGGAAGACGAATTTTGTGTCTACATCTATACCCTCCTCCTCGATTAATTCCCAAATGGTCTCTGGGGGATTATACACACCACCTCTAAATGTTTCTCTTCGCTTAGAGCCGGTACAGCGCTTTTCATGGCGCTCCATATCCCTATAAATCTTCCACAACTTACCGCAATCGGGACACGAAAAAGAGTTACTGGCCCTATCGATATCTGCTATGTACATAAAATGGTTCTTAAACATTAAAAGACGCAACGTATCTTTAAAAGTGTCACTACCTCTAAGTTTGGGGTCAGGGTCTGCGCGTCGTCAAATTCAAAAATGTCAATATTTACGTTAAAACATTTTTCTAATTGGGGCATATCGATTAAACTAACTCCGGGGAAATCGATGAGGGACGTAAGTCCCTGCTGTGTTTGCCACTGTTCGACTAGCCGGCGCGTCAGTTTTCTAACATCTGTAACGGCACCACCCCTAAAAACGGCTAGACATCTAAAAAAGCAAAAGTTATCACTGTATGGTTTGGAGTTTGAATCGTGTTGTAGTGTATGGATGTGGTGATTGTCCGTGATGAAAGAGGGAATGTCTTGTAAGCAGCAGCCAATAGGAAAGTCTTGAATGTGATATAGATAGAAAGAAGTTGCTGGAATGGCTTCGACAAAATATTTTGTGTTTGGTCTGTTTAACTGTGCTTGTGTGACAATATTGCTGTCGTGTAACTGTGAGAGAAAAGCTTTGAAATCTGTAATGTTGTTGACTAGGTGGGGTTGATCTAAGACGACTGCATTGTTATGGGAAGAGTGAAATAATCTTAATTCGTTTGTTTCTCTGTGGCGTAAGATGATGTGGAAACTGTAGTTTATTTTGAAGCGTTTTGTTTGTTGTGTGAAGACAGGGAGCAAGAGACGGTCCCAGTCCATATTTTGTGTTGGTCTGTGGAAAAAATGAATGTGGATAGATATTTATGTTTATTGGAGTGTGTTTTGATGGCTGGCCAGTTGTCGATGTAGACTTGTCTTATGTCAGCCTGTAAGTCTTGTAAACTGTCTTCTTCAGTGGGCAGACGTGGTTTTTTGATATGGGACTGGTGGGTATTGATCATGGGGCGTTTTTTGGTCTGGCCTGTTTTTGGTGGTTGAGATGGGATGGGATTTGACGTGGGTCCTGTATGTGGGGTGGAAGTTGTTGCTGTTCTCATCGAGTCTGTGGTCCCTGCTGCAGCAGATGATGTCTTTGTGCCTGATACTGTCTCTTGGTGCGTCGATCTTGATGATGAGTCTGTTGTGGTACCTGCTGGTGATGTCTGTTGGTGCGCTGTTGTGGGGGTTGATGATTCGGCGCCTGGTGTGGCACCTGATGTTGGTGCTGTGGGATATGAGGTCGAAAGTTGGTTAGGGGTGGGGTGTATTTGTGTTATATGGGTCTGTAAATTATCACCTCGGGTAAATTGTTTACCACAAATGTTACAAGAAAACAGAGGGGTTGAGTGCACTGTTTTCCTGTGACGTGCTAAATTGTCAAGGCGGGTAAATGTTTTACCACAGCGGGCACATGTGAGTCTGGTCCCCCCTGAGGAGTTTGTAGCGCCCGCCGGTGCAGTGGTGGTTCCCCCTGAGGGGTTTGTAGCGCCCGCCGGTGCAGTGGTGCTCCCCACTGGGACGTTTATAGCGGCCCCGGTGCAGTGGTTTGTGTAACTGTCTCTGGTCGTTGTGCACCGGGTCCATGGCTCAATTCAATGTGTTGTTGGAGTGCCTCAGGACTGGTAAATATTTGAGGACAGACACGACAGGGATGTGTCGGTTCAGCGTGGACTGTCCGCATATGTCTCGTTAGATCACGATTCCTCGTAAAAGATTTATTACATTGTCCACAAACGTAGCCTTGAATTGAAGACATCTGTGAAGTAGGAACGAAAAAACGTTACTCACACATAAAATTAAATATATGTATCAATCAGTTAAATAGAGAGAGAGAGAGAGAGAGAGAGAGAGAGAGAGAGAGAGAGAGAGAGAGAGAAAGAAAGAATGAAAGAAAGAAAAAGAAAGAAAGAAAGAAAGAGAGAGAGAGAGACAGAGAGAGAGAGAGAGAGAGAAAGAAAGAAAGAAAGAAAGAAAGAAAAAGAAAGAGAGAGAGAGAGAGAGAGAGAGAGAGAGAGAATAAAACACAGTGTTATTTCTTATACTGTTAACGGATCAAAAAAATGCCCCGCATGTTCTAAATATTCTCTTTAATTTTCTTTATTTCTTTATCATGTTAACACACAAAAATATTCCTCACGCACGAGTTTAGTTTGTAGAAAGTATTGCACCATCAGTTGAAATCCAGGCTGAGTAATCTCACATAAATGACCTACAGGGGGTGAAACACGGATAAGTGTTAGTCTTTTTTCCTAGTACATAATCGGTTAAGTCCTATCAAAAAAATATACACACATGTCCGGCTTTAACATAAAACAGATAAAAATAACAATTTAGTATCTGAGTTAACATCTTAACAGATAAAAATAACAAGTGACGAGCTGCGTTAACAAACAAATATTAACAGTTAGACTAATCTGAAACAGCCTTTAGCAACACTGCCTAGTGCACAGACATATCTTTTAAATAGAAAACAGATATTTTTAAAGTTATTTATGGTATCCTAACGAAAACACTTATATTTTGAAACAGATTTTTAGCAACACCGACTAGCGCATAGACATATCTTTTTGTTTAAATATTTAATACAACACACGAATACACAATCAACTAAAACCTTTTTTATAATTTTATTAAATAGAGACATGAGTAACACAGAGCATGCTTAATTTTATAATGTTATTAAATAGAGATATTTTTACACCCTAACACACGAAAAAAACAGATATTTTTAAAGATATTTATTGTATCCTAACGAAAACACTTATATTTTTAAAGATATACAGCATAACACAGAACATACGAATACACAAACATATGTCTTTAAATACAGAAAACGATAGAAATATATTTAACAAACGAATACATACTATCAGGTATTGATATGAGAAGGGTGATTTCTTTCAGTGGTCTGTCAGAGATGTGTCCGCTTCAGGTTCTGATAAATTAATGAGCTGTCTAGATACAATATCCCTCATTATATTACAAAAAAGTGCGCGTATTTCAGGGTTCAACGACCCTACTGTTTACACACCTGTTACCCTGCTCGCAAACAGTTATAAATTATCACGTACCAATAACGGGACAGTGTTAAGAAATAACTCAGCAATGTTTACTCAGTACAGGTGTTCTGAAACAGCTTGTTTCACATTGTAATTAAATACTTATACAAACAATACTGTTGGTCATTCGTCTTTCGTTTGGCACGTACGAGTATTGATCAATAGCGAAAACTCGTTAGTAATTGTTTACCTAGCCACAGCTGTGAATAACTTGAATTACCCTGTGGAACTTCCACATTAGCGAACATTTATTTGTGACATGAGACAAATGTATCGAGAAAGAAAAGGCATTAGACATATTTTAACATCGGTTTATAAAACACTAGAATAATGTCCCTCTGTATATAAAAATATATATTGTTTCAAAATACCGGTGTTGAATAATACTAATATATAAAAATATATCCAGAACTTAATAAGATACAAATGATATCTTTAAAAAGCAAGCTTTAAAATATATGATAACTAAAAAGAAATGTACCAAACAGAGAGAGAGAGAGAGAGAGAGAGAGAGAGAGAGAGAGAGAGAGAGAGAGAGAGAGAGAGAGAGAGAGAGAGAGAGAGAGAGAGAGAGAGAGAGAGAGAGAGAGAGAGAGAGAGAGAGAGAGAGAGAGAAAGGCATATGATTTTTCTTTCCGAGTACGTTTTAACAAATGTTTTACAAAAATAATATATTCTTTAGACTTTTCGTAGCGAAAGACACACATGAGAAACACGGATAAGTGTTAGTCTTTTTTCCTAGTACATAATCGGTTAAGTCTTATCAAAAAATACACACGTTAAAATGTTATGTCTGGATTTAACATAAAACAGATTAAAAAAAAATTTAGTATCTGAGTTAACATCTTAACAGATACGGAAAACATACACTTTTAAACATATTCCAGGGATTGTCGTGTTCTTGACCACACAGTGATTCTCAAATTCTTGAACAGTGATTCTCAATACATGTTGGTATCAGGGATTCTCGTATTGGTTGGTTGAGTTCTTACATTTTTTATTTATTCTCACAATGTTTTACACAGTGATTCTCAAATTCTTGATCAGTGATTCTCAATACATGTTGGTATCAGTGATTCTCACATTGTTTTAGTATGATTCACACATTTTTTTTTATTAACACATTGTAGAACAGTGATTCTCAATACATGTTGGTATCAGTGATTCTCACATTTTGTTACACCAAAGGTTCTCACATTTTTTAGCACGAATCTTACGTTCTTGAAAAGGGGTTCTTGTTTGAGATATAAAATAACTGGATGTAAGTGTGATCTGTCATTCTTAAATATGGACCCGAGATTTGCACATCCCTTTACCTGTTTAATTTCAGGGCCAACTAGCTCTGGAAAGACTGTTTTGGTCCAGCGTTTCCTAACACATATCAAGGATATGGTAACAGCCGTCCCAGATGAGATTATATATTGTTACAGCGAGTGGCAACCTCTATACAATTCAATGACTGGAGTTCAGTTTATTGAAGGACTGCCTGATATTGAGCAGTGGACAGGTGATAAGAGACGGTTGGTAATTATCGATGACCTCATAAACGAAACAGATGAACGTGTAACTAAATTATTCACAAAAAAGTCTCATCATAAAAATGTAAGCGTATTTTATCTCGTGCAAAATTTATTTGGCAAGAACAAAGAACACAGAACCATTAGTTTGAATTCTCATTACATAGTACTTTTCAAAAATCCACGCGATGGATCTCAGATTGTTAATCTAGCCAAACAGATGTACCCAGGTCAAACTACCTATCTCCAAGCGAGTTTTAAAGACGCAACATCGGTTCCACATGGCTATTTGCTAATTGATCTTCGTCAAGACACACAACACAATTTAAGGCTTCGTTCGCGCATCTTCCCAAAGGAGCAACAAATTGTTTACGTACCCAAGTAACGAGATGGGAGAAAAAGTGAAAAGACATGCTGATATGTTAAAATGTCTACGTACAGCCAAACCACCAGTCATCAAGGCTGTTCTGAAAACAGCATCACCCGAGTTGGTAGGAACACTCTGTGAATGTTGTCACAACGTATTAAAAGGTAACGTTACACTGACACCTCCTCAGAAGAGACGTATGCGTCGTTACAAAAACACCCTGCGAGCGCTTACCAAGAAGAAATTGTCGCTCAAAAGACGGAACATTTTTTTACAAACTGGAGGTTTCTTATCTGCTCTCCTTACACCAATACTATCTGTACTAAAAGGGCTCTTTTAGATGGCTAAAAAATGATTTTGATGGAACCTCATTTGTTAGAAAAACCTTATAGACCACCCGATGCTCTAAGAGATAACTTGGGAGAATTGGACACTCAAATGCAACTAGTCTTGGATCGACAAGATTTACCACTCGGTGACAAGGCTAGACTTTATCAACAAATATTACAGCGTTATTTGACTCGACTAGAACAGTACAGACACGTACCTCTGGGTCGTGTGGATATTAAACAACCACCATTACAAACCAACGAACAACCCACTGTACTTAAAGAGGAGGTCGTCGACAAAAAGCCTCAGTCCCCACCCGTCACACCCACTAATCGAAAAAAGGTGGTGGCCAGTAAATTGCGAGAATCATCGTCGTATTCGCTCAGAAGAAGGAAAAAGACGCCAAAGTGGGAACCATGGCCAAAGAAATGAATAAGCTTTTAAAACAACATTACTGCGATCCAAAACGCCCCGGATCTTATGGAGGAATCGCCCCATTACAACGTAGCACCAAACTTAGTCGTAAAAAAATTGAAGAGTGGTTAGGTCATCAGGACACCTGCACCCTACACAAACCGGTGCGCAGAAAATTTAAACGACGTACGACCATTGCGGGTGGTATCGACCAACAGTTCCAGGCTGATTTAATTGACTTGCGAGGTTTAAAAAGATTCAACGATGGGTTTTCCTATCTAGTAACGTATATCGATGTGTTTAGTAAATTTGCTAGGGCTGTTCCTCTGAAAAACAAGACTGGGATAGCGTTAGTAGCAGCGGTAAAGACAATTTTTAACAGTCGCAAACCTATAAATTTTCAAACAGACAAAGGCAGTGAGTTTGTCAACAAAACATTCTTAAAGTTTCTTAAAAACGAGAAAGTCCATTTCTTCACTACGGAGAATGAAGACACCAAAGCAGCTATCGTCGAACGGTTTAATCGAACCCTCAAAGAAAAAACGTGGCGTTACTTTACCAAAACCAACAGTCTTCGCTATGTCGACGTGATACAACAACTGGTCCACAACTACAACAATTCGTATCATCGGAGTATTAAGATGGCACCGGTGGAAGTTACCCCGAGCAATCAAGAAGAAGTGTGGCGTACGTTGTATTCGACCCCTGAAGTCGTCGGTAGAAAAGTCTATTTTAAAGCCGGTGATCGCGTGCGGATCGCCCAAGCCAGACAAACTTTTAAAAAGGGTTATACGCCGGCGTGGACAGAAGAGTTGTTTACGATCAGCCGACTAAACCAAACAAGACCGGTCACGTACGTCCTTAAAGTTGATTCGGGTGAGGAATTGAAAGGTTCTTTTTACCAAGAAGAGCTACAGCGAGTCGGCGAGAAGATAGTTTATCGAATCGAGTCCATTTTGGAGGAACGCCGTGGTGTCAGGGGTGTAAAAGAATATTTAGTCAAATGGTTCGGTTATAACTCGTCATTCAACAGCTGGATTTCGTCCAAACAACTAGCGAGATATCGAGACTGATGGATATTGAAGAAGACGTGAGCACCCCAGTTTTGAGGCCACCCCCTCCCAAGACCGCGAGAACCTCGTTCTGGCCTTTTTTGGGAAACTAGTTCCGCGACTAGAGATCGTTTTCATCTGTCAGATGATCGTTATATATGTCGTCATCGGTGTCTCGTTATTCAATCTGAGTCGGAGCAACGCAGAGGGACCAGACGGCAAGTTTTGGATCGCTTTAATGAGCAGTTGTCTGGGTTACATGTTACCTAACCCTAAGATAGGATGAGTTTTTACGTGACTTTACCCAGCAATGCCTCGATGAAAATATACCCAAACAATAACGCCGGTCACTTTTTCGTCAAATTGCCACAGACTATAGACTTGACTTCACGTTACGAGGTTGGTTTGGTTGAGATTCAATTTCCCAAAAGTTATTTTAACGTGCTAGAGGATGATGTATGGCTACATTACTTTCCCAACAAAGAAGATGAGTCTATACTACTCACGTTACCCGCTGGTCTATACACGTCACCCGACACGCTGATCGACGAGTTGAATCGTTTGCTTTTAGCCACGGATGTGGATGAAAAAGCCCGAGTTAGATTCCATTTTAACAATAATAAGGCCACCTTGAATCTGTATGATCCGGAGGTTGAAGTTAGAATTAGCGAGACGTTGAAACACATGTTAGGTTTTCCTGCCTCGCTCGCCACAGACATTGACCCAATACTACGAGGCGAGACTGAAGTACAAATGGATAGCGACATGAAAAATGTATACGTGTACTGCGATCTCGTAGCGGCGAGACCGGTTGGAGATGCCTCTGTCCCTTTGTTACGGATTGTTCCTATTTTGGATAGGACTACTGCTTCTGTTTTCAGGATTTACGACAAACCCCACTACGTACCCCTGAGCCGTTTTTCGTTTGACGCGGTGGAAATCCTTTTAACTAACGATCAGGGTAAGACTATCCCATTCACTAGCGGAGCTTCGGTGTTGACACTACACTTCCGAACTCACAGACGGTTTGATTTTGACTAGAAAAAAAATGGTCAGACACGTACCCATCCGACGAAACCCCAAGATGTATGAGGAGTTTTACTGCAACCAAGCTGGCCATGGGATGCCAGTGTTTATCGGAGGCAGAAGTCAAAGAGGACATGGTTTGGGTAGTTTTTTCGGCGGGCTCGGTCGTATGGTTCTCCCGTGGTTAAAAACTGGAGGCAAAGCTTTACTCAGAGAAGGGCTTGGGACCGGTCTACAGGTCGCGAGCGATGCGTTAGCCGGCAGAAATGTTGGCGAGGCATTTCGCGAACGAGCCAAGGAGTCGGGTCAACGTTTATTACAGGGAGCCGTTGAACACCTCACCACTAACCAATCGGGTAGCGGGCTTAGAAGAAAAAAGAAAAACGAGAGCTGCCCCACCTGGCGAGCCGAAACGCATAAAACGCAGTAACCGAGCTCGGCCTTCTCATTCTCACCAGAAGAAGCGAAGGTACTCTGATATATTTGAATGATGGCGCTTATTCACCCCAACTCGTGCGAGTGTCTTCACAGTGGTCTAGATTTGTTTAGCGTACCACCAACGCAGACAGCCGTAGAAGAGGGACAATTTGTGGAGATACATCCGTTGGCCGCCTTAGCCCCCGGAGCCCCGGTGGAATTTGTAATTTCGGGAAACGGTGAAGAATATCTAGATTTGTTCAATACTTTTCTGCACGTGCGCGCCAAAGTTACGTTAGCTAATGGCGGCGCATTACCCGCTGACGCAGAGGTGGCCCCGATCAACTATTACCTGCACAGTTTATTCTCCCAAGTCGACGTTTCACTGAACGATACGCTGATTACACCCAGCGAGAACACCTACCCTTATAGAGCTTACATCGAAGCCACGTTGAATTACGGGGAGGAACCCAAACGAGGCCATCTGACATCGGCTCTGTTTTACAAAGACACGCCAAATTTTATTACGGAAACAATTGGTGACAATAACAACGGGTTAAGACTGCGTCGACATATAGCGGCTGGTTCTCAGGAGATTGATATGATGGGTCGTTTACATTCAGATATCTTTGCTCAAGATCGTTACCTGTTAAATGGTGTGACAGTTAAAGTAAAACTCACCCCGTCTAAAGATGCCTTCAACGTGCTGGGACACGACCCCACCGCTGGATATAAATCTATTATAACTTATGCGGCCTTGGTTGTCCGGAAAGCCAAATTAAACCCCGCCGTCTCTCTAGCCCACGAGAAAGCCTTGGTGCGAGGTAATGCCAAGTACCCCTTGAAACGAGTTGTGCTAAAAACTTTCTCTATCCCTAGAGGTATGCTATCGCACATGCAGGATAATCTGTTTCTCAGTCAAACACCTACACGGATCGTGATTGGACTAGTCACTTCGTCCGCTTTTAACGGGTCGTACACGGCTAATCCGTTCAATTTCGCTACCTTTGGTCTGATATATTTGAATGTCAGCGCGGACGGCAGAACCGTCAGTGGCAAGCCTTTGTCCATGGATTATGAACACAACCAGTACGTGAGAGCCTTCTTCGCGACGAATCTAGCTATGGGACTGGTTGGTAAAGACGCCGGCAACGACCTCGAGTATAGACATTTTAAGCACGGTTACGCCTTATACGCCTTTGACCTCACCCCCAGTCTACTAGACGGTGACCAGTTTGAGATGGCCAAGTCGGGCCCAGTCTCAGTAGAACTTAAATTCGCCGAGGTCACACCCGAACCATTACAGGTCCTCGTCTACGCCGAGCAAGACTCGATCTTGGAGATCTCGAAATCGCGCCAAGTTTTGACAGACTACACCACTTAGACAATGAATACAGACGAGATACGCACCATCCTCCTGTCAGACATATTTGTTAAACGAACTGGGCTCGTTAAAGTGTTAGCTCGTGACCAATTACCTCTACGCATCGATCCGACCAAGACGGCTGCTTTCGTCATCAACACTGATCCTAGCTATCGCCCGGGTGACCACTGGGTCGCTCTATATTATAACGGACTTGGTACTTTTGAATATTTTGATTCTTTTGGCCTACCACCTACACACTCGGACTTGATTAATTTTATAGCCAGAAACTCTACTCGACCTGTTAACTACAACGCCAGACATTTACAAGATGTAGTTACCAACGTTTGTGGACTCTACGCCATTTATTTCATCTTGATCAAAACACGAGGTGGTACTATGCAGCGGGTCCTACTACCCTTTTCGGCTAGACAACACGCCAACGATCGATTAATTACGCGCTTAGTCAGACCCTGGCTAGCGAAACTCAACCCCACTTTCATAAACAAGGGACGAAATCAATAGACAGGTGTGTGTATTTTTCGCTATCGGGTTTCTCCCCAATACGACCATGTGTCATTGTTCCCACGCAATACATCGACGAATCGCGACCTGCGTAACACACGATCGATGTTCGACGAATCAAATCCTAGCTAGGGCACGCCTAAAAAAACCAGATTGAACTGGTATTCCTGCATATAAACGGAAGATACTTTATTCAAGCGTTGATAATCTACACCTCGTTGAAAATGACTGCTCCCACCAACTGGGTCTACATTAAAAGAAGTGATGAAATGCTTAAACCTTTGGCTAGTGGTCTGAAGGCTGCGTCTGTAAGTGTTTACCGAGAACAACCTTTACTTCCCGTGCGAAGATATTTTGGTGAATCCTACCTCACATTTCCTACCAAACACGGCATTACG
Source organism: Oreohelix idahoensis (assembly GCA_024509875.1). Lineage (NCBI taxonomy): Eukaryota > Metazoa > Mollusca > Gastropoda > Stylommatophora > Oreohelicidae > Oreohelix > Oreohelix idahoensis. The sequence goes on from JAMPIV010017464.1 coordinate 237,617, forward strand.
TTAACTCGACCCGAGTTTGACCATTTGTTGACATTACAGAGTGAAATCCTCGCCGAATTTGACCGATTACAGCCACCAAGCACGGATACCTATCCTACTACTGGCACCACATTTGATCAGTACATCAACTCCAGCTGTTACCAACCAACAGAACCGAGTTTGTTTCCTACAACAGACCTGGCCGATGTCACAAATCTACCCCCGAAGAAACCTACCACCTTCACTAACCTGTTTGACGAATACATGAAGTCTAGCTGTCCAGTATCACCAGACCCGAGTTGGTTTCCCACCACAGACCTGACCGATGTCCCTAATCTACCACAGAAGAAGAAGAAACCTACCAAGCGATTGAGAGTTGCCCTTTAGTATTTGACAAAATAAAATATATATTAACTAAAACGCTTTTTGTAACCTATATCGTCCGTTGTATGTCTAACTGTTCGTCTAACTGTTGTAAAATAACTATTCGTATAACTGTTCGTATAAATATCGTCTTCTTGTTATCTAAATATATATGTCTAAATATATATCGTTATCTAAAAAAACCTCTAAAAATATCCTTTTCTTGTTATCTCAAGTCCGCCATCTTGCCCCATATACCCTCTTCTTGTTATCTCAAGTCAGCCATCTTGCCACCTTTTCCTTATATAAAAAGTCATGCAATACAACAACCTACTTATCTCCCCCTTGTTATCTCAAGTCCGCCATCTTGCCCCATATACCCTCTTCTTGTTATCTCAAGTCCGCCATCTTGCGCCTCCTCCTCTCCTCCTGAATGCGCTTATATAAAAGTCACGCGCCTCCTGGCGTTTTTGCTATATAAAAGTCACGCGCCTCCTGAATACTAACCGTTTTGCGCATAACCTACTACTCACGCCCATTGAGGCATATTGGGAATATGGTGTTAGGCCCATATTTTCTTGACCATCGCCACACTAGGGGTGATGTGGTCAGCATCATGATTACAGGCAAACCTCGGAGATATTGCGTGTTCGGTTCCAGACCACCGCAATAAAGCGAATATCGTAATAAAGCAGGTCACATTCATTTATTTTTTTTGGCTTCCCAGTGCATATAAAAGCCTAAAATCATGTTTACACTATGTCTACTAAGTGCGCAATATCGCTAGGTGAACGATTTCTTTATTCTTGCATACGTGTTTTCTTTTTGTTGTTTTGTTTGTTATTTGTTTGTATTTTTTGTTGTTGAAATTGTGATGCCAGCAAGAAGCACTTAATACCAGATTCTAATGCTTTCATATTTCGCAACCCCGTCACTTTTGTCTTCACGACTTATATTGTTTGTTTGTGAGTGTGATTTGAAATAGAAAGTTTGATGCGAAAAACAAACATTTGACAGGAGATTGTAATGCTTCCATACTTCGCTACTTGACCAATTGTTTATCTGTCTATTTGGTTTTTTTTGTAGAAAGTTTGATGACAGAAAGAAAACTTAATACGAGATTGTATGCAAGCATATTTGGCAAGCTCATCACTTTTGTCTATCTGCTTTTTTTTTTAATTAAAAAAAAAAAAAAATTGAGGCGAGAAAGGAGCACTTAATACGAAATTGTAATGCTCACATACTTCGCAACCGCATCACATCTGTCTGTCTGTCTGTTTTTGGAAAGTTTTATACGAGAAAGAAACATTAAGTACGAGATTGCAAAAGCTTATATAATCGATGAAGACTAATTCAGACAAGAAGTATTTTGTACTAAACTGAAGCTCCACCATCATCTGAGTACCTTCCAGAGCAGCTGTAGATAACCCACGGAAGAACTTATCTGACGCAACGCTGGCGGGTAAATTTCAAGAGAACATCTCTTGAAACGATATTTCTGGTAAATGAAGAATACACGTGTCGCGTTGGATACGCCCCTGTTACACTATGCACGTGCGCGATGACAAACGGTTTACAAATTTCATGGAGCTATGATCGAATTAAGTAGCCATCTTGACGAGTTACAAACAGAATCTTGTAGTGTTACATTTGTATTGAAGTTAATGGGGTCGACCTCCGCTAGTCGGTGCAAACTTTCTTCAACGAACGCGCCATTGCTTCGTCTTCTATTATCAACTGATTAACCCGTAAAGAGTTGCACGTTGAGTTGATGATTCGTTTCCGGTTTGCTTCATTGAGTTCCGCAAGTGATGGAGAAACTGTATGACGACGAGAGAAGCCTGAGACGGTCCGTCAACTTTATGAGAGAGATGCATGTGGTTATTTCACAGCGAACGAAGAAGAAAAAGAATTGAGACATCTGCTGCTTTAATTTGGTTCTTTAATTTGGTTCTTTAATTTGGTTCTTTAATTTGGTTCTTTAATTTGGTTCTTTAATTTGGTTCTTTAATTTGGTTCTTTAATTTGGTTTTTTAATTTGGTTCTTTAATTTGGTTCTTTAATTTGGTTCTTTAATTTGGTTCTTTAATTTGGTTCTTTAATTTGGTTCTTTAATTTGGTTCTTTAATTTGGTTCTTTAATTTGGTTCTTTAATTTGGTTCTTTAATTTTTTTCTTCAATTTGGTTCTTTAATTTGGTTCTTTAATTTGGTTCTTTAATTTGGTTCTTTAATTTGGTTCTTTAATTTGGTTCTTTAATTTGGTTCTTTAATTTGGTTCTTTAATTTGGTTCTTTAATTTGGTTCTTTAATTTGGTTCTTTAATTTGGTTCTTTAATTTGGTTCTTTAATTTGGTTCTTTAATTTGGTTCTTTAATTTGGTTCTTTAATTTGGTTCTTTAATTTGGTTCTTTAATTTGGTTCTTTAATTTGGTTCTTTAATTTGGTTCTTTAATTTGGTTCTTTAATTTGCCCATCACCCTCAGATCCATCTTGTTCAGGTCGTTTTCTGTTTCTGGTTACTTCTCTTTAAAGGTAAGATGTTTGTGTTACTGCATAAGCTAGATTCATTCTCACTAGTTACTTTATTTCTGGACTATCTTAATCTCTTTGTTTCTGCATCCTTTAATTCTCTGTGTTTCTAGGCCATCTTATTCTCTTTGTATCTCAGTTATTTGCTTCTCTTGAATTGTTCCAAAGATGACACCAAACTCTTCCTCTCTCACTCAGTAGAACGTTTTGTTTGAAACAAATCAAAGAATTAAATAAAAACATAGACACATCAGTAATGTGAGAGGGACGATGTATCTCAGAGATGACGAGTAGAATGGCCCAGGTGAACTGAAAAGAAAATGAAATGAAAAGTATTTTCTACAACAAATCTGTGTCAGTGGACGTAGGAGAGACAGACAGACAGACAGACAGACAGACAGACAGACAGACAGACAGACAGACAGACAGACAGACAGATAGATAGATAGATAGATAGATAGATAGATAGATAGATAGATAGATAGATAGATAGATAGATAGATAGATAGATAGATAGATAGATAGATAGATAGATAGATAGATAGATAGATAGATAGATAGATAGATAGTGTAGCAAAGTTTGATTTGCTGGGGAGGTTATGATGGTATCCTAAAAGAATGAAATCGGTGTCTACAATAACCGTGTGAGGTCAAGCACATGTAGGCCTCTGACTCTAAAAGATGATGATGAAATATATGCAGGGAACCTAACGCTACCTTCCTAGATCTCACACGGTCACTATTTTGGCTCTAGTGTCTGGTGTATGATGTACCTAGTGTCTAGAGGAGAAATGAAATGATGGTACACAACACAAAACACTTTAATTTTCTATGAGGAAGTGAAAAAAACCAGTGGTTAAGTTTTTCTTTAAAATGAATGTTTTTTCTGTACAATTTAATCTGCCTGTCCAGCCATATCTTTTGGACAGGTCTTTGAAAACGAGGACAAGATAGTTTACAGAAAAGATCAACTAAAAATGTGTGGACAATTTGCCCAATAACTATAAAGTCACTATATATCTTTCCTATTGGAATGTTCACAGCTTACACTTTATTCATCTAAGAGGGAGAGTCACTGTGTATGAGGGGCTGTAGTTTCATCACACCCCATAAACTTTCTGAGTATGATTTTGAAATACCAGAGTTTATTCAAACGAAAGTGTCAGATATACCCAGATGCTTAACACATCACCTGGGATTCCTTGTAGAATGATAATACAGTATGAAGTTGCAGAAAATCTCGATCTCTCAAAATGCCCAAGCTCCTCCCGTTATCTTTTGACAGCATAAACGAATGGTAGGAGACTTGATGGCTTTATTCTCACTCAGCAGGTTTCCTGTTACCGGTTGGCAACAGGAAATAAAACCTCTGCAACAAAAGGACACCCTGGCCTTTTATATCTGATCACTTATTATATTTATTTTTTTCCTACGGTGATATGGGGTCAGCCTCGCGTGCATTACATGTGCACTCGCCCCTAATTTTACATGACTCACACCTTGCTGTGACCACACCTCAGGTCCCTATGGCAGGTACGCCACTGTACGTTTACATAGTTTTCCTCAATAATATAATGTGGAGTAACCACATTTCCTTTGGTATGATTTTCTCTTCTTTTCTTTTTTTAAAAATAAATGCTTCAGGCATGTTAAACAGTGTTCATGGAACACAGAGGCTTACTAACATATTCTAATGCAATAATTATTAAAACACAATCATGACAACATACATTAGTTAGATACAGTTCAATGTGAGGACTCAACAATGTCTGCTCCCGGCACGTCCTTCACTTTTCCCAATAGCAGTATCTAACTTTGGCAGTGGGATTAAACATATTAAATTCATAAAGCATTCTTACCACAAATTTCAAGAAATATAAACAAATGACGCTGACTTGCAAAGAAGTGGCCTCAGTTTCTTCTGCACTGTCCAGACTGTGAATACTTCTTTATTTAATTTTAAAATTAACACAGCTGATCTCAGCGTATTTGAATGAAAAGTTTGGTTCAACTGGCAATGAATAATGAAAGCCTTTTGCTAATATTTATTAGCACTGGCCAATCGAAAGCATGCGACCACCAGAATTCAAATGTAGTTTTTGAAAAACAAAAATAATTCCAAACAAAATCTGCGTCTGGTAGTCGATTGGCCAGCCTGCTTTAGTTATGCCAATACAAAAAGATGTTTAGTTTTGGGTAACAATTTTCCTACCGCTCCCCTCTCCTCCTATACTCTTTTTACCCAGCGAATTTGAATTTACCTCAATGCCTCTTTTCTAAGCTGGCGTCCCCACTAACGTTATGAAAAAAAAACAAGCAGGAACGACAGTCTGCCTGGTCGCGCGTCCCTAGACATTTAGTATTTTCTCAATAACTTGGCTAATACTTGGATTACCATATTATTTAAAACACATTCTTGCTCAGTGGACTCTAAGCTATACTATCATATAATTTTTATGGTCAGTTTCATTATGGTTTAGATTTTCAATTTTTTTCACTGTCAATCGTCAAAAATTATTTTTACACAAGACGGCCATCTTCCCCCCTTTCATCTCTCGCTAGCATGTATTTTCAAATAACTACTTGTTTTAGTGACGTCAGAAATACTACCGCGAGGAGGAAATAAAATTGTCTGCGTGTTTGCCTCTGTTGGCTTTGCCACAGCGTGTATATATGCAAGGCACAACGTGTCAAGCGAAGCGGGGTTTTGCGCGGCGGGTATTTCAATAGGCGTTAAATATTTGTATTGTCTCGTGTTACACTACCAAAAAATGTAAGGATTACTACTTATTACCAGCGTTAAAGTTAAATATTACGTTAATTCAGACAGTAGTTTGGTGGCACACTTCTGCAAAATCGTTAATTGTAAGTCTTGCCGCAGTCTCTATCAGATCGGGCAAATGTTAAAAATGTACGTCACAAGGAAAGCGAGTAGGTTTAAACGGTGGGATCGGTTCTAAGCCGTTCCATGGCACAAAATTCAGCGCTATGCTGGCGTGTGAGAGTATCACCGTCAGACACAATAGGGCGGGTTTATTTATTATCATTGTATGACTAAAATCTTACTGAAATGAGCGATTATTCTCGCAGATTTTACTACAGATAGATAGATAGATAGATAGATAGACAGACAGACAGACAGACAGACAGACAGACAGACAGACAGACAGACAGACAGACAGACAGACAGACAGACAGACAGACAGACAGATAGATAGATAGATAGATAGATAGATAGATAGATAGATAGATAGATAGATAGATAGATAGATAGATAGATAGATAGATAGATAGATAGATAGATAGATAGATAGATAGATAGATAGATAGATAGATAGATAGATAGTGTTTCGGTGTTATGTAAAACAATACTAACAAATGGAAACGAGGCATGGACAATAAGTAGGCAAGAAGGAAAATCCATGGAGCAATAAGAGATGTGGTTTCACAGATCAATGTTAAATACACCACGGACAGCTAAAGTTGTAAAGAGGACAAGTCCGGGGGAAAAGAGGACAGATGGTTATCATATATTGTACTAAGTCGTTATATTCTTTTTGCCCGTGATTGGTGCTTCAGACGAAAACAGGTCATAAAAGATATTCTTATTGTGACACAAGCTAGAGTTGTAATGACTATGTCTTGAAAGAAGCTAGTGCATGAAGGAAGCTTATATTAGAAGGAATCAATCCACTATTTTTGGTCATGTTAGGAGACGAGAAAAGCCAGAGTATATTGCGAAAATTGGAAATAATGAATGATTGTGCTATGGACGCCTCTTGTCACCATTTCCATTCAACTGGTTATTGACTGGATTACAAAAACAACATCAATTAACATAAATTTAATTTAACAGACTGTGACCAAAAAGTTTGACGAACTAGATTTCTCCGATAACCTGGCTCTTCTGTTCCATAACCGGAACAAGATCCAAGACACAATGAGAGCACTTAAATAGAGGTCACAAAAATTAGGTTTAAGAATACACAGAGAAGAGACTACGAGTATAAATAAGACAACGCTACTGTAAAGTTTCTTTTCTTCTTTCCACTCTAATGAAGTGTCAGTCTGTATGCTCTGTAAGGAAGAGTGGTGTGTTGTTGAGATCAGGCATGCCCCCAGTCTACCCAGCTGTAAATGGGTAACTCACCCTAGTCCTGAGTTAGGGACGGCAAAGGCTCCAGGGGAAGCAGGCCCTAAACTTGGTCACTCCAACCGACGCAGGATGGTGTATGTATGAAGTAGAAGTGTAGAGTGTGATTACCGCGAATGGTGTACTGTTCGTGTGCTGACCAATATAACCACTCATACACATGTGTCTACAAGGCACCAATGCAGACTGCTGGAATCTTTGTTTACTCAATTTATTCAGACGTACACACTGGGACATACGAGTACATCATGGTATGTTGACATATCAATTTGTAGGTATACATAGCAGATCTGAAGTCATGACACATTCAGAAATAATGGGCAGTACATCAAAAGTTCAATGTCATGATATATTATGGCCGCATCCCCCTATCTGACTAAACGCGTCAGTGAAGGCAGATCGGTAAATAACTAAGGTTACTTGACGTCCATAGTTTGTAGCATATATTATGAAACCACGAAAGAGGGGGTTTCTAGCAAGATTGAGATCTCCCTGTCACTGTCCGATAATAGGATAAATAATCTGTTCTCTTGGCAGTGATCAAAACATATGATGACCGAAATCTAACATGGCCGCCTCCCTGAGTTGTCGTTCACTCATTCATAGGAAGGAGAATATAAGCCAGAGTTAATTTATAATGGGTATATAAATGATTTCATAAATGTTCCCATACAGCTCTACGATGATCAGGTTAATTCACGTAGCCATAACCGCTGTAGGAAAGTCTGTCATCTTTGTCGATACAAAACACGACCCTAGCGATACGAAGCACAATGTTCCATCTAGGTCGAATCGACATGAGATCATCAAAATAGGGTCTGGCAATACATGGAGTCCGAATTATACATTGTACCGTACCTTAGGAGAGTCTCTAACATAAACTATAGTAGAGATACCATCTCCTTTAGAAGAAAACCACTTCATGAATTATATTTCCTTAAGAATCTACCAGCCCTTTGAAAAATGCGTACCCGCCATTATCACGGTACATCGGAACTCATCACGACTTGTCAAGACAACTCATACTTCCGCTAGACCGGAATAATAAGAATCTAGTCCCGCCTACCCATCCAAAATATACAATATAGGACTGATTCTACTTGTACTAATAATATGTAATACATATGAATTCAGGCCATAAACATAATAAGCAAATTAATATATTTTCTGGCCCTAAAAAATAAGTACAAACGTAAGAGCAATCCATGCGCCGGATCAATATCAAGAACGATTACTCCTATAATCAAAAGTGTGAATCAAACATGGATTCTCTCTCGCTTTTACCATAGACAGCATTTTCATACACAAATGAATGAATGTCTATATTTTTTCCATATTAAATAGCCATATCGATTTTTGTAATATGTGCGTCAAAATATGCACGCAACAGATTACCACACCCCTCGGGAAAAAAAAATGGTACTTTTTTTTTTTTTTGAAACACATCTAGGAGCAACATACAATAGGCTCACAACGCACCAATAACAATGCGCAGATGATAAGCATAAGTTTTATGACCTTAGAGAAGGTACTTCTCTAAGTATTAATATTTCCAGAGAGGTGTCACCAACGCATACTACAATATTAGCAATGACCCAATTTCCACATTAGTTTATACATAAATTTCATCTAAGATATCTTAACATCATGATCATCAAAGACGAAAAACATTGAAAGATCAGCGGTGAATAAATATCAATGAACCGCTAAGTAGTGTTACAATCAATATATGATATATTACATATGTGTACACATTTCAACATAGAAACAACTGTATCAAAGTTGTATAACAGTTATGAATCATGTGGGCATCTAGACAAAATATCTGCCATCACATTTTCTGACCCACGGATAGCTCGCACCGAAAAATGAAATGGCTGTAGAGCAATCGCGTATCGCGTTGATCTCGCGCTCTTCAGATTTTTACTCTGAATAGCCGTAAGAGCTTTCTGGTCAGTTTCCACAATGAAATGCGCGCCCAGAAGAAATCTTTGCAGTTTAAGGATTGACCAAACCATAGCCAATAATTCACGGTCTAGGACCGAGTAATTCTTCTCTGCGGCATTTAATTTCCGAGAAATATACATCACAGGATGCAGAGTTCCAGAGTACTCTTGCATTAGTGCAGCTCCAATCCCGGTGGATGAAGCGTCACTACGAAGAATAAATGTCTTATCCTTAGAAGGCAATACTAGGATAGGTGAAGTAGAAAACATAGTTTTAACCTTATCCAAAGAGGATTGACATTCTTGAGTCCAATGGACTACATTAGGAGACCCTTTCTTTAGCAAGGAAGAAAGAGGTGACATAATGGAGGACAGATTCGGGATGAATCGTCCATAAAATTGTATTAGACCTAAGAGACTTCGTACTTGCTTTTTAGTCTTAGGAATAGAAATGTTAAGTATCTTACTTGTATTATGGTCTTCTGTTTTTAGGAACCCATGACCAACACGGTGTCCTAAGAAAGATATTTCGCTAAAACCAATACATGCTTTCGATGGTTTCGCTGTCAGGTTATGCTCGCGTAAGATAGACAATAGTTCATTTATACCATTATAGTGATCGTTCCAAGTATCACTGAAAAGACAGATGTCATCAAGATACGCAATGACATCTGAGCGATGAGATAGGATTCGACGCATCATGCGTACAAATGTAGCAGGGGCGTTCATAAGACCGAAAGGCATGAAATTCCATTGGAATAGACCCCTAGGCGTCGAAACAGCAGTAAACGGTTTGGCGTGTTCGGATAGTGGAACTTGCCAATATCCCTTAGACAAATCGAGTTTAGTAAAGAAGTGAGAATTCGATAGTCTCGTAAGTAGCTCTTCTAGTAAAGGCATAGGTTCAGCATCGAATTTAGTTACTTGATTCAATTTGCGATAATCCACGCAAAGACGTATGTTATTGTCTTTTTTTCGTACTATAACCATCGGCGAAGAATATGCTGATGTGGATGGTTCAATAATTTTTAACTCTATCATCTCATCTAACTCTTTCTCTACCTGTGCTTGAAAATGTATCGGGATAGGATACGGTCTGACTCTTATAGGACTATGGTCAGTAAGAATAATGTCATGTTGAATGACATCAGTTTGACCAGGAATGTCAGTAAGGACATCCTGAAATTGTTCTAACATAGTAGAAACTTGTTTCTGCTCTCCTGGAGATAATTCTGGAGAAATTGCAACATCTTTCCATGATTCATTAGAGTGAAGAGGAATCATTGGAAAAGGTAAATTTACATCCGAGAAACTCGTTTCCTCATCCTGTATTACTGACAGAGATGAGTACTGTCCATGTTGGACTGGAAAATCGTCCATTGCCTGGAAAACAGGTTGTAAATAATCAGGACGTTCATGGAATTCCGTGAGCATGTTGATGTGGAAGGTTTTACGCTTCCCGTCAATATCGACGATATAGTCAACATCGGAAACTTTTGATATTATATCGTACGGACCTTTCCAAGAAATGAGAAGTCTATTTTCCCTACAAGGTAGCAAGACAAATGCTTTGTCACCTGGACAAAGTTGTCGCAAACATCTCTTTTTATTGGCAAATTCCCTTGCCTTCTGTTTCGCAAATTCAGAAGAAGCAGTTGCCAATTTGCATGCTTCAATAATCTTGTGTCTAAGTGCGATGACATATTCATAAGAGGATTTTGTGTCATCGACAATATTATCAGCAGTTATAAGATCATGAAGTAAGGACATGGGACCTCGCGGTTTCGCGCCAAAGACAAGTTCAAAGGGAGAAAATCCTGTATGTTCGTTGGCGACCTCTCTATATGCAAAGAGAGCCGCGGGTAAAACCCTATCCCAATCCTGAGGATGATCTTCTGTTATCTTACCTAGTAGGTTTTTCAGAGTTCTATTCAAACGTTCCACCATCCCATTGGACATAGGATGATAAATACTACTCAGCGATCTCTCTATCTTCAGAGTCGACATTACTTGAGACATGGTATCCGATATGAGTTGGGTACCATGGTCGGATAATATTTCTGCTGGAAACCCCAGACGAGAAAATATTAACCAAAGAGCATCTGCGACATCAGCAGTAGTTATGCTCTTTAGAGGAACAGCCTCCGGCCAACGTGTGCACATATCAACACACGTCAAAATAAATTGGTGTCCTCTAGCAGACTTTATCTTAAATGGACCAATGATGTCTATCGCCATTTTTTGAAATGGCCGAATGGGAATGTCTGCAGCCTGAATAGGTGCATCATGGCGTGGACCTCTGGATTTAATCTCTTGACATACTTTACAAGATCGACAATAGATTCGTATGTCCTTATTCACAGCAGGCCAAAAGAAAGATTGAAGAACTCTAGCTTTAGTACGGGAAAAAACCCATATGTCCAGCACACTGCGAATCATGAGCGTGCTGTAAGATTTTAACTCTCATATTTTTAGGCACAAGGATTTGAGAATGAATGGACTTAGCGGAGTCTTGTACCATACGTACAAGTACGCCATTCTTCATCGTAATCCAAGATTTACGATTTGTATCCTTATTCGGATCACCTTTTGTTGCCAGAGTAAAGAATTTCTTTAGAGTAGGATCATCTTCCTGCTGTTTGATAAAGGAATCGTGGGAAATCTCCAAGGGATCATCTTGGATCTGCGCATCATTATCTTCAGAATGTGAAGATTGTGGCATATTAAGAGCTTGAGCCCTAGTGATTACTGCATTAGCAGATTGCATATTAACATTTTCCCAATTAGAAATTTGCTGTGGAGTGCATTCTTTCACTCCATGAATGCGACCGATGATAAGATCAGCGATCGGATTCGGCAAGAGACATGCTTGCACCTCTCCTGTAAAGAAAGGCGTAGCAATATTGATAATGGCAGTGGAGTACTTCTCCAATGTGCCACCAAATGTTACACATTTGACTATATTGCCTGTAGCTCGAGAAGGATTTACGAGTGATTGCCTCACTCCAATGGTAGTGCACCCCGAATCGAAAAGAATTGATACCGGAGTACCATCTATTAGGCCCCTATTAAAGACAAGAGCACCCCTTCCATTATGCGCAATTGACGCATGGAGAGCGGGAAGCGGGTGACCGCAGCTTAAAGTAGACACTGTGGTTGGATCGAATAATGTTTTGCATTGCGAACACTCAGATGCTCTAGCAAAATCGAAAGCGGAATTTGCTACACTGTTGGAGTCTTTTTTTATCATTATTCTGATTATCGGTGTCGTGGAACTCCTGTTGTGCAGAGTTAGCCTGGTAATAAGATTTACCATGTCTTTTGTGTTGTGATCTACCTCGGTTATAATTGTCTCTATAATTATTATTGCCTCTGTTATAACCCCTATTTGGGTTTGAATCATAATATTCATGATCATAATCATCACGCTCGTTATATTGAGTATCCCTGTAATATTGTTTCTGTTGTCTCCATGAAGCACTTGGGTAGTTCCTATAGCTACTCCCTTTCCGAGAATTTCTAACATTATGGGTACCCCTCGCGTGTCGAGGACTATTTTTTTTTTTTTTTTTTTTTTTTTTTTTTCGCGTACGCCCGCTAATACTCGAGGCGAAATCTCAGGTTATTACTATGTCCAACCTGACATTGATTTTACGTGAGTATCCCTTTTTACTTGTACAGAGACAGGTGTCCCTCGCCATTCAGGCAAATACTCTCCGATTTCGGAGGTACCCATTGCAGCTGGGTCGGCTCAGGAGCCGCCAATCCCTGGTCGACAACACTCCTTCAAATGTCCTCGCCAGGTCTCGAGTTAATCCAGTCCAATTCCCGGTCGACGAAAAATCCTCAAATGCCGTCGCCCGGGTTTGATCCTGAATCACCCGGTCGCCAGAGCGGTGTTGTAACCACTACGCTAGCACGGCTCCTGTCGAGGACTATCAGCTCGATTCCAGTTCTTCGAAGAAGAACCCTGATTTGAGTGGTTATCTTGGTTTTGATACTTATTCCAATTAACCTTTTTATCAAATTTATTTTTAGCTCCTTGGAATTTGTGTGAGTAATTCTGATTATATTCTGTTGCCGAAGCAACTGGCATACTCTCTTTAATGTTAGAGTTACTAAGAATCATGTCAGGGTGTGCCGTGGCATACTGGTCACAATATTCTTCCATTTGCTTTATTGTACCAGGTTTACGCTCATGTAAGAACTCTAGGAATGATTTATTTACAGAAGACATGACCTTGTCTCTTAGCAATAAATCCGTAAGACCATCAAATGTTTTCTCTGTTTTGGATAATTCAATCCATCGTGAAAGTGTAATTCGTGCTTTTGAGATGAAATCTGAGAATTCTACACCTACCTCAGGTCTCATTGTTTTAAAAAAAGACGGTAACCTTCCTCAGACAGCTGATATCTCTTTATCAAAGCTGCCCTAACAGCATCATAATTATCTTTGTCGGCCTCTTCAACAAAATATAACTTACTCAGAGACTCCCCTTTTAGATTTTCAGACAACTGATTCACATACTGTGATTTGTCAACATTATGAGATCGACAAGCCCGTTCAAATCTAGAAAGCCAAAATGTTATGTCATCACTGGTAGGGTTAAACGCTGGTACCTTGACCTTGTACACAAAGGGTTTACCATTACTACCAGATGCCTGATTAACATTACTCATACATGTCAATTTTAATTTCTCTAATTCAAACTCATGTTCTCTTATTGCTTTTCTCTCTTCAGCTTCTCTATCTAATCTTCTCTGTTCTGCAGCAGCTTCTAATTTTTTCTGTTCTGCAGCAGCAGCAACTTCTAATTTTTTTCTGTTCTGCAGCAGCTTCTAATTTTTTCTGTTCTGCAGCAGCAGCAACTTCTAATTTTTTCTGTTCTGCAGCAGCACCAACTTCTAATTTTTTCTGTTCAGCAGCAGCTTCTAATTTTTTCTGTTCTGCATCAGCTTCTAATTTCTTCTGTTCTGCATCAAATCTCCTTTCCTCCACTTGCATCTGCAATTTCTTAAGTTCAGCAGCAGTATCAGCTTCTTTTTCTAATCTTTTTTCTTCAGCTAGAGCTTTCCTTTCTTCTGCAGTAGCTTTTTTTTCTTCTATTTGAAGTTTTTCTCTCCTCAGCCGCAGCTTTTTTTTTTCCTCAGCAGCAGCTTTTCTTTCTTCAGCAGCAGCAGCAATTTTTTTTTCTCTTCTGCAGCTAATGCTTTGTCATATTGAGCAACAGCCCATTGTTCTAAGTCTTTTCCAGTCTTATCAAGAGATTTTCCTTGTGCAATGAAATAATCTAATGTAGACATATTGTCTTCTTAAATCAGAAACCTGAAAAAAAGTAAATAAATTACCCTCTTTCACGTTAATGAGAGACAAGTCTATACCATAGACTTAGTCTTAGTCCAAACTTGTATGGTTTATAATAACCAATGATAACTTGAGTACCTATGGACACAATAACTGTATCTCAAATACTGTGGGAGACAAGCCTTACAAAGGTCTTGTATACCTCAATGTAATCAAAGATCACTTGAGTACCTGTGGAAAAAAATATTTCCCTTTACCAATCACTTTGGGAGACAAGCCTTACAAAGGTCTTGTACATTTTGTTTTATAACAATAACAATCATAAAGTACTGATCTGTACTATACTATCAGTGTATACCACTATACGTCATATGTCAACTAAAGACATTACAAAGGACAAACAAGAAAAGACAATATGAACACATTTGCAGAGATCAAATTAAATTAAATAGGAGAAATGAAAAAAAAAATGATCACAGAAACCGTGATGATAACTGCAATAATAAAATGACAAGACAAATAACGCCACAGTGTATAAACATAAGGGTGTAAAAAACTGAAATGAAAGGAAAGATGAGACCTACAATTATACAAACAAATCAAACAAAAATAAAGAACAGAAAAAATGTTACAAATACAAATATGAAACAGTCGTCACAACTAACCAAATATTTGCAAACTATGTTGCATGCAAATTTCAATTAAGAAATTGCTCCCTATCGAACGCCAGAACAAGACCAATATCACTCGGTATTTCCTGTTCTAGTCACCTCCCATCCAGGCCCGCAACATATAAACACCTACACATATAAACAAATAACATGTAAGCATAAATAGCATATAGCATACAATATAATTTATGTCATGAATGGAATGTGTTGCAGGTATAGTGTTGTAAAGCAGGCACAGTTTATTTTAATACTAATAACTTGCCACTTTATTGAGTAATAGATTTAATTCTAAACTATTACACTGTCAATTTTTTCTCTTTTGAGCATATGAAGATCCAACGATGAACTATGCACTTTATGTTCAACAACACTGTGATTCTTCTGTACGTTGAGAAATGTCAACAATACTGCTCCAGATATTTTCTACACTTGATACCACTGTCCTGTGTAATACTGTCTGTACAGCGAAAAAACTGTCAACAAGCGCTGACCTAGATACAGCATCCTATCGGTAATACAGGTCAAGCTGACATCGACTGTATAGCTGTCCTACTGGTGTTGATGTGTTCAAACAAATGTTCTTTCAGCTGTAAACTGTGATTCTCAACACAAAACTGCGTAAGCTGGACCCAGGAATCTGGCTCGCCACTGTAAAGTTTCTTTTCTTCTTTCCACTCTAATGAAGTGTCAGTCTGTATGCTCTGTAAGGAAGAGTGGTGTGTTGTTGAGATCAGGCATGCCCCCAGTCTACCCAGCTGTAAATGGGTAACTCACCCTAGTCCTGAGTTAGGGAAGGCAAAGGCTCCAGGGAAGCAGGCCCTAAACTTGGTCACTCCAACCGACGCAGGATGGTGTATGTATGAAGTAGAAGTGTAGAGTGTGATTACCGCGAATGGTGTACTGTTCGTGTGCTGACCAATATAACCACTCATACACATGTGTCTACAAGGCACCAATGCAGACTGCTGGAATCTTTGTTTACTCAATTTATTCAGACGTACACACTGGGACATACGAGTACATCATGGTATGTTGACATATCAATTTGTAGGTATACATAGCAGATCTGAAGTCATGACACATTCAGAAATAATGGGCAGTACATCAAAAGTTCAATGTCATGATATATTATGGCCGCATCCCCCTATCTGACTAAACGCGTCAGTGAAGGCAGATCGGTAAATAACTAAGGTTACTTGACGTCCATAGTTTGTAGCATATATTATGAAACCACGAAAGAGGGGGGTTTCTAGCAAGATTGAGATCTCCCTGTCACTGTCCGATAATAGGATAAATAATCTGTTCTCTTGGCAGTGATCAAAACATATGATGACCGAAATCTAACATGGCCGCCTCCCTGAGTTGTCGTTCACTCATTCATAGGAAGGAGAATATAAGCCAGAGTTAATTTATAATGGGTATATAAATGATTTCATAAATGTTCCCATACAGCTCTACGATGATCAGGTTAATTCACGTAGCCATAACCGCTGTAGGAAAGTCTGTCATCTTTGTCGATACAAAACACGACCCTAGCGATACGAAGCACAATGTTCCATCTAGGTCGAATCGACATGAGATCATCAAAATAGGGTCTGGCAATACATGGAGTCCGAATTATACATTGTACCGTACCTTAGGAGAGTCTCTAACATAAACTATAGTAGAGATACCATCTCCTTTAGAAGAAAACCACTTCATGAATTATATTTCCTTAAGAATCTACCAGCCCTTTGAAAAAATGCGTACCCGCCATTATCACGGTACATCGGAACTCATCACGACTTGTCAAGACAACTCATACTTCCGCTAGACCGGAATAATAAGAATCTAGTCCCGCCTACCCATCCAAAATATACAATATAGGACTGATTCTACTTGTACTAATAATATGTAATACATATGAATTCAGGCCATAAACATAATAAGCAAATTAATATATTTTCTGGCCCTAAAAAATAAGTACAAACGTAAGAGCAATCCATGCGCCGGATCAATATCAAGAACGATTACTCCTATAATATTTCTGGATATTTTCTGACTTCGATTCTGTCTATTAAATGCTGCCGTAACATTTAGGTTCATTAATGTTTTCATAGATGTTGTATGAACGAATGTTTCTATTTCTCTTCTTATGTGTTCAGTTCGTTTGTGACGCTTTGTTTCGTTCTATATTCGTTTTGATGTAATGAAGATTAGTTCGTTCAATAGGTTGAATGATAACATTTGATTGTCGAACTGACAGAACTATGAAAACTTCTTGTAGTGAATCTCATCAACATTGGCAATCAACACAAAGTCTTCTGAAGACGACATTCTCCATTTTAATTACACTGACTAACAAAAAAAAACTTTTTTTTTCTTTCTCTAACATTTCTATGTTTTTCTGGTCAATTTTAATGCGCTGTTTTTAAATCTGCAAACCGTTTTTCTCTATCAGGTCGGGATCTTTAGAAATACGCAATTGAAGTTTTTTAACAACGCATACAGTATTACAACATCATTCGTACAAGAAGTATAACAGTTATGTAGGCTTGAATTTCTTTGCAGTCGACTTTCGTCGGGGAATGGCATGGCGTACATCGCGATGAAGCATCCAACAATAATCGGCAAGCATGGTCACACTCCACCGTCCTTGATCACGTGACTCCATTACGGCGATATCTTGATGGAATCGTTCTCCATGTTCATCGCTGACTTCGCCAAGGTTGTCAGGGAAAAAGTCAAGATGTGAATCGAGCAAATGGATTTTGAGGGACATGTTACAGCCCATAATTCTGTATGCATCTATGCACTGCTTAACAATATGCAACATAGTCAACAGATTTGTGATTTCCCAGAAAGTTATCGACGATCGATTTGAATGCCATCCATGCGCGAAGTTCACTACCATGTAACAAGTTCTCGAATTGTTTGTCTGCAATAACTTTCCTAATCTGAGGTCCTACAAAGATACCTTCCTTTATCTTTGCATCGCTAAATTGCGGAAACTTTTCTCGAAGATAAGTGAAAGCTTTGCTCGTTTTATCTAACGCTTTTACAAAATTCTTCATGAGCCCCAACTTTATATGTAAGTGGTAAAATGAAGCTGTCTTTGTTAACTAATGGCTCGTGTATTACATTTTTATGCCCGAGCTGCATACGATCCCGGATAGGCCACACCTTTCTTGCATAATGTTCCTGTCTGTCGCGGCTGTCCCATTCACATCGGAAGCAACAAAATTTAGTATACCCAGTCTGCATGCCCGTGAGAATGCAATGACCTTAGGTCTCCACAAATCCGCCATTGGTAGTCATTGTACTTTATTTTTTCCAAACGTATAGCCATATTGTCATAAGTTTCTTTCATATGAACAGAGTAGGTGACTGGAATTGATGAAAATATGTTTCTGTTATGCAATAACACAGCTTTTAGACTAGTCTTGGAAGAATCGATGAAAAGTCGCCATTCGTTGACTATGTGCTTATGACCGAGGTGCACCATTAGACCGTTTACATCTTTGCAATAGCAAATGTCATCATCCATCTCAAAGTATTGAACAAGTTCTCTGTGTCTATGACGAAATTTAGATATCGAAGTATTGGGCGCTAAAAGATTCCATTCTTTGAGTCGCGAACCGAGTAATTCCGCTTGTCCTTTGGTAAGAGCGAGATCACGTATTAGATCTGAAAGTCCTGAATGGTTAATTAAGTAAACACTATCATTCACTGGTATGTAATCTGAGTCAGAATTAGTTTCTAATGCAGGTAAACTATCACTTTCTGATGGTTCATTCACGTCCAACGGATTATGTTCTGGTGGTACTTGGATCGGACACGTGATTGGATCATGAGGCACTGGTTTCGAAACCAATTCAATATTTGAATAAACCACAGACTTTCTAGTTTTAAAAGTGAAACCATGGATATTTGTCAAGCAGAAGTACAATCAGTAGTGTGATTTGTATGTTCACGCCATTTTACTGGCACTCCAAAAGGCATCGACTTATGCTTCAGCGATTTTCGTAACCAACCTGCCAATGTATCGAACAAACTGCATTTGGCTACCAAGATTTATTTGCATCATCAACTTTCGAATCGAAATAAAGTTCATATGCTTTCTTTAGTAATGGTGTAAAGTTTTTCTGGTCAACACGATCGGTAAAATATCTGCACACGTAACAGAACAGATCAGCCGAATTTCTACAACTTCTAGAAGCCATATTTTGCTCAGAATTATTTCAAAATACAGTAACTATTTGAAAAATCGCGTAACATATGTCATGCATCTTTTAGCAGTATAAAAAGTAGAATTATGTTGCTTTTTATTAATTTTTAATAAGTTATATAGTAAAAATGAAACGGAGCAAATAACGGTTTCCCAAAAATATATTTATTCACACATATCTTAAGAACCCGACGTGATAGAGATAAACGGATTTCAGATTTGAAATCAGCGCAAGAAACTGACCTAAGAACACTTATTCTTATATAAGAAAGAAAAATGTTGTTTGTCAGTGTTATCTGAAGACATATCACATTATGGAAAACATGAACGAAATGCGTGGTTCCCATTTCAAAATACGGAATGACAACACAGTCTCATGCATTCTCAACTACTTGACCCTGAGCGGTCATATCAACCGTCGACCTTCGTCTAATATTCTGTGTTCATATATTTCCTTTGTATTTCTATTAAGACATCTTGTCTATTTCATTAAATCACAGGCTAAATCAATTATTCTCAGTTTGGCTGTCCACGCCACAATTTAACATTATCGCTTTCAATAGCGCGTTCTATAATACATCGCGTTCCGTCTAGAATATCGCGTGTAGATCTGCGTTTTAATATCAACGCCTTCACAATATATATATGTATATTGGCAGTAATATTGACAACGTTCGAGTTAACCGGTATAGACATCAAAATAAAATATTCTAAAGGCAAGAGTAGCTTTCAATATATTTTTGTGGCTTTGAGTTTCTTTGCTCGCCTTTTACGACATGCTTGATAAGTTACAGTGTTATTATTCTTTGCTCCTCTATCGGTCCCCGGCAACTTACAGGTGTATGATTTAATTCTATTAACTTTCTTCCAGGACAGTGGTTCTCAAAGGTTTTTTGTTCTCATACCCCGCTGGCTTTTAGTACACTTGCCCGTATCTACTATTCAGTATGAGAGGTAATATATGCCAGAGTTTTCTATGTATGTGAGCCTAAGACAATAACTAAACAGATAAATTAATTTTGTCGTGAATAAAGCTCCATTCGGCACATAGCAGTTTTTAGTATAATAAATGCGTATCAGAACACGGTCACCTGCTGTAGTCCTGTCCAATATGCAACAATGAACGGAGTAGCATATGGCAACAACCTACCTCAGTTCACGAAAAGCTGTTTGGAGATGTCAGGAACCTTGAGCTGACTACTGCCTTTATTAGAGTCATTAATGTGGAAATCTGAAGGCGGACGAGAAAGAAGAAGAAGAACATGATCAAATATTGAGACCCTTTATTGTGTTACTTTGTCAACCAATAGTTTTGCCCTAAGTTGTTTTTGGTTTAAATATGAGTTTTGCGTGAGGCGCGATCCGTTCAACCTAGACACAAGGTCCGTTGGTTAAATTAGGATACAAGTCAAAAGATAAAAGACCTTGAGATCTGATTTCGTTAATGATGAAAACAGATACCTGCAAATCATATTGAGGGATGCACCGAATATTCGATTCGGTGCCGAATAGTACATTCAATGTACTATTCGTATTCGGTCGATAAGTACGCTGCAATCGACTACGAATAGTCGGCAACACGTTTTCAGACAACAGATGTCGTATTTTGGCAGAAAATATTGAGAGACTCGTTTTATTTATTTTTTAAAGTGAATACATGTTTCATGCAGCAATGACATGTGAACTGAATTTGAAAACTGACTAGTTGTTAGTTAGTAGCATTAAAAAGGTACAAAATACCTCCCCATTTTTGTAATCCTGTAACACTTTGAAACCTCATATGTTTGTTGCTGATTACTTGAGAATTAATAAAAATGTCAGTGGACGTATTGAACACACATTTTTATGCCAAACGTTCACTCACGATTCATATTAGTATTTGACTGAATAGTTATGGGCCTCTATTCGTATTCGGCCGAATAGTAAAAATCACTATTCAGTCCATCCCTAATCATATTCATCAGCAAGTTTGTTTCTTGCTTTGTGTTTGTTTGAGAACGGGACATCCCGTTTACTCTCCATCTACGGCCTTTTCTTTTCTTTTATATCTTTAAATTTTCTGAGTAACATTACTTCTTTTGGAATATTTCAGTAGAATAATATACTTATTTACCATATATTCCACGTGCTCTCTTAACAAGCTCCTTGTACTGCAGGCTGAGAACCGCTGTAATAGGGCGTCCTCTAGCACAGTGGTTCTCAACGCGGGCCATATACCCCACCCCAGGAGGCCATGCCATATTTCTAGGGGCCCACATTAAGATAATAAAGTACCTTTTTCAGCTAACAGTGACCACAGAGGTAAATAGAGCTCAGCAGGGGGTCATGAGTAAAAAAGGTTTGAGAACCCCCTGCTGTAACACATAAAGACGTCTGCTCCTGCTGAATGTTTGCACTGTAGACTGATGGGTCTGTATTCAGACAAAGTGTCAGCCATTTTTATTTTCTATCTATGTTTATAGTTTAGATGGTGTTGTTCTCGCCTTGTTCTCAATCCAAGTCTTACTGTGACGTTGCAAGCATTTCTGACGCATACCATCTAAATATTCAGTGATCTTTCTATCTTGTGTTTTAAATTTTAACCATGTTTGACAAAGCGTTGGTATGAAAAACGTTTTACTTCAGCTGTCTCTTTAAAAATTATATATATATATATATATATATATATATATATATATATATATATATATATATATATATACATATATATATATATATATATATATATATATATATATATATATATATATATATATATATATACGAGGAATTCAGAAAGATTGCAATTTTGGTGGAAAAGATTGTTCTAACATTAGTTATAAAGCCATTAAGTAAAAGTAAAAGATCCCGTTACACGCCCATTGAGGCATATTGGAAATATGGTGTTAGGTCCATATTTTCTTGATCATCGGCACACTAGGGGTGATGTGGTGAACATCACGCCGGCCGCCATTAACCTTCCCAGAGTTGCTCTGGTACCCAATTCATGAGGCTGGGTAGACCCCGGAGCCATTTGCGGTCTACAAAATACCACTTCAACTGGGGATTGAAGCATGGACCACCAAGCTATAAAGCCAATTACTATATGGTTAATTTTTGTTATTGTAATGTTCCCCACATGCACTTCTAAAGAACGTGGGATCACAGGAAACCTATAATGTACAAGTGTAAAAGCCCGTCATAAGACGGGAATTAAATTCAAAAGCACCAATACCTAACGGCAATTTTATTTATTCAAACATATTTTAAAAAACCACTGTGTATCACCACAGTACACGAACTACGTAGCAGCAGCGAGGATCCCAATGTGTGTATACGGGATCACACATTCTATAAATATATTTTTGTGCACACCGTCATTTGTGCACTTTTCTTTGTCGAGTGTTACTATTTTCGGGAGAGTACATATAAGGGAAACAATACAATTAATGTCTAACTTTCAACGAAAGCTGCTTCCCTTAGCGTTAGTGAGAGAAAAAGCTGGGATTTTATATACAGGATTCTTGCAATTGTGTCTTCAGCGATTTGTTTTATGCAATGAAGTTGCTAGTCCATGCAACAATTCTGTTTCCATATCCTTATTAACGTTCAGCTCCCTGAGGAGTATGGACCATTAAAATTGCATGCAAAGCCCTCCTTTCACATGC
Organism: Oreohelix idahoensis; assembly: GCA_024509875.1. NCBI lineage: Eukaryota > Metazoa > Mollusca > Gastropoda > Stylommatophora > Oreohelicidae > Oreohelix > Oreohelix idahoensis. The sequence goes on from JAMPIV010017464.1 coordinate 260,418, forward strand.
AAAGTACTCCTGTCACATACCAAGTCCTCCTGTCACATGCCAAGTTCTCCTGTCACATGCCAAGTCCTCCTGTCACATGCCAAGTCCTCCTATCCTGTGCCATCCGCTCAAGATTTCTTTGTCCCTTTTAGTTCGATCTTTAGTTCTATTTTCCGCGTGTGTTTTTGGTCCGCCTCTATATTTCTTAGACTGGAGATTTTAGAAATGCATTTGGTCATGTTGATAAACAGATTTCTTAAGTGTGTGTCTTATCTATTGCCACCGTCATTGTATGACATCTAGTTCCACTAGTATTTGTCTAGTTGTTACCCATTTGTTTAGTTGTTACCCATTTGTCTAGTTGTTACCCATTTGTCTAGTTGTTAACCATTTGTCTAGTTGTTACCCATTTGTTTAGTTGTTACCCCATTTGTCTAGTTGTTACCCATTTGTCTAGTTGTTACCCCATTTGTCTAGTTGTTACCCATTTGTCTAGTTGTTAACCATTTGTCTAGTTGTTACCCATTTGTTTAGTTGTTACCCCATTTGTCTAGTTGTTACCCATTTGTCTGGTTTTTACCCCATTTGTCTAGTTGTTACCCATTTGTCTAGTTGTTACCCATTTGTCTAGTTGTTACCCATTTGTTTAGTTATTACCCATTTGTCTAGTTGTTACCCATTTGTCTAGTTGTTACCCATTTGTCTAGTTATTACCCATTTGTCTAGTTGTTACCCATTTGTCTAGTTGTTACCCATTTGTTTAGTTGTCACCCCATTTGTCTAGTAGTTACCCATTTGTCTAGTTGTTACCCATTTCTCTAGTTATTACCCATTTATCTAATTGTTACCCATTTGTCTAGTTGTTACCCATTTGTCTAGTTATTACCCATTTGTCTAGTTGTTACCCATTTGTCTAGTTGTTACCCATTTGTCTAGTTATTACCCATTTGTTTAGTTGTTACCCATTTGTCTAGTTGTTACCCCCTTATCTAGTTGTTACTTCATTGTCTAGTTGTTTCCCATTTGTCTAGTTGTTACCCATTTGTCTAGTTATTACCCATTTGTCTAGTTGTTACCCATTTGTTTAGTTATTACCCATTTGTCTAGTTGTTACCCATTTGTCTAGTTGTTACCTATTTGTCTAGTTATTACCCATTTGACTAGTTGTTACCCATTTGTCTAGTTGTTACCCATTTGTCTAGTTGTCACCCCATTTGTCTAGTTGTTACCCATTTGTCTAGTTGTTACCCATTTGTCTAGTTATTGAGCGGCTGTCTCCTTACGGCCTCCATGCATGTCGCTCTTCTCTTTATTTCAGCCAGGCTTGGGACCAGCCTAGGCGGAATATTAATTGTTCTTATCAGTCTTGATTGTTGATCTCGTTACACCATTTCAATCCTTCTATTCTACGCAAGCACGCAGTTATGCAACCAGTTTAGAAGGTAGTACTTTTCGCTTCCCACACTCGAGCTCCGGATTTCCCAAACGTTTGGTTAAATATAATAATTATTATATTATTTTTACTAATGACAATAAAGCACATCAATGATCATAATAAATATTATAATCACAAGCACACGCCATATAATCATACTTTCATAATCATAACTAGTATTTTCTTTGTCGCTATTATTTTTAAAAAAGCAGATGTTGCAGCAGGAGAATGATGTGTTAGAGACTTCTCTACACTAGGGCCATCTTTGAGACGTTCAGTGACCAATTCTCTTCCTCGGTGCATTTGCCTGTCCTAACTCAAGAGCCGAGTCAGGTATCCATTTATAGCTGGGTAGACTGAAGAGTGATGCTGACGTGTTTCGAACCGGGCACATTTGCCACGAGAGATCAGCGGTCTAACCACACTACCAATCGGACGCTCTTCGCTATCATAATCTCATAATTATAACAATTCTTACTTTTCTTCCCCGCCGGCACTCCCCTCAGTGATCAACGCCATTGATAAGATTAATAGCAAAGCGAATAATCTGAGGCATCTTCCAATACCTTCCTCTGTTCCAACTCCCCTTTTATCTATCCGACACTACAGAAACCCTTAAAACCAGAAGATTGCTTAATAAAACAGGACACAGAAAGCAGTAATGAAAAACACATCAAGATGTTTTGGAACAAATGTTTGATGCACTCTAAAGACCCTCCAGCGAAGCAATAACCAATCACGTCCATTTTCATCTATAAAAAATTCTACAGTTTAATTACCAAGAAATGAACCTCTATACATTCTCTCCAATTCGTTTCCTCTTCCATTTTTTTAGTTGTTGTTTTTTCCGTTGTGTAAGCCTGATGGCCACATACATCATTTAATGTAATCTGTCTCTATTCTAAAGATCTGCCCCTGGGCATGGGTAGATGAAAATGAAGCACTGAGACGGCTCACGGGATTGGAAGGTTCCAACGGTGCTCTCGGTACGTTTGTCTCTGATGTAATGACTGTTCTCATTGGCTGTCGCTTGTGCACCCGGTGCCCGCACGAGAAAAATGTGCGATGAAGATGGATGACTGTTGTCTACATTCATATCATTGGAGTCATGTGTCTAAAAAGTAATTAAGGAGCTCGGAAAACTAAAATGGGTAGGTATCTACGAGGAATATCTTCTCTCACTCCCCAATTCTCCAATCTCTTTTGCTTTGCCGGCATATTTAGCAGAAAATAGCTTAGTATGTACCCCCTTTCACGAGTCGCGCTGGATCACCGTGTGGCTTGTTCTCACTTGTATACAACGCCCGACCACTCGCTTATAAGCATTCCTGAAGTTCTGCTGGAAACTACAACCCACCCTAGCTCTTGTAATGTTCCAGTCATAAAGTCCATTGCAATGATTTAAGCGCGTTAAACCAGTGAGTTCATGTGCCACCCTTTGCCAGTGCGTCAGGGTTCAACGATCTTGACATGGAGATTACAGCAAGCTGTCGTCAAAGTTTGACTGAAAAATCTTTGTTAAAGTTAAAATTGTGTTTAGGAAACTGCTTTCTTTACCGCCCGCGCTGGCCGGAGACATACCAATGTACAAACACTCACTAAATATATATATATATATATATATATATATATATATATATATATATATATATATATATATATATATATATATATATATATATATATATATATATATATATATATATATATATATATATATACAGTAGAACTCCATTTATCCGAACCCCATGGGACCGAGCATCGTTCGGATAATCAAATGTTCGGATAATTGGATTACATAATGTATCGAGTACATGTACACATATTTCTAAAAATAATTAACCATCACAAGGAAAATACACTATAAAACATATTTACTTGTACTGTAATAATAATACCCACACTGTATTAGATCACTGTATCACCAAAATCTTTTATTACACTGCAGTGCATGTACTACTTGTATTAATTTTTTTTGTTAAGAAAGAGAAATGTTTTCAAAATAACATTACAAACGATTCAAAACCAGGCGCAACTTACGTATATATGTACTTGCACAGATGTAGCCCACTATTTAAAATAATGAGGAATCCTCTTTTGCACCAAACTGGATAGTCTCCTTTTGGCTGCTAAGTCCCGCATTCTCTTCAACAGCAGAAGCTGTGTAGGACAGCTGTCATCTTCTTGCTCGTACCAAGCCATCGTTGTTTTTAGTGCTATAAAGACCTCTTCAGGACTTGGTCGACGTTTTGGTTTTTCTTCATAATCTACAAGTACATCATGTACTTCTGAGGAGTCTTCATCATCGGTCACTACATGTATTTGGTTTTCTTCTTGCACAAAAGACAAAATTTCTTCGTCATTCAAAAACTGAAAACCAGAATCATTATCATCTTCTAGCCACATGTGTGCATCATCTTTGTCACAGTCCGAAAATCCGGGCATTGCTTGAAACAGTTCCACAATTTCATTTATACAATCATCATTTGTGTCCACTGCAGTAGTTTCATTTCCTTCTTTTTTCCCAAGCAATCTACTCCAAGCCTTGTTGAGATTATCTTGTGACAGGGTGGTCCAAGCATCAGCTAACATATAGCAGCAGTCTTTGAGATTAAGCTTTTTAGAAAACGCCACCACACTTTCTTCATCTTCAGCCAACAATAAACGACGCAGGACTTCCTTCTTGTACATCTTTTTAAGCTTTGCTATAACACCCTGATCCATTGGTTGAATCAGTGCTGTTACATTGTGAGGCAGAAAAATTACTTTAAAATTTGCATCAACTGCATTCAATGTATCCGTCTCTGGATGAGATGGTGCATTGTCCAGTAGAAGAATTACTTTTCCAGTTTTCTTTTCTTGTTCTCTCAACCTCTTCACATTTGGGATGAACTGATTTGTATACCAATCAAGAAATATTTCACTATTCATCCAAGCACTCTTCTGTGCTTTGTAACACAATGGGAGGCATGTCACATTCTTTAAACAACGTGGTTTTTTGGCTTTGCCGATCATTAGCACCGGTAAACGATGACTTCCACTGGCATTCGCGGCTACCAAAATTATTACTCTCTCTTTGCACTTTTTAAACCCAGGGGCAGCTGCTTCGCGCTGAGATGCAAGTGATTTTTGAGGCAATGATTTCCAGTATAAGCCAGTCTCATCGGCATTATACACATCATCGAGTGAATAACCTTCTTCTTCCAAAAAAGCCAAGAATGTTTCTTTAAAATTTTTAGCGGCAGTTGCATCGCTAGATAAAGATTCCCCTTGAATCTCCAATTCTCGTATGCCATGACGAGATTTAAAGTTTCTTAACCATCCCTGGCTAGCCTTAAAGTCAAGAGGACCGTCAAGTTGATAGTTGAACTGAAGTGCCTTTTCACACAACAGAGAACCAGAGATAGGTTCCCCTTTGCTTCTTCTTTGCACAAACCATATTTACAAAGCCTCTTCCAATTTCACATCTTTCGCATTTCTCATGGTTTTACGTTTCTTCGACCCATTTTCACTATCAAATTTCGATGCAAAACTCATAATTTTATCCTTGTTACTTTTGATGTCAGAGACGGTAGCTTTCCCAACATTGAAAATCCTCACAAGTGAAGACACAGTTTCACCTTGTCCTAGTCTCTTGATAATTTCTGTTTTCGTTTCAATTGACAAAACATTGCGGTTCCTTTTATATGCTTTAGGCCTACTGGAAGATGCCATATCGCACAGAGAAATACTTGTACACCAAAATTATTCTGCTGTAGTAGCAGACACAATTATTTTAAGTTGAACTGTCTGTTTAGCCAGTGTTCTACCTAGAACGCACACGTACAATGGATTGGTAAACCAGATATTAACTGACTTTATGATCTAACTGACTTCCTGTACGTAAGCGACCGACCATTAGCCATCCCATTCTCTACAAATTGTTCGCACACATTTGACGTTTGCCGCATCAAAAGATTCAGAATTTTAGTCTAACGTGACTGTGGCATCTGATTTTTTTTTTTTTCTGGAAAAAGTGTTCGGATAATTGGATGTTCGGATAATTGGGGTTCGGATAAATGGAGTTCTACTGTATATATATACTCATGGAACAAAGTAAGTGTGCAACACTTTATAGGGCACTGTGCTTGATTTCATGGACGAAATGAAATAAATGTTGGCACACAATGTGGTTGAATATTGAATGAAAGACCAAGTGATCACTTTGATTTTAGTGAAAGTGTCTGGCCCAGGCCAAGCGCGCTTGTCTATGGCAAACTGTCAGTGCTGGTCTAACTGCAGGTCTGTGAGGTAAGAGATTTGCCTCTCTGAGCCTATTCCGCACTGTTCTGCACGACACGGGTCTTAAATCTGGAATGTTCCTGGCAGTCCATGTTGCCTGAATAAACCTGTTACGCAAGTGCATAAGGCGTATGTAACGGTCTTGTGCAGGGGTGGTAACTCGTGGTCGGCCACTTCTATGGCGATCAGCAGTGGATCCAGTTTGGTGGAAACGAGCTTGAATGCGTGATATAGTGTTCCTGTGAACATTGAAATGTTGTGATACAGCTAATATAGTCGCTCCAGCAGCTAACACCCCTATAGCTATTGCTCGCTGTTGTTGGTTCAATCTTGGCATTGTCAAAAAAGATGTTTCTGTTGGACTCTTGGTACTCTCTATTTCAACGATTACGTTTTCACATGCTTGTGATTAGAGCTACACACTTACCTTCCTTTTATCTGTGATAAATTCTCCCCTACGGCACTTTTCACGTGATTTATCTTGCACCGTGATTATCTCCCCATGAATAGTGCGATCCAATTGTAATTGCACGGGTAAGTGAACAACACTCGCACAGAAATGTGTGCCTACTTGCATTTTTCACCCAAGAACACACGCACAGTGCCCTGTTGAGTGCTGAACACTTACTTTTTTCCATGAATATATATATATATATAGTGTGTCTATAAAGTCATTGTGCAAATTTGAACTTTAATAACATTGTATGTATACGTGATGAAAGCACACATTTTACTTGTCTAATTTTGATTTCGTTTATTAATTCTTTTATCATTCTTAGCATTTTAAGGCTTATTGGTTTTTTCCTTGTATTTCCACCCAAGACACACATTTCTGTTATATGTCCCCATTTAATGGGCGTCAGTTTTTTTTAAAACTGCTAGTTCTTTGTCTGTGTTTTAGCGCCAACGTAAAAATGAAGGGTGTATGTAACACTGCCCCGTGTAGTTCCCGGGGAGGGGGGGGTCTCTGGAGAGACAAAGAAGAATATAACTATTTACTTACTTATTCGTTCCTCTTCTACCTTGGGGTGTAGACAGAGAGGGCGCCATACTATCCTATTTGCAGTCTTCTTCTTGCAATGATACCAGCTACAACAGTGATTCCATTCCCCGTGAGCAGCTCAATGGGAAATGATGATGACGATATATAACTTATAGTAATCTGATGATGACGATATATAGCTTACAGTTATCTGATGATGACGATATATAACTTACAGTTAACTGATGATGACGATATATAACTTACAGTTATCTAATGATGACGATATATAACTTACAGTTATCTGATGATGACGATATATAACTTACAGTTATCTGATGATGACGATATATAGCTTACATTAATCTGATGATGACGATATATAACTTACAGTTATCTGATGATGACGATATATAACTTACAGTTATCTGATGATGACGATATATAGCTTACATTAATCTGATGAGGACGATATATAAATTACAGTTATCTGATGATGACGATATATAACTTACAGTTATCTGATGATGACGATATATAACTTACATTAATCTGATGATGACGATATATAACTTACAGTTATCTGATGATGACGATATATAACTTACAGTTATCTGATGATGACGATATATAGCTTACATTAATCTGATGAGGACGATATAAATTACAGTTATCTGATGATGACGATATATAACTTACAGTTATCTGATGATGACGATATATAACTTACAGTTATCTGATGATGACGATATATAACTTACAGTTATCTGATGATGACGATATATAACTTACATTAATCTGATGATGACGATATATAACTTACAGTTATCTGATGATGACGATATATAACTTACAGTTATCTGATGATGACGATATATAGCTTACATTAATCTGATGAGGACGATATAAATTACAGTTATCTGATGATGACGATATATAACTTACAGTTATCTGATGATGACGATATATAACTTACAGTTATCTGATGATGACGATATATAACTTACAGTTATCTAATGATGACGATATATAACTTACAGTTATCTGATGATGACGATATATAACTTACTGTTATCTGATGATGACGATATATAGCTTACAGTTATCTGATGATGACGATATATAACTTACTGTTATCTGATGATGACGATATATAGCTTACATTAATTTGATGATGACGATATATAACTTACAGTTATCTGATGATGACGATATATAACTTACAGTTATCTGATGATGACGATATATAACTTACAGTTATCATTTTCCTGTTTGCCCCTAAGAAGAATGTAGTCAACTTTTCCTCTTGCCAGATGCTTGCACTAAAGTATTCACGCGTTCTTGCTACAATGGTTTCTGTGTCAATTAGTTTTACTTGATGAAGAGGCTAGCTTCATTCACACCATCTTTGTCGCCACCTTTTAAGACATACATGAGGGATCAGAAATCCGATTCTTACTTTGTTCCCTCACAGATTATCGGAGATTTAAATATTAAAGTGTTAACAAACATTCACATGAAAACTAATGAGATCAGTTATAAGCTGACACTGCACATGAAACATCATATCACCACTGTGAAAGGTAAAGGCGAATCTATCAATGCCATAATTATACCAGTACTATTACATCAGTGCTAGTCATGGACATAAAACGTGTTTTTAACGTACGTTTGATTCTGGTTTTAAGGACTATCTTCATTGTACACGGATAACTTCATCAGTGCTCCGATCTCCTCCCTTAGATTACACGGTGCAAGAACTCCGTAGCACCGGCGAAAATCCCAATGTGTGTATATAGGAATCCACATTCTATAAATATCTTTGTGGTGGGTAGGTTTCTAATTTAAAAAAAAATTTGCCAGGGCAGTGGCCCGATAGGCCTACTCTTTACAATTTCCAACTGCCGAAGGATTTTTAACGTGCGCAATTTGCACAAGGGATCTGCTATTTTTTCGCCCTTATCCAAGAAGGCTGGACATCAAATCTCACTACCCAGGAGTCCAGGGGAAGATTGACATCATTAGGACCATTGGTTCTGAAAAATATTTCCATAAATGATATTCCCTCAACCGGGAATCGAACCCGGTACCTCTAGAATTTGAGGCGGACGCCATACGTACGTAACATTATTCACCATCAGACCGAACAACATGTGAAATAAAAAAAAAGCCCATTCTTTCTAGCATTTTGAAGCTCAAGAATGACTGCGTTTATATTTTATGTACCTCAAACATGGACACTGGAGCTGGTAACCTCATCATGTAAAACATATTGCTACAGAAACCACTGCTGTAAGAGTGTGTGTGTGTGTGTGCTTTGTGCAAACTTCCTGCAAGCGGACCATCTACTGTGGTGCCTCCATGCTCCAGGGGAAGCGAAACGGAAAATGATGACGATACTATCACATAATGTTATGATGTTGAGCGCCAAAACATATTTTACAATAGTTTTAATTTCCTTTATTTATCAAGACTTTTCATTCTTGTTTTCGTGTTTGTTTTATCATGTGGATATCCTGTTTTGTAAACACATTAGGCTATTGTCATTGTGAGCATGTAGAGCTATCATGTAACTACTGTAATAATATAGTTTTCTTTCTTTCATTCGTTTTTTCTTTCTGTCTGTCTTTCTTTCTTTCACTAATTCTTTCTGTCTTTTTTTATTCTGTCTTTCTTTCATCCTGTCTCTCTTTCTGTCTGTCTGTCTTGCTTTCTTTCTTTCTCAACCTCAACATATGAAAATAGCATACTCATAAACCACTACAGCAAGCGCTGGTAATTGCTTCTTGCTAGTCGTACAGAAAACTGGCAGCAGAGGTGACCCCAGATTCCGAATGGAGCAGTGATGAGCGATGATTACATTACATGTGCCTAAAGTGTATAATATCATTTTGTGAGATATATGCACCTTGTTAATTGTAATTCAGGCATATCATTGCATTCGTGCTGTTCAAGCACATATTTTCCCACTTTAATAACCAGAAGAATATTGGTGATTTCTAATCATCTTCCATGAGCTACGCTGTGTATACTCAATAATTTAATTATTCAGAGAGGCTAACATTGGTGGTTGCACAGAGAGACAATGCGCCTGTTAACTTGCAGCCCACAAATGTACTTAGCAGAGGCCTTTGCTCTTTTATTTTTCCTAAAGTTCATGGTACGAAGCTGCAAGACTAAAGTGTCAACGCCATTAGTTGTGAGTTAAAAGCAGGGAATCAACACTAACTGCCTACATTGGACGAATTTTGTGGAAAAGGGCCCTCATCATAGAAGAATTGACGAAACCACGGCTGCAGGACTCACTTATACCAGCTAAGTTCTTGTAAAAGGAACCAACAAAAGGACAATTGGTTTTTAAATCCTCACCCAAGTCTCAGAGAAGACAATTTTATAGACATCTAAAAATTCAACATCATTCCATCGCTATTTTAACCTGTTAAAACTACTTGATTATTAAATTTGTTTCATGTTATTTTAAAACTAAAGAATCATTGTTGATTCAGTTATTATAGGTATGATAGCAAACGTATGAGCAAGACTCTTTAATATATATACATCTAGTATAGAGTGTGATGATGTACATTGATACACCGATAGAATTATTAATTGTAAGTATAAAAATAAGGTAGAAATGAAAACAGTGGAGTTATGAAGTTTCGTCTTCACCCACACCGCAAGCACGTTGATTTTAGCAGACAGTATTGTGAAAAAAGATGGTACCATCGTTTTCTAGTGTCCTTGAAAAACTATTTATAACATGACACGAAAAGCCTACTCGTTCAGACGGAGTGAAAGAGAGGGAGAGACAGAAAAATGATACCATCTGCACGCGTGGTGTGAATATAAAACGTAGCGAAAACGCGATAGTGTCGTTAGCCGTTTGAAAATACGAAACAAATTCAAAATATGTTCGACAATTGGGTCACGCAAACAACCTTAGCTCTTATAAAACTGACGTATTTCTGACGTAATACGGGAGACTATCGTTTTTAGTTTGAAAATAGCGGTAGAAAGAAGTGAACAGGTGGTAGTTTATAGCTTTCAAGACTAACATGGAAAAAATTATGGAATTTTGAACCATTATACATAGGCTCATAAAACTTATATATTCGGGTGCCATAGTGTCTCCTGACAAAAAATATGTTTTCATTTACCCTATAGTCCAACTAACAGCAAAGATATGGTCATAATACTAGATAGTTACAGACACATTGACTAACACACTAGTGTTCTGACGTTCGCTATCGGTAACGTAATTTTGCACGAGTTGTTGAAAAAAGGCATGAGAGGGTAGGGCAAAGTCCAAAAGAGGGGAACGTTAGGACTGAGGTAATATGATTTGGAGCGGAGTTTGAAAGGGGGAAAAAAATTATGGGATGGCTCAAACTGAATATTTTTTTTGTAGAGTTAGGCCAAAACCAAGTCTATTTTTGACGAATGCCAAGTTCGGACGGACAGACCGACAGAAGTACACTAACATTGGACCGAAATTGGACCTTAGATTTAAAAATTTGAATTGACAAACTTAGTAGTTAGATCTCATTGGTCGAAACAGTTTAGATTACTGGGAAAGTTGAAGGCTCGGTGCCATTTTCACGAAGACTGTTCATAGAAGCAGGACGCTTGAGAGCTGAGAAGTGTGTCGTGCCTTGAATATAGATATAATTAATAAAAAGTATAAGGGCGCCATAGTCCAGCAAGCAGTACATCTGAGGTTGTGCTAATTCAACGTTCCTGTGTGTATTCTTTGAATTGGTAAGACCAAAATTATTAACATTATTTATACTATTAATTATGTTGTTTGACTTGGGTAATGAAGAAAACATTACGACTGTAAGTAAAGAAGTCATTAGTAGACTTATACAAGCCTATTTGTTGCTCCACCATGTTACCAAGCTACCAGAAAGGTAGTAGTAAAATATTTATAGATTGTCACCAGGAATCACATCACCTATCACATTGTATGGAAAAAGATCATTGAGAATGGCAGAGGCGTTGCAGACATTAGGGAGAGGAATAGGAAAACTTGTACAAAGTGTTACCTCATGTTATGGAGATGTGCTGAGTTTGTCAGAGAGATCTGATCCAGGTCTTTTAGGTTAAATATTGTATTGTTTGTAAAATTGGTGGATTAGGTATTATGCTAAGACAGAACATAATTTTCATGTTACAGGGTTTTTCTCTGGCACTAGTCAGGTGCCAGATTCCTGTGTGAAAAAGTTACTCCAGCAGAGATAGAGGTACTCGCGGCCTACCCTATTTCTTTTGGGACAAGATCAACAGTGGCTGTTGGCAGATCATACGTCTATGTTCAATCCTCCAATGCCAGTTAAGTAAACAAGCCCTGGCACGAGGAGAATTTATCAACTTTTCCACTTCATAAACTTGAAAAGAAAATATAAATAAAGACTATCTGTCAAGAAATAAAGTGTATCAAGAGAAAAGAAACATTGTGACAAAGACTGGGCGTGATGTTAACACCCCAACCAGCCAGCTCATAACACTTTAGAAATAGCTAGAAATTTTACAATACCATAAGAACTACAATATATATATATATATATATGATTAAGGACAAATTGTCCTCTTGTAGTTAATTAAGTATGCCTATTATTTATGTATATATTTAAATTGATCTCATGTGATTTGACAGTCCTAACCAAAAGAATCTTAGGGATAGGACTAATAAAGTTATAAAAAAAATTGTATATTACTAACTTTTAACAACAGTTGTTGGTTGATTTGATCACATAGATTAATATTGGTGTTTGTGTGTGTGTTTGTGTAATTAATTACCATCACACCACACTTGCATAACCCTAGACATTAAACGTAGCTAGCATACATACTAGTCAAGAATAGGTCTGATTGAGGTCACAAGGTGGTAGCAGAAAGGTGTCCTGATGTACTCAACCCAAACTTTGTTATAATCAGGAACCTTCACAGCTGACCTCATTCAGTACAATCGTACTACAGAACAACAACATTTCATAACATCAAAAACCACCACATAGAGCAAATACTTATAAAAGGAATTTCCTGGATTTACACCAGCTGGGGGCTTGAACGGGCTAAAACCATTGCTTAATTCTTCACAAAAGGCGTCGGATAAGGTAATAGTGCTCTGCCCTATGCAGCATTGTTCTTGACATCTGAAAACATCTTGTGAACACACCCTTGAGGTAGAAGCATCAGTATCCTTCTATCTACCACTCTGCCAAGAGTAATCCTGTGCGAAGGTAGACGAATTTCAAGATCCATATAAGATACTCTTGAGTGTTGGCTACTGGTGGACCACTACTGCAGAGCTAAGGGGAGGCAATCCGTGACAGCTATGATACATGTGAAGATGTAGAGCTACCCCGTAACTAGTGTAATAATACAGTTTTCTGTCTTTATTTCTGTCTTTTCTGTCTTTCTTTCTTTGTGTCATTCTGTCTTTCTTTCTGTCTGTCTTTCTTTATTTGTGTCATTCTGTCTTTCTTTCTATCTTTCTGTCTGTCATACTGTCTTTCTGTCTGTCTTTCTGTCTTTATTTTCTTTCTTTCTTTCTTTCTTTCTTTCTTTCTTTCTTTCTTTCTTTCTATTTTTCTTTCTTTCTTTCTTTCTTTCTTTGCGAGAAAGAAAAAAAAAAACCTTTGGTTAATTGTTTCTGAAAGCACGGAAATATCGGTTACTTTAAAGTTCCGAAAACGCCCACACGTCCGCAATGGGTATTGTGCTGTATCTTTCCCCCAAGAAAATTGTTATGCTCCGAAAAATGCGATACATCATTGATGAAATAAAATAAAACAGAAGGTTGAATGGGACGGGTATTAACAATACATGACACAATAGTTCTCAATGAATAAGGATTATGTTTAAATCGAATGGTACCCCCGGCCCCCCAACTGAATTCCCCAGATAATTAAGGACTAACACAAATTTCATCATTTTCATGTGGTCCTTCCGGAGCATGGATCCACCACTGTAGCTGAGTCCTTGCAGGAATCTTGCACCAAACATTTATATGCCCTTGTAGTGATGGTGTCTGTAGTAATTTGTTTTACTTCATGACGTTGCCACCCACATACTTGACCTTATACTGGTCGCCTTATACGACATGCATTAGTCCTTTTCTGTCATTGGCTATTCAGAGACCACAGACAACGGACACGGGACAATAACAAATTTGCTTGATGAAATATTCTAACAATTTGAGAATGGTTGCCGCTCGATCGAAAATCAAAGAAAATGAAATCGTTCAATCAATGAATCAATCAATCGATCAATCAATCAGTCAAAACCCTATAGCTCCACAAGAAGCATAGGCCACCAACAAGCAGTTGACGTCATCCTGTCACGTGTCATAAGCGCCAGTTCTTTCCAAGTTGTCCTCATCATTTTCATTACTGTCTCTAGTTCTCTTCTCCGTGTTTTGTTTTCGTCTACCTCTGTCTCTCTTACCTTGACTTCTGTCTCTCTTACCTTGGGGATTCCAGGACTGCCGTGTCGAAGGAGTAAAGGACAAAATATGAGACATAGAGAAAGGAATACGAACAAATTGAGTGCATGGCTGCCATCACCGGTGTCAATACCTTGTCGAGGTATGGCGGCTTGCGTACCCTGATTACCCCCAGAGCTATGCCAGCGGGAGTTTTACTCCTGGAAGGTTTTACCAAGCTGGACAAGTTTGCTCCGGTGTGACGTACGTCTAGTTCGACAAGTGAATTTTCCCTGATTTGATGGATGATTAAAGGGACTTTTAGCTTTTCATAACATTAGAACCCCTGAACATTTGTTGTAACTTTTTGGATTCGCCAGAGCGAACCGATTCCACCGGGACTCATTTAGTATGCGGCATGAGATCTAAAGACACTGGGGAAGATCTCAGGAAGGACGGGCGGCATGCTATCAAAGACAGTAGTGGTCCCTGAAACGATTTCGCATCTCGGTGTTAAACACGGAACCGATCGCAGTGGGAGCGAACGGGGAAAGCCGACGCAAGCAGCGAGCGAAGATACGAGAGGCCAGGGGCGGCTTCTCTCTTTGGTCTGGCGGTCAGATCCCCAAAAGTCTTCTGAGATCTAAAAAGGTGTCAAGTTTCTCATGTCCCACTCATCTTTCATTTCATTCTAGATATATACAGACCACGTAGAAATACACTTTATCACTCGCTGGCCAGAACTTAACAGAAGCACTAGCTATATTTGAAATCCTGCTAGATTATCCCCTGGATTTTTATACATATTTGCAGTGAATTCTATTTCTGTGCAAAGCGGTAATATATATATTGTGTAAAGTGATCAGTGGTCTAGTTCATTCATTCTATTTCACTGGATTTTGTGTTAGTTTAAATCTATTAAATTAAACCATCTCAATAGTTCCAGTTGTAAATGTAATGATATACCTGCTATATTATTTCCAAAAGATAATAGATGTAAAATGCTTAAATTAACCTTTAAAGTCGCGAAGGAATTTATAATTAATAAATTTAGTTAAGTCCTATATTTATAGATGTGTGTTTTAACCACTAAAAACTCGCGCAGTGTTTTATTAAATACATAATTAAATACGCGAGCGTATATAAAATAGTCTTAACGGGAAATTTATCGCGCTTTAGAAGGTTATTTGATTTTTGGTATATTACATGTCTTTTTTCTTTCATACAGAGTGATCGTAACCTGTGCGATCCCAGCATTAAGAAAGCAATAAAGCAAATCAATCTAAGCAAAGCAAAGCATAAACAGTGTGTAGAGTTCCCCTGACGCAGAACTTGTTGAGACTGTGTAAATTTTTAATCTTTGAGGCGATTCTATGTTTGGAATTCCGCTATCTAACTTATAGCAAAGAAAGCACACCCAAAGACAAATTTAACGCACCATCAAGCAAATTAAGTTGTAACGGGAAGAAGAACACTGGCCCAAGCTTTTGTTAGTTTACTGACACAGAGAGAGAATACTTATTTTCCTGGACAGTGATGTGACTAGTTTTCTCACTGGACTTAAACCATACCTCACGGATAAAGTGTATCAGCACGCGTAAGAATTTTATTATCAGCGGCAAAGTCAAATAGACCACACCATCTTCACCCCGGTATCAGAGACCGTGCCATACCCATAGAACTGTTATTAAGAAAAGAGACACAATTACAGATTCATTTTCCAGCGATTACGGGATCCCTTTTATGTGCTGACCGCCTACCCGCTAATCTGGGGCTGGAAATTGAACTAACACTCATACATTTAGTTGAGGTGTAACTGCTGTTGTGTTATTCTATGGAGTGCCAGATTTTTTCACAATCGGTAAGTGAGAGCAAGATGAGTGAAGGCCTTTACTAGCGCGTGTATGAATGACAGGAAATTTAATCATTTTTTGTAACCCATTTTGTTAACTAGCTTACCTGGTAATATATATCTTTTCTGTATACCCTACATTGTTCCTTTAAGTGGGATAGTTTTGATAAACTCTGTTTTAAACCCCCCTCCTTTTCATTTGCTTAGTAAAGGGAAGAACAATTGGGAAGAACAGGATTCTTTCTACCACCCATACCTAATTTTGTAACACCTCTTTTCAGAGTAATTAACTTTACTGTTAGGTTAACTTACCTATGTTCCTGATAACTATCTATCTTTGGACTGGGTTTATCTTTGTCTAATAAGCGGGACGGGCTTAGTCGATACCAATCTTCTTCACCCCCTCCCTACCTTGTTATTTGCATTTTTCTGTAATTTTGATAATTCTTGCTGTAAACAAATGATTATTTTAGTGATTGTCTTTTTTAACTTTAATAAACAACATAAACTTAATCGTTACGGTGTTGGACTACCCAAAGCCCATAAAATTTCCCCTATTTGTTTAAGATAGTTGTATCCACGTCGTCTGTGTGTTTGAAGCACCAAATCGGTGGGAGAGCAGGTGTGTGTCTGGAAAACTGGCAAATAATTGTTTGACCAGGAGAGTGGAAGAGAAGATTGAGAGAAACGATTTGTCGTAAATAAGTCTGTCTTTACTCTCCTCCAGCACTCGGTGAAGCAACTATTTACTCTCTACATTTCTATCACTGAGCTTTTCACCATCATTCTACACTCTAAACCGGACTACTATTTCTAAGACTCTTTCTCTCAAAATAAATTTACGACAATATTTGTGGGCTGGTCCTGGATCTTGAGCTACACTTGAGGCAATCGCATAGACGGGATAAAGATATTTTAAGTCTGATCTAAGTCTGGGTCTAACTAGATAGAGTGTGAGTGATCTGTCTTTGTGATTTAGGGAAATAAATAAATAATTAATTACACCCCTAGACAACGCCTTTTAGTATTTGGGTCGTCCACACAGCATATTTACAGGTTGTGTTCTTTCCACAGCAGTAGAAAGTACGGATAATCATAAATTTGTACAGCTAAATTATCCTTTTGCGGAGTAAATTAAATTTTTTCTTTATAAGATTTGCTGGGATTGCGTGATTGGTTTTACAGTCACTAAAGGTTTTTGAAGTTAAAAAGAGTTGAGCTTAGCTAAAGACGGATTGTTTTGATTTTTAAAATTAAGTTAACAACGTCTCTTCTCAATAATTGACTTCAGGGGCGAGTTTTGTGACGGAGAATTAAAAATTTAAGGAAAATTTTTTTTTTCCTTTTAAATTGTTTTAATATAAATTTTTCTCTACTGTTAGTAAAAGTAGATTTTTTTCTAGTGTAACTTACCATTTTAGTGGCATAGTCGCTTGCGTTAAGAGTCTTAAGTGACAATAATAGCAGCGATAAGTTTGCACATTTCAAATAGGAGGTAACACAAGTAAATTTATACTTTGTGTTTGTTTTTTCTCGTAGCGAGTTTGAGTTTTTCCCCTTCTTGTTCCATCTTACTATTCTCTAGTCATAGAAGCATCCAGTTCTTTGGTATGGCAGAGAGAATTAGGATAAGATCCATTTTGAGACAGGAGGCGAAGGACTCAGGGTTAGAAGGAGAAGCCGCGAACCTGTTTGTCAACAAAGAACTTGAAAGATATGACGCGGAGGAAGAGAAGCACAGGAGAGGGCAGACAGGAAAGAAGCGGAAGAACGCCTATTGGAGCAGAAGAAAATTGAGGCAGAGAACAAGAAAATTGAGGCAGAAATGGAAGCTCGCAGGGAGAGAGAGAGAGAGAGAGAGAGGGAAAGACAGCATGAACTGGCGCTTAAGGCTTTAGAGAGTCGGGGCGCCTCTACTTTGAATAACGGAGAGCCGTCTTCGCCCCAGTTTCAGTCAATGGATCTCTCCAGTACTCAGTCTGCCCAATTAACTGCGATGTCTTTTGCTTTAGAGTCTTTTCCTAGCCCCAATGAAAAAATTGACAGCTACCTAGAAAAATTCGAGAGGCTCGCAAATCTGTATGGGTTAGAGAGTACCCGTTGGGCACTTAAACTCTCAACGTCATTAAAAAGTACTGCTTATGACGTATATACAAAGCTGGGAACCAACCAACATGATTACGACATGCTGAAGAAAGCCTTGCTAGAGCGGTTTGAGATGACCGCCCGAAAATTTCTGCAAATGTTCAGAAACAGCCGGAAAGAGAGCACGGAAACATTCCCGCAGTTCTCTTCACGTCTCACGGGCTATTTGACAAAGTGCATTGAATTATCTGACCTACCTCTTACATATGAGGGACTACTTGAACTTGTTCTTGTGGAACAGATAAAGTCAACTTTGTCAAACGAAACCCGTAGATTTTTGGCTGAACAGGGCGCAGTCAGGCTTGAGGACATACTCAATAAGGCAGAACGCTATACCAATGCAATGGCCGAACTTCCCAGCACTAAACGTAAACCCACAGATGAGCCATCTCGTAAACAAAATCTAGAGCAGTCATCCTATTCCTCTAATTCCTCTCAGAATTATAACCAACGAGAAAATAATACCCAGAGACCTCCCCAGGAAAAATCGAAATTCTACAAAACCCGATACCCCCCCAACAACAATTCTGATCAACCCACCAAGCCTACGTGGCAGCGCGGCCACCAAGGTCAAGGAAAAGGGAAGACCCCTACACCAGGAACGTCTGATCAGGGCAAACAAACCGGTCCAAACCGCATCGGATGTTTGCATACAGCCTCGAAAGGTAGAGTCAATGTCAGTGATTCTCAACCTGAGGGGGACCGACCCTCAACTCGAGGAACTGTAATTTTGAATGGTACCTCAACTACTTGTCTCTTTGACACTGGACTAAGCTTTAGTTGTATTGTCGCTAGGCACCTAGTCAAACCCGGTCAGGAGACAGAGGAAACCGTCAAACTTAGTGGAGTTTTCAGGAGTGATGCACCCAGGACGCTTCCTATCGCACTGGTAGAAATACACTCTGACTTTGTCAGAGGGGTTATTAAAGCGGCCATTATGGATGATCCTATCTACCCAGTTATCCTGGGATGTAGATATGTGTTTATTGGGAGACCAAAGGAGCCGATTGTGGCAGCGGTAACCACAAGAGGGCAAGCCAAGAAGGAGAGGGAGCCTGCGCCAAATTTGTTGCCGAATGAACTGAAGGAGGCGCAACAAAAGGACCCTACTCTGGAGCCCTGCTTTAGAAAACTGCCCATGGCTAAGGACCCCAGACACAACGGAGACATCTTTTCTAAGGACGGCGTATTGTATCGTAGAACGGGCAACCCGGACACGGGGAATAACCAGCTCCTAGTACCGACGCAGTACAGAAGCCAGATCTTAGAAATGGGGCACTCTCTTCCCTTTAGCGGACACATGGGACAAAACGCCACTATTCAGCGAATAAAAAACCACTATTGGTGGCCAGGAATGAACTCTGACATTATCAGGTATGTGAAATCCTGCGCCCAGTGCCAACGGGTAGCACCAAAGCACTTGACACCCCCAGTACCTATGGGGCAAATGCCAATAGTGGGTACTCCATTTGAACGGGTTGCTGTCGACATCATTGGACCCCTGGAAAGGACCAAAAGAAGGAACAGGTTCATCCTGACCTTAGTCGACACTTGCACAATGTGGGCCGAAGCTGTACCGCTACCATGCATAAATTCCAAGCATGTCGCAGAAGCCCTCGTGCAAATCTTTACACGGTTGGGATTCCCTCAACAAGTTTTGACGGACAATGGATCCCAGTTCCGTAGCCTGTTAATGGAGGAGATCTTTAAGATCTTGAGGGCCAAACATATCCACACAAGTCCCTACCATCCGGCCGGAAATGGGCTCGTGGAACGTTTTAACGGCACCCTCACCACCATGTTACGTAAGCTGGGTCAGGAGAAACCGGAAGACTGGGACCTATATATATCGGCTGCCTTATTCGCCTACCGAGAGGTTCCCCAAGCGTCTACGGGATTCGCGCCAGCTACACTTTTATTTGGCAGACCTATTAAGGGGCCACTAGAAGCCTTACTTCGGTCCCTGACAGACCAAAAGGCTGACGAGACAGTCGTCTCTGCAAGCAAGTATGTATCTGAGCTCAAGGAAAGGCTAAAGCTAGGATGGGATCTAGCTACCACCAACCTTAAGAAAGCCCGCGCTAAACATGCTAAAAGATACAACAAAGCTGCAAAAGAGAGAGAACTACAACCAGGGGAGAAAGTTTTGTTGCTACTTCCAACCGGAAGCAATAAACTTCGCATCGGATGGCAAGGGCCGTTTACCGTCCTTAAAAAGATCTCACGTACCAATTACAAGATCTCCATCAAAGGAAAGGAGAAGGTCTTCCACATAAATCTGCTTAAGAAATATTTGGAAAGACCGGTGCCATCCTCCGAGCATCTCCTGGCTGTCGCCATAGCAACGGAAGACGAGGAAGATGATGATGGTTGCATGGAGTATCCATTGCAACCCACAGAATCCTTTAAAGATGTCAAGTTCGGCGACAATCTCTCACCAGAACAACAAACAGAAACCAGGGCTCTACTAAAACAGTACAGTGCAGTCTTAACGGATGTACCTGGTCGAACAAATCTCATCGAATTTGATATGAAATTAACAAATGAGACCCCTGTTCGAACCAGAGTTTACCCCATCCCGTACGCTAAAGCTGATGCACTTCGCGGAGAAATAGACAAGCTGCGTCAGGCAGGAATTATCAGTGAGTCTACATCTCCTTACAGTTCCAGTGTAGTGCTGTTGCAGAAGCCCAATAAGGAAGTTCGGCTGTGTATAGATTACCGGCTGCTAAACGCTGTTACGGAATTCCAGCCCGAACCTCTCCAAACTGTTTCTGAGTTGTTCACCAAGCTTAGCAAGGCAAAGATTTTCTCCAAGATTGACCTCAGTAAAGGTTATTATCAAATACCAGTCAAGGAGGAAATTAAACCTTTGTTAGCTTTCAGCACTAGTGAAGGACATTACACATTTAATGTGATGCCATTCGGTTTGCATAACGCACCAGGAGTGTT
Organism: Oreohelix idahoensis; assembly: GCA_024509875.1. Lineage (NCBI taxonomy): Eukaryota > Metazoa > Mollusca > Gastropoda > Stylommatophora > Oreohelicidae > Oreohelix > Oreohelix idahoensis. The sequence continues at coordinate 281,470 of JAMPIV010017464.1, forward strand.
CACCAGGATGATGAGGAAGCTTCTAGAACCTTTGCAAAGTCCCCATATCCATAATTTTATGGATGACATATTAATTGCATCGGAAACCTACGAAGAACATATTGCTACGGTTGCTATGCTCCTCAGGAGACTACAGGAAACTGGTCTCACAGCCAGACCTAGCAAATGTCTCATCGGGTTTGAACAGTTAGACTTCCTGGGGCATACTATTTCTCACGGATGCAGTTGGCCTATTAAGAAGAACGTGGAGAAAATAGTGGCAGCAAAAAGACCCCGAACGAAGAAAGACGTACGTTCCTTCATATCACTATGTGCATATTATCAGAAATACATCCAGAACTTCAACGGACTGACAGCACCTCTGACTGACCTCACTAAGAAAGGGCGTCCGGATAAGGTCATGTGGGATCAAAAGTGCGAACACGCATACAGCACTTTGAAAGGACAGTTGTCTGCATACCCCATTTTGAGGTTGCCTGACCTCAAGAAACCTTTTGTATTACGGGTCGACGCGTCAGGTCAGGGCATCGGGTCAACACTGCTTCAAGCCGATGACAGTGACCCAAACATGCTATTTCCAGTTGCCTATGGCAGTCGGAAATTAAATAAAGCTGAACGGAACTACAGCGTAGTCGAAAGAGAATGCCTCGCTCTGATTGACGGTATCAGACGCCATCATGAGTTTCTCTATGGTACATCTTTCACGGTGCAAACAGACCACGCTCCGTTAGCATTTCTTGGTGCCAATAAGGAATTCAACGCTAGGATCATGCGTTGGGCCCTCCTTTTAACTGTTTATTCTTTCAAAGTGGAATACATTCCGGGAAGACAGAATGTCGGGGCTGATTTCCTGAGTAGAAACTGGTCTACAGAGGAAGAAGAGCAAACTGAAGATACCACTCATCCTAAAATCACCAATCAGGTCACCTCCATTGTCAAAAAAATGAAACATGAAAAATGGTTTCATGTCTAAAAGTGGGGACGATTGTGACGTACGTCTAGTTCGACAAGTGAATTTTCCCTGATTTGATGGATGATTAAAGGGATAACATTCAAGTGGAAATTTGTTGTAACTTTCGTTTCGCCAAGCTTTTCACCGGGACTCATTTAGAACCTTTCCCGCATGATTGATCTAAAACACGCTTTTTGATCCCCGAGCAGTAACTTTTTGGTTTCGCAGATTTCTCATCTCCGCCGAACACTGAGCAATCATATGCATTTATTAATGGACCAGAGCGGTGCCAGATCTCAAAAGACACTGGGGAAGATCTCAGGAAGGACGGGCGGCTATGCTATCAAAGACAGGAGTGGTCCCGGAAACGATTTTCGCATCTCGGTGTTAAACACGGAACCGATCGCAGTGGGAGCGAACGGGGAAAGCCGACGCAAGCAGCGAGCGAAGATACGAGAGGCCAGGGGCGGCTTCTCTCTTTGGTCTGGCGGTCAGATCCCCAAAAGTCTTCTGAGATCTAAAAAGGTGTCAAGTTTCTCATGTCCCACTCATCTTTCATTTCATTTCATTCTAGATATATACAGACCACGTAGAAATACACTTTATCACTCGCTGGCCAGAACTTAACAGAAGCACTAGCTATATTTGAAATCCTGCTAGATTATCCCCTGGATTTTTATACATATTTGCAGTGAATTCTATTTCTGTGCAAAGCGGTAAATATATATTGTGTAAAGTGATCAGTGGTCTAGTTCATTCATTCTATTTCACTGGATTTTGTGTTAATTTAAATCTATTAAATTAAACCATCTCAATAGTTCCAGTTGTAAATGTAATGATATACCTGCTATATTATTTCCAAAAGATAATAGATGTTAAATGCTTAAATTAACTTTTAAAGTCGCGAAGGAATTTATAATTAATAAATTTAGTTAAGTCCTATATTTATAGATGTGTGTTTTAACCATTAAAACTCGCGCAGTGTTTTATTAAATACATAATTAAATACGCGAGCGTATATAAAATAGTCTTAACGGGAAATTCATCGCGCTTTAGAAGGTTATTTGTTTTTCGGTATATTACATGTCTTTTTTTTCTTTCATACAGAGTGATCGTAACCTGTGCGATCCCAGCATTAAGAAAGCAATAAAGCAAATCAATCTAAGCAAAGCAAAGCATAAACAGTGTGTAGAGTCCCCCTGACGCAGAACTTGTTGAGACTGTGTAAATTTTTAATCTTTGAGGCGATTCTATGTTTGGAATTCCGCTATCTAACTTATAGCAAAGAAAGCACACCCAAAGACAAATTTAAATACCATCAAGCAAATTAAGTTGTAACGGGAAGAAGAACACTAGCCCGAGCTTTTGTTAGTTTACTGACACAGAGAGAGAATACATATTTTCCTGGACAGTGATGTGACTAGTTTTCTCACTGGACTTAAACCATACCTCACGGATAAAGTGTATCAGCACGCGTAAGAATTTTTATTATCAGCGGCAAAGTCAAATAGACCACACCATCCTCACCCCGGTATCAGAGACCGTGCCCTCCCATAGAAACTGTTATTAAGAAAAGAGACACAATTACAGATTCATTTTCCAGCGATTTCGGGATCCTTTTTTATGTGCTGACAGCCTACCCGCTAATCTGGGGCTGGAACTTGAACAAACACTCATACATTTAGTTTGAGGTGTAACTGCTGTTGTGTTATTCTATGGAGTGCCAGATTTTTTCACAATCGGTAAGTGAGAGCAAGATGAGTGAAGGCCTTTACTAGCGCGTGTATGAATGACAGGAAATTAAATCTTTTGTGTAACCATTTTGTTAACTTGCTTACCTGGTAATTTATATATCTTTTCTGTATACCCGGCATTGTTCCTTTAAGTGGGATAGTTTTGATAATTTGTTAACTCTGTTTAAAACCCCCTCCCTTTTCATTTTGCTTAGTAAAGGGAAGAACAATTGGGAAGAACAGATTTTTTTTTACTACCACCCATACCTAATTTTGTAACACCTCTTTTCAGAGTAATTAACTTTACTGTTAGGTTAACTTACCTATGTTCCTGATAACTATCTATCTTTGGACTGGGTTTATCTTTGTCTAATAAGCGGGACGGGCTTAGTCGATACCAATCTTCTTCACCCCCTCCCTACCTTGTTATTTGCATTTTTCTGTAATTTTGATAATTCTTGCTGTAAACAATTGATTATTTTAGTGATTGTCTTTTTTAACTTTAATAAACAACATAAACTTAATCGTTACGGTGTTGGACTACCCAAAGCCCATAAAATTTCCCCTATTTGTTTAAGATAGTTGTATCCACGTCGTCTGTGTGTTTGAAGCACCAAATCGGTGTGAGAGCAGGTGTGTGTCTGGAAAACTGGCAAATAATTGTTTGACCAGGAGAGTGGAAGAGAAGATTGAGAGAAACGATTTGTCGTAAATAAGTCTGTCTTTACTCTCCTCCAGCACTCTGTGAAGCAACTATTTACTCTCTACATTTCTATCACTGAGCTTTTCACCATCATTCTACACTCTAAACCGGACTACTATTTCTAAGACTCTTTCTCTCAAAATAAATTTACGACAATATTTGTGGGCTGGTCCTGGATCTTGAGCTACAATTGAGGCAATCGCATAGCCGGGATAAAGATATTTTGAGTCTGATCTAAGTCTGGGTCTAACTAGATAGAGTGTGAGTGATCTGTCTTTGTGATTTAGGGAAATAAATAAATAATTAATTACACCCCTAGACAACGCCTTTTAGTATTTGGGTCGTCCACACAGCATATTTACAGGTTGTTTTCTTTCCACAGCAGTAGAAAGTACGGATAATCATAAATTTGGTTAGCTAAATTATCCTCTGGCGGAGTAAATTAATTTTTTTCTTTATAAGATTTGCTGGGATTGCGTGATTGGTTTTACAGTCACTAAAGGTTTTTGAAGTTAAAAAGAGTTGAGCTTAGCTAAAGACGGATTGTTCTGATTTTTAAAATTAAGTTAACAACGTCTCATCTCAATAATTGACTTCAGGGGCGAGTTTTGTGACGGAGAATTAAAAATTTTAGGGAAAATTTTTTTTTCCTTTTAAATTGTTTTAATATAAATTTTTCTCTACTGTTAGTAAAAGTAGATTCTTTTCTAGTGTAACTTACCATTTTAGTGGCATAGTCGCTTGCGTTAAGAGTCTTAAGTGACAATAATAGCAGCGATAAGTTTGCACATTTCAAATAGGAGGTAACACAAGTAAATTTATACTTTGTGTTTTTTTTTTCTCGTAGCGGCTTTGAGTTTTTTCCCTTCTTGTTCTTTCTTACTATTCTCTAGTCTTAGAAGCATCCAGTTCTTTGGCATGGCAGAGAGAATTAGGATAAGATCCATTTTGAGACAGGGGGCGAAGGACTCAGGATCAGAGGGAGAAGCGCGAACCTGTTTGTCAACAAAGAACTTGAAAGATATGACGCGGAAGAGAGGAAGAGAAGCGGAGAGGAGAGGGCAGACAGAAAGAAGCGGAAGATCGTCTATTGGAGCAGAAGAAAATTGAGGCAGAGAACAAGAACATTGAGGCAGAATGGAAGCTCGCAGGGAGAGAGAGAGAGAGAGAGAGAAAGACAGCATGAACTGGCGCTTAAGGCTTTAGAGAGTCGGGGCGCCTCTACTTCGAATAACGGAGAGCCGTCTTCGCCCCAGTCTCAGTCAATGGATCTCTCCAGTACTCAGTCTGCCCAATTAACTGCGATGTCTTTTGCTTTAGAGTCTTTTCCTAGTCCCAATGAGAAAATTGACAGCTATCTAGAAAAATTCGAGAGGCTCGCAAATCTGTATGGGTTAGAGAGTTTCCGTTGGGCACTGAAACTCTCAACGTCATTAAAAAGTACTGCTTATGACGTATATACAAAGCTGGGAACCAACCAACATGATTAAGACATGCTGAAAAAAAGCCTTGCTAGAGCGGTTTGAGATGACCGCCCGAAAATTTCTGCAAATGTTCAGAAACAGCCGGAAAGAGAGCACGGAAACATTCCCGCAGTTCTCTTCACGTCTCACGGGCTATTTGACAAAGTGCATTGAATTATCTGATCTACCTCTTACATATGAGGGACTACTTGAACTTGTTCTTGTGGAACAGATAAAGTCAACTTTGTCAAACGAAACCCGTAGATTTTTGGCTGAACAGGGCGCAGTCAGGCTTGAGGACATACTCAATAAGGCAGAACGCTATACCAATGCAATGGCCGAACTTCCCAGCACTAAACGTAAACCCACAGATGAGCCATCTCGTAAACAAAATCTAGAGCAGTCATCCTATTCCTCTAATCCCTCTCAGAATTATAACCAACGAGAAAATAATACCCAGAGACCTCCCCAGGAAAAATCGAAATTCTACAAAACCCGATACCCCCCAACAACAATTCTGATCAACCCACCAAGCCTACGTGGCAGCGCGGCCACCAAGGTCAAGGAAAAGGGAAGACCCCTACACCAGGAACGTCTGATCAGGGCAAACAAACCGGTCCAAACCGCGTCGGATGTTTGCATACAGCCTCGAAAGGTAGAGTCAATGTCAGTGATTCTCAACCTGAGGGGGACCGACCCTCAACTCGAGGAACTGTAATTTTGAATGGTACCTCAACTACTTGTCTCTTTGACACTGGACTAAGCTTTAGTTGTATTGTCGCTAGGCACCTAGTCAAACCCGGTCAGGAGACAGAGGAAACCGTCAAACTTAGTGGAGTTTTCAGGAGTGATGCACCCAGGACGCTTCCTATCGCACTGGTAGAAATACACTCTGACTTTGTCAGAGGGGTTATTAAAGCGGCCATTATGGATGATCCTATCTACCCAGTTATCCTGGGATGTAGATATGTGTTTATTGGGAGACCAAAGGAGCCGATTGTGGCAGCGGTAACCACAAGAGGGCAAGCCAAGAAGGAGAGGGAGCCTGCGCCAAATTTGTTGCCGAATGAACTGAAGGAGGCGCAACAAAAGGACCCTACTCTGGAGCCCTGCTTTAGAAAACTGCCCATGGCTAAGGACCCCAGACACAACGGAGACATCTTTTCTAAGGACGGCGTATTGTATCGTAGAACGGGCAACCCGGACACGGGGAATAACCAGCTCCTAGTACCGACGCAGTACAGAAGCCAGATCTTAGAAATGGGGCACTCTCTTCCCTTTAGCGGACATATGGGACAAAACGCCACTATTCAGCGAAAAAAAACCCACTATTGGTGGCCAGGAATGAACTCTGACATTATCAGGTATGTGAAATCCTGCGCCCAGTGCCAACGGGTAGCACCAAAGCACTTGACACCCCCAGTACCTATGGGGCAAATGCCAATAGTGGGTACACCATTTGAACGGGTTGCTGTCGACATCATTGGACACCTGGAAAGGACCTAAAGAAGGAACAGGTTCATCCTGACCTTAGTCGACACTTGCACAATGTAGGCCGAAGCTGTACCGCTACCATGCATAAATTCCAAGCATGTCGCAGAAGCCCTCGTGCAAATCTTTACACGGTTGGGATTCCCTCAACAAGTTTTGACGGACAATGGATCCCAATTCCGTAGCCTGTTAATGGAGGAGATCTTTAAGATCTTGAGGGCCAAACATATCCACACAAGTCCCTACCATCCGGCCGGAAATGGGCTCGTGGAACGTTTTAACGGCACCCTCACCACCATGTTACGTAAGCTGGGTCAGGAGAAACCGGAAGACTGGGACCTATATATATCGGCTGCCTTATTCGCCTACCGAGAGGTTCCCCAAGCGTCTACGGGATTCGCGCCAGCTACACTTTTATTTGGCAGACCTATTAAGGGGCCACTAGAAGCCTTACTTCGGTCCCTGACAGACCAAAAGGCTGACGAGACAGTCGTCTCTGCAAGCAAGTATGTATCTGAGCTCAAGGAAAGGCTAAAGCTAGGATGGGATCTAGCTACCACCAACCTTAAGAAAGCCCGCGCAAAACATGCTAAAAGATACAACAAAGCTGCAAAAGAGAGAGAACGAACGAACGAACGAACGAACTTTATTTTCGAAGGGTTGAGAATTGGGCGCACAGGCCCGTCTAACATTCTGCCCTTTCACTCTCATTAATCTTGCATACTATACCCTTTTATTCCCACATATTACTTTAAGCATTAATTTAAAGGCATGCAACATTATAAAGTTAACATAACAGCATTCATTTACAGTATACAATCATAAAAAAAAATGAGTAGCCTAGAACTACAACCATGGGAGAAAGTCTTGTTGCTGCTTCCAACCGGAAGCAATAAACTTCACATCGGATGGCAAGGGCCGTTTACCGTCCTTAAAAAGATCTCACGTACCAATTACAAGATCTCCATCAAAGGAAAGGAGAAGGTCTTCCACATAAATCTGCTTAAGAAATATTTGGAAAGACCGGTGCCATCCTCCGAGCATCTCCTGGCTGTCGCCATAGCAACGGAAGACGAGGAAGATGATGATGGTTGCATGGAGTATCCATTGCAACCCAAAGAATCCTTTAAAGATGTCAAGTTCGGCGACAATCTCTCACCAGAACAACAAACAGAAACCAGGGCTCTACTAAAACAGTACAGTGCAGTCTTAACGGATGTACCTGGTCAAACAAATCTCATCGAATTTGATATGAAATTAACAAATGAGACCCCTGTTCGAACCAGAGTTTACCCCATCCCGTACGCTAAAGCTGATGCACTTCGCGGAGAAATAGACAAGCTGCGTCAGGCAGGAATTATCAGTGAGTCTACATCTCCTTACAGTTCCAGTGTAGTGCTGTTGCAGAAGCCCAATAAGGAAGTTCGGCTGTGTATAGATTACCGGCTGCTAAACGCTGTTACGGAATTCCAGCCCGAACCTCTCCAAACTGTTTCTGAGTTGTTCACCAAGCTTAGCAAGGCAAAGATTTTCTCCAAGATTGACCTCAGTAAAGGTTATTATCAAATACCAGTCAAGGAGGAAATTAAACCTTTGTTAGCTTTCAGCACTAGTGAAGGACATTACACATTTAATGTGATGCCATTCGGTTTGCATAACGCACCAGGAGTGTTCACCAGGATGATGAGGAAGCTTCTAGAATCTTTGCAAAGTCCCCATATCCATAATTTTATGGATGACATATTAATTGCATCGGAAACCTACGAAGAACATATTGCTATGGTTGCTATGCTCCTCAGGAGACTACAGGAAACTGGTCTCACAGCCAGACCTAGCAAATGTCTCATCGGGTTTGAACAGTTAGACTTCCTGGGGCATACTATTTCTCACGGATGCAGTTGGCCTATTAAGAAGAACGTGGAGAAAATAGTGGCAGCAAAAAGACCCCGAACGAAGAAAGACGTACGTTCCTTCATATCACTATGTGCATATTATCAGAAGTACATCCAGAACTTCAACGGACTGACAGCACCTCTGACTGACCTCACTAAGAAAGGGTGTCCGGATAAGGTCATGTGGGATCAAAAGTGCGAACACGCATACAGCACTTTGAAAGGACAGTTGTCTGCATACCCCATTTTGAGGTTGCCTGACCTCAAGAAACCTTTTGTATTACGGGTCGACGCGTCAGGTCAGGGCATCGGGTCAACACTGCTTCAAGCCGATGACAGTGACCCAAACATGCTATTTCCAGTTGCCTATGGCAGTCGGAAATTAAATAAAGCTGAACGGAATTACAGCGTAGTCGAAAGAGAATGCCTCGCTCTGATTGACGGTATCAGACGCCATCATGAGTTTCTCTATGGTACATCTTTCACGGTGCAAACAGACCACGCTCCGTTAGCCTTTCTTGGTGCCAATAAGGAATTCAACGCTAGGATCATGCGATGGGCCTTATTGTTATCTGTTTATTCATTCAAAGTGGAATACATTCCGGGAAGACAGAATGTCGGGGCTGATTTCCTGAGTAGAAACTGGTCTACAGAGGAAGAAGAGCAAACTGAAGATACCACTCATCCTAAAATCACCAATCAGGTCACCTCCATTGTCAAAAAAATGAAACATGAAAAATGGTTTCATGTCTAAAAGTGGGGACGATTGTGACGTACGTCTAGTTCGACAAGTGAATTTTCCCTGATTTGATGGATGATTCAAGGGACTTTTAGCTTTTCATAACATTAGAACCCCTGAACATTTGTTGTAACTTTTTGGTTTCGACAGAGCGAACCGATTCCACTGGGACTCATTTAGTATGCGGCATGAGATCTAAAGACACTGGGGAAGATCTCAGGAAGGACGGGCGGCATGCTATCAAAAACAGTAGTGGTCCCTGAAACGATTTCGCATCTCGGTGTTAAACACGGAACCGATCGCAGTGGGAGCGAACGGGGAAAGCCGACGCAAGCAGCGAGCGAAGATACGAGAGGCCAGGGGCGGCTTCTCTCTTTGGTCTGGCGGTCAGATCCCCAAAAGTCTTCTGAGATCTAAAAAGGTGTCAAGTTTCTCATGTCCCACTCATCTTTTATTTCATTCTAGATATATACAGACCACGTAGAAATACACTTTATCACTCGCTGGCCAGAACTTAACAGAAGCACTAGCTATATTTGAAATCCTGCTAGATTATCCCCTGGATTTTTATACATATTTGCAGTGAATTCTATTTCTGTGCAAAGCGGTAATATATATATTGTGTAAAGTGATCAGTGGTCTAGTTCATTCATTCTATTTCACTGGATTTTGTGTTAGTTTAAATCTATTAAATTAAACCATCTCAATAGTTCCAGTTGTAAATGTAATGATATACCTGCTATATTATTTCCAAAAGATAATAGATGTAAAATGCTTAAATTAACTTTTAAAGTCGCGAAGGAATTTATAATTAATAAATTTATTTAAGTCCTATATTTATAGATGTGTGTTTTAACCACTAAAAATTCGCGCAGTGTTTTATTAAATACATAATTAAATACGCGAGCGTATATAAAATAGTCTTAACGGGAAATTTATCGCGCTTTAGAAGGTTATTTGTTTTTCGGTATATTACATGTCTTTTTTCTTTCATACAGAGTGATCGTAACCTGTGCGATCCCAGCATTAAGAAAGCAATAAAGCAAATCAATCTAAGCAAAGCAAAGCATAAACAGTGTGTAGTTCCCCTGACGCAGAACTTGTTGAGACTGTGTAAATTTTTAATCTTTGAGGCGATTCTATGTTGGAATTCCGCTATCTAACTTATAGCAAAGAAAGCACACCCAAAGACAAATTTAACGCACCATCAAGCAAATTAAGTTGTAACGGGAAGAAGAACACTGGCCCAAGCTTTTGTTAGTTTACTGACACAGAGAGAGAATACTCATTTTCCTGGACAGTGATGTGACTAGTTTTCTCACTGGACTTAAACCATACCTCACGGATAAAGTGTATCAGCACGCGTAAGAATTTTATTATCAGCGGCAAAGTCAAATAGACCACACCATCCTCACCCCGGTATCAGAGACCGTGCCCTCCCATAGAACTGTTATTAAGAAAAGAGACACAATTACAGATTCATTTTCCAGCGATTACGGGATCCCTTTTATGTGCTGACCGCCTACCCGCTAATCTGGGGCTGGAAATTGAACTAACACTCATACATTTAGTTGAGGTGTAACTGCTGTTGTGTTATTCTATGGAGTGCCAGATTTTTTCACAATCGGTAAGTGAGAGCAAGATGAGTGAAGGCCTTTACTAGCGCGTGTATGAATGACAGGAAATTTAATCTTATTTTGTAACCCATTTGTTAACTTGCTTACCGGGTAATACATTTTCTGTATCCCCTGCATAGTTCCTTTAAGTGGGATAGTTTTTGATAAACTCTGTTGTAAACCCCCCTCCTTTTCATTTGCTTAGTAAAGGGAAGAACAATTGGGAAGAACAGGATTCTTTCTACCACCCATACCTAATTTTGTAACACCTCTTTTCAGAGTAATTAACTTTACTGTTAGGTTAACTTACCTATGTTCCTGATAACTATCTATCTTTGGACTGGGTTTATCTTTGTCTAATAAGCGGGACGGGCTTAGTCGATACCAATCTTCTTCACCCCCCTCCCTACCTTGTTATTTGCATTTTTCTGTAATTTTGATAATTCTTGCTGTAAACAATTGATTATTTTAGTGATTGTCTTTTTTAACTTTAATAAACAACATAAACATAATCGTTACGGTGTTGGACTACCCAAAGCCCATAAAATTTCCCCTATTTGTTTAAGATAGCTGTATCCACGTCGTCTGTGTGTTTGAAGCAACAAATCGGTGGAAGAGCAGGTGTGTGTCGGGAAAACTGGCAAATAATTGTTTGACCAGGAGAGTGGAAGAGAAGATTGAGGGAAACGATTTGTCGTAAATAAGTCTGTCTTTACTCTCCTCCAGCACTCGGTGAAGCAACTATTTACTCTACATTTCTATCACTGAGCTTTTCACCATCATTCTACACTCTAAACCGGACTACTATGTCTAAGACTCTTTCTCTCAAAATAAATTTACGACATCCGGCAGCGGTCAGACTAAAGCAGACACCCTGTCCTCCAGGTTGGGGGTTTTAGCATAGGGCTGACACCCTTGTCTATGTAAAAAAAAATTGAAGTTACGGAAACAACAACGAATAAACAAACTTTGCTGCGGGACGGACATCCGGAGTCTGAGGCTCGTATGACTGTCAGTGGAGAAAGCCGAAAGGAAGCCACTGACATGAGAACGGATGTCCTGACCGCAAAACATGATACAAGAATAGGATTTTGGAATGTCAGGACAATGAATGAGACGGGTAAACTAAAACAGGTGACGGCAGAAATGAGAAACTATAGGTTACACATTCTAGGGATAAGCGAGAGCAGATGGACAGGGGCAGGAAAAGTTAAAAAAGGAACAGGAGAAACAGTACTTTACCCTGGAAGAGAGGATGGACAGCACAATGAAGGAGTAGCCATTATTCTACAGAAAGGAATAGAAAGGACATTACTGGAATGGAAACCCATCAACAACAGACTGATAAGATTAAGATTGAGAGGTAGATTCACCAATACTACAATAATACAATGCTACGCACCAACGAATGACAGCGATGAAGAGGTCAAGGATGAATTCTATCAACAACTGCAGAAAGAAATGGAAGACACACTTAGATATGATCTTATTATAGTAATGGGAGACCTCAATGCGAAAGTTGGTACACACAATACATATAATGAAAGAGTAATGGGGAAATGTGGCAGCGGAACAGCAAACGAAAATCGGGATAAATTAATAAGTTTCTGTAGTATTAACAACCTGATCATTGGAGGAACACTTTTCCCACATAAAGAAATTCACAAATTAACATGGGAATCACCAAATGGTCGGGACAGAAACCAAATAGACCACACCATGATTAACGGTCGATGGAGACATGCATTACAAGATGTGAAGGTAAGAAGAGGTGCAGATGTGGGAAGTGATCACCATTTAGTAGTAGCAAAACTGAAAGTGAAACTAAGAAGGGCTGGACCAACTGTAACTACACAGAAAAGGTTTGACATCAGCAAATTGAAGGACCCCCTTACCAGAAAAGCTTTTGCGGCTGACATAAAGAAACGATATCAATTTGCCAAAAGTCAGGAAAAGACATTGACTGATGATATAGACCAGAAATTCAACACCATTTCAACAATATATAAGGAAAGCAGCAAATCATGCTTGGGATTTCAGGAAAGGAAGAAGCAAGACTGGATAACACCAGTGTGATGATGTACATTGATACACCGATAGAATTATTAATTGTAAGTATAAAAATAAGGTAGAAATGAAAATAGTGGAGTTATGAAGTTTCGTCTTCACCCACGCCGCAAGCGCGTTGATTTTAGCAGACAGTATTGTGAAAAAGATGGTACCATCGTTTTCTAGTGTCCTTGAAAAACTATTTATAACATGACACGAAAAGCCTACTCGTTCAGACGGAGTGAAAGAGGGGAGAGACAGAAAAATGATACCGTATGCACGCATGGTTGGAATCTAAAACCTAGCGAAAACGAGATAGTGTCGTTAGCCGTTTGAAAATACGACACAAATTCAAAATATGTTCGGCAATTGGGTCACGCAAACAACCTTAGCTCTTATAAAACTGACGTATTTCTGACGTAATACGGGAGACTATCGTTTTTAGTTTGAAAATAGCGGTAGAAAGAAGTGAACAGGTGGTAGTTTATAGATTTCAATATTATTGAAGACTAACATGGAAAAAATTATGGAATTTTGAACCATTATACATAGGCTCATAAAACTTATATATTCGGGTGCCATAGTCCAGCAAGCAGTACATCTGAGGTTGTTCTAATTCAACGTTCCTGTGTGTGTATTCTTTGAGTTGTGGTAAGACCGAAATTATTAACATTATTTATACTATTAATTATGTTGTTTGACTTGGGTAATGAAGAAAACATTACGACTGTAAGTAAAGAAGTCATTAGTAGACTTATACAAGCCTATTTGTTGCTCCATCATGTTACCAAGCTACCAGAAAGGTAGTAGTAAAATATTTATAGGTTGTCACCAGGAGTCACATCACCCATCACATTGTATGAAAAAAGATCATTGAGAATAGCAGAGGCGTTGCAGACATTAGGGAGAGGAATAGGAAAACTTGTACAAAGTGTTACCTCATTTTATGGAGATGTGCTGAGTTGGTCAGAGAGATCTAATCCAGGTCTTTTAGGTTAAATATTGTATTGCTTGTAAACTTGATGGATTAGGTATTATGCTAAGACAGAACATAATTTTCATGTTACAGGGTTTTTGTCTGGCACTAGTCAGGTGCCAGATTCCTGTGTGAACAAGTTACTCCAGCAGAGATAGAGGTACTCGCGGCCTACCCTATTTCTTTTGGGACAAGATCAACAGTGGCTGTTGGCAGAGCATACAACTATGTTCAATCCTCCAGTGTCAGTTAAGTAAACAAGCCCTGGCACGAGGAGAATTTATCAACTTTTCCACTTCATAAACTTGAGAAAAAAAATATAAATAAAGACTATCTGTCAAGAAGTAAAGTGCATCCAGAGAAAAGAAACATTGTGACAAAGACTGGGCGTGATGTTAACACCCCAACCAGCCAGCACATAACACTTTAGAAATAGCTAGAAAATTTTACAATACCATAAAACTACAATATATATGATTAAGGACAAATTGTGATCTTGTAATTAATTAAGTATGCCTATTATTTATGTATATATTTAAATTGATCTCATGTGATTTGACAGTCCTAACCAAAAGAATCTTAGGTATAGGACTAATAAAGTTATAGAAAAAATTGTATATTACTAACTTTTAGCAACCGGTGTTGGTTGATTTGATCACATAGATTAATATTGGTGTTTGTGTGTGTGTTTGTGTAACTAATTACCATCACACTACACTTGCATAACCCTAGACATTAAACGTAGCTATCAGACATACTAGTCAAGAATAGGTCTGATTGAGGTCACAAGGTGGTAGCAGAAAGGTGTCCTGATATACTCAACCCAAACTATGTTATAATCAGGGACCTTCACAGCTGACCTCATTCAGTACAATAGAAACAAATACAACAACATTTCATAACATCAAAAACAACCACATATATTGGGTAACTCGTCTCCGGGATTTAAACTTATCATTTATAATATGGTCCCTAAAATTAAGAGATTCAATAATAAAAATATTTGAAGTGGAAGGAAAAGGTTGATGAATATTCACGGCCAGTAGTTAATTAAGTACTTAGTTAATATTGTTAATTAGAGTTTTTAATTTGCCTTAGATCATTCTTAGAATTAGTTTGAAAAAGAATGGCAGATTTAGCCAAGTTCAGATCTGCTGCTGTGCTGGCTGCAAAAGAGATGAATATGGATGGAACAGAGTTGGTTCAATATGTAACATCAGAGGTTGATAAATTTATTGCAAGAGAAGAGAATAGGTTAGCTGCAGAAAGAAAATTAGAAGTTGAGAAAGAAATTAAAAGGTTGCAGATTGAAACTGACAAGGAGGCTAGGGCATTGGAGGCGGATAGGGAGGCGGAAATTAAACGGCTCCAGTCGGAAGAAAAAAAGGCAGAAAGGGAAGCCGAGGAAAGAAGATTGGAAGCTGAAAGGGGAGACAAGAGATTGGCTGCGGAAAGGGAAGCAGAAGATAGGAGATTACAGAGGGAGCACGAGCTACGACTAAGGGAGTTTGAGTTTCAAAGCCATGCTCCTGAAAATGGTGCCAGCCCTTCTACCTCTGATGCCACTGCTAGTCAGGGAGCCTCAACCTCAGCTATGGGGTTCCATTTAGACCATTTTGTTGAGAGGGACGATGACATTGACTCATTTCTATCCAGATTTGAGGTTTTAGCCACCACCTATGGGTTAGAGAAAGAAAGGTGGAGTGTAAAGTTATCTCAGGGTCTTAGGGGAGCTTCTTATGAAGTGTTTGCAAAAATGAGCAAAGATGACCAAGACAATTATGACATGTTAAAGCAGGCTCTTTTGCTAAGGTATGAAAAGAATGGATAATTTTACAGGAAAAAATTTAGGAATGCCAAGCTACTGTCGGGTGAGACCTATCACCAGTTCTCTGCCCGTTTAGAGACGTACTTGGAGAAATGGACTGCTCTGGGGAAAACCCAAGATCTTAAAGAAATGATCCTTATTGAGCAATTATTGGCTGCTATGAAGCTGGGGGGAAAAGAAGTAAAGGTAAAACCTACTGGACAACAGGAACCTTATCACCCCTCAGTGTGTGAGGATGTGGTATGTAATGGGGTCACCATTAGGTGCCTTTACGATACCGGTTTGGATTTTGATTGTTGTGAGTTCGCACTTGGTGAACCCGGATCAGTATACCACAGAAACAGTGGAGATACAAGGGGCGACCAAGGACATACCACTTATGACACTTCCCATTGCCAGGATAACGGTGAAAACTCGCTATGTGGAAGGAGTAATCAGAGCAGCAGTGATCGACGCACCCATCTACCCTCTGATATTGGGGTGTCGTTATGTCTTCCTGGGGAATCCCAAGAGACCTGTGGTCTTGGCAGCTGTCCAGACCCGATCACAATCCAGAAAGGAAGAAGATGAACCAATAAATACTCATCCAGAGGAGATGAGGAAGGCACAGGCGGAGAATAGGACACTCAAGCCTTGCTTTAAAAAATTACCTAAATGCCACACACCTCTAAGCAAGGGAGATTATTATATGAAGAACAAATTGTTATATAGGAAGGCCGGAACTGGATCCAATGGTCACGGACAGTTGGTACTTCCTAAGGCATATAGGGCAGATGTAATAAGGAGCTTACATGTTGGGAAAGATGGTGACCATGAGAAAATAGGTACCATCTGCCAAAACGTTTCTAAATATTATTATTGGCCAGATGTAAAGATAGTTATTGAGAATTTTGTGGAGAACTGCGGCCAATTTCACGAGGGAACACCCACACGTGGGAAAACTGTTCAGGACCTAGACACGCCACGGGGCAAACTTAGGCCTGGAAATAAAAATAATTGTAATAAAGTAGACAACGTGGAATGGGAACCCCCTTTTCACACACAGTCTTCACTTGAATGTATTAAAATGGCAACTCTGTGTCGAGTACAAAAAGTGGTTTTACCCCAGAATAAGCCGACAACCCCTCGGTCGGAATTATGTGAACTGGGTGACCATAAAAGAGAGAGAGGATCTCTCACAAGGAATTTAAAATGGGGAGAAAACCCCAAGAAAAGAATTGGTAGTGGTGGATTCTTATGTGATGATACAAGGGAAAAACGTCCTCATTATAAGGCTTCCATGTCAGGAAAAATAAGTCAGAAAAATTAATGGTCCAAATGTAACCTTATTGAGGACATGGACAGATGAGAAGGCAGAAGAGACTGTTACCTCATCATATCAATATGTGAACGAGCTGACCACTCGTCTTAAAACTGGCTGGAAACTTGCAAATGATAATCTCAGACAAGCCAGGAAAAAACATGCTGCATATTTTAATAAGAAAGCTAAGGATAGAGAACTATTTGTGGGAGAGAAGGTGCTTCTTCTACTGCCCGGCAGCCATAACAAATTACAAATTGGATGGCAAGGTCCATATACTGTTCTAGAGAAGGTGTCTAGAACAAATTATAAAATCGACAAGAAGGGGAAAGAGAAAATATATCATGTGAACCTTCTAAAGAAGTATCTGGACAGGGAAATCCAGGAAGGAACACACTTAATGTCCTTGTCGATAGCAACGGGGATGAAAAAGGAACCACTCACCTCTCATGAGTACCCCCTGAAAACATGTGAGACCCCTGCACATGTAAAAGTCAGTAAACACTTGACGAAAAAACAGAGGGAACAGGTTCAAAAGGTTCTGACTGATCATACGGACGTGTTAACGGACAAACCGGGGCACACGAATTTGTTGGAATATGATATGAAACTAGTAGACCCAACACCGATCTGTATGAGAGCCTACACGATCCCGTTTGCCAAGGAGAAAGCTTTGAAAGAGGAGATTGAGTACCTATTGAAAGAAGGAATTATTTCTCATAGCAAATGTCCATATAGTTCCAGTGTGGTTTTGCTGAGGAAACCCTCTGGGAAACATCGTCTGTATATAGATTACAGGAAACTGAATGCTGTCACAGAAAATCAGGTGGATCCATTACCGGACACAAATCAGCTATTTGCCAGGTTGAACAAGGCAAAATATTTTTCTAAGGTGGATCTTAGCAAAGGCTATTATCAAATTCCAGTAAAGCCTGAGGTCCGACCGTATTTAGCGTTTAGCACTTCGGAAGGACATTATGAATTCAACATGTTGCCATTTGGGTTGAAAAATGCTCCGAGTGTGTTTTCTAGGATGATGCGAAAATTGTTGGATCCCCTGAATAACCCATGCATCACAAATTTTATGGATGATATCCTTATTGCTACGGAAACATTTGAGGAACACATTAACTCTTTGACTATGCTGTTTGATAGACTGAGAGAGGCTAATTTGACGGCTAGACCAACAAAATGTTGTATTGGTTGTAAAGAGTTGGAGTTCTTGGGACATACTGTATATCAGGGTAACATGACCCCTGACCCCAAGAATCTCGAGAAATTAAAGAAAGCACCGCGGCCACAAACCAAGAAAGATGTGAGATCTTTCGTGTCCTTGTGTGGATTCTATCAGAAATATATCAAAAATTTTAACTCTATTTGTGCGCCTCTGACGGATTTAACTCGCAAAGGAAATCCTGAAAAAATTATTTGGTCAGCCCAGTGTGAATTGGCATACCAAGAGTTAAAGGAAAAACTTACAAGCAAGCCTATCTTGAAATTACCTGATTTGAGTCAGCAATTTGTGGTGAGAAGTGACGCAAGCAATGTAGGCCTGGGGGCTACTTTGTTGCAAAGGTCATCGTCACCGGACGGAGAGCTGAACCCAGTTGCTTATGCTAGCCGCAAGTTGAACAATGCGGAGCAAAACTATTCAACAAGCGAGAAAGAATGTCTAGCTTTAATCTGGGCGATACGTAAGTTCCAGATCTATCTATATGGTAGAACATTTGTGGTCCAGACGGATCATCAGCCCTAATATTCTTATCACAGGCAAAGCATGAGAATGCTCGGTTATTACGATTGTCATTACTCCTACAGCCCACATTCCCGGGTCACAGAACGTGGGTGCAGATTTCCTCAGTAGGCATCACTGTGATCCAAATCAGAGTATTCAGCAGGCGTAGGAGGTAATTTTATCTATGTGTATCACTGTGTTTGGAACTAGCCTCAAGCATTTTCTCAAGTGGGGAGATGTGTGATGATGTACATTGATACACCGATAGAATTATTAATTGTTAGTATAAAAATAAGGTAGAAATGAAAATAGTGGAGTTATAAAGTTTCGTCTTCACCCACGCCGCAAGCGCGTTGATTTTAGCAGACAGTATTGTGAAAAAGATGGTACCATCGTTTTCTAGTGTCCTTGAAAAACTATTTATAACATGACACGAAAAGCCTACTCGTTCAGACGGAGTGAAAGAGGGGAGAAACAGAAAAATGATACCGTCTGCATGCGTGGTTGGAATCTAAAACCTAGCGAAAACGCGCTAGTATCGTTAGCCGTTTGAAAATACGAAACAAATTCAAAATATGTTCGGCAATTGGGTCACGCAAACAACCTTAGCTCTTATAAAACTGACGTATTTCTGACGTAATACGGGATACTATCGTTTTTAGTTTGAAAATAGCGGTAGAAAGAAGTGAACAGGTGGTAGTTTATAGATTTCAATATTATTGAAGACTAACATGGAAAAAATTATGGAATTTTGAACCATTATACATAGGCTCATACAATTTATATATTCGGGTGCCATGGTGTCTACTGATAAATAATATGCTTTCATTTACCCTATTATCCAACTAACAGCCAAGATATGGTCATAATATTAGATAGTCACAGACACATTGACTAACACACTAGTGTTCTGACATTCGCTATCGGTAACGTATTTTTGCACGAGTTGTTGAAAAGAGGCCTGAGAGGGTAGAGCAAAGTCCAAAAGAGGGGAACGTTAGGACTGAGAGGAAAATGTAATATGATTTGGAGCGGAGTTTGAAAGGGGGAAAGAAATTATGGGATGGCTCAAACTGAATTTTTTTGTGTGTAAAGTTAGGCCAAAACCAAGTCTATTTTTGACGAATGCCAAGTTTGGACGGACAGACCGACAGAAGTACACTAATATTGGACCGAAATTGGACCTTAGATTTACAAATTTGAATCGACAAACTTAGTAGTTAGATCTCATTGGTCGAAACAGTTTAGATTACTGGGAAAGTTGAAGGCTCGGTGCCATTTTCACGAAGACTGTTCATAGAAGCAGGACGCTTGAGAGCTGAGAAGTGTGTCGTGCCTTGAATATAGATATAATTAATAAAAAGTATAAGGGCGCCATAGTCCAGCAAGCAGTACATCTGAGGTTGTGCTAATTCAACGTTCCTGTGTGTGTATTCTTTGAATTGTGGTAAGACCGAAATTATTAACATTATTTATACTATTAATTATGTTGTTTGACTTGGGTAATGAAGAAAACATTACGACTGTAAGTAAAGAAGTCATTAGTAGACTTATACAAGCCTATTTGTTGCTCCACCATGTTATCAAGCTACCAGAGAGGTAGTAGTAAAATATTTATAGGTTGTCACCAGGAATCACATCACCTATCACATTGTATGGAAAAAGATCATTGAGAATGGCAGAGGCGTTGCAGACATTAGGGAGAGGAATATGAAAACTTGTACAAAGTGTTACCTCATTTTATGGAGATGTGCTGAGTTGGTCAGAGAGATCTGATCCAGGTCTTTTAGGTTAAATATTGTATTGTTTGTAAACTTGATGGATTAGGTATTATGCTAAGACAGAACATAATTTTCATGTTACAGGGTTTTTGTCTGGCACTAGTCAGGTGCCAGATTCCTGTGTGAAAAAGTTACTCCAGCAGAGATAGAGGTACTCGCGGCCTACCCTATTTCTTTTGGGACAAGATCAACAGTGGCTGTTGGCAGATCATACATCTATGTTCAATCCTCCAGTGTCAGTTAAGTAAACAAGCCCTGGCACGAGGAGAATTTATCAACTTTTCCACTTCATAAACTTGAAAAGGAAATATAAATAAAGACTATCTGTCAAGAAGTAAAGTGTATCCAGAGAAAAGAAACATTGTGACAAAGACTGGGCGTGATGTTAACACCCCAACCAGCCAGCTCATAACACTGTAGAAATAGCTAGAAAATTTTACAATACCATAAAACTACAATATATATGATTAAGGACAAATTGTCCTCTTGTAGTTAATTAAGTATGCCTATTATTTTTGTATATATTTAAATTGATCTCATGTGATTTGACAGTCCTAACCAAAAGACTCTTAGGTATAGGACTAATAAAGTTATAGAAAAAATTGTATATTACTAACTTTTAACAACCGGTGTTGGTTGATTTGATCACATAGATTAATATTGGTGTTTGTGTGTGTGTTTGTGTAATTAATTACCATCACACCTCACTTGCATAACCCTGGACATTAAACGTAGCTATCAGACATACTAGTCAAGAATAGGTCTGATTGAGGTCATAAGGTGGTAGCAGAAAGGTGTCCTGATATACTCAACCCAAACTTTGTTATAATCAGGGACCTTCACAGCTGACTTCATTCAGTACAATAGAAACAAATACAACAACATTTCATAACATCAAAAACCACCACAACCAGAAACATTAAACATCATTGTCACAGAGAATTTATTGATCGTAAATTGCCTATATCTTCTTCTTTTTCTTTCACCCGTATCCTCTATTTTTATTATCACTCTTACCTTTCTCCTGTATTTTTCGCATCCATTCGTTTGCGAGTAATAATATTTTTCCCATTATCACTTTCGCCAGTTTTGTTTCTCATTTAGAAACGCATTTCATTGCTGATTAAACTGAGAACGCAGTTATGACGAAACGTGTCAGCGCCTCCCCGAGACGCAGAGTGTTAGAATGCATTCCGTCAGACAGGGGAGCAGACAGCTGTCTACAGTTTCGGCTAAGTTTCTGGGCCTGAAGTGTGAGAATTCACTCCGTCAGACATGATGAGGAGACATTTGTCTGGTAGTTTGCATCTGACATGTAGTTTCAAAGGTAGATTCTCAGTGTCAGGTGATATGACACTCACGCTCCACGGCCAGAGTTGGCTTAAGGTGCGAGAAAGCAAAGTGTCAGTTATGGTTCTCAGGATTTGTGAAACTGTAATTCTGTTTGGAGGTAAAATATCATATATAACATCTAGTATTTTGTGAAGTGTTTAAAGTGTTAACTCGCTTATTTCATTTTGCTAGTTAGATTTGTGCAGAGAGTTAATAAATACATAGGTCTGTATTATTTTCTAGGAACGTGGTCTCAGTGGAATGCAGAATATATTAATTTCTATCTTTAAACTCATTGTAGCCAAATAACGGAATTTAATTTAACTGCTAATAATCACACGAGAATAAACTTTCTAAACTAACTTTATTAATGCTAGATGCTTCATGAGTGGTGACGGAACACGTATGTATTCCTAATTCATGAGGATTGATGATTTTTAAATATAACTTATTGCACGGGAAGATTTAAATGATAAGACAAGCTACGCTTGCAGTTTAAATTATCAGTTATAGTATGTATAATTATTTGATATGTGTTCTTTCCATTTATATATAGTGAAACTGTGGTACCCAAACTTTGCCAGCGCTAAGTACGTATGAGTGATAGCTGTGAAGAACTAAAACATTTACCTTAGAGTGGCTTGGTGCAAAATCTTTACGAGTACTTTAACGGTTAAATGAGATAACGGGCCTCTTGCGCCTGATTTTGATTCTTCCTGAGAAAAACCTTAAGAACAGTGCAGCCTGGTGGCAAGTAAACTATTACAAACAGTAACGTTTTTTTCCGCAATTTTTGTCAACTTGTGGTGTGACCAAGAAGGCTACCTTTGATCGAAAGTTACAAACCTGACTTTTTTCCCTCAGTAGTGGAAACCTCGTGATTCTGACACAGTGAACCCGCTTACACTAATTCTTACCTGAACTGATAAAGTGACACTAACTTAAAATCTGAATAAACTTATCGCCTGAAGAGAACGCTCCCCGGACAAATTGGATGAAACCAAGATCTGCAGAGCTGGGTATTCGCTTCACCAAACGATAAAACAGATTGTGTCATAGCGTGCGCCAGACGGTGAACAACGGCAAGTTATAGGGTAAGAAAGTGAGAAATGCACGACAGGGCCCTGATGAAAGAACCGAGTGAAAGTAGACTGAGGGATGTTCTTTGTTGATTCACTCACAATTGTAACATTTCTTTATGCAAGATATTGCTAACTATATATCTATATATATATATTCCCTTATACTAGATCAGAGTATCCAGTCTGTTCATACCTCAAAGGAGAAGAATTTTAGACTAAATCATATGTATCTGTGACCCTTTGGGCTATCACTTTCTTCTAACGGGACGGTGAGCTATACATCGAGGGAGGGATCATACCAACGGGTCTATCATTCTTGATTTTTGTTTATGATTTTTTTTCTTTGTATATGCTTGATGTGATTTGATATGTTGTGAGTGAAGTTTAGTCTTGATAAATAAACTACTCATAAAATTTAGTCCAGCGTGTCGGTCAGTTCGTTTTCCCAAACTATTCATTTAATCATTGTCATAGTTTTCCCACGTCTGTACGTCTAACTGTCGTCGTATGTGTGGATGTATGTGAGTGGATATATATATATATTTCATATATATGTGGGGTAGACTGTCTGACTCAATTTAAATCTGTCGTAGAAGATAGGTGAAGGAGAGAAGATTTTCTTGATTTCAGAGACAGCCTCTACCACATTTCTACCATCTCACTCGTAAAAATCTATTGCTATTACTACTTCTCACTGTGACTACCACTCATTCTAATCTATTCAGAAGGGACCAACCCAAGTCTTAATTCTCCTATCAAAAATCTACGATAACCATAACACTGAGAAAGGAAATGAAAAGAAAGAAAACAGAAGCGAAGTCCCCCAGGTTAAAGCAACTATATAGCGAACAGTACAGTCAGCTGGACAAGGAAGTTAAACCCCAAACCCGAGCCAACAAAAGGAATTTCCTAGAAGATCTCGCAAGACAGGCAGAAGAGGCAGCACTGAGAAATGAACAAAGCACAGTATACAAAATAACTAAATTCATCAGCGGAAAACGAGGTGCAAACAATATTACATTAGTAAGAGATAAGCAAGGAAATCTCATCACGACAGCAGAGGGACAGGACACAAGATGGGCAGAGCACTTCAGAGAAACTCCTAACAAGGAACCACCAGAGACACAATTGATTGTTCCTGAGGCTGAAAACGATCTATGTAAATACAGACATTCCACGAAAAGAAGAAATCATCACAGCAATCAAAGGGTTAAAGAACGGAAAAGCTCCTGGCCATGATAACTTAAATGCAGAGCTATTTAAGACAAACCCTGAGCTAGCAGCAGAACTATTAGAACCACTATTTGCTCAAGTCAGGAAAACGGGGACAACACCATCAGAGTGGAACAAAGGAATAATTGTCAAATTGCCCAAGAAGGGAGATCTTGAAGACAGCAATAATTGGAGAGGAATCACTCTTCTCTCAGTTTCCAGCAAAATACTAGGCAGGATAATTATACAGAGAATTTCAAAAGCAGTAGACCACAAACTGAGGAAAGAACAAGCAGGATTTAGAAAGAACAGAAGACGTATAGATCATATATTCACTCTCAGGAACATCATAGAGCAGTGCTCAGAATGGCAAAGACAGCTGCACATTAATTTCGTTGATTTTGAAAAGGCTTTTGACAGCATACATAGGGACAGTTTATCGAACATACTGAGGGCTTATGGAATTCCAAGCTGCATAGTGTCAATCATAAAAAGCCTGTATGCCAACTTTACGTGTAGTGTTGGGCAGAGCAACCTAACCTTCGAGGTGAAGACAGGAGTACGACAGGGATGCCCCTTATCAACCACTCTATTTTTAACAGTCATAGACTTGGTGATGCGCCAGACAACAGTGGGCAGTCCAAGAGGAATAAGATGGATTACATTTTCTACATTGGAAGATCTGAAATATGCAGATGACATTGCACTACTAGCACATTCACATAAACACATCCAGAAATAAACGGATAGACTTAATAGGTTTAGCCAGCAGGTGGGCTTGAACATCAATTTAAAGAAGTCAGAGGTCATGACGCTCAATGTGAGCAACCCTGAGCCCATATCAGAAAGGAATCAGCAACTGGCACAGGCAGACACCTTCACATACCTAGGATGCATAGTAACACCAGACGGCGGGGTAGGCAAAGACATCAACATCAGAATGAATAAGGCAAGAACAGCCTTTTTTAGTCTAAACAACATCTGGAAATCCTCTCAATACAGCAGAAGCACAAAATTAAGATTATATCAGAGCTTTGTGCTTTCTGTGCTTCTCTATGGTGCGGAATGCTGGAGAGTTACAGAGAAGGAAATGTCGAAATTGTTCTCTTTTCACACAACATGCCTAAGAAAAATTCACCGAATCTTCTGGCCGAATACCATCACCAACCAAGATCTGCTTACTCGGAGCAAGCAAGAGGACATGCACACCATCATAGCTGGCAGACGCTGGAGCTGGGTTGGCCATGTTCTCAGAAGAGACCCCGATGCCATCACAAGAACAGCTATGCTTTGGACCCCTGAAGGAAAACGAAAGAGAGGCCGACCAAAAACAACCTGGCGGAGGACTGTGGAGGCTGAGATGCAAAGAATGAACCAGAGTTGGGGCACTGTACGAAGGATGGCCACCCACCGAGCTAAGTGGAACCAATTTGTTGTTGCCCTACAAGACGCCACTAGGCGTGATGCCCATTGACTGCTTTGACGGTCGGTGGCTAAGGATCAAAGAAGAAGAAGATGTGTGCATGGCTAGATTATTCATTAGACTAAGTAAGCTGAAGCCTAGAGGACAATAGCTCTTGGCGGCCCTTGCATAAGGTAAAAAAAAATTTTTAATGCTTAGATTTTTCA
The DNA here is from genome assembly GCA_024509875.1 of Oreohelix idahoensis. Taxonomy (NCBI): domain Eukaryota; kingdom Metazoa; phylum Mollusca; class Gastropoda; order Stylommatophora; family Oreohelicidae; genus Oreohelix; species Oreohelix idahoensis. The sequence continues at coordinate 306,983 of JAMPIV010017464.1, forward strand.
ATAAAATGTGTTTATTGTGTTTACCATAATAATAATAATCATAATAAGACTAATAAACATTAATAAAAAATAATTATTAATAAAATTGGTAAGCAATGCTAACAAACTAACGTACCAGTCTATTAATATTACTAGTATTATACCAGGCCGGATGGCGACCTTCTGTCTTGACTGACTGTGTGGTGCACCACTTTGTGTGGGGACCTCCCAGTAACGATAAAACAGACAGACTGCTGTGCTCGTTCTAGATTTTGCTCTTTTCCTCAGACCTTCGGGTCCTGAGTGTTCCTCTATAAATGCCTATGTGCAGATGAGGAAGGGACATCCCTCGAAACCTTCGGGTATATGAGGCTCTGTCCATTTTGGCTGGAATGACGTCTCGTTTGTCTGGTGGTTTTATAGCGATTACGAGTACATATGACGGCAAGTTCGGGCACAATGGGCTAATCACCTGTTTGCCAGGCAATTCGATTACATGTTTTGCCCAGGGGCCTTATGCTCCTTGAGTCACCTCTACACCTCGTTTCACGGGGTAGAAGAGGTTCCGATTATGAGATGAGATGAGATGAGATGAGTATTATACCATCGCCATGCTAAGAGGTTTGAAAATAAAAATTATTTAAATTAATGCCTATAGGGTGAAGGGGGGCCCAAACACCCAAAGCCTAGATGCCCTTCTTGGCTTAATCCGGCCCTGGTTGGGTGGAGAGTTCTTGTTTACGCCTTATCCTGGGAGGGGGGGGGGGGGGAAATGATATTGACGCTTAGCATCCCCAGGTGCCATCTTCACATCGAAGATCGGCTGCAATAGATCTCCAACATCTTCTGCCACTTGTCTTGATGGTGCACTTTGACAGGCACTTTCCTGTCCATCTCTTGATGTTATCTCCTTATAACGCTTTCTTTCTCTTTGCCGTCTGTTATGGTCATCGTGACGCTACCTGCTTTTAAACGACAGTGGCATACTGCATATGCGTGATAAGTTGGTGGAGCGCTAACAATTATTTTGTTGGGGCTACTTAAACCAGGAAACAAATCGCACTCTAGCTATATAAATTCAGTGAAGAAAAGAGTAAGCAATCTATTTACTGTTAAGAAACTCGCTGCACAAAGATAAGATGCCAGTCAATTTTTGTCAGCTGTCTCATCTTTCAACCACTTATTTTGTTGTAAAGCTGTAACGTTCTCATCCATTTGAATCTACTTGTATTCGGAGCTGGGAAATTTATCCGAACTCGCCTTTTCCACGGACATGAAATGTGACACGGCGTTGATAAAATTTATGACACCGATATACGCCGCGCGGGAAGTATCGTGGCTAGATTCGACTACTCTGTGAAAATACGTACGCCCTATAGGAATTTTAGAATTAGTTGTCCATGAGAATCGCTGTATGTGAGGATTGATAGTCTCTTGTTTAACAGAAAACAGAAGCTCAACACTAATTAAATCTTCAGACATTAGGGTATTTTATATTTGGACATGCCCCTAATATAACCGACTAGGTTGAACGGGACGCGCCTCGCCAAAACGAGACAAAACTTTAAAAAAAAAAAATGAAGCTCAACTAATTTAACAGTTATTAATATATTTTTATTTTGAACATACGAGGTGTTTCAAAATTATGTATAAACACTTTACAAAGTTGAGAGCCGCGGTAGCATAGTGGTTAGTGCACTGGCTTCCTAGCTCAGTGGTCTATGGTTCGATCCCCAGATGAGGTAGGATATTTTTAGGCCGCAAACGGCTCCTGGGTCGACCCAGCCCCAACTGGGTACCAGAGCAACTTCTGGGAAGGTTAAGGCGGTCGGCGTGATGCTAACCACATCACCCCTAGTGTGCCGATGATCAAGAAAATATGGGCCAAAAACCATATTCCCAATATGCCTCAATGGGCGTGTAACGGGATCCTTTACCTTTTACATTACTTTACAAATTTATACTTCATGAACAACATAAACAATTTTAATTTTCTTGACAAAAAAAAATAGTAATCACATAGCAGATACTGCCGTAGGGAAGTGACGTGTTAGAGACTTCACCATACTAAGTCCCAGCATCTAGAGGTGGGGTGACCAGTTTCCTTCCTTGCTGCCTTTTCCTCCCTAACTCAAAGTCAGGTACCCATTTACAGCTAGATAGACTGGGCGTTTCGGTACCGTGATTCGAACCCGTACCCTTTGCCAAGCTAAGTCATAACTGGCTATAGGAATGCGCCCCTAAGGTGATAGCCCTGTTCCTTGTTTTTCCTGGTGATTCTTTCGTCTTGTTCTTTTCTCTTCTGCTTGTTGTGACAGCTTCTTGTCGCCAATCTGAGGGGGCACTATAGGGAGCATCGCCACTTGGTACGTTCGGCAGCTTCATCCTCCCAGGATTCTGCATTTATGTCCAGTTCCTTCATGTCTCTCTTCCACACATCTTTAAACCTCAGCTGCGGTCGCCTGGGTGTTCTTTTGCAATCTGCCAGTACATTCTTCCCGTGGAGTGCCAATACTATAGGATGAAGCTGGAGTGTCCTCTCCAGGATGCTAGCTTCGTTACAATTATACAGAAATCAAGCTGTGTGTGATACGGCCTTAAAAAAAGAAGAAGAATTCAGAGAGGCAATAATTAGGGGTGAGTGTTCGAGTCCCCAATCCTAAACCTAACCCTAAATCCGAAGCCTAACCCTAACGACGTGAGCGACATATTTGGATGAATCGTATACACATTCAACTGTTCTTCATTTCAACCACAGAATACTACATCACAGAGAAGACATCAAGTGACAATTCTCAGACTGAGAACACCTGACCACTGCAGATTCAGATACATCTTGTCAACAAATTAGTTTACTGAAGACAAGAAAACAGTTGAACACATCCACCAAGACTGTCAGCTCGAGAGGAGGACACTGTCAGCGAGGTCTTTTCTAACCCGGTTGAGGGAGAAACTGTATGGCATGGAGAGAAGGACGGCGGAACAAGCAAAGACATCAGTAACAGAATGAATAAAGTCAGAACAGTCTTTGCAAAGAGACATGGTCCGCAACGAGACGATACGTCAAGGCCTAAAATCCCACCCCCTGCATACGCAAGTAGAACAGTCCCAACTAAGATGGTTTGGCCATGTCTGCAGAATGGGAGAAGATCGGCTACCACGACAAGCATGGGAAACAAAGAGCCAGGGATCCGGACCCCCAGGACGACCCAGAGTCCGCTGGGAGGACAACATTAGACAATCTTTGAATTATCGAAGACTAGAATGGAACCAGACCAGGAGGAAGACAGCCGATAGGATAGTCTGGCACTCTCTCTTCCAAACCTCTACACCTCACGGTAGAAGGGGAACGACTAACAGTTTTTGCAAATCCAAACAACATTTGTAAATCTTTTTAGTACAGCACAAACACTAAATTAAGATTATACGAGAGGTGCGTACTTTCTGTGCTTTTGTATAGCGCGTAGTCCTGGAGAATAACAGAAAACGAAGTGTTCAAATTATCCTCTTTCCACACAACCTGCCCAAGGAAAATTCTTCAAGTTTTTTTCGCGGAATACCATCTCCAACCAGGAACTGCTTACCGTATACGGTGCAGTCAAAAAGGTATGCACACCATCATTGCGGGCAGACGCTAGAACTGGGTTGGTTATGTCCTCAGAAGGGACCTTGACACTAGCACCTGAACTGCTATGCTTTGGATCCCAGAAGAACGGCGAAAGAAAAGGTAGACAAACCTGCAGAGAACAGTGGGAGTTTGATTAGCGAAGCATGAACCGGAGTTGGAAAACGCCACGAAGGATGGCCAACGACCGAGCAAAATGGGAACAGTTTGTTGATGCCTTACAATACAAGACTAGGCGTGATGGCCACTGATTGCTTTGTCAGTCAGGGGCTAAGGAACCAAGAAGAAGAAGGAGAGAAGCCTGAGACAGACCCCCAACTTTATGAGAGAGAGAAGTAGTAGAAGTTTAGCCTCGTTTTGAGCGAGGCGCTCCGCAGTTCAACCTACACACATGGTCTTTCGGTTATATTAAGGTGCACGTCCAAATATAAAAGAACCTAATGTCTAATTGGAATCAGAGTTATTATGAGAGAATTAAATGAGGTTATATAAGAGCGAACGAAGAAGAAGAATACTAACTAATTTACATGCCCTTTTTTATCCTGCCTATGTCTATCGTCAGTATTCGTTTCGAATATTTTACTCTGTTCATTTTACTTTTTGACACTAGAACATGCATTACCTTGTGAGGCTTTCAACTGGTTTCCTCAAAGTGTGTCCAAATCTCTTCCAGTGTCTTTACATATCTTATTAATTCTCTTGTCAGTATTAGCTTTATATGACACAATTTTTTATTAACAATTGTATTTCCATCGGACGCACGCGCTTCTTTTAAATATCCGCATTTAAAGGGCATCAGTTATTTCTTTTAGCTGCTTGTTCTTTGTGCGTGTTTTTACGCCTTGCAGTAATAACGACACCTCACGGTAGAAGGGGAACGACTAAGTAAGTAAATAATAACGAGTATATTTGAGAACTTTATGAGAGAACTAAATGCGATTATATGAAAGCGAATGAATAAGAAGAGAGGTCCTGGGTTCAAATCCCGGCTTGGCCCCCATGAAATTTTTGCGTGTTTTATGATAATTTAAAAAAGTTAATTTGTTGGGGTATGATTTTCTTGAATCGAGAGGTCGATAGTGATTTAACAAACACTTGTAACAGCAACAAGTTGAATGAGTGCAGATACATCCCGGTCAGCGTCTCACAAGGTTTAATTACACTCCACAGAAACAAGCAGCTCCACATTGATTTAATCATTCATATTAAAACACAGTCCATCAGCCATCTCTAATGTGCCATAATTCACGTCCGTTATACTGTAACAATAATGGTGCATGCATCACCTCTCCGTAAAGTCCGGCAAGTTGAGGTCCGCAACATAATTATATGATTTCTTATTATTCTCAAAATACTCATCTACATTATACGAATCTCCTGGCAACTTTCGGAGCAGACACTTTCTTAATATACACGCATGAAGACGGACATAGCGGCCTCAAAAGGACACATTTAAAATGCAGCCTGACCGGCTCAGAACACTGCCGAACGCCAACTGACCAAAAGTCAACTACGCGTACTTCTGCTCTGCGTCTACGTAATTATTTAATATCACGTCATTATAATACAGCGGCGCTCTATTTGAGCATCGCGAGGTTTCAAAATCACAAAATCATGAACGCAATGCGGTGCGCAAAAAGAGGCGTAACATTATTGCTGTTTATATTTCTTCTTGATCCTGTTTATGTCAGTCGTAAGTATTCGTTTTGTATGTCTTGCTCTGTCCATCCTGTGAGATGAGATGCCCAAGAAACACAATGAATGTTACCAGGAGAGATATCATGAGAAATGATGACATGAGAAAAATAGCGGGAACTGCATCTGCATCAAGTATGTAGAGTTGTCTTTCTCAACCTTGTTTTCGTAGAGGAACTCCTGAAATATTTTTTAGGTCTCAGGGAAACCTTGCATAAAAATTATTATATCTACAGCTCATGGTAATCAGTAGGTTGTAAATTTAATAATCCAATAAAAATTGCGAATGCTCTTTTCAGTAGAGATGTTGTCTGTGTAACTGTTTATTCTTGCTAACTTAGCCTACTGTTTTTGTGTGCTTCACCCTTCCACACAAAGGGTATCAACTCTAATACACGACAGTAGTGTAGGTAGAAAAATTTGTTGTTGTTTTTGTTTTAAATTTCCTACTCTATTTTTTTAATCTTACGCACTTAGATCTAAAAATCTTATTACGAATTTATTCTCTACAAGATGGTAATGAAATATGGTATGTGCAAGGGTGAACACACGGTACCTAATGCGCACTGCCATTGGGGCTGCTCGGTCACTGCCCACCATTGCGAGCGCTGACATCTCCCTGCGCTGAAAGTTAAAAAAAAGACCTTTTTTAAAAAAAATCACTATCTCTTGCAGAACACATAGCGACCTCTCTGGGAACCCTAGGGTTCAGTGGAACCCCGGTTAAGAAACCCTGATATAGAGACACAGAAAATCAAGTGGTTTGGTCATCTCATGAAATGGAGCCCGATAAATTACCACTACTCGCTTACAACACTAGAAGATCTGGGTACAGAGCACGGGGAAGACAAAGAGATAGATGGATAGACATCATCACAGACATCCTACAACAACAACAACACAGATATCCTACAACAACACAGACATCCTACAACAACAACAACACAGACATCCTGCAACAACACAGACATCCTACAACAACACAGACATCCTACAACAACAACAACACAGACATCCTGCAACAACACAGACATACTACAACAACACAGACATCCTACAACAACATCACAGACATCCTACAGAAACACAGACATCCTACAACAACATCACAGACATCCTACAACAATATCACAGACACCCTACAACAACACAGACATCCTACAACAACAACATCACAGACATCCTACAACAACATCACAGACACCATACAACAACATCACAGACATCCTACAACAACATCACAGACACCCTACAACAACATCACAGACACCCTACAACAACATCACAGACACCCTACAACAACATCACAGACATCCTACAACAACAACACAGACATCCTACAACAACGCAGACATCCTACAACAACAACATCACAGACATCCTACAACAACACAGGCTCACAGCAGCCAAGGCGACATACTTGTGTCAGGGACGTAATCTTCATCTCCACACGACGCTTCACAACAATAATAAAAGGAAAAAAGTAAAGTAATTAAGTGTTCTGTTGATTTTACTTTTGGACACTAGAACAAGCATTGCCTTGTAAGGCTATCAACTAGTATCCTTAAAGTTTGTTTAGTTCCCTTGCAGTGTTTTTTCCACACTTGTCGCTCTACAGGTAGTTGTTTGACTTTTCTCCAATAATTTCATTCATTCATAACATTTGACCCCCCAGTGGAGCTAAGGAGTTAAACATAAACACGCCACGTCCCTCTGCCCTTTACTCTCCGTATTTCACGTCTTCATTATTCCCTTCATGTTTTTTTTTTACCTTCTCTCTATGGTCGTCCGATTGACCACGGGGTTATAGCGCTGGTCTCTTGCGACAAAGGTGCTGGGTTCGATTCACGGTATTGTGACGCTCCAGTCTACCCAGCTGTAAATGGATACCTGACTTTTCTCTTGAGTTAGGGAAGGAAAGAAAGCAGCGAGGAAGGGAACTGATCATCCCACCTCTCGATACTGGACCTAGTATAGTGAAGTCTCTAACACTTCACTCCCCTACGGCGGTATCTGCTAAGGGACTATCTTCACCTGTTTGTCTGTCTGTATGTGTGTTTTTCCTCTCTGTCTCTCTGTCTCTCTGTTTCTGTCTCTGTCTCTGTCTCTCTGTCTCTCTGTCTCTCTGTCTCTCTGTCTCTCTGTCTCTCTGTCTCTCTGTCTCTCTGTCTCTCTCTCTCTCTCTCTCTCTCTCTCTCTCTCTCTCTCTCTCTCTCTCTCTCTTACCAAAAGAAACATTTTAAAATGGGAGATAAATCATATTATTTCAAAGTTTTGGAGTTTGGTGCATGGAGGAAATAAAAGATCTGTGTCTATTTTCCCGCCATTTTTGAATGAAGCAAATGCATGGAGCTGGCGTAGTCATCATATAAAAAATACTTCCACAGAAACTACCTCTGACATAGCATGAGACTGCGTCGTGCAGGCTTCCTGTAAGTAGACCGGATGTAGTGATCACTCCTTGCTTCATAACGAGTGCGAGTGAAAATGACGATTATGATGTAAATAAGGTTAAAGAAGAGGCTGAAATTGTTCATTGGTATTTAAAAAGAAATGGAGTTATTAAAGAAAGTATAAGCAGGTAGCTTGAGAATTTAATCTTCGGGGGAAAAAGGAAGCGTGAAAGACAACGGATGTTGAACTTAAATAAAAGTGGTTAATAAATAGCTACCCGCTTCAAACCAAACATTATACAATATATAACATAGAAGTCTCAATTTCACATTCCATGAACCCATCACCATTCACAATCCGACGCCCAACCTTCACAAATGTAATACAATTTATATTTGTCCTTTCTTTAATGGAGTTGTTTTCGTGTTATTTTAAATTGATTTAGTTATTATAGAAATTCAACTGGGTCAGTTCCCACCAAACATGAAAAATTAAAATGTGCCAAGCTGGAAGCTGGATAAAAGTTTCAGCTACTGAATATGAGTGGAATATTGAGATTCCGAACGTCGCAGATGTGAAGCGCGACAAATATATAATTCGGTGTTGATTTTAAATAAAAGTGGTTAAATAAAAATAAAACCAACCGCTTCAACTCAATGTTATATATACTAAATGTCTCAATTGTGCCTTTCGTGCAAACGTAGAGAATGAACACTCTGCTATTTTTCATGCGCCTTGCACGTGTGGGCAGTAATAGCACCCCTGATGTTCCCGTGATGGTCTGCGGAGGGTGAGCGCTGAGGTATATAAAGCGAGTTCTTGTATTTTAATGACATGTTTCTGGTTTCAGCCTAGCACTCGGTGACCTGACCTACCCTTGGGTGGGGGGGGGGGGGGGGGGGGGGGGGGGGGGGCAGATTCGAGTCCTGACTCTTTAACGATACCTTCTGGAATCGGCACGAATTTCAATTCTAAATCTAAGAAAAGCCCGGCTGTTGAGCGGTGCTAGCTGTGCGGCCGTACCGGGCGCCGCTTCGGAAAGGGATTGGGGGCGAATTGTACTGAAACAAAATTTTTTTTTTTTTTTTTTAGTAACTTAAAATTGTAAAAAGAACAATTTAAACTGAATTGTGTCGGAGTTTATATTACGAACTACTTTTATTTGTAGGCTATATTGATTTTTTTTTTAAATATCCGTTTCTTGATTGCCCGTTATCAATATTACTTCTGTTCTTTTTTTCCACACAAAAAAAAAAAAAAAAAAAAATGAATAAATATAAAAAATAAATAAAATACAATAAATAAATGACAAAATAAATAAATAAATAAGCAAAACGCACATTGCCTGTAATTCCACATGATTTTTAAAAAAAATTACTTCCCATAAGATTTTAAAACATAAGCGTATTAATGTTTTTGTAAAATGCTATAGAGCATTTAACTTGCGTAAAATACAGTGTGATCCAACAATATGCCTGAAATTGAGTCTCGTAAGAATGCTATACAACACGGAGACGCTACATCATGAGACCTCGCATAACCTTGAAAGATTATTAGAGTTGGTTGGTTGTTGAAGGTTTTGCCGTCTTACGGCGAGGCATGTTTCTTTCAACCTAGACTAAAGTCGGTTGGTTATATTGGAGCGCAATTTGCCGTTCAAAAGTAAGTGCACCATTAACTGAAGCGATGTGTTGATAAAATCTAAGCACTGAAAAGGACTACTATAGCACGTTTCACTAGCTTTGCCCAACTTCAAATGTAATTATCTGATTAACCGTCGAACGTATTAATGCCATTTTTTGCATACGATGTTATATTGGGTTAGACCCAACAAATATATACTTTATATCTGTGCATCTTGTCCAGTTCCCATAAACGGATGAAATCCTTTGATCTTTGTCGGCATACTAATTATTGTGTATCGAAAAAAGAAATTTTACCACTTCAGTCACAGATTCTGTGAATTGAATAGGCATAGGCGTGTCTACTATTACAATAATGTGGCCATCACGTTCGCATATGAATACATGTTGAAGATGATTTCTTAAATGATCTGCATGGGAGATAGTCGTGACATTGTTTGTCATTGACATTTAATGCGCTACCAAACTGGATCTTCATTGATCTAAGTATTTCAATAGGTATCACCTCTTTGCGGTTCATAAATATCATAATGGAACGTTGCTCCTCTAATCTGCTTGTAAATAACGGTAAGGTCATCTTTAACGAAATTAAACTTCATCCGAATCATAATCAGATGTCTCTGAGAAATTGATAATCAATCTCGGCTGAATGAAGGACAAACCATCATTCTTCCAATATTCCCCTTCCTCTTGTAACACATGGTTCTCACATTTCTTCCAATAATCACTGGCTATATTGGAGATGGCGGCTTTTGTAAGTATTTCAACATCTTTTAATTTGAACGTTCTATTTTCTGTTGATACCTGTTCCTTAATTTTAGCCCAGACTAATTCTATTGGGTTTAAGTGCGAATGGTAAGGAGGCAATCTTAAACATCTGTGACCATGTTCATGGATTGCCTTGGCTATGTGAAATATCTTTGTATGCTGTGTCTTTTTTACAATTCCAAGTAATTCAGGCGTCAGAGACATTTCGTTGAATGGAATGTCGTTTTTGGTCAGCCAAATCTTTATTACATCTTTTGTACTTGATGAATTAGGAACTTTATCTTCTGGTGCCACAACGTTGTGACATGAAGCATTGTCCATTGTCAAACATGACGGTCTATCCAAGGAAGGAAGTACATGATTCACAATCCAATCTTGAAATATCTTGCCATTCATCTCTGTATGATAATCCCTATTATCTGTGGATTTTGAAACAAATGTGAGTTCAGTATTATTTGGAAGCCCATGATGGCTGCTTCCTGCATGTGCAATTATTAGGCGCTGTCCTTTGCTGCTTGATACTAGTCTCTTAGTTGTCCCATCAGATGATTGCCATTCTCGTTCATTACTGTGGTGCGCATTGATCCAAGTTTCATCTAAATACACAAAATCACAACAATCTCTTCTCAATTCTCTGACCTCGCGTAAATATTTGCTTCTCATTGCAACTATATGAGGCTTCTCACAAATAAGGTTTCTACCACCAACATATTTTCTAAAAGTGAATCCCAAACTCCTAATAGTCCTCCATAGCGTAGATTTGGAAATATCAATGTCATTATTCTTTCTTAACCAAATTTTCAATTTCCTTAAAGTCACTGCCTCATTATTGTGAAACATATTGCAAATTTCTCTGCGGATCAATTCTCTGTCAAAATTATCCACCACTCTTGGCCTATTTTTCGTGTGTAAAACACTGGAATTACAAATTTCAGATGTCGCTATCCAGCGGTGCAATGATCGTTTGCTTATCCCCAAGGCATGAATAGTCCTCTTTTGTGGGTTTGAAATAGAATGACATAGTTTTCCTCGAGTAGCTTCATTGCAGAAATACTTAAAAATCCTATTTGTGATTTGCTGTAATGTCATAAAATGTACTCGTAGACTCATTTTTCCTACTTAACCAAACAATACTTTTAGTAGACACGCCACTGATTGACAATGTGTGCGTAACACCGGAAATAAACTGTTTTATGTTCAAGAAGTGCAATTTCACGCAATTTCACACTAAAATCATGCTAATTGTTTGATAAACCAAAAATGTGCAAATGAGGTCGTATAATTTACTGTAGACATTTCAATATGTGTGCGTGTGATGTGTGTTGGCAAGTAGGATTTTATATTATATCGCAAAGAAACGAAAATTGAAACCAATGGCCGCATTTTAATGAAAAATTTAATTCATAGGGTATATACCATTTCAAATTCACATACACAATTTCATTTATATGCGTTATATATTCGCTGAGATATAGCATTTTGAAGTTGGGCAAAGCTAGTGAAACGTGCTATAGCATCTATCAGCTAGCATGAAGTAGCCCTGAAAAAAGCTAGTCGTGAAAAGGATTGCTAGCTCGACCATCGTTGATAGATCCTTTGTCCTGAAAAGGACTGACATTATCTATCTGCTTGTATGATGAAATCCTGGAAAGGACTGCCAGATAAGCCCGAGCTGCCCGTACCTCCTCAGTGTTCAGAGATTACCGGTTGTACGTTTCTCCGATTTACCCGACGTAATAAAAATATTTTAAACACACGCTTTTAATGCACTAAAAAGCCACAAATAATGTTTCACGTAGTTTATAGCTTGCAGTCAAAAAATGTAACATCAAATTGACAAAAGGCGTGGGGCGCTGATTCTGCATGAAACTAACTTCTGCTTTATACTTCATTAGACACTTATGGATAAAATATATGATAAGCGCTTAAAATTATGTGTTTAAAATATTTTTTATATATGTTTTATTTTCTTCTTTTTAGTGTTTGTGTGTGTGTTGTTTTTACATTTAAGTCAAATGTAAAAGGTAACGCCAATGACATCATCAGTTTGCGATAAACGAGTCCAGAGCACAGGAGGCGGATTTCATTATTCAGTATATTACACGGAAAGTTAATATTTTGATAAGAGTTGTAAATTACATTTGTTTAAATGTATTGGTCAGTTGTGCGTATGTCTGTGTGTCTCTGCACGCCCATGCGATAGTGTATGTGTGGAAGGCGGGGGGAGGGGCGAAGTTTCAACATTTCTCTCAAGAGAGACAATCTTGTTGGAAAGAATGGGGGGAGAAGTTTCAACATTTCTCTGAAGAGAGACAATCTTGTTGGAAAGAAAACACCTAGATTATTTGCAGTTATCACCCATTTCCGTGCTGATACAATGATTATAAATTTTAAATTTATTAATTTTATTATTGTATTGTCATGGGTAATACACAACTGTGCCAAGTTTCAGAGCAATTGCTCATCTGGAAGTGAGTGAAAAATCGATTGCAAGATTTGAAGGCGACAAGAGAGTGACATACAAGGCAAGTTAAAGAAAAGCGTGTACAAATACATTAACGACAAGGATATGGCTGTAAATATTATTCGTTAGTAACAAACAAGACAGAGAAGGGAAATAAACACACACACACACACACACACACACACACACACACACACACACACACACACACACACACACACACACACACACACACACACACACACACACACACACACACACACACACACACACACACACACACACACATATATATATATATATATATATATATATATATATATATATATATATATATATATATATATATATATATATATATATATATATATATATATATATATATATATATACAGTAGAACTCCATTTATCCGAACCCCATGGGACCGAGCATCGTTCGGATAATCAAATGTTCGGATAATTGGATTACATAATGTATCGAGTACATGTACACATATTTCTAAAAATAATTAACCATCCCAAGGAAAATACTCTAAAACATATTTACATACTTGTACTGTAATAATAATACCCACACTGTATTAGATCACTGTATCACCAAAATCTTTTATTACACTGCAGTGCATGTACTACTTGTATTAATTATTTTTGTTAAGAAAGAGAAATGTTTTCAAAATAACATTACAAACGATTCAAAACCAGACGCAACTTACGTATACATGTACTTGCACAAATGTAGCCCACTATTTAAAATAATGAGGAATCCTCTTTTGCACCAAACTGGATAGTCTCCTTTTGGCTGCTAAGTCCCGCATTCTCTTCAACAGCAGAAGCTGTGTAGGACAGCTGTCATCTTCTTGCTCGTACCAAGCCATCGCTGTTTCTAGTGCTATAAAGGCCTCTTCAGGACTTGGTCGACGTTTTGGTTTTTCTTCATAATCTACAAGTACATCATGTACTTCTGAGGAGTCTTCATCATCGGTCACTACATGTATTTGGTTTTCTTCTTGCACAAAAGACAAAATTTCTTCGTCATTCAAAAACTGAAAACCAGAATCATTATCATCTTCTAGCCACATGTGTGCATCATCTTTGTCACAGTCCGAAAATCCGGGCATTGCTTGAAACAGTTCCACAACTTCATTTATACAATCATCATTTGTGTCCACTGCAGTAGTTTCATTTCCTCCTTTTTTCTCAACCAATCTACTCCAAGCCTTGTTGAGATTATCTTGTGACAGGGTGGTCCAAGCATCAGCTAACATATAGCAGCAGTCTTTGAGATTAAGCTTTTTTGGAAAACGCCACCACACTTTCTTCATCTTCAGCCAACAATAAACGACGCAGGACTTCCTTCTTGTACATCTTTTTAAGCTTTGCTATAACACCCTGATCCATTGGTTGAATCAGTGCTGTTACATTGGGAGGCAGAAAAATTACTTTAAAATTTGCATCAACTGCATTCAATGTATCCGTCTCTGGATGAGATGGTGCATTGTCCAGTAGAAGAATTACTTTTCCAGTTTTCTTTTCTTGTTCTCTCAACCTCTTCACATTTGGGATGAATTGATTTGTATACCAATCAAGAAATATTTCACTATTCATCCAAGCACTCTTCTGTGCTTTGTAACACAATGGGAGACATGTCACATTCTTTACACAACGTGGTTTTTTGGCTTTGCCGATCATTAGCACCGGTAAACGATGACTTCCACTGGCATTCGCGGCTACCAAAATTGTTACTCTCTCTTTGCACTTTTTAAACCCAGGGGCAGCTGCTTCGCGCTGAGATGCAAGTGATTTTTGAGGCAATGATTTCCAGTATAAGCCAGTCTCATCGGCATTATACACATCATCGAGTGAATAACCTTCTTCTTCCAAAAAAGCCAAGAATGTTTCTTTAAAATTTTTAGCGGCAGTTGCATCGCTAGATAAAGATTCCCCTTGAATCTCCAATTCTCGTATGCCATGACGAGATTTAAAGTTTCTTAACCATCCCTGGCTAGCCTTAAAGTCAGGAGGACCATCAAGTTGATTGTTGAACTGAAGTGCCTTTTCACACAACAGAGAACCAGAGATAGGTTCCCCTTTGTTTCTTCTTTGCACAAACCATATATACAAAGCCTCTTCCAATTTCACATCTTTCGCATTTCTCATGGTTTTACGTTTCTTCGACCCATTTTCACCATCAAATTTCGATGCAAAACTCATAATTTTATCCTTGTTACTTTTGATGTCAGAGACGGTAGCTTTCCCAACTGTGATAAACGAGCGCAAAGGCCTTATTGCTCCATCTTTTCCTACATTCTTCATACTGTATTTTCTCCGACATTTGCTCTCTCATCTCATATTTGCGATCCACATTTGCTATTTCATTGTTGTGATTACTCGCGACCGGTATCTAGAGAACCACATTTGTTCTTTCATCGGGGGAAATAAAGTCGTTTGATTGAGTCCACATGCCTGACATTATCATTTGAAGCCCACATTGTATCGTGATAAATCTGGTAAAAACACATATGGTCATCCTAATCAAACTGTAATTTCTGTGACACCACATTGGACGCCCAGATTGGCCAGGGGAAAACGTGGCCGCGGTTCAGACAAGCGTGGGTTGACCACATTGGACGCCCAGCTTGGGCAGGGTGACTTCCAGAAATATATAATACCGCATAATCTACTAGAGTGAGGCAGTCCAGGTTTTTACCTTGTGAGGAAGAGATCAAACCCAAAAACGCATAGCCTAATACACGTGTTTATTCAGAGTGGATGATAATTCAGTTCCGTGATTAATTGTGTTCTTAAAGGATTTTGCGAAGGGAAAAGAAGGTTAGTAGATCTTATACTTATTAATACATTTTCTTAATTTTGTTTATTTTAACCTCACAGCTAAAATGTGCGGAAGATAAAGTTTCAAATAATTCTTGGCATAACTGATTAATAAAATCAGAAGATTTTCATAGAAGATGATAGGATGATAGAAGGTAATTAATAGTTCATATTTCACCTTTATCATCATCACGGTCTCCCATATGCACACACTCTCATGCACAAGATATTTAACATCATTAGAATTGAACTCAGAGAGAGGGAGATGAATAATGAGCAGTAGTTTAAATGAAAGTCAACCAGTGATGTTAAATGTGAAAAACTTACGAAGACTTTTGTGTGTCTTCAGTTCATCAGAAGTCTGAGTCTACACGCAACGTGTCTGACGTCTAACCAGAAATAAGTTATCAAAAACGGACATTTGGCTAGCAGAATTCGCCATAGGACATCTTTCATTCATCAATTTAAAAGGAATATTGTCTCACCCACAAGTCATAAGGTGGACGCAGCATTTTTCGTCACCATATACTGCTTGCTCACAAGTTCAATACAGAGTTATCACAAGTTCAATACAGAGTTATCACAAGTTCAATACAGAGTCATCATAAAATCTAATCACTCGAAAGATCATTATTATCTGAAGTCAAGCAAAAGAGCACAAAAGAGGAATCGCATATTTATACCACGTGCAACACACTCTTAAGCGCATTTTATGAAGCAGACTCGAAAGTATATGAATCACGACTACATACGCAAGATTATGAGTCTACATATCACTAACATTTCGTGAAGATATCCAGTCTGACCAGTACCGTCGGGAGATTAGACCACAGACCTTTTGTTCATATGACAACTATTAACTGTTGATCCACACTACAGAGATATACTCAAACAGTGAAGGAATATACATAAATATCTCGTCAGCGTTCTCCGTACGACAACAGTATTCATCAGAACGTCCTCGACTTAGAGATACCCCATTCGACATAACGTATAACAACTTGGGACATTTTATGCATACATGTGAATCCTCATATCTAGGAGAAGCATTTAGAGACACATGGACTGTGTAGAGTACTCACCATTTTGGTAACACGTATCATATCACATCATCATTTCACTCTACACCAGTTCATCCTTAATTAACTATTACTTAATTAACTGTAATTTTATTATCTCATCTGTGTGTTTTGTGTGAATCGTCTTTCACCATCATCACGTTCTAACCATTACTAACCCTATATGTGTGGATATTTCATTAATAAACCCAACGATCAGTTGATCATTATCAAGAGTTTGTTAATGTATCACTCGTGCTGTCGGTGTTACATATTCACCTATAGGAACCTTTCTCTACTCAGATGAGGTTGGGGGCTTTTTCTTTACGGGATCTAAGGGCAGAAGCTAAGGTCGTGGGGAAACAGAACTCTTTCCATAATTTATTAGAAAACACTGTCTAGTGGAAAGCATTCGCATTCCTGTCTTCTTGTCCCTATCTCGAATAGGTCTTTTTTTCTTTCTTAACGAGCCAATTTCTAGAGACCTTATATCTCATAGACTATTCCTGGCAAAAACTACTGTCGTAGTTGCCCCAGTGACTCACCACACGACACCAACATTGAAAATCCTCGCAAGTGAAGACACAGTTTCACCTTGTCATAGTCTCTTGATAATTTCTGTTTTCGTTTCAATTGACAAAACATTGCGGTAACTTTTATATGCTTTAGGCCTGCTGGAAGATGCCATATCGCACAGAGAAATACTTGTACACCAAAATTATTCTGCTGTAGTAGCAGACACAATTATTTTAAGTTGAACTGTCTGTTTAGCCAGTGTTCTACCTAGAACGCACACGTACACTGGATTGGTAAACCAGATATTAACTGACTTTATGATCTAACTGACTTCCTGTACGTAAGCGACCGACCATTAGCCATCCCATTCTCTACAAATTGTTCGCACACATTTGAAGTTTGCCGCATCAAAAGATTCAGAATTTTAGTCTAACGTGACTGTGGCATCTGATTTTTTTTTTTTTTTTCTGGAAAAAGTGTTCGGATAATTGGATGTTCGGATAATTGGGGTTCGGATAAATGGAGTTCTACTGTATATATATATATATATATATATATATATATATATATATATATATATATATATATATATATATATATATATATATATATATATATATATATATATATATATATATATATATATATATATATATATATATATATATATATATTATATATATATATATATATATATATATATATATATATATATATATATATATATATATATATATATATATATATATATATATATATATATATATATATATATATATATATATATATATACGAGGGACGGTCAAAAAGTAATGCCTCGTAATTTTTAATTTCATTCAATAGGCAAGAAAACAGATAAAATTCACATTGAAATGTAGCCCCAAGTCTGAACTTCAAAAATTTATTTCTCAATGTAGTCTCCGTTATTTGTTACAGTTTTTGTCAATCTTCTCATAAGGGCATGTATCCTCGCACGGTAAAAATGTGTGTCCTTTTCCCTAAACCACTGGCGTACGACGCGTTTAAGGGTCTCGGTGTCCTCAAAGTGATGTCCGCGAAGATCTTCTTTCAGTGGTCCAAACAGATGGAAGTCAGAAGGTGCAAGATCGGGACTGTAACGGGGATGCGGTAATAACGTCCAGCCAAATTCTGCAATCGCATCAATGGTGCGTTTAGCGGTGTGTGGCGTGGCATTATCGTGCAACAGTAGTGCAGTTCTCTGATCTTTTAATGGATAAAGTCGCCGAAGACGACCTCTAAGCTTCCTCAAAGTTTCAATGTAACGGTCTGCATTCACCGTGTTTCCCTGTTCCAAAAAGTCGAGAAGAATCACACCCTTCTCATCGCAAAACACGGAGGCCATAACTTTCCCTACAGATGGTGAACTTTTGAACTTCTTTCTTGTCGGCGATGTTGTGTGATGCCATTCCATTGATTGCCTCTTGGATTCTGGTTCAAAAAAATGAACCCAAGTCTCATCACCTGTCACAATATTCGATAAAAACTCTTCTCCTTCAGTTTCGTAACGGTGCTGGAGGTTGATGGCTATGGTTTTCCTTGTTTCTTTATGTCTGTCTGTCAACATTCTGGGTACCCACCGTGCACAAACTTTTGAATAACCCAGGTCTTTAATGATGTTCTGGACACTGCCTTTACTATTGGACAACATGGAAGAAAGTTCATCCAGTGTTACCCGACGGTCACCACGAATGATGCCATCAATTCGATGAATGTTGTGTGGAGTCACTGCTGTAGACGGTCGGCCAGTCCGCTTTGCGTCAGCCATTGAGGATTGACCTACTTCAGCTTTGTCACAACGATGTACCCAACGTCGGACAGTGCTAACATCCACTGTTGAATCTCCATAAACATTCTTCAAACGTTCGTGGATGCGAATTGTGGTTTCGCCTTCAGCATTGAGGAATTCTATGACATAACGTTGTTTTAACCGAACGTCTTTGGCAGCCATTTTTAAACTGTTACAGTGGTGCCACCTGTTACTGAAACAGGTTGGTAATGCTATACAGTGCAGAAGATTGAGGAATCCTGCTAAATTTACAAATTGCACACCGATGCAGTATTTACATACATAAAAAATAGGAGGCATTACTTTTTGACCTTCCCTCGTATATATATATATATATGCACACGAGCTGACACTTACGAGAGCTGGTTTCCCGAGTCAAGGTCACGATGTTCGAAATCAGCGTCTCACACCAGTATTAAAAGGTAAAGGTAGTCCCATAGCATTTACTGCCGTAGGACGAGTAAAGTGCTAGAGACTCCACTATACTATGTCCAGCATCGAGAGATGGGCGTGACCAGTTCCCCTCTTCGCTGCTTTTTTTCTTCTCCCTAACTAAGCATTCTGTTTTGCGTTCTCTACAGAGCATGGGGGTCAACAGTGGAGCTGATCCCCTTGCTTGAAGCCTTCACTAAGCATTGTCCCACTCCTGTAGCTGTGGTTTTTAAACTAGTATAAAAGCCCGTCATAAGACGGGAATTAAATTTAAAAGCACCAATACCTAACGGCAATTTTACTTATTCAAAAGTATTTTTTTAAATCCACTGTGCATCACCACAGTACACGAACTACGTAGCAGCAGCGAGGATCTCAATGTGTGTATACGGGATCACACATTTTATAAATATATTTTTGTGCACACCGTCATTTGCGCATTCTTCTTTGGTAAGTGTTACTATTTTCGGGAGAGTATATATAAGGGACACAATACAATTAATGTCTAACTTTCAACCAAAGTTGCATCCCTTAGCGTTACGCACTGACAGAAAAAAACTGGGATTTTATATTTAGGATTCGCCTGTGGGTGTAGTACACCTATAATTTCTTGTCCCTTCAGAGTCCCCCCGGGAAACTATACCCCAATGTACCCAGTTGTAAATGTATTCCTGACTCTGCTTTTGTAAAAAACGTAGTCCAATAGCAGATACTGCAGTAGGGGAGTGAAGTGTTAGAGACCACCATACTAGAACCATCATCGAGAGGTGGGATAAGCAGATTCCTTTCTCGCTGCCTTTTCATTCCCTAACTCAAAGTCAGGTACCCATTAACAGCTGGGTTAACTGGAACGTATCGTTACCGTGATTCGAACCCGGTACCTTTGCCGCCAGAGACCAGAGCTCTAACCACTCTGCCAATCGAACACTCTTGAGTTACGGAAGTCAAAAGCAGCGAAGAAAAGAACCTACCATCCTACTACGTAAAAGATGATATGTAGTATACTGAAGGCTCTAACACTTAACTCTACTACGTTAGTATCTGCCACGGGACTGTCTTTATCGTACACATACAAGAGCTAACTCATGGTATAGAAACTAGAAGGGAAAATGTTGATATAAATATATATACAACAAAATGTAAATGGAATTATAAAATAAATTATCTCATAAGAGAAGTGCCTTATCTGTAACGCCAAGTTCCATCTTTTTCCACCACAATTGCTAATTTTTCATGGTGCGTTCCGGCTAAGGAACTAATTTGCGTACCTGTTGAAAAACGCTTATTTCTTCCCAATATACTCTATGCGCGGGATGACTTTTTTACAGAAAAATTCCTGCCTTTCTTGCTAATCGGTGGCAACATTTCTGGGATTTTTAACACATATACTAAGCAGTTCGGGTAAGTATGAATACGTGTCTCCAACATATATATTTACATATTTAACCAGTGAAGCCTCATCGCTCATGATAAATGAAATTTCTAAGCTTTCGTGCCACTGTTTCCGTATTTTCTTACTTCAGAAGGAAAATTGAAATAAATTAAACAACAACAGGCAACAGGAGAATTTGAAGTATACAATAGAAAGAGTGGATCATAATAATTTCCCGCAATATTTTGGCATGAGACTTAGCCGTAAATAAATAAATAAATAAGTAAGTAAAAGCATTGATACAACAGAACGCAACTAAAATAGTAAAGTAACGAAAAAAAATTTTCTTTAATCGAATAACGGAGAAACTGGAATGTCTATAACAACCATATCTTAAAGTGAAATTGCGTAAGAAAGATGCAGGAAAAGGAAGCTTAAATATCGCGTGTAACCTTTCGAAAAACAAAGACAGTTAATGAACCACAGTTACAATCTATCTCAGTTTACGTGCAGTACTGGTTTATTTGAGAGTCGAGTGGCAGACAGGTTTAAAGTTCTTGCATCTCGAGGCAAAGTTAAAGTGTTCGAAATCAGATAGCACCACATTCCAATCTACCCAGCTGTATCGTTCAACTGCAAACTGAATTCATACCTAAGTATCGTTTTAGTCATTAGTGCTACTTCCAATATTTACCGCAGTCTCTGTTATTATTTGCACATACTGTTTGTATACAGTGGTTCAGCTTCATGTCTTGTATGAATCAAGGGGTATACTTGTTTACAAGGAGAAAAGTTATCTGGGGGGAACGACAATCTCAAGGTGTTTAATTGCTGCGCTGAAATCGTAGCTGCTGGAGCTCCGTGTCAGTTGGAGGACATTAAGTGCTTTCGCTGAAACATTTTGCCAGGATTTTAAGTGCAATGGGGGAATCAGTGTGCTGCAGAAGTAGCGAGCAAGAACAAAAAGGGGTTGAACAATACCGTTCTAAACTGTGTGAATGTTGAAGCGGGGATGGCTGATTTTTAAAAGAAAAAATCTTGTATTGTCCTTGTTGTGAATACTGACCAAAGAAGCTGTTTCTTTGCCGTGAATTGGACATGAGAACACTGGGAATGAGAACTGTATGGAGCCAACAAAGTTTACAAAGACAAAAGGTCACATCTGCTGCAAAAGATAAAGGATCCCGTTACACGCCCATTAAGGCATATTGGGAATATGGTGTTAGGCCCAAGTTTTCTTGACCATCGGCACACTAGGGGTGAACATCACGCCGGCCAACGTAACCTTCCCAGAGTTGTTCTGGTACCAAATTCATGATGCTGGATCAACCCCAGCGCCTTTAGCGGCCTTAAAAAAGTCCTCCTCAACTGGGGATCGAACCAGGACCGCCGCACTGGGAATCCAGTGCACGAACCACTGCGCAACCGATGCTCTATATGCTGCAAATAGCCTTAAAAATTGCAACTCAGAAAGACGTGAAGATGACAAAGAAGACGAGACAGAAGAAGAAACGATACATAAATCTGACCTTGTACCATCATTGTCATCGTTTCCTTATTGGCTCCTTATGGAGCATTGAGCCAGCATTGCAGCTCTTCCATTTGCAGTAAGCCTACATCAAGGCGTTCATATCATAAAGAGAGTTGACCAGATTTCTCAACCTTTTTATCCTGTCATCATCATCAGTTGCCATCTCCACAACGAAGGTTGGCTGTAATGGATCTCCAACGTCTTCTGTCTCTTGTCTTGGTGGTACACTCTGATAGACTCTTTCCCGTCCATCTCTTGATGTTATCTTCCCACTTATAGCGCTGTCTTCCCCTTGCACGTTTGCCTTCACTCTCCCTTCTGTTATGGTCTTCTGCAAGGTGTTATGCCTTTTTATGTGGCCAAAGTATTTTAGCTGCCGAACTTTGACCTCTCTCATTAGTTCTCTTTTCATACCTAGATTTTCTAGGACCTCCTTATTTGTTTTCATCTCTTTCCATGAGATACGCCCCATTCTTCTATATATCCACATTTCAAGAGCCTCAATTCTTTCTTCCAAATGCTTATTCATCGTCCATGTTTCTGCACCATACAGAAATGCAGAATATATATAACACTTTATGATTCTCAGTTTTAATTTATGAGATAACTGTTTGGATGTCAGTATATGTTTCATGTTGTTGAATGTAGCTTTGGCCATTCCTATTCTCTTCTTGATTTCTGTTTCACATCTGCCATCTTCTGTTATTATATGACCAAGATATACGTAGCTCTTGACTTGTTCCAGGATTTTCCCATTTACGCTTATCTTTAATGTGGGTTTATCGTCGGTTTTGCTAATTATCATAGTTTTAGTTTTCTCAATATTAATGTCGAGTCCATATTCATGACTTATACTGTTCACTTGCTTCACTAGTTCTTGTAACTCCTGTTCGCTTTCAGCTAACAACACGGTATCATCTGCATATCTCAGGTTGTTTATTGATCTTCCACTGATGTTCAGTCCTGGTATTTCCTGTATCTGTTTGAAAATTTTTTCGGTGTATAAATTAAATAGGCAGGGGGACAGCACACAACCTTGTCTGACACCTCTTTTTATGTCTATGTATGGTGAATAATTCCTTCCCGATCTTACTGTGGCAGTTTGCTCCCAATAAAGGTTACTGAGTATTCTTATATCTTTTCCATCAATACCTATGTCTTTGAGGCATTCAATTATTTTCTCATGATGGATTCTGTCAAAAGCCTTCTTATAGTCAATGAAGCACATATACATACTTTTTTGGACCTCTGTATATTTTTCTGCTAATCTTCTGAGGCAAAATATTGCCTCTCTTGTTCCACTGTTCCGTCTAAAACCAAACTGTTCTTCTTGGATTTCGCTGTCTACTTTACTTTTTATTCTTTCCTGTATGATTTTGAGCAGTATCTTAATTGCATGACTCATCATGCTGATTGTTCTGAAGTCTGAACATTCTGTTGCATTTGGTTTTTTGGGCAATGTTATTAAAAACTGATGTCTTCATGTCGTGTGGTAAATATCCTGTATTGTATATATCATTGCATATTTCTGTGATTGTATCTATACCAAAGCTCTCCAGAGCTTCTATCATTTCAATTTTTATGTTATCCATGCCTGCTGATCTTCCTTTTTGTATCTTATGAATGGCATTCTCTACTTCTGATCTGAGAATGTTTGGGCCTTCATTAGAATCTGGTGATGGTTTGTTACCTCTGTTGTCCTCGAATAGTTCTTTTACGTATTCTGTCCATCTGTTTGATATGTCTTTCTCATCAAGTAATATTACACCATTTTTGTTCTTGATACAGCTTCCTCCTTGTGCAAACCGCGACCGATTTGATAATTTCTTTATTTCTTCATGCATATCTCTTTTATCCTGTAGGAACCCTTGAAATAATTTTCAGGTCTTATTAACCCCTGCATTACAATTACTATATCTACAGCTCATGACCAGTAAGTAAACATAATAATCCAATAAAAATTTCCAATGATCATTTGAGCCGAGAATGATTTTTTTCTGTGGATCTGTTTATTTTGGACAACTTACTAGTCTACTCTGTTTGTGTGGTTCCCCATGCCCACAAAGGATATCAGCTCTAATTCAAGGCAGTCATTCATCATTCATTCATAACCCTCCACTCCCAAAGGAGCATAGGCCTTCAACAAACACATGCCTCCTGTCACGTGCCATCATCTCAAGTTCTTTCCACGTTCTCCTCATCATTTTCACCTCTGATTACAGCTCTCTTCTCCATGTGCTTCTTGGTCTACCCCTGCCTCTCTTGCCCTGGGGGTTCCAGATCAAGGACTGCCTTGTAATGCTATCAACAGGTTTCCTCAGTGTGTGTCCTAACAATCGCCATCGTCTTCTTCTCATCTTTTGCTCCACTCGCACTTGTCTGGTTTTTGTCATCAGTTCCACGTTGGTAACCTTGTCATACCATTTTAATCCCTCTATTATACGCAAGCACCCTTTTATGAAAGTCTGTAGCTTTTTGGTTGTTGTCTTTGTTGTTCGCCATGTCTCAGAGCCATACAGTAGGACGGACTTCACATTTGAGTTGAAGATTCTTATTTTCATGTTGGATCCGATTTCTCTAGATCTCCATATATTTCCCAATGCAATGAAAGCTCCTCTTGCTTTTTGTATTCTTATTTTGATATCACTGCCTGTCCCTCAAACATTGTCTATATTGCTGCCAAGATATAAGGCAGAAGGTAGAATAATTTTCAGTTTTTCCTTTTTTTTTCAAATTTCCTGCTTGATTTGTTTTTTTAAACCTTATCCATATAGGCCTAACAGTCTTATCACAAATTTCTACTCTGCAAGATGCTAATGAAATATGGTAAATGCAAAAGTGAACATGGCCATATTGTGCACTGCCTTATGGTGGTCACTGCCCACGACTGCGAGCGCTAACATTGCCCGGCGTGCAAAATTTAAAAAAAACAAAAACGACGTTTGGTTTATTTTTTTTAATCACTATCTCTCGCAGAACCTCTAGCCATCTCTGGGGAGGACCTCTAGCCATCTCTCACAGAACCTCCAGCCATCTCTCACAGAACCTCTAGCCGTCTCTGGGCAGAACCTCTAGCCATCTCTGGGCAGAACCTCTAGCCATCTCTCACAGAACCTCTAGCCGTCTCTGGGCAGAACCTCTAGCCATCTCTGGGCAGAACCTCTAGCCATCTCTCACAGAACCTCTAGCCATCTCTGGGCAGAACCTCTAGCCATCTCTCGCAGAACCTCTAGCCATCTCTCACAGAACCTCTAGCCGTCTCTGGGCAGAACCTCTAGCCATCTCTCACAGAACCTCTAGCCATCTCTGGGCAGAACCTCCAGCCATCTCTCACAGAACCTCTAGCCATCTCTCACAGAACCTCTAGCCATCTCTCACAGAACCTCTAGCCGTCTCTGGGCAGAACCTCTAGCCATCTCTCACAGAACCTCTAGCCGTCTCTAACAGAACCTCTAGCCGTCTCTCACAGAACCTCTAGCTGTCTCTCACAGAACCTCTAGCCGTCTCTCACAGAACCTCTAACCATCTCTCACAGAACCTCTAGCCATCTCTCACAGAACCTCTAGCCATCTCTCACAGAACCTCTAGCCGTCTCTGGGCAGAACCTCTAGCCATCTCTCACAGAACCTCTAGCCGTCTCTCACAGAACCTCTAGCCGTCTCTCACAGAACCTCTAGCCATCTCTCACAGAACCTCTAGCCATCTTTCACAGAACCTCTAGCCGTCTCTCACAGAACCTCTAGCCGTCTCTCACAGAACCTCTAGCCGTCTCTCACAGAACCTCTAGCCATCTCTCACAGAATCTCTAGCCATCTCTGGGCAGAACCTCTAGCAATCTCTCACAGAACCTCTAGACATCTCTCACAGAACCTCTAGCCATCTCTCACAGAACCTCTAGCCGTCTCTGGGCAGAACCTCTAGCCATCTCTCACAGAACCTCTAGCCATCTCTCACAGAACCTCTAGCCATCTCTCACAGAACCTCTAGCCATCTCTCACAGAACCTCTAGCCGTCTCTGGGCAGAACCTCTAGCTATCTCTCACAGAACCTCTAGCCATCTCTCACAGAACCTCTAGCCGTCTCTGGGCAGAACCTCCAGCCATCTCTCACAGAACCTCTAGCCATCTCTGGGCAGAACCTCTAGCCATCTTTCACAGAATTTCTAGCAATCTCTCACAGAACCTCTAGCCATCTCTCACAGAACCTCTAGCCGTCTCTCGCAGAACCTCTAGCCGTCTCTGGGCAGAACCTCTAGCCATCTCTGAGCAGAACCTCTAGCCGTCTCTCACAGAACCTCTAGCCATCTCTGGGCAGAACCACCAGCCATCTCTCGCAGAACCTCTAGCCATCTCTCACAGAACCTCTAGCCGTCTCTGGGCAGAACCTCTAGCCATCTCTCACAGAACCTCTAGCCATCTCTCACAGAACCTCTAGCCATCTCTCACAGAACCTCTAGCCGTCTCTCGCAGAACCTCTAGCCGTCTCTGGGCAGAACCTCTAGCCATCTCTGAGCAGAACCTCTAGCCATCTCTCACAGATCCTCTAGCCATCTCTGGGCAGAACCACCAGCCATCTCTCGCAGAACCTCTAGCCATCTCTCACAGAACCTCTAGCCGTCTCTGGGCAGAACCTCTAGCCATCTCTCACAGAACCTCTAGCCATCTCTCACAGAACCTCTAGCCATCTCTCACAGAACCTCTAGCCGTCTCTGGGCAGAACCTCTAGCCATCTCTCGCAGAACCTCTTGCCATCTCTCATAGAACCTCTAGCCGTCTCTGGGCAGAGTCTCTAGCCATCTCTCACAGAACCTCTAGCCATCTCTCACAGAACCTCTAGCCATCTCTCACAGAACCTCTAGCCGTCTCTTGGCAGAACCTCTAGCCATCTCTCACAGAACCTCTAGCCATCTCTCACAGAACCTCTAGCCATCTCTCACAGAACCTCTAGCCGTCTCTGGGCAGAACCTCTAGCCATCTCTCGCAGAACCTCTAGCCATCTCTCACAGAACCTCTAGCCATCTCTGGGCAGAACCTCTAGCCATCTCTCACAGAACCTCTAGCCATCTCTCACAGAACCTCTAGCCATCTCTCACAGAACCTCTAGCCGTCTCTCACAGAACCTCTAGCCGTCTCTCACAGAACCTCTAGCCATCTTTCACAGAACCTCTTGCCGTCTCTCACAGAACCTCTAGCCATCTCTGGGCAGAACCTCTAGCCGTCTCTCACAGAACCTCTAGCCATCTCTCACAGAACCTCTAGCCATCTCTCACAGAACCTCTAGCCATCTCTCACAGAACCTCTATCCGTCTCTCACAGATCCTCTAGCCGTCTCTCACAGAACCTCTAGCCAGCTGTGAAACACTGGAGTAGAGACTGGGCAGTTTGACTTAAAGGCATGGAAACACACGAGAAAATCAGAAATGATTAGCTACGGGCGGACATTTCAACATAAGAAATAAACTGTCCATATAATAATCAGTAGTGATACAATTTGTACTATTAATACTTTTTTTTGTTTGTTTTTTTTTTTTTTTTGTTTACGGTCATTATCTTTTTCAAAAGTACCGAATTTTCTTTTAAATAATCATGGAATTGGTAAGATGATACTTCTTTGACATTATTTTGCAGAAGAAAAATGCCATCTTTACAATCCACATTGAACCTGTTTCTGTCTGTTTTTTCCCCATTGACTTTCCATCAATGAAATAAGACTGTCCACGTTTGTATTGTGACCAGATGTGATCATTGGAAGTTCAGAATGAAATTCAACATTTACTGATTGTTTTAAAAATTGGGTTCGTTTCTCATGTCCCAGCATTTGCATGAATCCTTCATCATTGATGTTACTGTCAATTAATGTTGTCAGAGTGTTAAGTTGATTTACGTACTTGAATCGTCCAATGCAACGTCTTTGTTAGTTAAATATTGCAGAGTGTCTCGCACACCTTCCCATGTTGGTACTACATGTAAGGTAAACCACGATACATTTGTGAAATCGTCAAATGGATTCATCCATATCGTTTATCCATGGAAAATATATGAAATCTTCTAATGATTTCACCTATATTTCTAAGTCTTCTAAACAACAGATGTATTTATGGCATTAATGACCCTAAAGAAGCTTGTCACACACAAAAAGTCCACCTCTTCGTTTTTCCACAAGCATTTTCGGAATTTTCAAGGGCACACACTTTTGACAAATGCGCTGCTTAAGAATGTCTACCACAGATTAGCACAGTTTATAACTTCGACAACTGAACTACATTCCTTTTGTAGTTCGTTCAATATTTAATAGAAAAATACTGCTTAAAAATATACTTGCTTAAGACAGACCTTGCCGAAGTCATGTTCAATAGCCCATAAAAACCGTTGAAATCGCCCTTTTGAAAAAAAAAAAAAAGGCTGTCCGGATGCTCAATTAACAGGTGCAAAAGAGGACAAATCCGGGGAAAATAGGACAGATGGTCATCCTATCTTGTACTAAGACGTATTGTTCTTTTCGCCAATGATTGATGCTTTAGACGAAAACAGAAGATAAAAAAAATTCTTCTTGTGACACAGAACAAAACAGTTCACATTACGATTTTCTCTACTACATGTATTCCTTCAAATACAATTACGACTATGTGGTTCCTTGAAAGACCCCGAACGCAGGGAAACAGTAAGACTATTGCTGTCACCTACATAAGGAAGTGAGGAGGAGTGCTGTAAGACAGTGGTAAACGGTGGAGTGGGGGAAAAAAGAAGGTACAAGGTATTATGCAAAAGACGAGAAAAAAACCTACATTACAACCACAAGTCCTTCGTCAGGGACTGTCGTAGAGTAAATGACAAACTAAAAGAAAGACAAAGGCATCCAAATTGGACTGCCAATTTAGTGCAGCACAGAAGTGATAGGACAGGCCGGCTCATAGGGTGTGAGGGTTGAGTGACATACAAGACTCAAGATAACAGGTTACTTAGAGACCTCAATATTGGTTTTCACCCCCAGGTTTGTTTTAGTTGTAGCCAGTCACTCTCCCTATTTTTCCTGATCAGACAGATAGATAGGACAAATAAAAGATTGGAAAAACCGTTTGTCTGGTTTATTTCTTTTGTATCGATTTATCAAAAGGTCAAACTGTTCAAAATCAGAAGATAAAAAAGTGAAACATCTTTCAAAGTATCTATAAATTTAAATAATGAATAGGAAACAAAAATAAGCCTTACAGAATCACATATGAAAAACAGCAATTGGTTTTTATAAAAGAGAAAAATAAAACAACTGAATAAGCAGTACACACAGAGTCACAACACTGAACAGGAAAAGACTTCCTCATGAGGGATAAGTACAATAAATTGTCTCTGGAGTTGGTTAGCCGAGTTGGCGGGGAACGTTGAGCTTCCTAGAAGGTGAACAACAAATCCTTTCCAATTGTGTAATCTGCTGTGAAAATGTCTACTATCCTGGCTTTCTGGAAAAAAAAAACTGTTTCTGTCGGGCCCCGACAAAAAATTAGATTTCAGTAGGCCTCCCTTCTCCGGCCGATTACTGACAAGGTGCTGTAGTTGTCTGGCAAGAGGGGCCAGAAAAAAAAAAAAAAAAAAAAAAATATATATATATATATACATATATATATATATATATATATATATATATAGATATATATATATATATATATATATATATATATATATATATATATATATATATATATATATATATATATATATATATATATATATATATACGAGGGGCATTCAGAAAGTAATGAACCACATCGTTTTTCTCAGCTAATAAAAAAGATAGAAGCATGAAATTTTGTACACTTTAAATATGGCATGTGCCAATTGTGTGCACCAAATTGCACCGCAACCGGCCAAATAATACGGCTGCCCTAAACCGTTGAAATGGAGCGTGTTAGCAACTTGCGTTATAAGCAGCGAATTGTGATAGAATTTCTCGTTGCAGAGAAGGAAACTGTTGTGAACATTCACAAGCGTCTATGTGATGTGTATGGAAGTTTTGCAGTCGACAGGAGTACAGTCAGTCGCTGGGTTCAGAGAATCAAAGAATCAGGAAGTGGAGATACGGAGCTGCTTGATCGGCCGCGCTGTGGACGTCCTGCCACAGCACCAAATTGCACCGCAACCGGCCAAATAATACGGCTGCCCTAAACCGTTGAAATGGAGCGTGTTAGCAACTTGCGTTATAAGCAGCGAATTGTGATAGAATTTCTCGTTGCAGAGAAGGAAACTGTTGTGAACATTCACAAGCGTCTATGTGATGTGTATGGAAGTTTTGCAGTCGACAGGAGTACAGTCAGTCGCTGGGTTCAGAGAATCAAAGAATCAGGAAGTGGAGATACGGAGCTGCTTGATCGGCCGCGCTGTGAACGTCCTGCCACAACCACCAACGCAGAAATGTTGAAATGCGCTGAGGGAATTATTCTTACTGATAGGCGAATCACTACTCAACAATTGGCCTTACAGCTGTCAGTCAGCATTGGTAGTGCAAATGCAGTTATAAAATCTCCACTCCCCCCCACCCCCCACCCCCCCTCCCCCCCACCCCCCCCCTCCCGGATTTTCTAAGGTTTGCGCAAGATGGGTTCCTCCCCCCCCCCACCCCCCCCCCCCCCCCACCACCATTTGCCCCCCAAGGAAAGCACCCCCACGCCCCCACCCCCCCACCCCCACCCACCCCCCCTACCCCCCCCCCGAAAACGTTTCAACCCCCCCCTGATCCCCACCCCACCCAACCCCCCAACCCCACCCCAACCCACCCCACCCCCCCCCCACAACCCCCCCCACCCCCCCCACCCCACCACCCCCCCCCCCCCCCAACCCCACCCCCCCCTACCCCCAACCCCCCACCAAACCCGACACCCCCACACCCCACCCCCACCCCCCCCAACCCCCCCCCCCAAAACCACCCCCCCCCCTTTAGAAGAAACCCCCCCCCCAAACAACCCATTAACCCCCCCCCCCCCCCCCCTAACAAACCACACATTAACTCCAAGACCCTAAATGGAACTCCCACAACAACCCCCCCCCCAACCCACCCCCCCCCCACACCCCCAACCCCCCCCACAACAATCACCAACAAACCCCACCCCCCCCCCCCACCCCCCCCCCCATGGACCATCCCCCCCCACCCCCCCCACCCACACCCCACCCCCCCCCTCCCAACCCCCCCCCCCCACACCCCCCCACCCCCACAATCAAAGAAATTCAAGACGTAAACCCACCCCCCCCCCCTCCCCCATCCAGCTGGAAACAACCCAAAATTCACATCACTGTCACCTTTTTTAATTGAAGGTGTGATTCTTGTGGACGTTATGCCACAGAGGAGAGACCCACAATTCGCAAAGCTTTACATTAAGACATTGAAAAAACTCAACCAACCCCCAACCCCCCCCCTCTGTTCTTACTTTTTTTTCCCCCCCCTCCCCCCCCACCCCACCCCCCCCCACTCACAACCCTGCAAACTCCCACGAACCCCCCCCCCCCCACGACAATGCACGACCTCCCCCCCCCCCCAAGTCTAGACCCCCAACAGGGGGGGGGTCCAAAGCCTCTCCCCCCGGCACCCCACCAAATATGGGTACCCACCACCGAAACTGTACTACCCCCATCCACCCTATAGTCCCGATTTGGCACCCTCTGATTTTCATCTATTTGGTCCACTTAAAGATGCACTCCGTGGGACAAGGTTTGAAGATGATGAAGGAGTGATTCATGCAGCGAAGAAATGGCTACATGATCAAGACCGCTGGACGCTACTGATCATTCACAACCCCCACCAACTGGTACGGGCTCCAAGAAAAGGAATTTACGTGCAATACTTGTTTCGCGCTGGCATAAAGCACACCCACCGCACCCCAAGTGATACGTTAAGTTTATAGGGATTATGTTGAATAATACCGATGTTTACATGACATATCCATGTATATTGTGTATAAATTTCATGCTTTTTGAATAAACAGCTACCCTGAGAAAACCCGATTCCACACACCATGGTGCACCCATGATTCTTTCTGAAACACCATAAATTTAACCCTGAACGCCCCACGAACCCATATATATTATATATTATATATATATATATATAATATATATATATATACCATATATATAAATATATAATTATATATATATATATATATATATATATATCCACAAAGATTAGCTGCCTAACACGCTAGGCTCTTAGAGCGAGATGAAATATGGCATCTAACGGGTCTAGTAACTATACGACTGATTACCTGTCTGCGCTACATTGAGGTACGCTCTTAGTAAGTCTCCTATAACGTGTATGGCAGCACAGCTGTTGTAAACAGTCTCCTTATGACCCTTAATCCCAAGTATTTAGCACCCTTAAAACATTTATTATGTGACAGTAAATGATAAACTTATGACATGAAAGCAATTTACTCCTCCCGCTCCCCTTCACAAATTACAAAGACACCTTTCATCCCTTTTACAAATTACCGCTCACCTCCACCTTTCTCTAGTTTGATGGCGGTACAGTAAACTTTGACGAAACGGCGTTCTTGCCCGCTACAAGCGATTATGCCTTGCGTGTCGGCTCCGCACAAACTAGCTTTCAGAGTTAAGCTCTGTACACTCGAAGAAAAGTAAACAAACAAGTTTTCGCAGTAGGCTGCTAGTAGAAGTTAAAAAACTCCACCGAATCCTCGTTTGTAACGGAGATATACAATTTTTTTATAAAACACACACACACACACGCACACACACACATATATATATATATATATATATATATATATATATATATATATATATATATATATATATATAACAAAGATGGTATTATAATCCGCCTGCAATAAAATGCATGTATTGCCCCAAACTACAACCATAAATCAATGATAAATGTGAAAGGTAAAACGTACACATGCCCTTGGGGGCTTTCCCCTTTTTCCGAAGGCCCGCCACACAAAAACTCCACAAATTTACATAAAAGATCTGCAAGGCCGAAAGCCTTAATTTATTGATGAATTAATCTCGCGTTACACTTTATTTTATGTTCCCTTCCTAGAGATTATCCACATACTAACACTACATTGCTTAGCAAACACACTTCACTTATTAATGTTATGAAGATAATTACCCTATATCTATTTCACATAGTTAGATAGCATCTGTTTATATAATATCCCAATTATAAACACTAATCAATCAAGTGTCGCTTACACAAACTAGAAAAAGTATCCGTTGGTTTTCAAACAGAAAAAGTATCAGTTGATTTTCATGACTAAATTACGATGACTTCGAGTATTCACTTCACATAACAAGTCCGTGTTTGTTACTGCAACTAAATAGGAAGGTTTCTTATATAGGAAACAATTACCCCACTTAAAGCCTCTAATCTCATCCATTCTGCGTGCAGGTGATTACAAAGAATTAGCGGGACTGCCCGTGCCAAAGACACTGGAAAAACAAAGAGTTTTCCCGAGGAGACAGGATAAAAGAGCTAAGGTCTCTCGGTTGACGGGGAGATTTGAGAAGCGGCCAAGCCTATAAAGGGTCATAAAACCGAGCCGCTCATGGGACAAAAAAAGTCGTTGCTCGACTTCTCCCATCGAATTCAAAAGACATTGGAAGAATGTGTCGACCAACAACACAAAATTTGGTCCGCTAGAGTAGACGTAACAAAAAATTTACATGAGAGGAGCGACTTCCACGGGCCGTCTAAATGACAATTGACAGCATTAAAGCGCGAATTTACGTTAAAGTGCCCAGAAAAAAGGGCGTAGACAAATATCAAAGGTATGAAAAGTGCGTTTTTGACAGGCTGGTCGACAGTAAAATGAGAGGCATCTTATCACAGGGATAGAGGGAGATAAACAGAAAGAAAAGAAAGTGAGAGCTAAGTAAAAAAAAAAAAAACAATAAAAGTGAGTACGCCTGATTAGAATCCCATGGCTGGACCAAATGGCTGCCATTGCTACTGGAAGTAGAAAGAAAATACTATGTACGTAATTTTAAAAAAACCCAGAAAAGTTAAGTAAATAAAAAGTACACATCAAGCAAAAAAAAAAATTATAAAAACATTAGAGAGTAAAAAAAAAAAAAAAAAAACTATCACCTATGTTCGTCGACATGAACGTTGATATTTTGTCTCGCTGCATTTTCATCATATTTTTATTGACACTACTGATTGTCCTTCCCCATTCTTCTTTTTAACCCTTCATGTCATCGTTATCTGTCTTCATGTATCGTCCTTATTGTGCTTTGTTGTTTTTTTCTACTTTATTATTTGGGTTTTGGGGATTTCTTGTTATAAGCACTGCCTTGTAATGCTGAAATATTGCTTCCTTAGTGTATATTTTATCCAACGCGAAACGTTTCTCACTTACTGTTCAGCGGTGTCGGAGACCACAGAGTTCTGTTTCGGGTGGCTGATGTTTTGCTTTCATCCAATCAGTACCTAATAACACCACGATTGGTGGTCAGAGTTATCCTCAATCTACAATCTCCGATTGTTCTGGGTTTTCCTTCTTGAAGAACCACTTTAGTTATCAAGGTTTGTTAACTTCTGTCCGTCATGGATGTCGTAAGAGATTACTAATATTGAGGATGTGCATTTGGCTGATAGCCTCAGCATGGAACATAATTTTCTACAGAAACCACCCCTGAAAGAGTATATTAATTGTTGGATGCAGGTTTCCTGCAAACGGAATCAGTTGCAGTGGTGACTTCTTGGGGAGTAAACAGAAAGATGAAAGAACGTGTGCTTGATCCAGCTCCATTTTCTTTAGCTGTTGTACTGCTTTGTAATAGTTTTCTACGAGCGCCCCGGGAGGGTGGGGGCAGAGTGGTTAACGCGTTTGCTTCTGGAGGCAAATGATGAATGTTTTCAACCATGTCGCAGAATACACAGCAGTAAAAATGGGTACCTATCTCCGCTCGAAAGCAAATGAAATTCGTCACATCATCTCATGAAGCTGAAACCTAATATAATTGAATTCTTTAACACTTCATTCCTCTTCGGCAGCCTTTATTACTTGATTGGCTTTACCTTGTTTAGTAGTTTCTTTTTTTTATATCTATATCCATCTACCTTCATTTCTTGTATATTTTCACCTGTTCGATTTTAATTCTTATTTTGTATTCAGACGATGCTGGCTGTTGAGAATCTATGTTAATGATTACATCCAGATCACTTAACTCTTTGTCTTTTGGCTTGATTCCGCACGTAATCACACTATTCTTCAAAAATCTCTTTCATTTTGTCAATTCTTTTTTAGGTTTCTTCAATTCCCAATAGTTGCTTTTTTCAAGCATGCCAATCTGAATCTATCAAACATCGATATAAGCTCGCGTGCTTTTGTTTTGGGAGCTATAATTGTTAATCCGCTGAGTTAGTTTCAAAGTTGTGTGAAAAAGGAAAACAAAGAAGTCACACTTCTTGAACACTAATCGAAGAGGCACACAATAAAATACTTCGATTTATTTTATTTGTTATTTTGTGTGAGTAGCTTATTTAAGTGCTGAAGATAGAACACTTAAAAATTCCGCCATTAGCACGTTCTTCTGTACTTCCTCGGCACTACTATATATATATATCATATTTTGTTTTAGTTCTTTATTCCTAAAGCTTGTTATGAAAATAACTGAATTTTTGTTATATTACTGACATAATAATTTTTAAAAAAAACCTCCTTTCTGTTTTATTGGTAAAATGTGTAGTATTGTTTGCTCACTTAAATTGTACCAACTATCTCACGTTCTCTCTCCCGAAAATCTTGTGTATCCAGCTTGCTCTCTTGTACTGTTAACTTTTCTCACGCATTTTTGCCTCTAACTTTGCACTCTTTGTCATTGATAACTTATGCCTAAGTTCTCTTTTCCCAAATCTCGTGTCTCTTTCTTTGCTCTCTCTATTATTAATAACTTGTCTCGATCTCTCTTCCCAAACATTATGCTTCCAGCTTTGCTGTGTTTTGTTATTGATAAAGTCTGTCAAGTTTTCTCTCCCCAAAATATGCCTCCAGTTTACTCCATCTGTTATTGAACACAAGCCTCAAATTCGATATGTCTAAAATGAAATGTTATAGATCACGTGTCTCAAGCTCAACTCCGCCTATGCCGGTCCCAAGCCCGGATGAAAAAGGAGGAGGGCGGCCTGCATGGAGGCCGTAAGGAGGCAGCCCCTCCACCATGCAAAGGCACAACAGGCCAATCACCTGTTTGTCTTAAACTATGATTACGAGCAATACAAGAGAGAAAACCGGACTGATTCTAAAGGCGACGAACTGGAACGGACTACGACTTATGGAACTTGAAAACAAGAAGTATAAATGGGAAGGAAGAGGAGCTGGTGGAAGAGATGAGGAAAGCAAAACTAGAAATCCTGGCTATAACGGAAACGAAGAAAAAAGGACAAGGAGTCATGGATCTCGATGGCAACACGTTGCTCTACAGTGGTGTACCCATATCTGAAAGAGCTAAAGGGGGCGTGGGTTGCATTGTGGCCCAAAATCAAAAAGATAGTATCAAGGGATGGAACTTTGTCTCGGAGCGCATTATGGTTGTAAAACTAAAAGAAGGAGAAACCATAGTCAACCTGGTCATAGTGTATGGGCCAAATGAGGATGAGAGAGCAGAGGTCAAAGAGGAATTCTTGAGCTGCTTCAAAGGACAGTGGATGACTGCCTAGATGAAGTTATCATGCTCGGAGATTTTAATGCCAGAGTTGGTAATGACCATGCCAGATGGGGTGGAGTTATCGGAAGATATGGAGAAGATACTCTCAATGACAATGGAAAGCGACTCCTTAGATTCTGCAGTGAGCAGAATCTGATCATTACAAACACAAAGTTCCCCCATAAGCGCATACATGCATACACAAGATGTGAACCAACCAAGAATGAGAAGTCAGTGATCGACTATGCCATTGTTCGGAGAAGCTCATTCAGATATGTCCGAGATGCAAGAGTCTGGAGGGGGCCAGAGATTGGAAGTGATCACTACCTGCTAACAATCAAACGAACAACTGAAAGAGTTGCTCAGCCTAGGAACTGCCCAACATCACGCAAGAAACCAAGTAAACGAGCAGGAGAAATGAGCATTAGGACCGACAAGCTGAGAGAGCCAGAAATTAAGACCAGATATCAGGGGCTTATTGCTACAGCAGTGAGCAACACAGAAGAACGACCTGATGATTTGGAAACCCTCTGGAATAAATTCTAGGATATCATAAAGACAGCTGCTGCAGAAGCATGCGGTGAAGTCCGACTTGGGAACCAGAGAAAGAGGACACCTTGGTGGACAGAGGAAGTCAAAGAGAAAATAAGAGAGAAGAAAATGGCATGGAAACAATACTTAGGAGCTAAAAACACAACAGGACAAATGGAAAAATATAGAGAATATGTGACACTCAGAACAGAAGCAAAGAACAAAGTGCTAGCAGCAAAACAGAAGTCCTGGGAAGAATTTGGAGAAAAGCTAGAAAATGATGCACAAGAAAACCAGAAATTGTTCTATAAGACCCTAAAGAACATGAGGAAGGAAAAACTATGCCCTCTCAAATTTATAAAGGACAAGCAAGGCAAATTGCTTACTGCCCCGAAGGAAGTAATGGAAAGATGGAAAGAATATTTCTCAGAACTCCTGGATGGTGAGCATGGTGAAGCATCAGAAATAATAACCCACTAGCACAGAAGAGAAAACCAATGATGGTGAAGATGACATAAAGATGGAAGAACTGAGGGCAGCACTAGAGAAAATCAAGATGGGCAAAGCAGCAGGGCATGATGGTATAACACCAGAAATGGTTAAGTACATGGGAGCATCAGGCGACTTATTACTCTTAAAGGTCCTACAGGCAGCATGGTGCAACAAGACCATACCAAAGGATTGGGAGATTGCCATCATAACACCAATTTTCAAAAAGGGTGACAATCGACAATGTGGAAACCATAGAGGCATATCTCTTCTCAGTGTCCCTGGTAAAATCTACTCTAGAATCCTAGAGCAGAGACTCCGACGCCTAGCTGAGCCACAATTTGATGAGGTCCAGTGCGGATTCCGAGCAAACCGAAGTACTCAAGACCTAATCTTCACACTCAGACAGCTGAGTGAAAAGGCCCTTGAGTATAAGAGTGAGATCCATCTTTGTTTCATAGATCTGGAAAAGGCGTTTGACAGGGTCCCCTGGAGCAAACTTTGGGACTGTTTGGCAAGGAAGAATATTCCAGCACCTCTGATTCATGCTATACAGAGCTTCTACAAGTCTTGCAGAAATTATGTGAGGACAGCAAACCATAAGTCAGAAGAGTTCAGGACCACCACTGATGTAAGACAAGGTGATATCCTGTCACCTTATCTTTTCATACTCCTCATGGACGATGTTATCAAGGCATGTAAGGTGAGAACAAGAAAGTATTCAGTGGGGTACTGGAAGATGAGACAGGTCTATATTTCGGAGCTGGCATTTGCTGATGATGTTGCCCTGATTGCTAAATCAGAGGCACATCTCCAATCCAACCTGCAAGTCTGGAAGGAAGAGCTGGAGAAGAGAGGGATGGTCATAAGCAGCTCTAAAACAAAATCCATGATGATATCACGAGAAGAAAGAAAACATCAGATTAAGTTGGGAGAACAGGTCCTGGAGCAGGTCGACCACTTTAAATATCTCGGAGCTATTATAGATCGAAAGGGAGGCATCAAGGAAGAGTTGGCCACTCGAAAAGCAGCGGCTGGGAGACTTTTTCAGGCCATAAATCGTGGATTCCTCAGCAAGAAAGAGGTTGGTAAGAAAACGAAGATGGCTGTATACCGCTCCACCTATGTCCCAGTCTTGACTTATGGATGCGAGTCGTGGACAATGACAACAACCCACAAAAGCCAGATCCAAACCTCAGAAATGAGGTATCTGAGGAAAGTGGTTGAAGTAACAAGAAGACATGGTCCGCAACCAGACGATCCGTCAAGGCTTAAAATCCCACACGCTGCAGACCAAAATAGAACAGTCCCAACTAAGATGGTTTGGCCATGTCTGCAGAATGGGAGAAGATCGGCTACCACGACAAGCATGAGAAACAAAGAGCCAGGGATCCAGACCTCCAGGACGACCCAGAGTTCGCTGGGAGGACAATATTAGACAATCTTTGAAGGACCGAGGACTAGAATGGAACCAGGCCAGGAAGAAGACAGCTGATTGAATGGTCTGGCGCTCTCTCTTCCAAACCTCTACACCTCACGGTAGAAGGGGAACGACTAAGTAAGTAAGTGTCTCAAGCTCGATTTGCCTAAACTCTAATATTATAAGGATCTTTACCGATGTTGCGGAGGTCGTGCACTGTGCTGAGATCCTCCATGTGTGATCTAAGTGAAGAGATCGGAACACTTATGGAGTTGTCTGTGTACAATGAAGATATTCCTGAAAACCCAAGACCAAACCAAACTAATATTATAGAACACATGTCTCAAGTTTGATCTGTTTAAAACATAATGTTAGTTATCACACGTCTCAAGTTCGATCGGTCTAAAATCTAATGTACTAGGTCACGTGTCTCAAAGTTCAATCTGTCTAAAATCTGATGTACTCGGTCACATGTCTCAAGTTCGATCTGTATAAAATCTAATGTACAAGGTCACATGTCTCAAGTTCGATCAGTCTAAAATCTAATGTACTAGGTCACATGTCTCAGATCAATCTGTCTAAAATCTAATGTACTCGGTCACATGTCTCAAGATCGATCTGTTTAAAATCGAATGTACTAGGTAACATGTCTGAAGTTCGATCTGTCTAAAATCTAATATTATAGATCACATGTCTCAAGATATATTAGTCTATACTCTAATTTATAGAAAACATGCTTCAAATTAAATCTGTCTAAAATTTTATAGATCCCATGTCTCAAATTCAATTTGTCTAAAAATAAGGTTATAGATCGCATGTCTCAATAACGACTTGTTTAAAATCTAGTGTTATATACCAAATGCTTCAAATTCGACCTGTCTAAAATATAGGTCATGTGTCACAGGTTCGATTTGTTAAGTCTGATGTTATAGATCATATGCCTCAAGTTCGATCTGTCTAAAACATCAACATTATTGTATCCCTATTTTACTATCGCTGTCACTCAAGATCTATTTCCAGCTTTCACCATTACCATTCACTCTTTCAGTTAAAATACGTCACATTGCTTATCCATTTTTTTATGTACGTACAAGCAGATATACCCACCGTTGCCCGGGAAAAATGAACTTTTAATATATAACCTGGTTGCGGTACTTCTCAGCCACCATTATTATCTGAGCAACAGGACCAAACCTCGATGGTTAATTCTCGGATTACCTCAATGACAACTGTATGTCGTATATTTTCGATAGGGTAAGTAAGATCAATTTTGGCCCAGCCTGAATAGGACTAGAAGAGGTGATAGCTCAATGAGACATAAGGTAAAGAAATAGATTTTTCACAAGTGGAATGGTGAAAGGTAAAATCTGTCCCTGGATTTGAGAGATAATCAATCCAGCCTATCGATTACGACTGAGATTTGTAGATCAGACAGTTTCCCTATATATATATATATATATATATATATATATATATATATATATATATATATATATATATATATTCAACCACTCACATCTATACACACACCGATACGTGACGACAATTAGACGCACAGACGTGAAACCCATATCTATGGAATTGGGATCTTTTGGGACAAGCTGACCGACACACGTAAATAAAGTTTATGTAAATTTTATTTATCATAAAGAAACTACAACACAACAATATCTTTGAATATCAAAATCAAATACAAAGAATATAGGTTAATGAGTTAATTAAAGAGTTAGACTCATAGGTTTAATCCCCCCTCCCTCTGTTGAGACAAGATCCCGTTAGAGCAAAGTTATGAACCCCCGAAAGAGTCAAAGGTTTTTACGCTATGGTCTAAAATTCCCTCTACAGTAAAGAACAGAGTTATAAGTTAATCTATTCTGAAGTGAAATAAGGGAGCAGCTTTAGCAAAACTTGCATAAGCAAATACAAAATAAGTACATGGGTTATATCCAAACAGAATTATTATTCCCCGGCTTTCTCTCGCTCTGACAAACCTGTGATCACAAATTCAGTCTCTCTTACCTACAAAGGTGCTTTCACCATATCTGGAACAATTGTTAATGGCACCCACAGCGCATCCACGGTTGGTTGTGTGGCAAATCAAGCCCCAGTTTCTCCAACGACTAATTAATCAAATGTTGGGAAACGCTTGATTCACTATTGTAAGTAGGATGCTGATAAAGGTCACTTCAATTTTGGTCCAGGTAGTAAAATAATTATGAGATCTAAATGTCACAGTGTACAGTAGCTTGGAATCTTCAATCGTTACATCAAATGTCAGGTAAATAAATCTGTTCAGGATCAATCTTCTTCACAACCCGTGGTCATTATACAGGTAATGTCAATGTTCGATTTGGTAGCCACCACAGGCTGAATGTTTATGAAATTGAGAAATGAAATCTGGATATTCTCTAAGTCCAGTTATCATTTATTCTTAATATTACTTGGGTTGGTACTCTGTCTCTTTCTAGGTGTACCACGAGACCAGACAAGTCACCTTGAAAAAACCCGATATTATATCAGAATGTTCTTTGATAAAGTTTATTTCCAGTTTCATATGGAATGGAAGCCGCTGGTAAGGTTTAGGGTTTGACCCAAATACTCTATAGGGAGAAAATACAAATACTTAACATAATATAGTTTAATTCACAATTCTATCCTTACCCCGTGTAACATAGAATATATCCACTTCGGTTATTTAACTTTAAATTAGAAACTATAAGCTTAGAGCTAGTCTCATGGTTTAAAAAAAACTTCCGTGAAATATATTCTAGTCATTTAAAAAGAAACAATCATCATGAATTAGGAATAAATACATATTTCGTCAATACTCATGATGAATCAGTGCATTTACTTAGTTGGTTAAAGTATTCTCTGACTGGTTACGAGCAGTTAATTAAATTTTTTATTATAGCTTGAAGAGTTTAGATAGAAATTATTATTTGTTCTGCTATCCACTGTAACACAGTAACACTTTAGAGAAAAAAATATAACGGACCTAACTAGTAAATCACTCTGCACATAAATTAACTAGTAAAATATAATTGACGATTTAAAAAGGTTAAATCACTCAAACTACTTGTACAGTATTTACCTCAACACCGAACTACTAAGACTTTTCTCCAACGAAAACTAAGAAATTCACTTAATACAAGTTATTCTAGAATCGAAGCTAGCTGTCTAGAGAAATCTGTGAGGTACTGGATAAATGGAGTTAGATTTCTGTGGTATATATATGTTAGAGATGAAAGGAGATAGTTAATTATCCCCCCAAAACCAGACCCTACCAGAGGTTCTCACCTACGGGAAATTCTACGTTCAGTTTTCGGCTTATATGTAATTCATAGCCGAAAACCCAGGATCTTCGTTCTCGCTTAGATCAGACATCGGCAATACGCTAATCAGTGTGAGTTTCCTTCATCTCTCTACTCGTATTCAAGCGAGCAATGTCTTTAGATCTTTCGATTCGCCGTGTTTAATTACTTATCAACCGAACGGATTCAGGTAAAGGTAATAAAGATTTCTCACTTTGGTTCCCAATATCTACTCAAATTTATTCAAATCTGGTCGCTGTCCGATCTCTACAACGATTTGATCTCTGGCGCTGGTGTAAAATTACACAGCTGACGTTAGCTAATAGGTCTCGTGTAGACTGTCATCAAAGAAATTAGCGAACCGCAATACAATGCGTGCTAAATTAGAAAAGAGGGACAGATTTCTGAGTAATAGGAGGTTTTATGTTAACCCAACAGGCGTAGGTGAAGCTAGGTGAAAAGAAAAATGAAGATAAAGAAAATAGATATATGAAATCAATTATCATAATCTGCCACAATGTACAACTCACCTTCGGCATGTCTACTCCAATCTTGTTCTCCATTGTACCTCTCACGACTTTATATAATTTAATTATATCCTCAACAATACCTCAAACCTCCAGCACATCTACCCCAATCATGTCCTTCATTGTGCCTCTCACCTCCAGCCCATCCATTCCAATAATGTATCCACGATACCTTTCACTCCCAGTACACTCACAGTAATCATGTCTTTCATTGTCCCTCTTACCTCCAGCACATCTACTCCAGTCATGTCCTCCACTGTACCTCCCACCTCCGGCATATCTACTCCAATCATGTCCCTGACAATACCTCTCACTCTCAGGACATCTATTGTCACATAACTTTGTTAACTCTCTTTTCCACTCCGGTAGATCAATAGCCGGAGTGGAAAAGAGAGTTAACAAAGTTATGTGACAATAGATGTCCTGAGAGTGAGAGGTATTGTCAGGGACATGATTGGAGTAGATATGCCGGAGGAAAGTTATAATAACATGCACTTTCGAATGCTATTGGCTTAGCGGTTTAGAAGCTAATATACAAATCACGTTGTTTGGAAGTTTTGTCGGAAACGCCAGATGTGAGCGTTGGCAGGAAAACTGCAACATAACGTAGAACATTTTAGACATACAACACTGCATTCCATAATCGTCAAAGCAGACAG
The DNA here is from genome assembly GCA_024509875.1 of Oreohelix idahoensis. NCBI lineage: Eukaryota > Metazoa > Mollusca > Gastropoda > Stylommatophora > Oreohelicidae > Oreohelix > Oreohelix idahoensis. The sequence continues at coordinate 350,687 of JAMPIV010017464.1, forward strand.
CACGGACTGAAGCCAGGATGGAATAGAAGTAAGGATTCTGTCCTTAGAGAACCGGACGTATTGGGGCACCTTTTGAACACTACAACAAGGGAACTCTACAATTTAATACGGAAACCGGACTCCTACAGGACCATCCCACAAAGTCCCAGAGGGATTCTGTAATAGAAAAAGTACCCCAGACGTGTATTCGAGGCATCTGCATCAAGTTGCCGAGACTATTCAACTAAACAAGAAGTCTATGATCCCAGTATTGAGGTAAGTTGTAACATATTTTTATACTTTGAATTTGACATGTTTGAACTTATTGATAGTTATATAGGTCCTTAAGAGGCTGGCAAGCTCGGCACGTGAAAATGATATATTCATGAACCACCACAGCAAAGCGCTGGTGATTGCATCATGTGGGTTTTCACAGGGAACCAAAAGCAGCGGTAAGTGGAGCAGGGAGTGGGAAATGATGCCAGCTATTGTATATATTTACTATCATTTGTAATAAGTGTAAGTATGTTTAAACATGTCCAACCAAGCACGTCGGGAATACGGTAATAAACTTCCGGACAGGCTTGTTATAAGCAAGATAAATGTAAGAAGGTGTAGTAGTAATCATTACCGAGAATTGACGGAAATATCAATTCCATATACGGAGAGTGACCGTTTGAATTTTACAAGCGCATGAGTCATGCAGAAATGTCCATGAGGAAATCCATGATTGCATCATGCGGGTTTTCACAGGGAACCAAAAGCAGCGGTAACCCCAGACTCCAAGTGGAGCAGGGAGTAGGAAATGTTGCCAGCTATTGTACATATTTACTATCATTTGTAGTAAGTGTAAGTATATTTAAACATGTCCAACAAAGCACAAGCCACTTGCCGCTGTCCAGTAGAAATTTTCCCAGTACATTAACCAAATGAATGGTGATTTTCATCACATTCCCTGAGATATAATATACGCTCAGGGAGAGTAAAAATTCAGAGAAAAGAATCGGGTGACGGACAGGGGGAAATGCACCCGATTAATTTCAGGAAAACCAAGACTTAGCAGTGGAATTTGTTTTTTTATTCCCTCTAAAGTTTCCCTCAACCAAGATCTGCTTACTCGGAGCAAGCAAGAGGACATGCACACCATCATAGCTGGCTGACGCTGGAGCTGGGTTGGCCATGTCCTCAGAAGAGACCCCGATGCCATCACAAGAACAGCTATGCTTTGGACCCCTGAAGGAAAACGAAAGAGAGGCCGACCAAAAACAACTTGGCGGAGGACTGTGAAGGCTGAGATGCAAAGAATGAACCAGAGTTGGGGCACTGTACGAAGGATGGCCACCGATCGAGCAAAGTGGAATCAATTTGTTGTTGCCCTACAAGACGCCACTAGGCGTGATGGCCACTGACTGCTTTGACGTTCGGCGGCTAAGGATCAAAGAAGAAGAAGAAGAAGAAAGTTTGTGGTACGAGTTTACGAGACCATTTGCGGTACGATTCTACGATACCAGCTATACTACTGTTCTGGGGTGCAAAGCTTGCGATCGACATTCAACGATTTGTGAAAATACCTGCCTTGACCAGGAGACGTGCCCTCGACACAGAGATGAATTGACGGAAACAGTAGTATCAACATTCTAGCAGTTTGGAAGCTAAGTGGCATTTTTAGCAGGCCAATACAACATAGGTTATTGATCTATATTCCACAACTAAGCTTCCTAAAGCCGATATCAGTTTCAATGACGAAACCTATTTTTTGTAAGGTCATCTTTGTATTTCATCATTAGTGCTAATGGGTCACCAACTCCACAGGTTCTAAGTAGAATGTTATCTGATGTGTCTTGCTGTTTGTGATAATGAAGACTCTAAAAATAGACGGGCCAAACAAATTGTGACCCTCATCTTGTTGAATCCTCTTTATATATTGACCTAAAATTAATGTTAAAGGGAACAAAGCCATTAAAGTCTAACTTTAATTACCAAAAAAACATTGCGTCCCCTATTTCTGTTGAAGACAAACCGACAGACGCTCAAAAATATAGATTAGATGTCACATTGCCAGCCATTCTGTTAGTTAAAATATGTCACATTACTTATCCATTCCTGAAGATTAATATTTCACATTACCATCCACTCTTTTACTGAAAATGTGTTACGTTACTACCCATTCTGTTAGTAGCAATGTCTGACATTCCCATCCATTGTGTTAGTTAAAATATGTCACATTACTTATCCATTCATTTAGATAACTATTTCACAATAACGTCCATTTTTTAAGCTAAAATATGCATCCATTCCTTTTGACAGATATGCCACATTACCATCCACTTTTTTAGTTAAAATATCCCACATTACCATCCTCACTGTTAGTTAAAATATGTAACATAACTTTTCTATTATTGTGGTTAAAATATGTCACATGACTTATCCCTTCTTTTATATAAATATGTCATGCTACCATACATTCCTTTAGTTTAAATCTGTCAAATTAAAATATTTTCTTTTTATTTAAAACTTGCTTCATTATCACCTATTCCTTTATTTAACATTATCCACATTGTCATATATTCTTTTAGTTAACTTGCCCCATTACCATTTGTCTTTTTAGTTAAAATGTGCTGTATTACCATCTAAATGTTAAAATTTGCCATCTATTCTAATAGTTAAAATTTGCCATATTGCCATTTACTCTTTCAGTTAAAAATTGCAACATTACCATCCACTTTTTAGTTTAAATACGCTGTGTTAATATCTATTCTTTTAGTTAAAATTGACCCCATTTGCTACCTATTTTTTAGTTAAAATTTGCCAAATTGCCATTTATTCTATTGGTAAACAATTGCCAAATTATCATCTACATTTTTAGTTCAAATATTCCACATTACCATCTATTCTATTAGTTAAAATTTGCCACATTATCATCTTTTCTATTAGTTAAAATTTTCCACATTACCGTCTTTTCTATTTGTTAAAATTCGCCACATTACCGCCAATTCTATTAGTTAAAATTTGCCACATTACCATCTATTCTATTAGTTAATGTCGGGCTTAGATAGGTTTTAAAGTTATTTATGGTCCAGCCTGAGTATAGTAATTGGTGATAAGTACGTGAGAAGTAAAGGTGTAAGACAATAGATTTTCACCAGTGGATAGTTTAAGGACAAGATCTGTCTCTGGACTGAGTAGTTTCTCTAGTCCAGCCTATCTATACGACTATAATTTAGTATAAGACAATCTTGCACCTCCCTATGTAGAGATATACGTTTACCTAAACACTCACACACGGCTATGTAACAACAAGACGCACAAACGTGAAAAAACTTTGGTAAATTGGGTATGGGTCTGACCAACACACAAAGTTTCGTTCTTTTGTTGTCGATTATCATTAAACTTTACAACATCGAATATGTAAAAAAGATCAAATAAATCCAAATTAGACATACACACACACACACACACACACATATACACACATATATATATATATATATATATATATATATATATATATATATATATATATATATATATATATATATATATATATATATATATATATATATACACACACATAACAGATTTCCTGTGCCCTACCCCTCTATTGAGAAGATTAAAACCCAACAAGTTAATAACCCCAAGGGTTAAAGGTTGACACTAGGTTACAGTATAAACAGTAAAGAAAGAACAAAATTCCTACTAAACGTTATCCAATAAAGTAAACAATATTTAAACAGAATTTAGCTACCACACTATTCCCTGTAACAAAGAAAATATTTCACTCTCTCTTTGTCATACGTGGCCACTAAATCATTCTTCTTACCCTATTCCTGGTGAAGAAAATCTCTTGGAAATATAATCCATGCATGCATATATATATATATATATATATATATATATATATATATATATATATATATATATATATATATATATATATATATATATATATATATATATATATATATATATATATATATATATATATATATATATATATATGTTCCAGTGTTTTGATCTTCCGAATTTGGCCCCAGTCCCTCCTTTCAATAAATAATTAAATTTTATAAGGGGGACGCCTAATTTGGTGGTTGATTCCTGGATAAGCAATGTCACCTTGAATAGTTTATGCAGAAACTCTCTGAGATCTGGTGTTCACCGTAAACAGTTGGAAAACATCTGATTGCTAAAACTGTTAATTATTGTTAATTGATGATGATGGTAAATCCTATCGGCTGGCTCAGGTGAGTGCCGATTCTGAAATAGCGTAATTCTTCTGGATAAAAACTCCACTTGGATACGACTATCAAAAGTCGTGAGACTATTATTAGTATTACTCCACAATAAGCTGATAAAATTTAAAAAAATAATTTCTGGTGTTTATAGTCCAGTTAATTTTACTCTTTAAAATGTCAGTAAGTCTCTGTGGCCGGTCCTGTTCACAACTGAACTTGGAGACGCGTAAGCCAACGAAGACAACTTTAATCCAATCAGTACATGGAGAAAAGGCTCAACATGGACCACAATGGACCAAAATAGACCAAAATATAGATCAAAATAAAGACTAAACTAAGACCGCTGGTCGCCGTTTGATCAGGTCATGCCTAAGGATAGAGAAACTTTGTGAAAAAGTTACTGCTACTAAAATATCTACATATAAGCACACGGTGTCTCTAGCCTATTCCTATCTGGTCAGTTATCGCTAGCGCGGCGTCTCTAGATCATGTGACTGTATGTGCCCTCCCCGCTCCTTCTGCCCGCGCTAACAATCGGCGTACAATGCCAGTTATTATTTAATTATCCATACGCGCACTTTAACAAATATCGCCTGTCATTAATAACTATTAGATTGTCGGCGTCTGTTTGTTAAGTCGTATGATATTTAAACAACAGTCACTTACTAAATTCACACACAATGAAATATAACGTGAATTCTATGGTCCCCTATCAGTCACCTAGCAGTTTTAATTCAGTCAGCTAAACCGTGTCTCCTTGTGTAAGAAAGAGGGTGATTATTATCATTACTGAACAACTGGCACACAAATAGCTACGCGTTATTTTCCACTGGTTCTAACACCTAGAAAATCACAGTGAATTTAAGATGATAAAACTTTTAACACTTTAATACGCTTAAGCACAAATTTATATTACCAGAAATTCAAAATGAGATCCCCACGGAACTATTAACACATCTATTTACATTGGTTCTAGATAACGTGTTTAGACTCTCCGAAAAATTCTGAGCGACAACTGATAACCGATTTGAGGATCCACAGTTTATATACATCATATTATTATGATCTCTAGAGGATGTTAATTTTCACACTCTGTTTCCTAGCAGAGAAATCTGAAACTACGTTTCCCCCAGATAAAAGGTTTTCGGTCGCTCAGTTCGACGTTTGCTAATCGACAACAGACGCTTAAACCGTGTAGCAGGCTTCCTTCCGAGATTTTCACAGTTTCTCGAGATCAAAGCGTTATCTCTCCCTTTATGTACGAACATCAAAGAGTACACGGGGAAAATGTTTTTGCCCGTACATCTACTTCGAAAATCCGGTGATATCTTACGTGCGTCTGTCTGCTATCTTGATGATTGACTGATCAGCTCGCGTGAGAAACTCAGGCAACACCACCATGTTCGTTCCCTGTTTTTGACTGGCAGGTCGCGGGAGTCGGTAATATGTCTGTTTGTTTACATCTCAAGGAAAAGAGGCGTGGATTAAATATGAGTAAAGCAGGCTGTCAAATGCTTGACTTTGCGAACGAATCATAGAACGCCACGAGGTCACGAAAGGCTGTCGGATACTGTAGGCTATATTTCCATTATACGTCACAGTTAAATTCGCCACATTACCATCTATTCTATTAGTTACAATTTGTCACATTACCATCTTATTCTATTCGTTAAAGTTTGCCACATTACATTCCAATTGTTAGTTTAAATGTAAACCATTCTGTTGCATAAAGTATATCACATTGCCAGCCAATTTTTTAGTTATAAAGTTCGTTCCAGAGATTATTTCTTGTCTTCGCAACATAATACTTTCTCCTGTTCTCTTTTCTTTTCCATTCTCGCTCCTTATGGAGCATGGAACCCTTTACAGGAAGCCTACATTAAATCATTCACGTGCTTTTGCGGCGGTGGATTCTGTAGCATGATTTTTTACATCACGAGGTTGCCAGGCTCATGCACAACCTCCCGACATGCCTGAGGTAGCAGTAGTCCGATTCTTTCTTTGTCACGTGAGAGACTGACATAATCTACCCGGGGGCTTCTCCTGATCTACAACAACTATATGGCGCCATGTTTCATTAAATTGCATTGTCCACTCGCAGATCTGTCTTCAGCTGAGTACAGCATCGTTGACCTTTTCCTTCCCTGGAACCAGATTGTGGGTTATATCATATGTGAGTAAGTAACCCGCCAAAACATAGCACAAAAAAAAATCCCCCCCCCCCCCCCCCCCCCCAAAAAAAAATAATATGCTTTGCACTTTCCGCTGCATGTCTGCTGCAGTAGATCAGTACTGCCGGAGAGGAAAATAGAGCTAACAAAATTATGTGACAGTAGATGTCATGTGAGTGAGAGGAATTGTGAGGGACATGATTGGAGTAGATATGCCGGAGGAGGGAGGTACAGTGTAGACTGGAGTAGATGTGCTGGAGGTAAGAGGGACAAGGAGGATATGATTGTCACTAATTCTCCTTTGATTATTTCATTCCTTTCAGTTCCATGTCAACATCATTGGATCTTTGTAACGAAACTTATCCTGACTAAACTACACGTGTAGCACTGGTTTCTGTAGCAATTTGTTGTACACGGTGATTTTGTCAGCCTCATGCAAAGCTTCAAATTAGTGGCCCGTTACGACATGCCTGAGGATGCGGTGGTTCTAGTCGTTATTTGTAGTTTCCGAAATCCGCATTTTAACAGAAGAGACTACAAGGCCGTACATTAACAATTACACGACAAGATAATATGCACTATTTAAAAGGTGAACATTTGGTGTCTTTCGGTTTTTACAGACAACGTTTAACATGCAAAGTAAATTTAATGGGAACTAAGCTTCAGGTTGAGATCTCACAGACGTCTGGCATCTACAAGAGATCAAGTGCAGTTTTGACTTAAATGTAATAACTCGGGAGAAATAATCTCTCACTTTCTGAAATACTGTAGCCATCTCATAAGCCGGGGTCACTGTTTCAATTATCCCCCACTACACTTAGTTGTCCGGTACTGAAATATTGGGCACTGACCTCCAGACCTTGTCTCCGCTATTGAGCCGTGGCTGGACCAAATGTTTGAGGAGTAATTTGTTTTTGTGATTCAGTTTTTGTCCGGAAGGACCTCGGATTAGTAATGCGATGCTACGTTTTGTCTAGGCAAGCTTAAACACGTCATGTTAAACCAAGGGGAAAAAGTGTTAACTCGTGTATATTTATCAACATCAAGTGCCATCTTCCCATCGAAGGTCGGCAGCAATCGATCTCCAACGTCTTCTGTCTCTTGTCTTGATGGTGCACTCTGATAGACTCTTTCCTGCCCATCTCAATATGTTATCTTCCAACTTATAGCGCTATCTTCCTCTTGCACGTTTGCCTTCAACTCTGCCTTCTTTTATGGTCTTAAGTAATGTGGTATGTCTTTTTACATGGCCAAAATATTTAGCTGTCAAATTTTGATCAGATTCATTAACTGTCTTTTCATTCCTAGGTTTCGCCTATATTAGGATGTTTGAAGCAACATATAAGATAGTTAGGTTTCCTTATGCGCTATATGTGTTGTATTTATCTTTGTATGTCTTTTCTCTAGTTCCTGTTCTCGTAATAATTGAGATTCCGGTAGAGCTCATGCATTCAATAAATATACACTTAATCCTCCTGTCTCGTGCTATCCGTTTAAATCTTTCCATGTTTTCTTTATCCTGCCAGTATTATTAGTATTGTCTGCTCAAGTCAGTCCTATTGTATGGCTATGAAATACGGAGCACACAAACGATAAACAAGACGTTATAGACTTTTATAAAATAAATGCTTGCACAGAAATGAAGGATTGAAATGGCATGACAAGATAACTAACGTGGTACTGATGAGAAGGAGCATACAAGCAAGTGGAGTAGAAGGCGAGAAAAGAAGAAACTGAAGTTGAATAAGACACACATTGTGCAAAACTATGGATAACATTATAATAATGTGGAACCAAAGGTTAACACAGACAGACACATTTATTACCTAGGATGCATAGTTACACCTGACGGCGGAACAAGCAAGGACATCATCAACAGAATAAATAAAGCGAGAACAGCCTTTGCTAGTCTCAACAACATTTTGAAGTCTTCCCAGTACATCACAAACACCAAATTAAGACTGTTTGAGAGCTGTGTACTTTCTGTGCTTCTCTATGGTGCGGAATGCTGGAGAGTAACAGAAGAAAATGTCGAAACTGTCCTCATTCCACACAATCTGCCTAAGGAAAATTCTCCAAATCTTTTGGCCGAATACCATCATCAACCAAGAATTACTTATTCAGAGTAACCAGGAGCTCATGCACACTAACATAGCTGGCAGACGCTGGAGTTGGGTTAGCCACGCCGTCTCAGAAGGGACCCTGATACCATCACAAGAACATCTATGCTATGGACCCCCGAAGGAAAGCGAAAGAGAGGCCGACCAAAAAGAACTTGGCAGAGAACTGTGTAGGCCGAGATGCAAAGAATGAACCAGAGTTCGGGCACTGTACGAAGGATGGCCGCCGACCGAACAAAGTGGAGTCAATTTGTTGCTGCCCTCAAGACGCCACCAGGCGTGATGGCCACTGACTGCTTTGACGGTTGGCGGCTATGGATCAAAGAAGAAGAAGATGGACAACATTACAAGGCGGGCCTTCTCATCTCCATGTGTTTATCGGTGTTCCTCTGCCTTTCTTAAAGTAGGAATTCCAGAACGCGTGTTCTCTATGTGTTCTTTGATCTCCTACTATTTCTTTTACTCTGGGGATTTAAGAACAAGGACTTGCCCGATAATGCTATCAACAGATTAGCTGGTACAGTACTTAAAGACTAACACTAAAATTGTATGTTCTTGTAGTCAAATGAGAGAGCACTTTCTAGAAGAAAAACTACATTAAATTCCATTCTCTTCAGGCAAGCGTCCATACCACGAGGGTATGACTAAGGTGCGAGACTCGGTGTCAATGGGTACAGAAGAAAAGTCACTCCGCACAATAAATGGCCCAACATCAGTACCGTCTCCATCACCCCTCGGGACTTTTCGGCGCCAATCTCTGGCCAATCACATTCCAGCTGTCAGCCAATGAATGGCAGTTTACACAGAAGCGCGAGAACTCCGCGTGAGTAGGGTTTACGAGAATGCCGGAAATGCAAAGTTATGGAAATATGGATTCAATGATTAAGTAAGTCGATTATGAAATTGTAAAGATTTTCTTCTCTTATTTTGAGTGATGTGCTGTTTACTAAATTAAAACAGATTTCTTCAGACACGTACTCACATTGAATCGTTACTGCAACACGGAGAAGAAAGGCGGTCGTAAAATAACATGTCTGTCTATATGTCGTATTGATGAAGGTAAACTGCAGAAACGCTGTAAAATAATTGTAGAACCTAATAAAAAAAGTATAGCTTTACTCTTCAGAGTCCTATCCTGTCATGTTCCATAAAGATATACGTTTTGTTTTAAATTCTGTCTGTCTTTCTTTCCTTAATTCTTTCTTTCTTTTTTCTTTCTTTCTGTCTTTCAGTCTTTCTGTCTTTCTTTCTTTCTTCATTTCTTTCTTTCTTTCTTTCTTTCTTTCTGTCTGTATGCACGTATTACTTTCTTGCTTTCTTTCTTTCTGTTTTATCCTTACTTTCTTTCTTTCTTGGTGTAAGTATTACTTTCTTTCTTCCTTTCTTAATGCACGTATTACTTTCGTTCTCCCTTTTATACTTTCTGTCTTTCTTTCTGCCTTTCTTTCTTTCTGTTTTTCTTCACTTCTTTCTTTCTGTACGTATGTATTACTTTCTTTCTTTCTGTTTTATCATTACTTTTTTTCTTTCTTGATGTACGTTCTAATTTATTTCTTCCTTTCTTTATGCACGAATTACTTTCGTTCTTCCTTTCGTGCTTTCTGTTTTTCTTTCTGCCTTTCTTTCTTTCTGCATTTCATTAATTCAGTCAGTATTTCTTTCACTCTGTCAGTATTTCTTTCTTTCTCTTATTGTGTTACTTTCTTTCTTTCGTTTTTATAAAACGAAGAAATATGTAACAACTGTTTGGTGAGTGTACAGATGTAACTGGCAATGGCTAATAATGTACAAAAACCTGGCCTTGCAGGTGTTTACGAGTGTAGCAGAATCAATGACTTGGATCGCCCAGGTGTTTAAAATATTTTCAGACCTGCGATCTTATGATAATGTATGGGCTCAAAGCAGATACAAATTATGACTCTTATAATTTGTCGAGTACCTGTTGTCCGATTGGCTAAGCGGTTAGTGATCTGATGTTTCGGCGGTTAAGTTACATGGCTCCAGGTTCGATACCTGGTAGCGTCTTGCTCCAGTCTACATGGCTGTAAATGGGTGCCTGATTGTGCATTTGAGTTATTGTTATTGTTGTTCAGAATCGACATCATTGCACTCCGGGCCAGGGGCGGATCTACATTTTGGTGGCCCTGAAGCTTGAACTCCTAGAGGGGCGCCTTTTATTAAAAAAACCAAAAAAAAAATTGTGAGGATGGGAAAGAAATGTTATTTAGAGATAAATGGAGGACCTGAAGTTCAAGCTTTATAGTAGATCCACAACAACACACATATAAAAACTGAAGACAAATGAATGAATTTTCAAAAAAGAAACAACTCTGCTGGGAGTTGAATGCAGAACATTTGCTTGGAAGGCATTTGTTCTGATCACTAAACCACTATCCACCTTGGTATATGTAATTTTTAAAATCTTAACTATTTTAATGATTGCCTCCATCATTCAGAATTAGTTTGTTGAAGACATACCAAGAAAATTATAAGATAAGAAAATTAGCAATGAGGAAAATATAAAATATTTTAATACATTTGTTAAAAAAACAAGGCTGACAAGGTGTATCCATTAGAGATTTGTGCTCAGAAGGAAAAGTTAAACTTACCAGAACATACTACATGAAGCACATTTTACAAAATACTCTTATTTCTGTTTTTTCTAGCAACATATTCACGTACAGTTTTGTCACATGAGAGCTTCGTTGCAATGTCATTTTCTAGAGACAATATGCATACAGAATCTCCTGGATAAGCCACTCACGTCTGTTGTTTTTCTGTTGTCTAGTGTTTTACTTCTTTATTTCTTACGAGTGCCTGAAAACATACCTTTATGTTTGTCTAATATTTATTTACTGTTTACAGACCTCGGGTTTCCCTTCTTTATATGTTATAAATGTTTATACAATACCAGAAACCTACCCTCTGTTCTATACTACTGTTCTTAAGTCTTCTATCATTTACTAGACACAGTATCAAGGTCTTTGTCTTGTGTGGACTGACATATACTGTATTCTTCTTCTTCCTCGTTCGCCCTGAAAAGGACGGTAGTTGCGTTGTGTTTGTTTACGCCGTAGCTGTGATATCTGCACTTTCGGTCGACACATCCGACTTCAGCACGGCATTTTTTGGGACTGGTGTTGAAGTTTGGTTATTATATTAGAGAATGATACCGTTAGCTGTAGAAGTACTGTTGTTGTGCTGTAATATGTGCGCTGATGTAAACAATCAGCAGGTCGGGCTTACCAGGTGGCCGACATGGTGTGTGGGCGTATAAATCTCAATGGAAGGATGTGAAGTTCTAGAGTACAGCCATGATAACACGCACACCAATCCACATATATAAGTCAGGAAAGGTTGTAACGACTGTGGTACAGTTATTCACAGTTTATTACCACAGTAACAAGGACATCATCAAATTCAAGACACACTGTCAATAGCACAAGATTGCACTTCATGTAAGTAACATTGATTTTTCTACCAAGTAGTGTAGGGTAAATAATATCTCTGTGACTTCTCTTCAACGAGTTGCAAGTAGTGCAGTGTAAATAATATCTCTATGACTTCTTTATCACCTCTGACCAAAACTAGTCAAGTATATCTCTGGCAACAATAGGCCGCATAGATGGCGGGCTTCCTTATATAAATAATGTTAATCTTCTGCATCACATCTGACCAACCTAGTCAGGTATATCTCTGGCAAAAATAAGCCGCATAGATGGCGGGCTTCCTTATATAAATAATGTTAACCTTCTGCATCAAATCTGACCAAACTAGTCAGGTATATCTCTGGCAAAAATAGGCCGCATAGATGGCGGGCTTCCTTATATAAATAATGTTAATCTTCTGCATCACATCTGACCAAACTAGTCAGGTATATCTCTGGCAAAAATAGGCCGCATAGATGGCGGGCTTCCTTATATAAATAATGTTAATCTTCTTTATCACTACTTCCCGCACCGGGAGTAAGTCACCTCAAAATGCAAAGTTCTTAGCTACAATGAATAGCTTCAAAAGAATTGTTACCTGCCCTGCACTCCAGGAATCAAACACAAAAGAAACACTGGCCTATTCCTAGGCTTTACCGAACTATGCCAGAATCACAATCAAGGGGAATCTTAAACATATTTAATACACAAAGAACTTTGATTCCCTTTTACTCTGCCAGAAAAACATGACGGGACACCTTCTCCGCTCAAACCGCCCAGCCAGATTGACTCAAACAAAACCGTCTTCCGGACCCGCCAAAACCTTGGCGCATGCGCGAATCATCGCGTGACATGAGTTTAGTTCACAACTGGAACGTTCAGGGGACTGTTCTGGGAAAATCTACGAACAGCTCCTTATATAGGCAAATAGCTAGACAATAGCAAGCCAAGGGAGATAACAACTGTATCTAACTTATTCCAGAAAATATTACAACTGGTTAACTCCCTTAGACCACAAATATAAAAAAGAAATATAAAAAAGGTCACATTCCTAACTTACAACAAACTGACTCTTAACAACCGGGTTTGCCTTCCCTCTTCGATCCGTGCTCGCTCAGCCAGACTGCACTGCTGCAGACTGTTTCCAGGACCACCAAGTGGAGGTGGAGTACGGTCTTGGTCAGCTCTGATTCGCTGACCCTGATGCAAGCAGTCAAGCTATTGGTCGCTGACTGCATTCTCTATTGCTGCATCTTTTGGTCCCATATACTGTATAATAGAGGAACAACAGAAGTGATTGCGTCATTAATAAGGCTAAGCTGCCCATTGTAAACTTCCGGTGTTATCTTGCGTTTCGCACTAATGACCGGTCCTCAAGGCATCTTTTTTTGGGGATGCCTGGCTGGCCGGGAAGATAGTGTGATTCGCTTGTATAGCTAGGCGGTATTGTCGTACGGAAGGTCTGGGGTTCAAATCCTGGGTAAGCCATTCACGTCTGTTGTTTTTCTGTTGTCTAGTGTTCTACTTCTTTATTTCTTACGAGTGCCTGAAAACATACCTTTATGTTTGTCTAATATTTGTTTACTGTGTACAGGCCTCGGGGTTCCCTTCCTTATATGTTATAACTGCCATAGGGGAGTGACGTGTTAGAGACTTCACCATACTATGTCCAGCATAAAGAGTAAAATGTTTGAAAGGGAAAAATGAAATGCCAAATAAAAGCGGACGGAGAGAAAAATGATGAAGAAGAAGAAATGATACTGTCGTAGGGCTGGAAGTGTGCGAGATCACACAAAAGGACAGGGACAGACATTTCGTCACACTGAGCCAGTCCGCTAAATTTGAGTTAGGGAAGGCAAAAGCGGGACCTAGTATAGCGAAATCTCTAACACTTCACTCCCCTACCACATTATCTGCAGCGGGACTACCTTTATCGTTTTTACCTGTTCTAAAAAAATGACAACAAACCAATAAAATGTAATATGAAAAGATGAGTTTAATCTGATTAATTCATGTCTCACTTTGGTCCTTATGAAGCCTAGAGCCATGCTACAGCCAGCTCCTGTACAGAAAGCTGGCATCAAAGCATTCACGCGTTCTTGTATGGACAGTTTCTGTGAGAACTCTTATCTTACATGCTGACGTTGCCAGCCCCGTGCCCAGCCTCATATGAGTCCCTCTCTTACGACATGCCAGAAAAAATAGTAGTCCAATTCTGTCTTTGTCTCCCCAGAGATTTCCCGGAGCTATTTTAAAAAAACCAAACTGTCCAAAATATTTATTACAGTATTCTAAAAAAATTATTTTCTTCATCACATAATTTCAATTAAAGTCTGCTCGCATCAAGAGCCAAAAAAAGGAAGTTTTAAAAGTAATAGTTTCATTTTAAGGACCATCTTCATTGCACACGGACAACTCAATAAGTGCTCTGATCTCTTCCCTTAGGTCACACAAGTAGGATTTCAGCACAGTGAACGAAATCCGTAACACCAGCTAGGATCCCAATGTGTGTATACAGGAATCACACATTGTATAAAAATATTTTCCGGTTCAAGATGGCTGTCGTCTTTCACAAGATTACGATTCGTTGAACTGACTTATTGCGTTTTTTATTATGAGTGGCGGCAGTGCAGCATTTTGTTATGTGTTGAGATATCCACCATTTGAATCGGCACATATCGATGTATGCAGCTTGTGGATTTGCATGAAAGGGGGAATGTTTAGCTAAAGGTCAACTTACGATCCTGTCAGCCATCTTGGCAGATTATGTGCACAGAATAGTGACGGGAACTGCTACGCTTATTTTCAGAAGGAGTTGTCAAAGAAGTTTCCACATTCGAATTACGATACCCGGCCTAAAAAGTTTCAGAACTGTAATAAGGTCGGTAGAACTCTAGTCAACACATGAAATTCGTAACGTCCATATTTACTTCATCATCTTGACGCGTTCATAATGTCGTCTATTGCCATGTTTGAAGCAAGAATGACACGTTTGAAGCATACTTTTAAATCTTTGTCATAAAGAATGACCCCAAGTCTAAGATGAACCAGTGTGCCGAGGGACTGCATGGCTGTTGGGAGAACAGTCATAAATACTAGCTGTCTGGAGGGCGTGCGGGGCGGCACCAGGCAGAAGGACTCCCTAAGAAACATCCCTTGTCTCTTCCCTGGTATGGTGGCTCTTCCAGGGTGACCGATTATTTCCATCATCTATTGCAATGCTACCATGAGTTATCCTTCAAACAAGAATCATCGCGGGAGCTACGGAGTTCGTGCTCTGCCGGCGATACCTTTGGCAAATAAAACGAGAAAGTGTGAATGCAAAAGGAGAGGTAGGGGAGAGAAGAGAAGACGACGAGCTGGAAAGAGAAAATTCAGAAATAAATCGGATAGGCTGTCACTGAAATATTTGCGTATAGGATACTGGAATCGCCGAATCGTCAATCAACGGGCGGCAGTAATATAGAAAATCATCTATGATTTTGACATCCTCATGATTCAGGAGACAAATTTAAAAGTGACTAGCAATATTAATTGTCCAGGCTACAAATGTTATAGTAATCCGTGTGGGTCTGGCAGACGAGGGCAAGCTATGTATGTAAAACATGAACTCCCTCACAGATGGCTGGATACAAGTTCCCACAATAGTGAGGATACAGAATTGCAGGGAATTGCGGTGAATATACGCAGTCAGGAATGGCGAGTCTACATTTTGTATGCTCATGAAGACCACCTTCCTGAAGAGGGTAGTTGAGATTTCCTGATAGATTTGTCCGATGAACCTAATAATAGGTGTTTAATTGCTGGTGATTTCAATGCCAGGTCTAAGGAGTGGGGTAACATCACGGACAATAGGCAGTGTACGGCCTTGAGTCGGGCCTTAATGAACACAAACTTAACCATCTTGAATGATGGACGCCCGACAAGAGTGGCAACTAAACCTGGGGACACTGACGGCGTCATAGATCTGGCATTGATTTCTTATGCTGCCGCAACCCTTTCACGTTGGAATATACTAGGAGCACAGGATGAGTCAACTATGCCGGGCAACGAATCTTTGCTTCTTGCGTATGTTTGCTTCGTAAAAGATGAAAGCTTGGTTCAAGAGTTGTTATTTGCTAGGCAACTAGTAACTGAGACAAAAGGGGAGTCAATATTTTGTGTAGCAGAACAATTTTTTTCAAAGAGAAGGACATTCCGCTTACTAACATTCTTGAATGTACAACAGATGGGGCACCATCAATGATAGGCTGCTACCGCGGGTTTATCGCGTTACTAAAAGAAGCTGTACCTGGTATATTTAAAATACACTGTGTAATTCACAGACAACATCTTGTCGCAAAAAATCTAAGTGATCGGCTTCACAAATCATTAAATTCTGCTATCACAGCGATTAATAAAATTAAGTCCCATGCTCTCAATTCTCGACTATTTCGAGAGCTTTGTACTGAGACTGATGAACAGTTTGAACGTTTGCTGGTGCACACAGAGGTCAGGTGGCTCTCAAAAGGAAATTGTCTGAGACGCTTTTATGCTCTTTTTGAAACTGTGGTAGAATTCTTTAAAGACTCGCATGCTTTGCTCAGTACAGAACTAACGAATGTCAGGCATGGCATTGCATATTTATCAGATTTATTCACAAAGTTTAACGAAATAAATCAACAACTGCAAGGAAATGATATTAATCTAATACAAGTCAAATCTGTCATCTCCACGTTTCCTGGCCAAATTAACGCTATTCAAACGTAATATTGGACGTCGTGAGTTAATCCCATTTCCCAGCCTCTTAGAGTTGGAAGAGAAAGACAAAATACCAGAGGATAATCTTCAAGTATATTGTGCACATCTAGATATGCTGCATAAAGACATGTCTCAGAGGTTTCAGGATCTTCTTTTGATCACGATTTCAGACTGGATAATAAATCAATTCCTGGACACGTGCAGTGAAGAACTAGGAAGGGCAGAAGAGGAACTGATATCGCTACAAAATGACGTTGAGCTTGAGCCAATGTTAAGAAAATCATATCAAGACTTTTGATTGCAGAAATAAATCTCTGAACACTATTCTGCAGTGTGGGGAAAGGTTAAGATGTTCTGTATTGCCTTTCTAGCATCGTATTTAGTAGAGCTTGGTTTCAGCGCGGTTGTCCAACTTCTTTCGAAGCAAAGAAGCCGACTGCAAATTATTGAACGTGGGGTTTGAGACTACTTCTGAGTAACTTTCAACCTGATGTTGAGAAGCTGATATCCCTACACCAGGCACAGCATCTCACTGAAGTTAAAATGAAGTAAGTTTGTTATTAATATACTCTCGCATACTGCTATTTGTTATACTGGATTAAGTAATTAAGTTTTTCCTTTTAAATTAAGTTAATAAATAAGCGTATCTGTAGCTTTATGTTAGAATGTAAGAAATATAACCATCAGTTGTTACTGTATAAGCAGTTGCTTTTATCTTTCACTCTTTACATTTTTTTCATGTACTGTGGGAAATGCAGGGGGGGGGGGGGGGGGGGGGGGGGGGGGGGGGGGGGGGGGGGGGGCCTGGGGACATGCTCTGGGAGCAAAGGGGGCGGTGACTCGAAAAAAGTTTGGAAAACACTGGTGTACAGTATCAACACATCAAAGAGCTTGATGACAGGCATGTAGTGATGGATGAGGTGCCGGAAAACTGGCTACATAGCTACCTACGGCCACTTCCTAAACCTGGTAAAGACCCCACACTGCTTAGCAGCTATCGCATCATCACATTGCAGAATGTCTACGGCAAATTACTTGAGAAGATAGTGGCGAGACAATTAATGAACCACTTTGAAAATGCACACATCCTCCCTGACACCCTGGGCAGTTATAGACCAATAAAAGTAACATGGGGTAACGCTGGAACACTTGCGTACGGTGTATATGAGGGTTTCCAGGGTAAACAAGAAACGGTGGCTGTGGCAATTGACATAGAGGATGCTCACAACAGTGTTGACTTTGCAACCTTGATGGACTGTGTAATGGAATGGGGTGTAAACCCATGGCTAACAAGTTGGATAGAAGCGTCCTTAACTGAAAGAGCAGTTGCATTTCGCTTGGGAACATGGACATCAGAACCAATGCATATTTGCCTGGGATTACTTCAGTTGGGAAAAAAAAAAACACACATACACACACACAAATAGTAATACGTCTCACAAGGAGAAGGACAAGAAAAACCTACGTTGCGGCCACAAGGCCTTCGTCAGGGACAGACAAACAAGAGACAGGAGGGAAAGAAAATGAGAATTAAGTAGAGAAGATGAAACTATAAAAATAAGAGAAAAGAAACTCCCTTAATATTGAGTCCAGTCACATGTGAAGCAAAGCAAGATGGCTGCCACTAAACTGGAAAGAGGAAGTTGATAGTATATAAAAATAAGAAATAATGAAAACAAGGACTGGAAGAGAGTGAGAAAAAAGTAATCAATAAATAATAAATAAAATAAATAAATAAAATATAAATAAATAAATAATAATAATAAATAAATTTAAAACAAATAAATAAATAGATAAAAATAAAAACTAAATAAAGAAATAAATAAAATAAAAAAATAATAAAGAAAAAAATAATTTACAAAAAAAAAAAAAAAATTTAAATAAAACAAAATAAATAAACAAATTTAAAAAAAAAAATAAATAAATAAATAAAAAAATTAAATTATTAAATTAAAAAAATGGTAATTTAAAAAAAAAAAAAAAAAAAAAAAAAAAAACGGGGTGATCGCATCAACGTAGAAAGTCATACAACAGGGACTCGATGGAGAAAGGCGTCTCAGACAAAAGAATGTTGGGTATTCAAACCGTGTGGTTTGAGGCAACCCATAAGATGGATGAGGCGTTGTTCCTGGCGAAACCGACTGTTGGCGTCCGAGGAACAGTATCTGATGGCTGTCACCTGGATGTCAGTGGCACCGTGGTGGTCAGGGCCATTGAAGTGGATGGCCACAGGTGTGGAATTAAACTGAGAGATGTCATAGAGGTGTCTGCAGAATCGGTCGCCCAGTCGTGTGCCCGTTTGGCCGATGTACGTAATGGTGCAACGTTTGCATATAATAGCATAAATGACGTTGCGTGAATCACATGTGAAGCCATGGGTGATGGTGAACTTGGCGTTAGGGAACGAGACTGAACGTGTTTCGATTACATACTGACATGTCTTACATCGTGTACGGTTACATGGCTGGGTTTCAAAGTGGCCATCGTTGACGGTTTTCAGACGGCTGTGGACTAGGAGGTCCCTCAAATTTTTGTCCCGTCTATATGCCAGCAAGGGTCGCTCACTAAATGCTTCCCGCGCCACTGGGTCAGCTTGGAGGAGAGGTAGGTGGCGAAACAGGATCCTTTTGACAGCAGTGCTGTGAGGGTGATAGGTAATTATTAACTTGACTCTATCAGAGGAGGTTTTTTGGCTGGGTTTGAGAGCCTCTAGACGTGAGATAGGGAGAACACGTTCTAAGGCAGAGGTAAGAACATCTTATGGATACTGTCTGTTACGGAAGAAGTCCAACATTTCTTGTGCTCAGCATAGAAAGTTGTCATCATCTTGGCATAACCGACGGAGGCGGAGAAGTTGTGAGAAAGGCAAGGAGTCCCGACAAGCCGGAGGATGAGAGGAAGTATAAAGGAGGTAACTGTGTGCATCGGTGGGTTTGTAGTACACCGAAGTGGTGAGGTGGGGCGGAGTGATAGTGACAACAATGTCAAGGAAATTAACAGAGACAGTGGAGATGTGAGAGGTGAATTGGATCGCAGGGTGGAAGTTGTTAATGAAATTAATGAACCTAGATAGGTCAACCTCTGGCATATCGGTGAGACCTATGCCATCATCGATGTATCTGTGATACATCAATGGAAAAGGTCCAGGATACTGCTGCCACACCTGATACTCCAGGTAGCCCATGAAGAGGCAGGCATAACTGGGACCCATCTTGGTGCCCATGGCAACTCCACTTATTTGGTCAAAGAACTGTCCATTGAACTGAAAGGAATTGAGTCGAAGGACCAGTTCTGCAAGGCGCAGAAGAGTCTCTGTAGCAATAGAGTGGTGCGTGCGCTGGTCCAGGAAAAACCGGAGAGCTCGGAGACCATCAGAGTGAGGAATGGAAGTGTAAAGTGAGCAAACATCTAACAGAAATAAACGGTAGGTACGGTCTGGAGAAAGCTGAATAGAGGAAAAAAGTAGTAAGAGCATGGTTTGTGTCCTTTAAGAAGGAAGGAAGCTGCTCTACAATAGGCTGGAAGATGCCGTCGAGGAAGTCTGATATACGTTCGGTAGGGCAGGCACACGCAGAGACAATGGGTCTCCCAGGGTTGGAGGGTTTATGAATTTTGGGAAGCATATAAAACACAGGCTTACCCAGACCACTATTGTCAATACGGAGATGAGAAGCGCTAGAAGGTAAGGACTTGTTGGCGATAAGACTTTTGATGGTGTCATGGACCAGACGATTGTTGAGGACTGTCGCATCATTGTCACGGCGCTGGTAGAAGGAGCTGTTGGTGAGCTGCTTATTACCTTCTTGGAGGTACAGGTCCTTGCGCCATACCACAATGGCACCTCCTTTGTCAGCCGGTTTGATAACAATGTCATCTCTGCGGCGGAGCTTAGTAAGGGCATGAGACTCATCAGAAGAAAGGTTTGAATAACGCAGGCGTTGAGGTTGGAGCTGCTGAATGTCATGGAGGGTATTCTGAATATATAAATCCAGAGCGTGGGAAGCCCCAGGAGAGGGTGTAAAATGTTTATTCTTGGGAGGAGCAAAGCGTGCAAAGGCATCATCTGATTCAGCCTGCGATCTCTGAGGACCATCACTGTTGCGGAAATGGAGCTGAAGTCGCAGACGGCGATGAAACCGATGGACATCTTGGAGGAGATTGTACTGATCAGAGGATGGTTGGAGAGGGACAAAGTGCAAGCCCTTGCTGAAGACTGAAAGCTCTCCCTCAGAGAGGGCAAGATCAGAGGGAATACAAACAACCTGGGAACGAGATGGAGTAGAGGAGGCAGGGACAGTCTCAGGGGTAGGACAGAGGCGGGAAAGTTTGTCCTTTTTCTGGGCGGATAAAAAATCATACAATTGCCGGTTGAGGGTATGGATAATAATGCGGATAATGGGGAAGGCAGGAAAGTAGCTGGAGGTGAGACTACGTAAGCGGAGTAGAAGCTGAGACTGCTGAGCACTGATATCTGCCAGGAGGAGGAAATGGATAGCTGCGACAGCTCGCATACGCTGGAACCCACATGTGGTCTCGATGCGCTGTAAAAGGCGATGTTCACGAGGGTGAATATGGCCAGCAGAGGGGCTGAAGTGAGAAGTGAAGCCATGAGGGAGAATTTTAAGGCGGAGACAGGTGCGGATAAAGTGGAGATGGCAAGTGAATCTAGTTTTCTTGAATGTAGCAAATGCAAAATCAATTGCAGTGCGAGATATGTCAGGTGGTAAGAGGCTGAATGAGGTGGTAATAGAAGACCGAAGTGAATTAATGAAGTGTTTCAGTGAAGGCATAATGGCAAATCGAGTGAGACCACACACATGCAAAAATAAATAAAATTAAATATAAAAATAATTTATTTAATAGATATAAAGAATAAATAAAAAATAATAAACAATGAAAGTAGGTGTATAGATCGAAAGTAAGAGAGGAGATAAAAGAGAAAAGTGAGCAAACAGGTAGACAGTGCAGTCAGTTATAGGGTAATATATAAGTATATGAGGAGAACTGCCGTAAGACGGGGTAAAACAGTTGGAAAAAAAAAAAAAAAAAAAAAAACACACACACACACACACAAATAGTAATACGTCTTACAAGGAGAAGGACAAGAAAAACCTACGTTGCGGCCACAAGGCCTTCGTCAGGGACAGACAAACAAGAGACAGGAGGGAAAGAAAATGAGAATTAAGTAGAGAACATGAAACTATAAAAATAAGAGAAAAGAAACTCCCTTAATATTGAGTCCAGTCACATGTGAAGCAAAGCAAGATGGCTGCCACTAAACTGGAAAGAGGAAGTTGATAGTATATAAAAATAAGAAATAATGAAAACAAGGACTGGAAAAGAGTGAGAAAAAAGTAATCAATAAATAATAAATAAAATAAATAAATAAAATATAAATAAATAAATAATAATAATAAATAAATTTAAAACAAATAAATAAATAGATAAAAATAAAAACTAAATAAAGAAATAAATAAAATAAAAAATAATAAAGAAAAAAAATAATTTACAAAAAAAAAAAAAAAAAAAAAAAAAAAATTAAATAAAACAAAATAAATAAACAAATTTAAAAAATAAATAAATAAATAAATAACTTACTTCAGATTACTTCAGGGTTCTCCATTGTCACCGGTGCTGTTTAACATCTATACAGCAAAAAATAGCTGCAATCCAACCAACAGTTTTGGGACGAGCATTAACTTTTGCCGATGACTTGCTAATTTACAGGACTGGTTCAGATAGCCATGAAATGGTTAAAAGCATAGATGAGACACTTCAGGTGGTTTCTAATAGGGGCGACAAAACCAGTTCCAAGGTCAATCTCAACAAAGCCTGTGTGCTTTGGTGCTCCTTGAACAACGCCATATCGAAAGTAGATCTTCTAGTTATTACTCTCAGTGGACAGAAAATTGAAAGGCAGAACAAGTTGAAATATCTTGCAGAAACATTCGATCGTGGGCTATCATATAAGCACCATGTTGATCACATCATACAGAAGTACAAGGGAGGTCTGGCAGCCCTAAAAACAATGGCTGCAGCGCACCTGGAGCAGAGAATACTGTTTCTCCTGTATCATCAGCTGGTCTTGTCTGTAATCGAGTATGGCCTGGGAATACTCACGCTGTCAATATCACAATGGGAACGACTTGAACGCATTCAAAACGACGGGATGCGTATAATCTTGGGCTGTACGCGAGATACCCCCATTGTGATGATGCGGCACATGCTTGGATTGCTGTCAATTAGATCCAGATATACGATGGCCCAGGTAAAAGCGTATATGCGAGTAACCACAGACAAAAGGCATCCCCTGCATGGGAACATAGCTTACATCAAAGGAGCAAGAATAAAGAGGGGGATGTCATGGATGGTGCAGGCAGAGGAGACCATTAGACAGGTGACCACAGTTGAAAGTATATTCAAGGGAGACGAGTGGAGTAAGTCAGATGACAACTGGATGAACTACCAGCAAGTCATCATCAGCCTTGGTAGAGAGTGCAGAACTTGGGCCAGTGGGACAGCAGAGCTGGAAATTGATCAGCTTATAAACGTTAATGCTGGGGATAATGTTGTCATTGTGTACACTGATGGGTCTGTAATCCGTGGTAATAAATCATGGTGGAGCGTCTCTGCTAGAGTAAAGGGCAGAACCGTCGCTGAACATAGCGGGGCTTACATGATAACAACCTCCAGCATGAGAATGGAGGTTGAGTCAATTACTGCTGCCTTAAGATGGCTGTCTGAGACTATTAACAAAGGCGGTTATTGTATCAGACACACACTCCATGCTTCGAAAGGTCCAAAATGGATGACTCCGACATGAATGGAAAAACCTCCATAGAAGCATCAAAAACTGATACGGATCTACTGTCCTGGTCATGCAGGAGTACGCGGCAATGAAAGAGCTGACAGACTAGCCTCAAGAGCACGCATAGAAGGTGCATTGGACATGGATAAGAGAAAAATATTGAGGGCAATTCATGATCGCCTGTTAGAGAAAGACTGCCATCGATGAATCATCAAGGTTAAGACTGCTGGAATTTGGCGTCAAACGGAAGACCAGCAGGGAGGGACGTATGAGAAGACGCATCCGGCGTGTATAAAACCAGTGCGCAACAGGAACAATTATAAGGGAATCTGTGAGAATGGTTACTTTATTTGGTGGGTTTTCTGCAGCTATTGCTAAAGCTTTCAGGATTGCCACTAATTCTGCCGTAAAGATGGATGTATTACCTGTTACTTTGTATCTTTTATAAATTTTTAATTTGTATTGCTATTCCTGCTCCTAATTGTCCTTCTTCATCTTTTGACCCAATCTTTATATATAGTTAGGCTATTATTTATATACCGTTCTATGTACTCTAGTGCTTTACTTTTTGCTGAGATTATGTCGTTAGATTTGCTTATGATTTTTGATAAGTGGGAGTCAGTTTCTGGCACTTTTAGTTCCCATGGTGGGATCTTTGCTTTATACTGAGCACTACTGTTTATCATATTAAATAGGTTTGGGTGTTGATCCACTTCATCCATTGTTTTCCACCCTGACGGGTATCTATTATGGTTTAGTGGTATGTGGCCTATGTACTGGTTACCCCTATCAACGGTTTTGTGTGCTGGTGAGTTGGATCTTTTGGCACTCTTGCCCAGTAGCTGAATCTAAGCTCTTTTCTCCTTAGCTCCAGGGGTATAATGCATAGCGCTACTTCTAATGCCTCTACTGATGTTCCTTTTGAGGCACCTGCTATTATTGACAGTGCCTGGTTTTGGATTGTGTCTAGTTTTTTTCATATTGCTCGGGGTGGCTGATGCATAGACAACACTGACACAGTCAAGTTTGCCCCTAATAAGACATTTTTACACAAAACGCAGTATTCATTCAAAGTTCAGTTGCCGTTACTGCTCTGACAGGGTAAACGTAGGTCAGTCCCAGATAATAATGAATGGGTTTTATAAGCGCGAAAGTGGGAAATGAATGTTTGTGTGATCTGGTTTTTTTTAATCCTATTGTTAAGTTGGAAAAGATCACACATGTGAAAACAAAGTCAAAATAACAGAATGTCGTGTGCAAAAAGGTTGTCGTAAATTTATTTTGAGAGAAAAGAGTCGTAGAAATAGTGGTCCGGTTTAGAGTGGAAAATGATGATGGAAAGCTCAGTGATAGAAAATATAGAGATTCAATAGTTGCTTCACAGCGTGCTGGAGGAGAGTAAAGACAGACTTATTTACGACAAATCGCTTCTCTCAATCTTCTCTTCCGCTCTCCTGGTCAAACAATTATTTACCAGTTTTCCAGACACGCATCTGCGCGCACACCGATTTGGTGTTTTTCACACACACAGACGACGTAGATACAAACTATATTAAACGAATAGGGGAAATGTTGGGCTGTGGGTATGTCCAACACCGTACTAAATGAGTTTATGTGATTTTATTCACTTTAAGCATCAATCACTAACAAATATCAGGTATTACATAAATTATCATAAGTACACAAATGCAAATAACAAATTTGGGAGGGGTGAAGAAGATTGGTATCGACTAAGCCCTTCCCGCTTATTAGACAAAGATAACCCCAGTCCAGAGATAGATAATATCAGGAACTTGGGTACGTTAACCTAACAGTGAAGTTAATTACTCTGAAAGAGGGGTTACAACGTTAGGTATAGGTGATAGAATAAACCTGTTCTTCCCAGCTGTTCTTCCCTTTACTAAGCAACTGGAAAGGAGGGGGGTTTTTAAACAGAGTTAACCAATTAGCAACTCCCCCTTAAAGGAACAATGCAGGGAATACAGAAAAATTATATTACTAGGCAAGAAAGTTAACAACAGGTTTACAAAAGAAAACGATTAAATTTCCTGTCATTCATACACACGCGTGAGGATCCACACTCATATACTCACACACTTACCGAATGCAGCCTCAGACGATCCATAAAAAGTATATAAAAACAGCAAGTACTCTTTCGACATATGAACTGTCTAGTCCTTCGATGTCCCGCCCCAGATGTTTGCGAGGGTTTGTTGGTAACAAATATTCTCACTTATCGCAAGACTTGAAGACTAAGAGTTCTCGTGTTTTTATTATATATATAAAAGGAGTCTATGGGATGGCACTAACACAGTTCGGCACAGGGGTGAAAATGAAGTGGTCTCTTTTAATCCTCCGCTATGGTAAAATTCCTTCAATGCGTGATGATAGTTTTATTAAATCCAATTGAGGAAAAAACTAGGCTCAGTCAGTCAGGAAAATATGTACTCTCTCACAGTAAACAGTAAATACGATATCGCTACTGGCGATGATTACCTTCCAGTTTATCTTACAGTTTGTAAGGGTAATTTGATGATTATTCTTTAAAAGGTTCTTGGGTGGGCTTTATTTCATTTAATTCTGACAGCTAGGTCGCAAAAGGACCGCTACAAGATTATATTTAAAAGAAATGTTTCTTCAATATGACTGGAAGTTTATAGGATGATTTCTTTATTTCTTTCTTTATTTAGCTGGGACCGCAGGTTACGATCACTCTGTGTGAAAGAAAAAAAAAGACATGTAACATACCGAAAAATCAAGCGCGATAAATTCCCCGTTAAGCCTATAATACACTCGAGTATTTAATTATGTATTTAATAAACACTGCGCGAATTCTAGTGGTTAAAAACACACATCTATAAAACTAGGACTTAACTGAATTTATTAATTATAAATTCCTTCGCGACTTAAAAAGTTAATTTAAGCATCTATTATCTTTTGAAATAATATAATAGATAGATCATTATATTTACAACTGGAACTATTGAGATGGTTTAATTTAATAGATTTAAATTAACTCAAAATCCATTGAAATAGAATGACTGAACTAGTCCACTGATCACTTTACACAATATATATTACCGCTTTGCACAGAATATAAATCACTGCAAATATATATATATATATAATCCCGGGGAAAATCTATAACAAGATTTCAATATAGCTAGTGCTTCTGTAAAGGTCTGGCCAGCGAGTGATAACGTGTCTAGTCTTCATGGTCTATTTAGCTAAAATGGAATGTAAGTTGAGTGGGACATGATAAAATTGACAGCTTATTTGATCTCACGAACTTTTGGGGATCTGACCGCCAAATCAAGGGAAGAAGCCGCCCCCTGGTCTTCGTATCTCCGTTCGCTGCGGCCCGTTTCGGCTTTCCCCGTTCGCTCGGTTCTACGATTGACACCGAGACGCGAAAATAGCGGCAAGCAACTGCGTCTCGTAGCAGGGACCACTACTGTCTTTGATAACGCCGATAGTCTCCCCTGAAATCCCTCAGCCTGTCTCTTTGATCGTGGTCGCTTATCTGTTTGATTCTGGCGACGCCCCCCCCTCCCCCCCCCCCCCCCGGGCCAAGTTAATGAAAATAACTGCCTATGATTGTTCAAGAGATGTTAGTGGGCGTGATTTAATCTCTCCTTAAATCAATGCGATGACCAGAATCAACAATAGGTAAACTTTCCGCATATCAATCAGCGAACGTGTTTGCCCTCTGTGTGGAACAGTTTCATAGCTAATGAATCCACGTGAAAGAAGTCCCGTTTTACAAGAATTACAACAAAGTTCAGGGTCAGCCGAGTTCGTCCATCACAAAGGTCTAAAAGCTGAGGAGAGGAGTGCAAATGTTAATTATTGTGTCGTGTGGAAAAAAGGACGGGTCGTGTGAAAAAAAGGCGGGAAAAAAGAAGAAATAGTATAAATAGAAGAGTTGTGGGCGATAGGTAGCGATTTCAGGACTTATGATTCCAAGGATACCATGATTTTAGACTAGAGGATTTTTACAAATAGCGTTAGGAGAACTTCGTCTTTGAGGATACCAAGACAAGTTTTTTCTTTAGTAGACAAGTGTGTATATTATTCAGTTGGATTATATATGTTTCATTTTGGATAAACAACCATCATTTTATGAAATTTACAGTGTTTGTCTAATGTCATCAATAAACTCTAATATAATTTTCTACATTTGCTGTTTGTGGAAATTTACAGTAATTTCTTTCGGATATAAGTTGTTGTGCTGAAACTGTTTTGCTTATCACCAAACTCAAAGGGACGAACATTCCTGGGTTGAAAAAAATAACAAAAGGTCAAGTATTACGATCTCTGGCGGAACGCCAGTTAGCACTTGAACCACCACAACATATGAAGGATAAACTCTGACTACATAAAATCAATATAACTACTAGTGCCGCATTCAACTGACGCGGGCACAACATGCCCTCTACTGAAGATCATTCCTACGGTTTTTTAACGTTTAGATTAAATCCCCACTTGTGCATCCAGTCGGATACTTTATATATTTGTTTTTGTACTGTTTTATAGAGGAATGGGAGATTTCTTCCCGTTCTCCATATCGCAGCATCATCTGCAAACTGAGATAGGTTGTTTTTTAAGTCTTTACACTCGTCGCCTAGGTTGTTGACCATAATCGTGAATATAGATGGTAATATTACTGATCCCTCTGGGATTCCATTCTGTTGTTCATAAACCTCAGATCTATCATTGTTTATCTGTACCGTGAAGTATCTATCCTGCAGGAAGTTTTCTAAATAATTGTAAGTTCTGCCTACTATACCTAGTTTCCTGATCTTATATAGTGCACCCTCCCTCCAACACTCATCATAAGCTCTTGCTACATCAAGGAATGTTGCTACTGTCTTTTCATTCCTTTTGAAGCCCGTTTTAACATCATGTTCCAGCTTCAACAGTTGCTCTATTTTACTATGGTGACTTCTAAAGCCTGCCTGGGTTGGACTGTACAAATTATGCTTTTCTAGATGAAATCTTAGTCTGCTGTTGACTATTGTTTCTAGAATGTTTCCTAGATGCGATGTTAACGATATTGGCCTGTATGAGCTGACATCATGTGTTTCCTTATCTAGCTTTAGTATGGGGATGACTACTGCTGTCTTCCATGAACATGGTCTTTTTTCCGGTGCCAGATTTTGTTGTAGAGGGATGCAATCACCCTTAGAGTTGTATTTGGTACCTTTTTGAGGATTCCATAGCTCAGAATGTCTTGCCCAGAGGTGGTATTGGTTTTTCCTGCTAAAGTTCTTTCTATTTCATCTACTGTAATATCTGCATTTAAATAATTAGCATCCTGTCCATATTTTCTTCTTTTAATTTTTTTAGCAGTATTTTCCGCCTATTTATTTCTGCCTTATCTAGACTGTCTATTGAACTAACCTGATAGAAGTATTTAGCTAATATGTTAGCTTTTTCTCTATCTCAGCTCTCTCTGGTATTTTAATTGTTGGGATTTTAAATTTCTTGTTGTTTCCTTCTTTAATTGCTTTTAGTTTTCTCCAAACTGTAGTTACTTGTGACCTATGGTTTAATGTTTGACAAAATGTTCTCCAACTCTTTTCTTTAGCTCTGAATATTATTTTATTGGTTTCATTTTTTATTTGTTTATAGTTTGTGTAATTATCTTCAGTTTTGGTTTTTCTATATGTTATCAGGGCCCTTTCCCTCAATTTCAGTTGTTCTGAGCATCTGTCTGTCCACCATGGTACTGGATTTTTATCTTTGTTTCTTTTCCTATCTTTACCTTTTTGTGTTGGTTTTAAGTGCTCAGGCATATTCCTGTTTGGTATATATTTTATTGATATTTTAAAAATCTCCTTTATTAGTTTTTCTGCAAATATATCTATACTGTTAGATTCAATTTGATCTATACTTAGTTTGCTTAGGTCCAATTGGAAGGATTCCCAGTTTGCTTTTTTGAGGTTGTATATAGGTTTGGAGCTTCTTGGACTAGTTCTGTATTTGTCGTTTAGGTTTATTTCTATGGGTAAGTGGTCTGAGCTGGAGTCATGCAGTACTTCCCATTTAGCAGAGGCTCGGTTTGGTGTTATAATACTTATGTCTATTGCTGTATCTACTCCATTGTTGCATGGGTTAACCCTTGTCACTGAACCATCATTTAGTATGATTAGCACAGCACTTTCAATGTAGTCTAACGTTTTTTTCCTGCTGGATCATGAATGTTGTTACCCTATGCCTCATGGTAAAGTCACCTACCAATAATGTTCTATGGTCTATTTGTGTGTTAATAGTGGCAATGTCCCTATCGGTTATGTTACCATTGGGGCTATAAATGTTTATTATTTTTAAGTTATCTGGCTCACTGTCTACTGTTACACTTATTCCTTCAATATTTTCTGTGTTGAAATGTTTCCAATTTAATATTTTGTAGTCTTCATGTATTAAAAAGGCCACGCCCCCTCCTCTTCCCACCGGTCTATAATTTCTAGATGTTATATATCTTTGATAGTTCAGTTTTTATTGGGGGCTTAGGAGGGTTTCTTGTAGTGCAAATATGGGTTTTGATTCCTTATATTGCCCCACAAGAGACATCAGGTTCTTCCTGGCACCTCTACAGTTCCACTGAACTACTTTGATAGTTCTATGGCCTCTAGTCTCCATCTTATAAGGTTAGCACAGTTATGTTTTTGTTTTTGTTTTTAAATTTTGTTGCTTGTTAGTTTCTCTATGTACTTTTTGTTTTGTTTTGCCCACTATCTCTCATGTTCTCTACAAACTCCTCATTCCAAGTAACCATTTTACTCCGCACTCTTTCTACTAGGTATGGTAGGAGTAGTTCAACTGTTTCCTTACTTTTTTCTACCATATTTTCTGTTTTCCTGCTTTTTCAATTTTTTGGACTCTTGCCTTTTTTCTTCTGTTAAAAGTGCTCTTTCAATCTCTTTTTTTCTTAGGATTTCTTCATTAGACTTTTTTATTTGTGTTAATTTTTGAGGTCTCTTTCTATTGCCTGTTGTGCTATTTTAATTTCTTCTAATACCTGCCTGGCTTGGGTGAGGTTATGTTCTGTCTCTTCTGTGTTGTTTTCTTCTTTGCTGTTGCTTATGCGTGTTTTACTTTCATCTTCTTTCTGTATTTTCTCCTTTATGTTTTTTACTTCAGTGGTTATTTGTTTTATTTGTTTCTTGATGTTGTTTTCTTGGAAGTTTTGAAGATGGCTGTTTGCTTTCTGTTTTTCTTTGACTTTCTAGATTGGTGTGTTTGTTTCTAGAGCTTCTTTAAGTATGTATTTTGTCTCTTGGAAGACTGGGCACCCCTGGTACCTGGCACTGTGGTTACCCTGGCAGTTTGTACATCTTTTGTTTTTATTTTCTTGTTTGTAATCTTTGTCCTCCTTAGCCATTGCGCAGTCTACGTGTTTGTGTGCTCCTGCACAGAAACTACATCTTGTTGCTCTTTTACAAGCATGCTGCATATGACAAAAGTCTTGACAATTTGTGCACTGGATGATGTTTGGTATGAACATTTCAGTCTTCTTGGTTCTCTTGCAGAGTTTTACCTGCTTGGGTATTTCTGTACCCTGTATACTCAACACTACCACTGAAGTATTCTTTTGCTGCTTAGTTTTAATTCGTTTTACATTTTCTATCTTAGTTTCTGGGTTTTCTTTCACTATGTTTGTGTGGATCTCCTCTTCTGTTAAGTTTGTATCGATGCCCTTGATAACGACTTTTCTAACCTCTTTGATCAGCTTCATTTATATTTTTATTTTATGTGGGAGTTGCACTTCTTTAGGGTTTTCTTTCAGCTCATTTATTAGGATCTTGGCTTTTTCTTTGCTGTTCAAGCCGAGTACTACACCATTGCTTGTTTTTTGTAATCTGTTAATAGATTTTTTGTCTATTATTTTCTTTTCTAAAATGACCATGATTTCGTCATCGGGGAGGGCTCTCAGCGTGGCTTCTGTTCCTTCTGTTTGAGTGATTTTAACTCTTTTTCTCTGGGGTTTTGTTTCCTTTATGCTGTCCTCGGCACTTTCTTTGTGTTCTTTGGTTTCCTGGGTGCATTGGTCTGCATTTCCCTGTTTGTCCTTCTGTAACAGCGCTACCTTGTTTTAATCTTTACTAGGTGGCAGGTGGCAGGCTTAGTTGTGACTCACACCAGTTTCCTTGTATATCTTCCAAGTTTTAAGTTAGTAGTGTTTTGTACTGGCCCTCTCCGCCAGAGTTGACAATTCTTGGATGAACTACTTTCCTTCTTATTTTCAACCCTTGGCTCGTTCGTACCCTTCTTTGTTGTTAATCAGTGACTGAATCGTATAGTGGAGTTATTATGGTGATTGATGATCAGGTATTCAACAACAATCCTTCATGAATCAACTCAAGCATTTGTTTGTTCTCTTACAAAATTTTATTTATTTACATGTAATATAAATATATTTCACAGATGCAGGTAATTCTTCATATAGAGCACACCTGCAGTCATATCATAGTTACCTCAAGTATACATTCTGTATCTCAAAAGTATGTAGGCATTTAATCCCCTTTGTGCTTATCTCATCTCAAAGTACTTAATTAGCTTCCTCAAGCTCTATTTCATTTTGCCCAATCTGCCTCAAAACTCCTGATCAACTTTATGCAAAGTACTCATCTCAGAGTACTTAATTAGCTTCCTCGAGCTCTATTTCATTTTGCCCAATCTGCCTCAAAACTCCTGATCAACTTTATGCAAAGTACTCATCTCAAAGTACTTAATTAGCTTCCTCAAGCTCTATTTCATTTTGCCCAATCTGCCTCAAAACTCCTGATCAACTTTATGCAAAGTACTCTGTATTTCTATTCCTCTGGTACATCATGGGCATTCCATTGCTTCTCTTCTTTAAACTTCTCGCCCAGTACCATTTCATTTACTCATTTTTCTAACATATCGTCTTGTGATTTCTCTGCTGCGAGTCAGGAAAAATGTTCATCAAAGTGCATAATAATTCATAAAAGGTCAATACTTACAGTTATTCCCTGAATCTCTCCTGTGAATACACTCACTAGTGACATTATAAAACAAATTCTCTTAAGTATCATTTTTCTCTGTCTATGAAACTTCTTAGTGTACTCATACTGTTCTGACTAATCTTTATCACATCCTCCGAATTTCCTAGGACTAGCATCTACTAACTTATCTATATACCTTATGAGTTTACTTTGTCACTTCTAATCTATCTGTGATAACTTCTACAGATCTTATCAAACTTGTGGCAACCGCACACCATTCTTGTTTCTTCATCTTCAGAAATACACGACCGCACACTTGCGAGCCGTAAACTGTTCTCCTCTTGACTTCTAGTCAATGCTCAGCTGATCTGTCCCTGTTTACCAGCTAAAAACGATTGGTCGGCCCTATTTCCACTCACTGGAAAAAATATGCTCACGCTTTTACAACGTAAGCGAATTCAGTGAACTATCGTCTGTTACTTTTAGACTTCTCTCACTCTATTCCCGTGTGTATTTTTTCCCTCAACTCACTAACACCTGCAAGGGACTTAATTCTACGTTATCTCCCTTTGACGTTTTAACTGAACTCTATATTCTTTTCTTTAAAGCTTACTACAACTTCGTTACATGCTAATTTTCTCCACCACAATTGAGAACTCACTAAATCTGCTTAACCCTAATTCAAGACCTTTATCCACCAACCTTAATATGCGGAGTTTCCTCCCTTTTCTCAAAGCATCCCTTCACTCATTTTATCTCCCTTCAACTAAGACAAATAGTCTGTATCCAAATCCATTCATATTTCCTAAACCATTTTTCTACACTCTTTTACTTGACTAAAACCAAATCACCGTTCATATAAACCTTGCTTGAAGCACAAATAATGCTTCTGGCAAACCCAACGCCCTAATATCCGGCCTTTGGCTAGGATCATGTGTCTACACACAGGGACCAGTAGTGACATTTATGTCATGAGGTCCTTTGTGTGAAAACACGGAAGACCACTACAATGACACATGGTGTCATTGGGTCTTCTTGTGTTGGGACATGTGGTTTTGACCAGAGCGGGGGCCAATGCAACCTCATGCGAGGAAATTTAAAAAAAAAAAAGTCTAGACACATGGACCAGTAGTGACATTCATGTCATTAGGTCCTTTGTGTGAGATCACAGAGGATCACTACAGTGACACAGTTTGTCATTGGGTCTTCTAGTGTTGGGACATGTGGTCTTGACCGGGGCTGGGTTTGGGCGGGTGCCAATGAAACCTCATGCAAGTAAAAAATATGCAACCTCATGCGAGAAAAAAAAAAGGATCACGTGTCTAGACACAGGGACCAGTACAGTGACATTCATGTCATTAGGTCCTTTGTGTGAGAACACAGAAGACCACTACAATGACACATGTTGTCATTGGGTCTTCTTGTGTTGGGACATGTGGTCTTGACCAGGACCGGGTTTGGGGCGGGGCCAATGCAACCTCATGCGAGGAAAAATATGCGACCTCATGCGAGGAGAAAAAAAAAAGTTCTGCGGCTTTATTTCCTGTCGAAGTTGGTGTTCCATTGTGTCCAGCACATTGCTTTGATGTCCGAATTTATGTTTTTTTCTCGTTGCTTTTTTTGTTTGATTCCCTGTTTTTATTAACTTCAGAGTTCACTTTTATTTTGTCCTTGATGGTTTCAATTTTGTCATTAATTTCTGTGTCTTTTAGACAATGGCTTTTGTTCCTCTCATTTTCTGTCCGTTTTGATGTTCCTTCCTTAGTATGTCTTTCTGTCGTTTTACTCCAAGCTTTTCCCGGCGTGTATAAAACCAGTCCGCAACAGAAACAATTAGTATTCATACTCTTCGACATTTGCTGAGGGAGACTGAGCACCTATGGGTTTGCCTGGGGTGCAATGACTTCGATTCTGATTAACATTAACATTGTGGTGAGTAGATTTCCTAGTTTTTAAGTTTTGTCAGGGCACTGGCGTATAACCTACTTTTTACGATTTCCAACTGCGGAGGGATTTTTAACGTGCGCAACTTGAACACGGTACCTCCTATGTTTTCGCCCGTATCCGAGATGTGGCCGTGCGTGCTGGTGTGTAGTTGTTATTGTGTAGTGATAAGTCCGATCACTATCCCAACAGTAGTTAGCTGCACATGATGATGTTTCACGTACGAGTACATACATATAACACGAAATAGAACTGACGCAGGATGATGAACTCGATGAAAATGTATTTCACTAGAACAGCGATGAAGCAAACAAAATAGTCAAGTTTATTCATATGATGCACAAGGCACCAAAACCAGATGTGCATGGAGGTAACATTTACGTGGAAGGAGATTTATTCTTGCCATCTTTAGAAACCACAGGTTATGAAACAAATAATGTCCATCAATTATATTCCCTGTGCTGGGAGCGAACCCAGTACCTTTAGAATAAGAGGCGGACACCATACATGTGAGCCACTCCGACACCCTCTAAATACAATGACTTCTACAAAAACGAAAGTCGAATAAACGTCTGCTGCAAATAAAAGACAAAACCTAGCTACCAAAAAGATAGAAATAAGTAAAGGATAAACACGTTCTTGGCTACACGCTTTTATTTTAAAATGCACTACACATGGAAAGGTTGTGTGATCCTGTTCACAATTAAGTGTGCATCATTAAGTTCTGTGATCCTGTTCACAATTAAGTGTACATCATTAAGTTCTGTGATCCTGTTCACAATTAAGTGTACATCATTAAGTTCTGTGATCCTGTTCACAATTAAGTGTACATCATTAAGTTCTGTGATCCTGTTCACAATTAAGTGTACATCATTACGTTCTGTGATCCTGTTCACAATTAAGTGTACATCATTTAGTTCTGTGATCCTGTTCACAATTAAGTGTACATCACTAAGTTCTGTGATCCTGTTCACCATTAAGTGTACATCATTAAGTTCTGTGATCCTGTTCACAATTAAGTGTACATTACTAAGTTCTGTGATCCTGTTCACAATTAAGTGTACATCATTAAGTTCTGTGATCCTGTTCACAATTAAGTGTACATTACTAAGTTCTGTGATCCTGTTCACAATTAAGTGTACATCATTAAGTTCTGTGATCCTGTTCATAATTAAGTGTACATCATTAAGTTCTGTGATCCTGTTCACAATTAAGTGTACATTACTAAGTTCTGTGATCCTGTTCACAATTAAGTGTACATTACTAAGTTCTGTGATCCTGTTCACAATTAAGTGTACATTACTAAGTTCTGTGATCCTGTTCACAATTAAGTGTACATCATTAAGTTCTGTGATCCTGTTCACAATTAAGTGTACGTTACTAAGTTCTGTGATCCTGTTCACAATTAAGTGTGCATTACTAAGTTCTGTGATCATGTTCACAATTAAGTGTACATTACTAAGTTCTGTGATCCTGTTCACAATTAAGTGTACATTACTAAGTTCTGTGATCCTGTTCAAAATTAAGTGTACATTACTAAGTTCTGTGATCCTGTTCACAATTAAGTGTACATTACTAAGTTCTGTGATCCTGCTCACAATTAAGTGTACATCACTAAGTTATGTGATCCTGTTCACAATTAAGTGTACATCACTAAGTTATGTGATCCTGTTCACAATTAAGTGTACATCCCTAAGTTCTGTGATCCTGTTCACAATTAAGTGTACATCACTAAGTTCTGTGATCCTGTTCACAATTAAGTGTACATCACTAAGTTATGTGATCCTGTTCACAATTAAGTGTACATCACTAAGTTCTGTGATCCTGTTCACAATTAAGTGTACATCACTAAGTTCTGTGATCCTGTTCACAATTAAGTGTACGTCACTAAGTTCTGTGATTCTGTTCACAATTAAGTGTACATCACTAAGTTCTGTGATCCTGTTCACAATTAAGTGTACATCACTAAGTTCTGTGATCTTGTTCACAATTAAGTGTACATCACTAAGTTCTGTGATCCTGTTCAAATTTTTTGTACGTCACTAAGTTCTGTGATCCTGTTCACAATTTTGTGTACGTCACCAAGTTCTGTGATCCTGTTCCCAATTTTGTGGACGTCACCAAGTTCTGTGATCCTGTTCCCAATTAAGTGTACGTCACCAAGTTCTGTGATCCTGTTCACCATTTTATGTACGTCACTAAGTTCTGTGATCCTTTTTACAATTTTTTGTACGACGTCATCAGGTTTTGTGATCATCTCAAAGCTGTAATCTTGTACAATTTCTATGACTTTTTTTGGCTTTAATTTTTATATAAAAAGAAATGGAAGGCACATGTATAACTCTAAAAAAAAATTCATAAAACTAACAAGTATCACATTTTAGATAAATATTTCTGACTTCAATATTTGTAATCGTAAAAGTCTCGCTATTCATGTAATTTGCAAAACTGATTCAATACCGTTTTACACTTGTATTTGTTAATATATATTTTCATGTAATCATTAGTGAAAGATGCTTTCACTATATTACAACTAATCCCGCATTCAAATCAGTTTTTGCAAGTACACGTATTATGCTTTTAAAATATTATAATTCTTAATCTTCATTTTCCCGAAACCATTTCTCGCGCAAATGAAACACTAAGCTGATCTGTGCGTTGGCTCCCGTCTTGATCAAACTTGTCACAATCGCACACGCGCTGACACCAAAAACATCATTAAACACAAGACAAAGATGAGTGCTCTGTGGGGTCACCGACAGTCCCTTTGAGCAATACTATTGATAGGTTTTTGTAATCGTAATCTTGGGTCAGAGAATCGGATCTTTTATCAGTATTGGTCCAAAATGTTCAACAGTCAATGACTCGCACTGAGGCAAGATTCTTCATGTGTTGTAAATCACGTTGGTGGTATTCGATTATTTACTTTTAGAAATAGACGGAAAGTTATCTTTGAAGTTACTTTTACAGAAATGGGGGGGGGGGGGGGTTTTTTTTACTTTAGAGACCGAGTTGGTAATTAATTTATTGATTGATTGATTGCTCAATTGACTGGACGTTTTTAATACATGCCTGCGTTTTAGATGTGGCAAACAGGGGCTATGCCCTGAGATAGTCATCTGAGGTAGACCTGACAATTCAGAAGTGTAATATGGATTCCGTTACACGCCCATTGAAGCATATTGGGAATATGGTGTTAGGCCCATACTTTCTTGACTGAAGTAAAAAGGAGAGTGCGTGTAAGACAAAGATATAAGACTAACAGAAGACAAAAGACTTTGAAAAAAAATCTTAGGGGAGCCGCGCTGGTGTAATGGTTACCACACTGCGCTGGCGATCGGGTGATGCAGGTTCGAGCCCTAGCGAGACATTTTAAGGAGTGTCGTCGACCGGGACTTGGACTGGAAAAATACGAGCCCTGGCGAAAACATTTGAGGGAGTGTCTTCGACTAGGGACTGGAATAACATGAACGGCTCCTGAGCGTACCCAGCTCTAATGGGTACCTCCGAAATCGACGAGTATCTGCCTGAATGGCGAGAGGACACCTGTCAGTGTACAGGGAAAAAAGGGATACCCACGTAAAATCAGTCTCAGGTTAGACATATTAACCGGAGATTTTGCCTCGAGTAATAGCGGGCGTACGCAAAAAAAAAAAAAAAAAAAAAAAAACAGATCTTAGGAGGAAGATTGATACCGAACTTGAAAAGTAAAAGAGTTGTTTTACCATCACAAGTTTTGGTTCAGCTTAGCAGAAACGTCTTTTGTGAATTTATTTTTAATCGAGACTCGACTCTCTTCGAAATCAGAAAGTAACATAACTCAGTAAACACACAATGGACAACAACTGCAACTAAACACCGAAATTAACGATAAAGCTCAAAGGTCGGAAACCGGTCGATCTCGATGTACCGATAGATCTTTTGGTATAATTTGGTAGATCTCTATGTAGCTAAGAGGGAAAAAACAAACATAATTTTTAACCTAGGTAAACTGCGGACTAGACCTTTCCTCCCGGCAATTAAAGTTACTGTTCCCCATGTTTAAAGGGACTTTTACAACATACAAAGTGACAACGCAAGCTCCTTCTTCTTCAAGTACCATGGCTGTGGCGTAGGAGATCATGTCTATCCACAACTTCCTGTCTCCAGTACAATTTATCAATTCTGCTGTTGACTTCTTTCCATGCCACGGTCTCAAACTGTCCAGTATTTGCTGTCTTTGTCTTCCTCTATCTCTTTTTTCCTTCAATCTTACCTGTTGTTACGGTAAATTCTAGATTTCCTCTTCTCAATACATGCCGAAAATAAGTAGTTT
Organism: Oreohelix idahoensis; assembly: GCA_024509875.1. Taxonomy (NCBI): domain Eukaryota; kingdom Metazoa; phylum Mollusca; class Gastropoda; order Stylommatophora; family Oreohelicidae; genus Oreohelix; species Oreohelix idahoensis. Next base: position 389,396 of record JAMPIV010017464.1, read on the forward strand.
GCTTCTTTCTAACTTGTGAAATACGTTTCCTTTCCGTATTGGCCTCTTTCAGGACATCCTCATTACTCTTTTGGGCTGTCCATGGTATTTTTAAAATTCTTCTGTAAAACCACATCTCTGTGGCTTCTAGAGCTTTCCCTACTTGTTCATTAAGTGTCCATGACTCACTCCCATATGTCACGAATGTTTCTATAAATGCTAACTTACTAAAATTCACGCTGTTCGTGAACTGCATAAAATAGGAATCGATCTTTTGTTTGAAGTGAAGTTACGTTTCCTTAAGATATCATTTAGTTTGCTGAACAGAGGCAGCTTGGACAGCAGAATGACACAAGAGATTGATCGAGGGGTAGCAAGGTGTACAAAACAACAATTCAGGAGATCGCAACTAACGACCAAGTCGATACACCATTGTCGCCATGCAGCATTTCATGGTATTTGTAATACAAAATAAAAAATGGATTTTAAGAAAGAAAGGAAGAATAATAAATGAAGAAAAGAAGTAGGAAAGAAAGAAAAAACGAAGGAGGGGAAGAAAGAAAGAACCAATTGTACAATTCAATAGACTACTTTAACTCCTACTCGCTCAATAGACAAGCACTCACTGTACTTGTGGAAAGAATAAGTTAACTCCTGTGGGAAATTACATTTGCGAAGATTACTGTTAAGTTAAGCTAACACCGTCTCACGCCGTCTTAATGCTTTGTCATTATCCTTTCAAAAGGGAGGGACATAATTTGGGGTTGGGAAACAATGGAAGGCTTGTTTATGTCAATAAACCCACTTCTTCTCGTAAAACGCGACTAGATGTTGTAATAAAACATACAAATAGTACAACGGAGATCGCTTTACAACAATGTTTCTCAAACGCGGTAAGAGGAACTTCAGGTATAAGAGTGTCGTGCGAGCAGTTCAGGTGTTCAGTAAATGTAAACAATCATGAGTGAAGAATGAATGCTCACTTGATTATAAAAGGTGCAGGTAAATGTTGTGCCATAGCAGAAATTGCTGCAGGGGAACAAAGTGTTAGAGACTTCTTTTTCGTACACTGTCAGTCGCCAATTTGAATAGGTTCAAAGAAAGCAGCGGGCAGCTTGAGGCTATTTGCATCTCTATAGAGGTTTTTTTCCAGGGTTGGTACTGATGACGGCCAGGTTTGCTTTCTCTGTTCCTCATATGGTGGACATTAGGGCCCTTTTATCATATAAGAGTTACGCCAACTAAAATTTGGCCGCCATTTTCGGCTGTACCCGAATAGCAGGATAATGGACCCAATCGCGAGTTTTAGACCTAATATGCATTTTCGTTTAGGTTAACTAATAATTTGAAATAAAATTAGATGCAAATACAGTAGCACATATTTGTACTATTCTTTGTATTTCAACTAACAAAACAAAAAGAAGAAAACTAGTTTACTTACCGTTTTATTGAATAGAATCAGTAGCGTGAATTTTTAACACATACTCCGTTGAATTTTAAATTCCGTTAGAATTTCACTATTTAGCAACAAATATTCCGTTTGAATTGCAACACTTAGCAAAACATACTACCTTATAAAATAATGTAATAATAATAATAAAAATTAATTACAATTTTATTATAGTTTTATTATATATATATATATATATATATATATATATATATATATATATATATATATATATATATATATATATATATATATATATATATATATATATATATATATATATATATATATATATATATATAATAAAACTATAATAAAATTGTAATTAATTTTACTGCGGAATATATATATAGACTGTATATACATATAAATTTATAATTATATATTATATTTATAATATATTTATAAATCTAAATATATATAAATATATTCTTATAAATATAGAAGAGGTGTTAAGAATAGATAGTCCTAGGGAACTGCATAATATAGTCAAACAATATTTAATACGAACAAATGTTAATATATAGTGGCTGGGAATGTGAAGGTCTGATGCTGTACTTACAATACATATGACTTTTAATAGGCGAAAGTCAATTAAATATCTGTTAAAGTCAGTTATATAACTGTAACCACCAGATCTTTACACCCCTCCATTTTAATATTATTCTTGTTCAGAGTTTCTTCTTTATTTTTATTTTTTATTTTTGGTTTGTTTGTTTTATTTATTTAACGTAAAAGCATAATTGTGATTGTCTCTATTTACAATGATTTGACAAATGTGATGCCACTTTCTATTATCGGCAGTTGTTCATATTATTTTGAATTGAAAACAATATATATCCTAATTATAACCCATCAAAGATTGAACGGGATATTTATTTTCATTAATTAAAAAAAAAATCTTACTGGATGCTTATTCTCGCTACTAGCCCTGGTATTGTCCAGCCGAAAATGGCGTCTACGTCGTTCAGCCTCGTTTTCGATTCTGACATAGTTGGCGTAACTCTCTATAGATCTAGGGGCACTAGTGGGCATCTTTGAAGCAGATGTTCAGCAGTCATTGATGCCACAGTTACACTTATCGGTAGTTCCTATCTTTAGCTTGTTGAATAGATAGTATCCCCATCTGCTGTAGCCCGTGGGGAGTCTGAAGATTACTTCTTCTGAGAAGCTGGTAATCTGCCTCATTTTAGAGACTTCAAGATACTAGGTCCTGCCTTTACGAGTTGGGGTGACGAGTTCCCTTCCTAGCTTCCTTTGCCCTCTCAAACTCACGAGCAGGGTCTGGTACTCATGAACAGCTAGGTCGACCGGAGCATGACACTACCAGGTTTTGATCATGGAACCCGGTAACCGTGCCGCGAGAAGATAGCACTCTAACCGCTCAGCCAGATGGGACACTACTTGATTGTATCGTGCTAAAAATCAAAAATTGTAAAGTTCACAAAGTACGACCACTATGCGTTGTACGTACCTGGTGTTAGTCCCGATAAGACACTATCATGTGACATGGTCAGGTGGTATAGTTATCAGGGGGAAGTTAAAACAGAAGTCAGAAGGAGCTAGAACACACCTGAACTCTGGCATAAAAGCTAATTTATTTCGATAAAATTAGGCTAGCTGAGTCGCCATTACATGATAACATTCGGTTCATTTCGTTAGAGAAATCTAGTCCACTAGGTTACCCTTGCTGTTTGTATGTTGCCATGCCAAGCTGTAGGCTGATGTTCTATTATTCCAAAGAATATGTAATAGCCTCCTTCAGTTATAACTGACTATGGGAATGCGCCCCTGAGGTGATATCCCTTAGCTGCTTTATTTTTGCCTTTTGTTCCTTTCGGCGTGTTATTTTATCTTCTGTTTGTTGCGAGCAGTGATGCCACAGCTGGGTAGTTCTTACTAGATCTGGGTTTTTGGGCTTCCGTCTGGGTATCTGGGTAATTTTGTTCAAAATCTGCATTAATCTGGGTATATTTGACAATTGACATTTACAATGTATGTATATTCTGTGCACTGAGCATTATACATTATATGTATATTATAATTAAATGTAAAAAATTATGTGCTATATATTTTTTATTCCACTTAAATTTAATTCTTGTTTTTAACCACATCAATGACGTTGTTTTTTGACTCGTTTACATCAGCTATCTATTTCCTGTTATTCTGTTAATGGCTGTCATCTGCAATACTCAGTCATTTTTGCGATGTGTTATAAAGTCTTCTTTTTACATTTTAGACTTAAGCAGATAAACAGCATATTGTTTTTGTTGTTGTTGTTGTTATTATAAGATTATAAAATGAGCGATGATGAAGGTACGCTAGGTAGTTGTGGTAGCATGACGACACACACGCCACCGCGTAAAAAAGTGAAGCCATGGTATCAGCAGACTTTTTGTGCGGAATGGATAACAGACAGCGAACTGAAGGATTGGATAAATCCGGACTCTGGTAATCGCTATGCTGCGATTTGTACGGTCTGTTCCTGTACATTAACTAATGCCAACAAAACAGCTTTATTGACACATAAAAGCACACAGAAGCACATGAAAAACTTCGAAGCTGAAAAGCAAAACTCTGAACATTAACAAGTTTTTCATCAAACCAAAAGACAAAATTGCTAAAGCGGAGATAGTGTTGTCGGCTTTCATGGCAGAACATAATACTCCGTTTTCGCAAGCTGATCATTTGATTTAATGTTGCAAGCAGATATTTCCAGACAGCATAATTGCTAAAAAAAATGTCACTGAAGCGCACCAAGGCTGCCTATGTGATGCAGTACGGCATTGCTCATTTTGAGCGGCTTGAAGTTATAAACATTTGCAGAAATCAGAAATTTTCTGTACTCGTTGATGAGAGTACTGATATTTCTACGAACCAGATGTTGGCAGTCGTTGTGCGATTCTGTGACATAAAAACAAAAAACAAAAAAGTAGTTGATTCACTGTTAGACTTCATTGTGGTGGAGGATGGGATGGTCTTGGCATGTTTACAGCTGTTAAGAAATTGTTGAGCACGCATGAAATCCCGCTTAGTAACGTCATTGGTTTTGCTGCAGACAACTGTGCCACTTTGATGGGGACTGCAAGTGGTTTACAGGCACATCTGAATAAAGAGATTCCAAGTGCCTTTGTTCTCGGCTGTGTTTGTCATTCATTTGCACTTCGTGCAAATGCTGCCAGCACCCACCTACCATCTTGGCTTGAAATTTTCATAAAGAATGTCTGCTTCTATTTTTCGCGTTGTAGTAAAAGAAATCTTCAGTTCCAGTTAATACAAGATGTAGTTCAGGCCCAGAAACATAAAGTGTTGAAGCTGTGTGAAACACGCTGGCTGTCCCGTGAAGCAGTCATTGAGAGGATCCTTGTGCAATGGGATGTTCTGCACTTGTATTTCCAATCCGAAGCTTCAGCGGACAACGTCGACGGTGCGGGGCAAATCCTGCAGACGATGAACACTGTTGGCACGAAGCACATGCTTCTATTTGTCGGCTACTTACTGGGTAAAGTTAACGTCATGAACATGGAATTCCAGTCCGAGAACTTCCGTCTTCACAAAGTGTATACGAGTGTAACAAGAGAGTATCGTTTTCTTCTCAGTATGTTTATTAGGCAGGAAGAATTGCAGCATGAGCATCGCACTCTTGCCGACATTGATCCTTCGGATGTACAGGTGCACAAGAAACTGAATTACATTGAGCTGGGTGGACGTGTGAAGCGCAGTTAATGCGACAACCGTTACGAGATAAAGAAGTCCAGTTTCGCAAGGATGCATTGGTGTACCTGATTGAACTTTGTACTCAAATACGACGCAGGTTCCCACTTGAACAAAACAGTGTTCTGGCGCAAATGCAGCTGTTGGATCCAAAGCAAGCTCTCGATATCAACAAACCTTGTCATTCCAACAGTTGTTTCAGAAGAGAGCCTTGATCGTCTGTCTGATCAATGGCGAGAACTGGCATCGTACCGAAAAGATTCTGGACATCTAGTGGATGAGGATACGCCCGCATTCTGGCTGGGACTGCAACAAGTAATAGATGCTAATAACCAGAAGAAATTTGATGTTTTGGCTGACCTCATGTGCACGCTTATGGCACTACCTCGCTCTTCAGCATGCGTCGAAAGAGTGTTTTCGAAGGTTAACTTAGTTAAAACGAAACAAACCAATAAGCTTTTGTGTGAAACAGTTTCCAATCGAATACTAGCCAAGCAAGCAGTTGCCAAAGATAGAGTTTGTCATAAGTTTAATCCTAGCAAAAGCGTGGTTGAAGATGTGCGTGAAGGACGTTATCGGCAGAGATATGCAAAGATTTTGGAACTCCACAATCAAGATTACACGTTGTCAATTCATGCATATGATCTTGACGAAGGAGAAGTTGTCGACATGGATGCCGAGTCTCTGACAAGTGACATTTTTCAACAGTAACAATTTACAATTAACATTTTATATTTAATTTGAGGAACATTTTGTTAATGTAACTAATGTAAGTATATTACTGTTAAAATATCTCATTTTCAAGAGTTCATATATGTCACGAAGTGTATTCGCCTTCTTTTCTCTCTGTCAATCTTTTCTCATATCAAAACATTCCTTTTCTCTAATTCTCTAAAATATCTACCTCTCGTCAATACACATCAGGAGATCTCCCATTTGCTGCGGGAAATAAATTCCTTTGTTCTACGTTTGACTGGCAAAACCACTGTGACCTTTTACCGCTGTGAACTTTTACACCGCGCCCTGAATAATTGCAGTTCAGCCAATGGATAGGGAGTGCGGATTATTGTCTTTTGACCTTTGACCTCAGCAACCAAACTGAAACCTGGAGAAATTAGGCGCGATTTTCAAGGCATAGTCTGGTAAGCCATTCTCTCGCAATCCGGCAGACTGACCGGGAACAAAATGGTTGCTCCCAATAAATACAGAGAGGCCCGATCATTTTAACCAGCAATGGATCTTGCCTGAGCGAGTAAGTGATCTATATTGTTATATGAATAACATGAATTAATCATATGTTTATCTACAACATATCATGTCAGTATCTTTTGATTTTCACTGTGACAGAAATTAATATCCTTGATTTTGTACAGGAGACAACAACATTATGTATACTGAAAGTTTCATCTATGAACTACCCTTGTCCTGTTTTATACTGAATGATTTCTAATTCTACTGTATGATTTCAGCCATGATTATCCTTGTCATATTTTAATCCTGAACTGATTTCTGCAAATATCCTTATTATGTTTTAATGTGTTAATGTACATGTATCCTGTGTTATGATGGTATTATCAAGGTATATGAATGCCTATCACATAAACATAGAACTATGTAAGGATGGGAAACAGCACTGTAGCCAATTTTATAAATGAATATGTTGACTGACTTGTAATTCAGTGGTTCTCAAACCTTGGCAACAATGACATCCCAACATGTTACAGCAGAATAGAAAAACTATTACCCAGTGGTTCTAAAACCATTGTTGACAGTGACCCCACATTGAATTTACTGCTCTATGGGCACAAGGTAGACCAGTGGTTCTCAAACTTTTGATGACCCCTGCCCCAAACTTCACAGTTGGTGAAGCTAACAGCCCATATGTTGAAAATCACTGCAGTAAACAAGCTGGAAGCCAGATATAGGTTGAGATCCACCTGTATGCTTATAATATCAGTTATGCTATAATAGATAAGAGATAGCACTTTGTGATTGTTGTTAACTATGAATGTTTGTTAGATTTCTGATGGACGATTAGCGCCCAGCAGATATGGGAAATGACTTCTCTGGCATGATTACTAATGGAGCTTCGATTGTTTGTCAATCCAGTCCTATCCGGTTGTCATACCAGAAGACCTAAGCATAAGCAGTGTTCTCAAGGGCAGACTTAATCCATCCCAGCTGGTGATGCGCCCTGAGTCAAGACGGAGAAGAAGCAACTTGCCATCCTCTGAAACCCTAAAAAGAACTTGCGGGACCTGGAGTGCTGGGACATATTGAACCCCTGGCAACAAGACTACATCAGCATTTGAGATGAGTATCTGAACATGCCAGCAGAACCACTACAGAATATTCCTATTGTCCTATGATTACAAATTAATTCTGACATGGTTCAGAAACATTCATAGATTAGGGAACATATAGCTAGTTGTATATTTGAATATATTGTGAGATTCTATTTTCATTTTTGTAAACTTTACATAACCGAGTCTGTTGTTACTTTCTTTGTAATATTTAATTGGGTTGTATAGTTTTAATAACATAAATCTACACCCTGGGGGCGACACTTGTCTGAGATATGAAAACTCTTATCTTTCCTAGACCACTACTGCTGTAGGTACGTGTCACTTATTGGTGTCCAAGTCTAGGATTAGATTAAAGAAGGGACATATAAATTACCCTAGACTAAATTACATATAAATTTTTTCAAGAAAAACAGATTTTAAGTTATGTTATGAAAACTATTCTTGGTGGTACTGCTGGTTATTAGTTACATGTTGTTAACTAATATTTATGTTATGTTGTATGTATGCTGGTTTTAAATAACAGAGGTTGTTAAAATACTTTAGTTTTTTTACGGCTATAGAAAGTATTAAGCCTGTATTTATTTAATAGTGAGTTAGAGATCTCACACTCGCTCAGCAAAACCACTGCTGTTAAAATGGATGAGATAAAAGGACTGAAGAAATGGACAGCGCAATCATATAAGATTGGAAAATTATCTGGCTTCTCGGGAAGTTTGCTGGAAAATTATGTCTCGGAACAGGTAGAATGTTTAATGAGCATAATGGGGCAACAGAACGAATGGAGAGCAAAATGCAAGGAAGAGAATGTGGAACATGAGAGACAAAGACAAGAAAAATCCCTCCAGTGTAAGGAAGAACTGCAAGAAATGGAAACTCAGTTTCAACCTACAAAAATGGAATCCAGGGATAAACTTGAATATAGGAATACTCATCATGCCACTCCTTTGCCAATTCCATCACCACCCTCAGCGGTAAATATAACTGCACCACATGAAGCCAAGTCTATGTCTAAGAATTCAGGCTCAGACAGAGCAGAGGCTAGGATATCTAAACAGAGACCTCTAGACTGTCCTGAAAACAAGATTAAGCACAGCTGTGCAAATAATCTGAAGAGACCTTCCTCATCCTCAGCAAAAACTCACAACTGGCATACTGAAAACAACCGCACCAAAAACCTGGTAAATAGGATTGCTCAACCAAATAGGATCACTCAACGGAAAAGGATTACGCAACCCTATGGGAAGGGAAGGGATGTTCTTGAACATCACCTGTCGGCCACCCTACATCAGTTAGACTGTAGGCGCCGAGACCAAAACCCACAGACTTCATACAAAGCTAAGGTCCCTACCATGGATGGGAACTTGACGAAGGCCCGGAGTGGATACAGGGATTCTCAAAATGTGGAGACTGCCACAGTAAATGGAGAAGAAATCACCTGTTTGTATTATCAAGGTCTTGGGTGTGATGCCCTTATCTCAGCCTCTGTCGTTGACCCTGATCAAGTCACTGAAGAGGATGTTGAGGTAACAGCACCCATGATAAACAACAGAAGGATGATTTTGCCTTTAGCTTATGTAGAAGTTAGGTCGAACTTTGTAAACGGCAAAGTAAAGGCCGCAATATTGGATGAACGAATTTACCCCATACCTCAAGGAGGGAAATATATCATCTTAGGAGACTCAGCACGATCCAGAGATGGCGTGACTGAACAGGCTATGGAAACTCCAATGCCTAACTCATCTTCCAATATTTTCACTGAAAAGTTGGAAGAGTGCAAAGGGATTGACCACCCCAGTGCACTTAATTCTGAACAAGTTTTGATAGTCTCACCCACTAACTGCGTGCAGAAAGTGAAGCCGGGCCAGAGTTTCTTGGTACCTGGTGGGATGAAACATGTTTCAGAAATATCTTCCTTTAACATGGGAGAAGCTGCTGTAGAGGAACAGGACCCTCAAGCACTAAGACTTCACTCAGTTCTGATAACCTCACCCACTCTCTGGGATCAGAAAGTGAAGCGGGTCCAAATTTCCTTGGTACCTGGTGGGATGAAACATGTTTCAGGAATATCTTCCTTTAATACGGGAGAAGCGGCTAAAGAGGAACATGAGCCTCAAGCACTTAGTCTTCAGTCAGTTCCGATAACCTCACCCACTCTCTGGGATCAGAAAGTGAAGCGGGTCCAAATTTCCTTGGTACCTGGTGGGCAGGAACAAATGATAGACTTATCCTTCTCTGTCACTGGAGAAACAGGGATAGAAGATCATACACGCTCTCATACCTGGGGAGATAGGTATGTGTCCTTAGGCAGGTCAAGTAATATGACTAAAATAAGGTTGTGTATGAGGTTGGCAACCTCATCATGCAAAACTATTTGCTATAGACCGCATTGCAAGCAGAGTGTAGGCTTTAATGCAAGCTCTTTGCCAGGAGGCAAGCTACAATGTAGGGTCCACAAGGAGGAACATAAGAGAGGGAAGATCATACGAGCAGGATTGCTTAACGTACCTCAACTCCTTGACAATGAGGAAACGGATAGAGATGTGTGGATTACAGGCATACCGTTCGAAAGAGGGAAAAGAGGAAACAATGGGATTGAATTAACAAGAGATATGAAACAGGAAGGTATTGTCAGACAGAAGAGAATAGTCGGCTCAACTTAAGTTAGCCGTAGGCATAACTTTTAAAAGGGGGCCTATGTCACGAAGTGTATTCGCCTTCTTTTCTCTCTGTCAATCTTTTCTCGTATCAAAACATTCCTTTTCTCTAATTCTCTAAAATATCTACCGCTCGTCAATACACATCAGGAGATCTCCCATTTGCTGCGGGAAATAAATTCATTTGTTCTACGTTTGACTGGCAAAACCACTGTGACCTTTTACCGCTGTGAACTTTTACACCGCGCCCTGAATAATTGCAGTTCAGCCAATGGATAGGGAGTGCGGATTATTGTCTTTTGACCTTTGACCTCAGCAACCAAACTGAAACCTGGAGAAATTAGGCGCGATTTTCAAGGCATAGTCTGGTAAGCCATTCTCTCGCAAGCCGGCAGACTGACCGGGAACAAAATGGTTGCTCCCAATAAATACAGAGAGGCCCGATCATTTTAACCAGCAATGGATCTTGCCTGAGCGAGTAAGTGATCTATATTGTTATATGAATAACATGAATTAATCATATGTTTATCTACAACATATCATGTCAGTATCTTTTGATTTTCACTGTGACAGAAATTAATATCCTTGATTTTGTACAGGAGACAAGAACATTATGTATACTGAAAGTTTCATCTATGAACTACCCTTGTCCTGTTTTATACTGAATGATTTCTAATTCAAGTGCTAGCAGCAAAACAGAAGTCCTGGGAAGAATTTGGAGAAAAGCTAGAAAAAGATGCACAAGAAAACCAGAAATTGTTCTATAAGACCCTAAAGAACATGAGGAGGGAAAAACAATGCCCTCTCAAATTTATAAAGGACAAGCAAGGCAAATTGCTTACTGCCCCGAAGGAAGTAATGGAAAGATGGAAAGAATATTTCTCAGAACTCCTTGATGGTGAGCAAGGTCAAACATCAGAAATGATAACCACTAGCACAGAAGAGGAAACCAATGGTGATGAAGATGACATAAAGATGGAAGAACTGAAGGCAGCACTGGAGAAAATCAAGATGGGCAAAGCAGCAGGGCATGATGGTATAACACCAGAAATGGTTAAGTACATGGGAGCATCAGGCGACCTGTTACTCTTAAGGGTCCTACAGGCAGCATGGTGCAACAAGACCATACCAAAGGATTGGGAGATCGCCATCATAACACCAATTTTCAAAAAGGGTGACAACCGACAGTGTGGAAACCATAGAGGCATATCCCTTCTCAGTGTCCCTGGAAAAATCTACTCTAGAATCCTAGAGCAGAGACTCCGACGCCTAGCTGAGCCACAATTGGATGAGGTCCAGTGCGGATTCCGAGCAAACCGAAGTACTCAAGACCTAATCTTCACACTCAGACAGCTGAGTGAAAAGGCCCTTGAGTATAAGAGTGAGATCCATCTTTGTTTCATAGATCTGGAAAAGGCGTTTGACAGGGTCCCTTGGAGCAAACTTTGGGACTGTTTGGCAAGGAAGAATATTCCAGCACCTCTGATTCATGCTATACAGAGCTTCTACAAGTCTTGCAGAAATTATGTGAGGACAGCAAACCATAAGTCAGAAGAGTTCAGGACCACCACTGGTGTAAGACAAGGTGATAGGATATCACCTTACCTCTTCATACTCCTTATGGACGATGTCATCAAGGCATGTAAGGAGAGAACAAGAAAGTATTCAGTGGGGTACTGGAAGATGAGACAGGTCTATATTTCAGAGCTGGCATTTGCTGATGATGTTGCCTGATTGCTAAATCAGAGGCACATCTCCAATCCAACCTGCAAGTCTGGAAGGAAGAGCTGGAGAAGAGAGGGATGGTCATAAGCAGCTCTAAAACAAAATCCATGGTGATATCACGAGAAGAAAGAAGGCATCAGATTAAGCTGGGAGAACAGGTCCTGGAGCAGGTCGACCACTTTAAATACCTCGGAGCTATTATAGACCGAAAGGGAGGCATCAAAGAAGAGTTGGCCACTTGAAAAGCAGAAGCTGGGAGACTTTTTCAGGCCATAAATCGAGGATTCCTCAGCAAGAGAGAGGTTGTTAAGAAAACGAAGATGGCTGTATACCGCTCCACCTATGTCCCAGTCTTGACATATGGATGCGAGTCATGGGCAATGACTACAACCCATAAAAGCCAGATCCAAACCTCATAAATGAGGTATCTGAGGAAGGTGGTTGAAGTAACAAGAAGAGACATGGTACGCAACCAGACGATACGTCAAGGCCTAAAATGCCACCCCCTACAGACCCAAGTAGAACAGTCCCAACTAAGATGGTTTGGCCATGTCTGCAGAATGGGAGAAGATCGGCTACCACGACAAGCATGGGAAACAAAGAGCCAAGGATCCAGACCCCGAGGACGACCCAGAGTCCGCTGGGAGGACAACATTAGACAATCTTTGAAGGACCGAGGACTAGAATGGAACCAGGCCAGGAGGAAGACAGCTGATAGAATAGTCTGGCGCTCTCTCTTCCAAACCTCTACACCTCACGGTAGAAGGGGAACGACTAAGTAAGTAAGATTTCTAATTCTACTGTATGATTTCAGCCATGATTATCCTTGTCATATTTTAATCCTGAACTCTGACTTGTAATTCAGTGGTTCTCAAACCTTGGCAACAATGACATCCCAACATGTTACAGCAGAATAGAAAAACTATTACCCAGTGGTTCTAAAACCATTGTTGACAGTGACCCCACATTGAATTTACTGCTCTATGGGCACAAGGTAGACCAGTGGTTCTCAAACTTTTGATGACCCCTGCCCCAAACTTCACAGTTGGTGAAGCTAACAGCCCATATGTTGAAAATCACTGCGATGGTTCCAGACCTTCATGTTCACTCTTTGAAATGTTTTTCCCTGAACTCCGCACGGTGCATGCAATATCGAACCTTTCAGTACTTATTATATCTTCTGTTCATTCTTTCTCAGTATGCATACTTTCTTTGGTCTTCCTTCCGCCTGTCATCTCTTTTGAGGTTTATCTGTTACAAATCTCTGGACTTCGGAGGACAAACTGGTTCTTGGTGAATTCTTTGTGCTTGTTTTTTTTGTTTAAATATTTTATTATTACTTTGTAATCTTCACAATTCTTACTTACTTTCACTTTAATTTGCTTCCTGTTCTGTCTGTAGCTTTCTAGGTAGTCCTTCTTCACCGGAACTAAGAGCTTGCAAGGCTCGGAGATCGATCTACAGTAATTATTAGTGTGGCTTTTGTTTTTGTGAGGAATAACTTTAATGATTTTAATAATCCTGCAGGGATTTTTATTGAAAGGACATGGACAAAGGGTCCAACTTATTTATTTCTATTCTGTAAATACAAATTTCAACTCCGCCTATGCCGGTCCCAAGCCCGGATGAAAAAGGAGGAGGGCGGCCTGCATGGAGGCCGTAAGGAGGCAGCCCCTCCACCATGCAAAGGCACAACGGGCCAATCACCTGTTTGCTTTAAACTTTTAATTACGAGAACTACAAGAGAGAAAACCGGACTGATTCTAAAGTCGACGAACTGGAACGGACTACGACTTATGGAACTTGGAACACAAGAAGTATAAATAGTAAAGAAGAGGAGCTGATGTCTGCAGTGGTGTACCCACATCTGAAAGAGCTAAAGGGGGCGCGGGTTGCATTATGGCCAGAAAGCAAAAAGATAGTATCAAGGGATGGAACTTTGTCTCGGAGCGCATTATGGTTATAAAACTAAAAGAAGGAGAAACCATAGTCAACCTGGTCATAGTGTATGGGCTAAACGAGGATGAGAGAGCAGAGGTCAAGGAGGAATTCTTCGAGCTGCTTCAAAGGACAGTGGATGACTGCCTAGATGAAATTATCATGCTCGGAGATTTCAATGCCAGAGTTGGAAATGACCATGCTAGATGGGGTGGAGTTATCGGAAGATATGGAGAAAATACTCTCACTAACAATGAAAAGCGGCTGCTTAGATTCTGCAGTAAGCAGAATCTGATCATTACAAACACAAAGTTCCCCCATAAGCGTATACATGCATACACTAGATGTGAACCAACTAAGAATGAGAAGTCAGTGATCGACTTTGCCATTGTTAGGAGGAGCTCATTTAAATATGTCCGGGATGCTAGAGTCTGGAGGGGGCCAGAGATTAAAAGTGATCACTACCTGCTTACGATCAAAAGAACAACTGAAAGAGTTGCTCAGCCTAGGAACTGCCCAACATCACGCAAGAAACTAAGTAAACGAAAGGGAGAAATGAGCATTGAGACCTACACGCTGAGAAAGCCAGAAATTAAAACCAGATATCAGGAGCTTATTGCTGCAGCGGTGAGCAACACAGAAGAACAACCTGATGACTTGGAAACTCTCTGGTTTAAATTCAAGGACATCATAAAGACAGCTGCTGCAGAAGCATGTGGTGAAGTCCGACTTGGGAACAAGAGAAAGAAGACACTTTGGTGGACGGAGGAAGTCAAAGAGAAAATAAGAGAGAAGAAAATGGCATGGAAACAATACTTAGGAGCTAAATACACAACAGGACAAATGGAAAAATATAGAGAATATCAGAACAGAAGCAAAGAACAAGGTGCTAGCAGCAAATCAGAAGTCCTGGGAAGAATTTGGAGAAAAGCTAGATGGATTTTAATTTTCGGTACCGTAATCATTTCCCTGAAGCAAACAGAATTCAAGTTTTTCATAGTTTCATGTGTAAAAATAATTTTTACGGGGTGATTTTTATTAACTATGGGGTCCTTTGATGGGTCATCGAAATAATAACGTGGCTTTAGGTATTCCAGTAGAGTGGTAGGGTACCTCCTTATACGCAAATAAAGCTGCAGGTAAGAACGAATCACAGGATTCTGGTTCCTCCTGTGCGAGCTTAAGTAAAATTGTAAGTAGAGTCCCGTTATATCTTTCCACTTGTCCAATCGATTGTGGATGATAAAATGTGCGGGCGAGAATATTTTGAAAAATCCTAAAAACTTCCTCCATCAGTTTCCCTCTGAACTGTGAACCATTGTCAGTTAATATCTGATAAGGGTATCCTAATCTTGAATATATTGAGAGCAAAGCCTATCCTACATGTACTGAGTCTGCTGAGGGTAGAGCAATCGCTTCCCACCGCATAGTACATGTCTACAAGAGAAAGGATGTATTTTTTTGGAAACTGATGAAAAGCGCATACAGTCTGCTGAAATGAAGAATTTAATGAAAAGTAAGCTGCACAGTATGACACAGAACATGGAATCAATAAAGGAAAATACCAGAGATGATTCCTACATAGCAGGGGGATACTGAGGTGAGTAAATTTTGTGTAAAAGTGTAATTCCTCCCTTTTTTTCTTAATTTTATCAAAACCTCATTTTTCACACAAATGTGGGCACGTTGCCCATGATTTTTCAAAAACTATTAGGGATACAGCAATAAATTATGGGCCACGTGCTGTACACATAGTGCACATTAAAATAAACTAAAATAAAGGATATATGTTAACAAACTACAAAACTGTTAAGAAATAGCTAAGATATCCCCCTTAAAATTTTCAACTATTTTTTCGATTGGTATGTTAAAATCCAAAAAAACTCAGATATCAAACCAATCAAATTTATTTTAGTATACAATCATTATCATATATTAACAAATGAAACAGACAAATTTCATAACTCAAGTTGTACTCACATTTGAGATATCTTGGGCAACAAAATACCCCAAAAAGCTAAAATTTGTCTTTTTTTCACTGTTTTTCTGCCATAGATTGCAAGTTTTTAGTATATACCTCAATGTTTTGTATTTTTTCAGTCATTTTGCTTGTATAAATGACCAGATATAGATATTAACTTATTATTCTGTGTTTTTCATTTTCGGGGTTTAACCTCCCCTTAAGAAATTGTTGTTTTGTGTAGAACCCCATTTTGCTATTCCAGGAAGGAATCCCAGCGTGTGTTAGTAAATTTAATTGTGTATTTGAATCAGAAGACAGAATGGAAATAGATAATAGTTTTAGGAAAGCTTTCCAAGATTGTAAGCTTGCTGGATCGGACTGTATAAACTGGAAGAGGGAATGTATGAAAAGAATTGATTTTCCGTATCGTTTGAGATATCGCATATCAGTTACCATAAGGCTTGTGTGTTTGTAATGAAGATAATCATGGACATAAATGTAAAAGTGAGTTTATTAGAATATTATACTTTTAATTGGATAAATTATGTTATTTATGACTTATTCTGTCTCTTATGCTTAACCACAGTTATCTGAACTGTCTCACTATACCTCTTGTCTGGATAGGGAGACATGTGGACGATACTACCTAGGTAATATTATATTTCAGGTCATATCCTGCCCTGAGTGCCATATCAAATCCTGTAGAGACCTAGTCAGCAATTGGATGTCGTGTTATAAAAGTGTTTTTCTCTGAAGTACTGGGGCCATTAACATAGTCAGCTCAAGTGATTGGGAAACACGCAGCTGTGGGATTTACTCAAGTCAACAACGGCTGTACCAGTCCTATAGTGGGAGCTTTCAAAGATAAGGGGCTCAGTTTGGGCTGCTTCACAAAATATATCTATCCACACCTGGCAGTATTTTATAAATGATGAAAGCTAAGTGGTACTGTAACTGTCTTTTTTCTTGTTGAGGTGATCACTGGCCCAAGACAGTTTACATGTTGTTAGATGTGTAGTGCGAGCGTATGATGAGTTGAGTGTGGGTGCGAATGAAGACGCGAATGTGTTTAGGCTCGTATAGATGTAGATCCTGCAACCCATACTCTCACATGCAGTAATCAAGGATGCTTTGACACTGCAGGCATGTTTCAAGACATTTATTGACGGGAACACACATAATATCAACAGGAACAGTCAGTGTAACAAGGTCATGCTGACCTGACATCGATAGGTATACATTTGGCATTCAAAAAGGTAAACATCAGAATAGACGTGCATGGTCAATAGCAAAGTTCTTCAATAATGACAGTTCGTAGCGTCGCCCTTGGCGTCTCTGACTAAACGCGTCAGATGCCTTAGTTACCTTGACACACAGGTGCAACTTGGCACTCCCTGCCAATTGCACATATCAGGCTGTAGTATAATAGCCGGAAGCACAGGCCTCGTCCTAACGTCGGCCGTGTACTTCTGTTAAATAGGTTATCACCAACCCTGCAGTAATACTTATTGTAGATAGAAGTTCCGCCAATCTGCGGCTCCCACAATATATCTTCGTCACTGGATTTCTGGACAATATAAGACTAACAGTCTTGGATGGCTACCTCGAGCACAAATATATAAGTTCTGAAATGGCGGATCCGTGAACTGCTGTTCACCCTAGGTAATCCTTTACATGTTCTGCCACCGAAAAGCGTAATAATGCATAAAGGTCGGTATTACCTGGTAAATGAATCCTCAGAACTACACAAGGAATTCTGTCGTCATCCCGACGCACAGAGATTCACTGGGGAAAACTGCCATAGCAGTTACTTCGAAGATTCTCCCCGAAAAACAATGGACTCTTGGTCCCTTCAGAAAAACAGGACCTCCCGGCTTCCCGGAAGTATATCTCACCCCCGCTTAAAAAAACCTTCCCATAGGCCTACGCCGAACTGTCAACCTCTGACCCTACAGGTCAAACACAATGAATGAATAAACAAGGGAAGACAACCCCTAATCAACCTGACATCGCAGGTAAAGACACAATTATACTTATGATACAAACATAAGCAAATAACTTGACAGATGACTCCGTCGAAAATGACAGCAACATTACTACCACCCCCCTGTAAAAAAAAAAAATGCAATTTTTTTTTTTTAATATGTTCATGAGCAAGATAGCACCAGTATCACTTCTGTGCTCATGCAAACAATGAACCTAATATCAGGTACAATAGAAGAGGGTACAAATCATCTCCCAACATAGGAGAAAATATCTCCTTTAAGCCAAACAAACTAAGGGATACCATTCAAGAAACCTAAGTTGCTGGCAATACCAATCATATATCAAACATTACTAAATAATATAATCATAGCAATATACAAATGTCAATGCTATTTTAGCAACATATCACTGATGGATGGACAAAATGAAATTTGTTAAATTATCTAAACATCATCCAAATACATTTGTATTACAACATATTATGATATTAAGGACAGACCTAAGTCTGAAAATATATCAGGAAAAACTAGGACACAAGATTTAACTGGAATCATGTGGGCATCTAGACAATATGTCCGCCATCACATTATCCGAACCACGGATAGCTCGCACCGTGAAATGGAAAGGCTGAAGAGCAATAGCATAACGAGTAGATCTCGAGCTCTTCAAATCCTTACTTTGCATAGCCGTAAGAGCTTTTTGGTCGGTTTCCATAAAGAAATGCGCGCCCAGAAGGAACCTTTGTAGCTTAAGAATGGACCAAACCATAGCTAACAATTCACGGTCCAAAACCGAGTAATTCCTTTCTGCCGCATTCAGCTTCCTAGAAATATACATTACAGGATGCAGAGTTCCTGAATATTCCTGCATTAGTGCCGCTCCAATGCCAGTGGAAGAGGCATCACTACGAAGGAAAAAAGTCTTATCAATCGTCGGTAGTCTTAAGATAGGATGAGATGAGAACAAATTCTTAACCTGATCCAATGAAGATTGGCATTCTTGGGACCAACGCACCATATTAGGAGAACCTTTTTTCAATAACGTTGAAAGTGGTGCCATAATGGAGGACCGATTCTCAATGAATCTTCCATAGAATTGTATCAATCCCAAGAGACTACGCACTTGCTTTTTTGTCTTCGGAACCGAGATATTTAATATCTTTGAAATGTTTTGGTCCTCTGTCTTCAACAGACCATGACCAACTCGATGACCTAGGAAGGAAATTTCACTAAACCCAACAAAAGCTTTAGAGGGTTTAGCAGTCAAACTATGCTCACGTAGAGTAGATAGCAATTCCTTCAGACCCACATAGTGTTCTTCCCAAGTATCGCTGAAAAGACAGATGTCGTCTAAATATGCAATGACATCTGCACGATCTGATAGAATTCGTCGCATCATGCGCACGAAAGTCGCTGGGGCGTTCATAAGCCCGAAAGGCATAAAATTCCATTGAAACAGACCCCTAGGTGTCGAAAAAGCAGTGAGAGGTTTGGCGTGTTCCGTCAATGGGACTTGCCAATAACCTTTCGACAAGTCTAGTTTAGTAAAGAATTTAGCTTTAGAAAGTCTAATAAGTAGATCATCTAATAATGGCATAGGTTCAGCATCGAACTTCGTAACTTGATTTAATTTGCGATAATCAACGCAAAGACGTATGTTATTGTCTTTCTTTCGAACAATAACTATCGACGAAGAATAAGCTGAAGTGGATGGTTCAATTATTTGTAGTTGAATCATTTCATCCAATTCTTTCTCGACTTGTGCTTGAAAATGAATAGGTATTGGGTATGGTCTTACTCTGATCGGATTACGATCAGTAAGTATGATGTCATGTTCTATGACATCTGTGTGTCCAGGAATGTCGGTAAGGACATCCTGATATGATTGTAACGTAGAGGATACTTGACGTTGTTCCTCAAAAGACAAGTTAGAAGAGACTGTAACGTCTCTCCACGATTCCGTTGAAATAAGTGGAATCGTAGGAAGAGGTAAGTTCACGTCAGAAAAAATAGTTTCCTCATCCTGTATAACGGACAGGGATGAGATGTGACCATGTTGAACTGGAGAGTCGTCCGTCGCCTGGAAAATAGGCTGTAAATAGTCTGGACGTTCAATAAACTCTGTTAACATATTTATATGGAAGGTTTTATGCCTTCCATCCACATCGACAATATAGTCGACATCAGAAATTTTCGAGACTATAGTGTATGGACCCTTCCAAGAAATGAGAAGTCTATTCTCTCTTGAGGGCAGTAAGACATATGCTTTGTCTCCAGGACAAAGTTGACGTAGGCGTCTTTTCTTATTAGCAAATCGCCTAGCTTTTTCTTTCGCAAATTCGGAAGATGAAGTTGCTAACCTGCACGATTCGATAATCTTTTCTCTAAGAGCTATAACATATTCATATGACGATTGTGTATCATCGTCAATATTATCGGAAGTTATCAAATCGTGTAACAAGGACATTGGCCCGCGCGGTTGCGCGCCAAAGACAAGTTCGAAAGGAGAAAACCCTGTATGCTCGTTGGGAACCTCTCTATAGGCAAAGAGGACTGCAGGTAAAACCCTGTCCCAATCTTCAGGATGATCCTCCGTTATCTTGCCAAGTAAGTTCTTTAGTGTCCTGTTAAGACGTTCTACCAATCCATTGGACATTGGATGATAAATACTACTGAGAGACCTTTTAATGTCTAGCGTAGCCATTACCTGAGACATAACGTCCGAAATTAACTGAGTGCCGTGATCCGACAGTATTTCTCCGGGGAATCCCAGACGAGAAAATACGAGCCAAAGAGCATCAGCGATATCGACAGTTGATATGCTCTTCAGAGGAATAGCCTCTGGCCAACGCGTGCACATGTCCACGCAAGTGAGGATAAATTGGTGTCCTCTGGCTGACTTAATTTTGAACGGACCAATGATGTCTATAGCCATTTTCTGAAACGGCCGAATCGGAATATCTGCAGCCTGAATAGGAGCAGCATGTCTCGGACCCCTAGACTTGACCTCTTGACAAATTTTGCAAGATCGGCAATAAATTCGGATGTCTTTATTCACGAATGGCCAAAAGAATGACGCAAGGACTCTAGTTTTAGTTCTGGAAAAACCCATGTGTCCCGCACACTGAGAATCGTGTGCATGCCGAAGAATTAAGGCTCTCATACACTTAGGCACAAGAATTTGCGAGTGCATAGACTTGTCCGAGTGTTGTACCATTCGTACCAATATACCATTCTTCATAGTGATATACGATTTGTGATTCGTATTTTGATTGGGATCCCCTTTCTTTGCAAGAAGGAAGTATTTCTTCAAAGAAGGATCCTCTTCTTGACGTTTAACAAACGAGTCATGGGAAATCACCAAGTGCTCGTCTTGGCTATCACCTTCATTACTATTATCAGATGAAGTTGGGGGATTAAGAGCTTGAGCTCTTGTCACCACTGCATTGACCGTTTGAATGTTTTTTTTCTTCCCAACTAGAAATTTGTTGCGGGGTGCATTCCTTAACCCCATGAATACGACCGATTATAAGATCCGCAATAGGATTAGGAAGAAGACATGCATGGACATCTCCTGTGAAGAAAGGAGTGTCAATCCTAATAATAGCAGTAGGATAGCTTTCCATAGTACCACCAAATGTAACACATTTGATTGTTTTTCCCGTGGCACAGCAAGGATCTATCAGAGACTCCTTAACCCCGACGGTAGTACATCCCGAATCGAAAAGTACTGAGACTAGCCTATCATTTATTAGACCTTTATCTAAGATGAGAGATCCTCTCCCATCATGCGCAACTGTAGCAGGTAGAGCAGGAAGAGGGTGACCACAACTTAGCGTAGATACAGTCGATGAATCGAACAATGTTAAGCATTGGGGGCATTCAGTTGCTCTCCCAAAATCGAAAGCACAACCAGTGATAGCCCTAGAGTTACCACTATCATTTACTGTATTACAGGCTCCATCAAACTCTTGTTGCGCAGAGTTTGCCTGTTGGTAAGGTCTTTTTTTGTTAAACCTAGGTCTACCTCGATTATCATTTCCCCTGTAATTATTTCGACTATCATTTCCCCTGTAATTGTTATCATATTCCTATTGTAATCATCATTCCGGTTTGAATCCCGGTTTCTAAATTCACCATCGTCATAATCTTGACGTCGAGAATGATTACCTCGAAAATTTGAATAGTTATTATTTGGATAGCCTTTACGAAAGTGTCTCAAATTATTACCACTAAAATTACGAGAACTACCATCTTGTCTCCACTGCATAGACGAAGAACCATCATGTGTTGGATTACTCCGCTTCTGAGTGTAATTTTGATTACTTCCCCTATTCCAATTTTGTTGAGCACCCTGAAATTTTTTTCTGAAATTAGGGCCATATGGTGTTGCCGAAGCAGCTGGCAACCCTTCTTTCACTTTAGAATTGCTAACTGTAGCATGGGGATGTGCTGTGGCATACTGACAACAGTATTCCTCCATTTCTTTTAAGTTTTTAGGCTTACGCTCATGAAGGAATGCAAGAAAAGAATCATTAACAGATGACAAAACCTTATCTCGCAATAATAAGTCCATTAGACCTTCATATGTTTTCTCAATCTGAGACAACTCAACCCATCGTGTAAATGTACGACGTATCTTTGTAACAAAATCAGAGAAATCTACTCCATTTTCTGGCAACATTGTCCTAAAACGAAGACGATAGTCTTCTTGTTTTAATTGGTATTTCTTTAGTAATGCTGCCCTGACAACATCATAATTAGTCCTCTCATGTTCGTCTATTGTCATAAGAGTAGTCACTGTGTCACCTGTAAAAAATGGCATCAGTTGTTCAACATATTTTTCCTTTTTTATGTTATGCGTATCGCACAAAAATTGGAATCTATCTAGATAATCTGCTACGTCATCCTTTAAAGGATTGAAATGAGGCAATTTAATCCTACTAACAAACTCCTTTGTCGTACTCGAAGTTGTTTGCTGAGCACCCGTACTCGCCAATTTCAATTTCTCTAACTCCAAAATTGCGAGTTTTTCATCAAGTTCCATCTTCTGTTTTCTTTCCTCATGTTCCATTTTTCTAATTTCAGCCTCAGCAGCAGCTTGAAGTTTTTTTTTCCTCTGCAGCAGCTTGAAGTTTTTTGTCTTCCATTTCCATCTGGAATTTTCTTTCATCAGCTGCAGCTTGAGCTTTCCTCTCCTCAGCAGCAGCTTGAGCTTTTCTCTCCTCAGCCTCTCTTTGATACCTTCTTTCTTCAAGTTCTAATCTTCTATTCTCAGCTTCTAGCTTCTTTAGTTCAGCTTCTGCTTTCAATTTAATTTCCTCTTTTTGTTTCTTTTCTTCTGACTTTAATGCAATGGCGAATTGAGCAGATGAATATTCTTCCAATTCTTTACCAGACTTACCAAGGGTCAACCCTTGCTGGATGAAGAAATCCAATGTAGACATTCTGTCTAATGAGATCAGAAACCTGAAAAAAAAATTAAATAAATTACCTTATCCCACTTCAATGGGAGACAAGTCTGAAATGCTAGACTTGTATACTCACTTCACTTTATTTTACTGTCTCAATCTTTGTAGATAACAAGTCTTTTATCAAAGAACTTGTATAAATATCTTATATAATATTATTTAACAAACTCTATATGAAGAGTCTACCTTATCAATAATATCAAAACATGACCAAGTATGTGTATGTAGACTGTGCATGACAGTAATGTAGTACAACCAAAAAAAAAAATACAAAGACAAAAATACAAAACAATACAAATGGCAACACTGTTTTAACCAAAAATGTGTAGAGAAATACACAAGAAAGGAGAGACCTACAGAATACAAACAAAACAAATCGACAATCAAAACTGAAAAACAGACAAAATATAACAAAAACAACGTTAAGTACAATTACATCACAGCTAACATCAATAGCGACCAATTGTCACTAGCAAATTTCCAAATTAAGAAAATTTGCACCTACAGACCGCTTACAGTAAGCCTCGATCAAGTGGCATATTTACCGTAAGACCCACCAACCGAAAAACCCGCAGAAAAATACACAAAACAGTAGAAGTGACATAAACATATAGCAATCAATTTCAATGTGTTGCAGAACAAGTTCAGTCACAGCTGAAACTAAAATAAATTTCTTGCTCCTTGCGAACACAGAAACGAAATGTCAAACGCGCACTGAACGTCAAATCCACTGTAACATAAAGTGGTATTCACGAACCAAAGTTACTATGACCTTCTCAAATTAGGGCTTGCACATTGAATGTTTACAATTTCACGTACTGTTTACAGACACTTGACCTCCAACAATGTAGCTTGAATACTCTGACCTAGAAAAGTCTGTTGTTGAATGAAACGTGTAACAACCCGCAGTACTGTTTACAATAGGAACCCGCCTTCTATGCAGTTATGGTCCACGTAGCAAATGCCTAGTAGTTCACTTCAGTACTTGTCTTGTTATGCTTTATGTAGCATTATAATATAAATGCTCGTACTGTTTATTTGTGTCAACCGTTGATGACCTATATCTGTCCTGTTGTAGCCAAAACTTGCAAGTGTAGAATTAGCGCTGTTACGGCTGTCCCGTGTGTAGCTTAGACCCACAGATCAGAAGTGTAATGTGTACTTGTCCTTCTTGTAACTTTCTCGACAAAACTGGAGACATCATACATGTAACAGCCAACCAGGAATGTAAATTTCTGGATCCATAAATGTCAACAATAATGTCAAATGCTCGCTCTGTTCTTTTTAAACCCACAGATCTGGTCCATCAGAAATGTAAGTTTCTAGGCCACATTGGCGACAAGAAATGTATCATAAGAGCCCACGTAACTGGTCCACCAAAAATGTAACTGTCTTTTTTCTTGTTGAGGTGATCACTGGCCCAAGACAGTTTACATGTTGTTAGATGTGTAGTGCGAGCGTATGATGAGTTGAGTGTGGGTGCGAATGAAGACGCGAATGTGTTTAGGCTCGTATAGATGTAGATCCTGCAACCCATACTCTCACATGCAGTAATCAAGGATGCTTTGACACTGCAGGCATGTTTCAAGACATTTATTGACGGGAACACACATAATATCAACAGGAACAGTCAGTGTAACAAGGTCATGCTGACCTGACATCGATAGGTATACATTTGGCATTCAAAAAGGTAAACATCAGAATAGACGTGCATGGTCAATAGCAAAGTTCTTCAATAATGACAGTTCGTAGCGTCGCCCTTGGCGTCTCTGACTAAACGCGTCAGATGCCTTAGTTACCTTGACACACAGGTGCAACTTGGCACTCCCTGCCAATTGCACATATCAGGCTGTAGTATAATAGCCGGAAGCACAGGCCTCGTCCTAACGTCGGCCGTGTACTTCTGTTAAATAGGTTATCACCAACCCTGCAGTAATACTTATTGTAGATAGAGTTCCGCCAATCTGCGGCTCCCACAATATATCTTCGTCACTGGATTTCTGGACAATATAAGACTAACAGTCTTGGATGGCTACCTCGAGCACAAATATATAAGTTCTGAAATGGCGGATCCGTGAACTGCTGTTCACCCTAGGTAATCCTTTACATGTTCTGCCACCGAAAAGCGTAATAATGCATAAAGGTCGGTATTACCTGGTAAATGAATCCTCAGAACTACACAAGGAATTCTGTCGTCATCCCGACGCACAGAGATTCACTGGGGAAAACTGCCATAGCAGTTACTTCGAAGATTCTCCCCGAAAAACAATGGACTCTTGGTCCCTTCAGAAAAACAGGACCTCCCGGCTTCCCGGAAGTATATCTCACCCCCGCTTAAAAAACCTTCCCATAGGCCACGCCGAACTGTCAACCTCTGACCCTACAGGTCAAACACAATGAATGAATAAACAAGGGAAGACAACCCCTAATCAACCTGACATCGCAGGTAAAGACACAATTATACTTATGATACAAACATAAGCAAATAACTTGACAGATGACTCCGTCGAAAATGACAGCAACAGGTACCACACTTTTGCTCGGTCAGTGGCCATCCTTCGTACAGTGCCCCAACTCTGGTTCATTCTTTGCATCTCAGCCTCCACAGTCCTCCGCTAGGTTGTTTTTGGTCGGCCTCTTTCGTTTTCCTTCATGGGTATAAAGCATAGCTGTTCTTGTGATGGCATCGGTGTCTCTTCTGAGGACATGGCCAACCCAGCTCCAGCGTCTGCCAGCTATGATGGTGTGCATGTTCGCTTGCTTGCTCCGAGTAAGCAGATCTTGGTTGGTGATGGTATTCGGCCAAAGATTCGGTGAATTTTTCTTAGGCATGTTGTGTGAAAAGAGGGCAATTTCGAAATTTCCTTCTCTGTAACTCTCCAGCATTCTGCACCACAGAGAAGCACAGAAAGCACACAGCTCTGATATAATCTTAATTTTTTGCTTGTGCTGTATTGAGAGGACTTCCAGATGTTGTTTAGGCTAAAAAAGGCTGTTCTTGCCTTATTCATTCTGATGTTGATGTCTTTGCCTGCCCCGCCGTCTGGTGTTACTATGCATCCTAGGTATGTCAAGGTGTCTGTCTGTACCAGTTGCTGATTCCTTACTGATATGGGCTCAGGGTTGTTCACATTGAGCGCCATGACCTCTGACTTCCTTAGATTGATGTTCAAACCCACCTGCTGGCTAAACTTATTAAGTCTGTCCGTTTTTTCCTGGATGTGTTGATGTGAATGTGCTAGTAGTACAATGTAATCTGCATATTCCAGATCGTCTAATGTAGAAAATGTAGTCTATCTTATTCCTCTTGGACTGCCCTCTGTTGTCTGTCGCATCACCTAGTCTATGACTGTTAAAAATAGAGTGGTTGATAAGGGCATCCCTGTCGTACTCCTGTCTTCACCTCAAAGGTTAGGTTGCTCTGCCCAACTGCCATCACCGGTGTCAATACATTGTCGAGGTATGGTGGCTTACGTACCCTGATTACCCCAGAGCTATGCCAGCTGGAGTTTTACTCCTGGAAGGTGCTACCAAGCTGGACAGGTTTGCGCAGGCAGTGGTCAGACTAAAGCAGACCCTGGTCCTCCAGGTTGGGGGTTTTAGCATAGGGCTGATACCCCTGTCTATGTGAAAAGAAATGAAGTTACGGAAACAACAACAAATGAACAAACTTTGCTGCGGGACGGACATCCGGAGTCTGAGGCTCGTATGACTGTCAGTGGTGAAAGCCGAAAGGAAGCCACTGACAGGAGAACGGACGTCCTGACCGCAAAAAATGAATGTACATAAATACATGTATTAATTGTATCCCAAGTTTTGAGTAAATCCTTTACGTTGGTTCAAGTTACTTGTTTTAAATAGTTAATGTCCTCTAGAAAAGCCATAATCTTAGGTTGGTCTGGGAGAGGAGGCAACATAGGTGACTGGGATTGCACATTACCATCTCACCCAGTAATCTATACAGCCTAACTTTAACTTTTGACCTCGATACACCATTACTCTGTTCAGAGAGTGAGGTATTTCTTTTAAGACCAGTCGCTTATCTGGCACTATCCGGGTATCATCTGATACACCGAATTATCCATTGTCTTACACAAGATAAAAACCTCTCGTCACATTGGGCTCTAGCTCTCGAGATATCCTGGTAGGTAGTAGTTACACTAGAGTCTCTATCCCGGAATATTCTGGTTATTCTAGGGATTAACATAATGATTTTGTGTTGTCTGGTAGAAACTATTTTTGGATAGGAAATTTTTTGGTATTACAGGCTAATAAAATAAATAATTTTTGTGTAACAGGGAGTACTATTAAAAAAGTGGAATATATAATGTGAAAGCAGTTATTAATTTTAATTAATTTGGGTTGTCAAGTGAAGTGAGTTTGGCGGGCTGCCAGTATATTACTGTATTATCATGGCGAATTTGTGAAATGTAGGTCAGCCACACTGCAAATAGGAAAGGAGCTTGGATTAAGTGGTGATGCTCTAATCCAGTATGTTACGACTGAGTGTGATAAGTTCACGGAAAGACAGAGAGAGAAGAAAGGAAACTACAAATGGAAACTGACAGAGAGAATAAAATTTTAGCAACGGAGGCTGAAGCTAAAAGGTTAGCAATGGAGGCTGAAGCTAAAAAGTTAGCAATGGAGGTTGAAGCTAAGAAAGTGGAGGCTGAGGAGAGGATGTTACCAGCAGCGAGAGATCCTGAATTGAAGATGAGGGAACTGGTACTTCATGCAACGGCCAATGATAATCGTAGTAGTTTACCTCATTCGGGCATCAGCGCCAGTCAGAGCACTTCAAATGGCACCAAGAACTTCCACCTGGACCCATTAGTGGAAAAGGACGATGCCATTGAAGCATACTAGACAGATATGAACGTTTGGCTACCACGTATGGTCTAGAGAAGGAGAAGTGGTGTTTGAAATTGTCGCACGGATTACGAGGAATTGCGTACGATGGGTTTTTAGAACTTCCCATTGGTGATCAAGAAAACTATGAAGCCTTAATGCAGGCATTGCTGATTCATTATGAGCAAAATGCAGAGGCATACCGGAAGAAATTCCGAACTGCGAAGTTGCTAGCTGGACAGACTTATCCCCAGTTCTCAGCAAGGCTGAAAACGTATTTAGAGAAATGGAGTAGTCTGGGATAGCTTCAAAAATCTTATAAGGATCTGGAATAAATGATCTTGATGGAGCAAGTAAAAAAGTCCATGTCTCAAGAAATGAGGATGTTTCTCATTGAACATGGAGCAGAGAGGTTGGAAGACATTTTAAGAGTGGCGGAGAGATATCAAGCTGTTCAAGCTGAAACATCTGGTTCAAAGAAGAAACCAGACGGATTTAAATGTCCCCAAAATCAAAACAGGTCTGAGCAAAGGGACCATACAACCAAATACAAGCAAAGTTATGACAAGCCAAGAAATGATCATAAGGATAAGAACCCTCAATTTCAGGATAAAAACCCTACATATGGGAAGAAAAGTGGTGTAAATGTGTAAAGTGAATAATCACAACACTCTGGACTGCAGAAAGAAAAACCCTCGTCATTACGATGCATGCCTTACAACAGGGAATAAAGGACGGAAGGAACTGGCAGTTAGTCAATTAGACATCTATCATCCCCCTGTCTGTGAGGAAGGAATATGTAATGGCACTAAAATAATGTGATATAGGATTGGACTTCGACTTGGTCGTGAGTTCTACTCTAGTGCACCCTGATCAATATATAATAGAATCAAGAAAGAGTGGAGATACATAGGACAACCAAGGAGATAGCAATTATGACACTTCCCATAGCAAGGATCAAAGTGAGAACCTGCTTTGTGGAAGGAGTGATAAGAGCAGCAATGATTGATGAACCTTTCTACCCTCTGATATTGGGTTACAGATATGTGTTTTTGGGTGCCCGAATAAAACCTGTAGTCATGGCAGCAGTACAGACCAGATCGAGCACCAAGAAGGAGGAGGAAAGTACAATGAACACTCATCCAAAGCAGATGAAAAAAGCTCAGGTTAAAGACAGTCCGTTAAAGCTTGTTTTGGCAAGTTGCTAAAAGCCCAAACCCCCTAACCAAAGGTGAGTTTTACATGAAGAATGGATTACTGTACAGAAAAGCTGGAACAGGACCCAATGGCCATGGACAGCTAGTGGTACCATCTTCATACAGGGAGAAGGTTGTGGAATTAGAGCATGCTGTACCCAACAGTCCCGTTTGCCAGTCACTTTGATTACGGAAACAACAGCAAACGGATTGATTTATCGTTGCCCTAAAGACGCCATTAGGCGTGATGGGAACAACGGCAAAGAAAATCTATTCGCTGTTGCCCTTAAGATGCCACTAGGCGTAATGGCCACTGACTGCTTTGCCGGTCGTTGGCTAAGGACGGAAGAAGAAGAAGAAGAAGTACCCAACAGTGGACATATGAAAAAGTACCCCTTGTCAGAAGATAGCATTGCACTATTACTGGCCATGTATCACTGAAGACATAACTCAGTATGTGACTGCCTGTTCAGAATGTGAAAAGGTAACCGCAACACGTTGGGAAAACCAACAGGATCTTGGGAAGCATTGCGGCGGACGTAGGCCTAAAAATAAAAATCAGAAGGTAGATGCAGTGCTAAAGTGTAAACAACATCACAAAAGGTCTACCGTTAAACCAGAATCCATGGTGACTCTTAGTAGTGCACCGAGTGGGGACTCAAGGCATCCCAAACTGACTAGATTAAGTTCGGAACCCCATGGGCTGGTTAAGAAGAAAAGTGTAGTTAATCAGCAACCAGTATTCACAAAGCTGAGAGAAAGACCCCCACACATGTTTTGCAGAAAACAGGGCTGTACCTGCCATATGTAGGACACAGACCCCACTTCTATATGCTGCATACTTCAACAACAGAGCTAAGGATAGAGAACTTGCTGTTGGAGAGAAGGTGTTTCTTCTATTACCCAGCAGTAACAACAAACTACAAATAGGATGGCAGGGCCTATATACAGTTCTAGAAAAAATTGTCTAGAACCAAATACAAGATAGACAAGAAAAGAAAGGAAAAAGTATCATGTTAATCTGCTCAAGAAATATTATGATAGAGCTGCGTGAGAAAGTGCACATCTTATGACCCTGGCCATTGCTACAGAAATGAAGAGTGAACCTCTCAGCTCATATCAGTATCCTTTAAGACCCTGTGAAACCCGTGGACAGGTAAAAGTCAGTACTCACCTGACGAAAGGACAGGGAGAAGATCCAGAAAGTTTTGGAAAATCATGCAGACGTGCTGACGGACAAACCGGGGCGCACAAACATGCTGGAATATGATATGAAACTGTTAGGCCCAACACCGATCTACTTGAAAACATATACGATTCCGTTCGCAACGTAAGAAGCTTTAAAAATGAAAATCGATTACTTGCTGAAGGAGAATATCATTTCTAAATCGGAATCACCTTACAGCGCCAGTGTTTATTGCTGAGGAAAGCCAGTGGTGAGCACAGACTCTGTATTGACTTCAGAAAATTGAATGCTGTAACAAAGTCCCATTCAGATCCATTGCCTGACACGAATGAACTGTTGAATAAGGCACAATATTTTTCAAAAGTGGATCGAAGTAAGGGGTATGATCAGATTCATGTCAAGCCTGACATCAGACAATTACTGGCCTTTAGCACCTCGGAGGGGCATTACCAGTTTAATGTGTTGGATTTTGGTTTGAAAAAAAGCTCCGAGTGTGTTCTCCAGGATGATGAGGAAGTTATTAGATCTCTTACAAAACCCAGCTATCACAAATTTCATGGATGATATCCTTATAGCAACAGACACATTTGAGAAACACCTATCATCTTTAGAAATGTTACTGGACAGACTCGGAGAAGCAACGTTGACAGCTCGCCCTACTAAATGTTGTATTAGTTGCGAAAAGTTGGAATTCTGGGGCATAATGTGCATCCGGGTAACATGACCCCTAACCCCAAGAATCTGAAAAATTACAGAGAGCACCAAGAACGCAAAGAAAGAAAGATGTAAGATCTTTTGTTTCATTGTGTGGCTTCTATCAGAAATATATTAAGGATTTTAACAGTTTGTGAGCTCCTCTGATTTGACGAAGAAAGGAAAACCAGACAAAGTTTAGTGGACAGCGGAGTGTGAGGAAGCATACACTGAATTAAAGCAAAAACTCACAAGTAGGTCTATATTGAGACTTCCAGACATTAAAAATGTCATTCGCCATCACATAGCAATTCCCTATCAATCTTTCGGCCCAATACTCATGTTATTCGATGCACGTCGTTTACACCAGGGATTGGCAATCGGTCAATCTCGGTCTACAGTATATATATATATATATATATATATATATATATATATATATATATATATATATATATATATATATATATATATATATATATATATATATATATATATATATATATATATATATATATAAACTCCGCCTATGCCGGTCCCAAGCCCGGATGAAAAAGGAGGAGGGCGGCCTGCATGGAGGCCGTAAGTAGGCAGCCCCTCCACCATGCAAAGGCACAACAGGCCAATCACCTGTTTGCTTTAAATCATGATTACGCGAACTACAAGAGAGAAAACCGGACTGATTCTAAAGGCGACGAACTGGAACGGACTACGGACTACGACTTATGGAACTTGGAACACAAGAAGTATAAATGGGAAGGAAGAGGAGCTGGTGGAAGAGATGAGGAAAGCAAAACTAGAAATCCTGGCTATAACGGAAACGAAGAAAAAAGGACAAGGAGTCATGGATCTCGATGGCAACACGTTGCTCTACAGTGGTGTACCCATATCTGAAAGAGCTAAAGGGGGCGTGGGTTGCATTGTGGTCCAAAATCAAAAAGATAGTATCAAGGGATGGAACTTTGTCTCGGAGCGCATTATGGTTGTAAAACTAAAAGAAGGAGAAACCATAGTCAACCTGGTCATAGTGTATGGGCCAAATGAGGATGAGAGAGCAGAGGTCAAGGAGGAATTCTTCGAGCTGCTTCAAAAGACAGTGGATGACTGCCTAGATGAAATTATCATGCTCGGAGATTTTAATGCCAGAGTTGGAAATGACCATGCTAGATGGGGTGGAGTTATCGGAAGATATGGAGAAGATACTCTCAATGACAATGGAAAGCGACTCCTTAGATTCTGCAGTGAGCAGAATCTGATCATTACAAACACAAAGTTCCCCCATAAGCGCATACATGCATACACTAGATGTGAACCAACCAAGAATGAGAAGTCAGTGATCGACTATGCCATTGTTCGGAGAATCTCATTCAGATATGTCCGAGATGCAAGAGTCTGGAGGGGGCAAGAGATTGGAAGTGATCACTACCTGCTAACAATCAAACGAACAACTGAAAGAGTTGCTCAGCCTAGGAACTGCCCAACATCACGCAAGAAACCAAGTAAACGAGCAGGAGAAATGAGCATTATGACCTACAAGCTGAGAGAGCCAGAAATTAAGACCAGATATCATGGCTTATTGTTACAGCAGTGAGCAACACAGAAGAACGACCTGATGACTTGGAAACCCTCTGGAATAAATTCAAGGATATCATAAAGACAGCTGCTGCAGAAGCATGCGGTGAAGTCCGACTTGGGAACCAGAGAAAGAGGACACCTTGGTGGACAGAGGAAGTCAAAGAAAAAATAAGAGAGAAGAAAATGGCATGGAAACAATACTTAGGAGCTAAAAACACAACAGGACAAATGGAAAAATATAGAGAATATGTGACACTTAGAACAGAAGCAAAGAACAAAGTACTAGCAGCAAAACAGAAGTCCTGGGAAGAATTTGGAGAAAAGCTAGAAAAAGATGCACAAGAAAACCAGAAATTGTTCTATAAGACCCTAAAGAACATGAGGAAAGAAAAACAATGCCCTCTCAAATTTATAAAGGACAAGCAAGGCAAATTGCTTACTGCCCCGAAGGAAGTAATGGAAAGATGGAAAGAATATTTCTCAGAACTCCTGGATGGTGAGCATGGTGAAGCATCAGAAATGATAACCACTAGCACAGAAGAGAAAACCAATGATGGTGAAGATGACATAAAGATGGAAGAACTGAGGGCAGCACTAGAGAAAATCAAGATGGGCAAAGCAGCAGGGCATGATGGTATAACACCAGAAATGGTTAAGTACATGGGAGCATCAGGCGACCTATTACTCTTAAAGGTCCTACAGGCAGCATGGTGCAACAAGACCATACCAAAGGATTGGGAGATTGCCATCATAACACCAATTTTCAAAAAGGGTGACAATCGACAATGTGGAAATCATAGAGGCATATCCCTTCTCAGTGTCCCTGGTAAAATCTACTCTAGAATCCTAGAGCAGAGACTCCGACGCCTAGCTGAGCCACAATTGGATGAGGTCCAGTGCGGATTCCGAGCAAACCGAAGTACTCAAGACCTAATCTTCACACTCAGACAGCTGAGTGAAAAGGCCCTTGAGTATAAGAGTGAGATCCATCTTTGTTTCATAGATCTGGAAAAGGCGTTTGACAGGGTCCCGTGGAGCAAACTTTGGGACTGTTTGGCAAGGAAGAATATTCCAGCACCTCTGATTCATGCTATACAGAGCTTCTACAAGTCTTGCAGAAATTATGTGAGGACAGCAAACCATAAGTCAGAAGAGTTCAGGACCACCACTGGTGTAAGACAAGGTGATATCCTATCACCTTACCTCTTCATACTCCTTATGGACGATGTCATCAAGGCATGTAAGGAGAGAACAAGAAAGTATTCAGTGGGGTACTGGAAGATGAGACAGGTCTATATTTCGGAGCTGGCATTTGCTGATGATGTTGCCCTGATTGCTAAATCAGAGGCACATCTCCAATCCAACCTGCAAGTCTGGAAGGAAGAGCTGGAGAAGAGAGGGATGGTCATAAGCAGCTCTAAAACAAAATCCATGGTGATATCACGAGAAGAAAGAAAACATCAGATTAAGTTGGGAGAACAGGTCCTGGAGCAGGTCGACCACTTTAAATATCTCGGAGCTATTATAGACCGAAAGGGAGGCATCAAAGAAGAGTTGGCCACTCGAAAAGCAGCGGCTGGGAGACTTTTTCAGGCCATAAATCGTGGATTCCTCAGCAAGAAAGAGGTTGGTAAGAAAACGAAGATGGCTGTATACCGCTCCACCTATGTCCCAGTCTTGACATATGGATGCGAGTCGTGGGCAATGACTACAACCCACAAAAGCCAGATCCAAACCTCAGAAATGAGGTATCTGAGGAAAGTGGTTGAAGTAACAAGAAGAGACATGGTTCGCAACCAGACGATCCGTCAAGGCCTAAAATCCCATCCGCTGCAGACCCAAATAGAACAGTCCCAACTAAGATGGTTTGGCCATGTCTGCAGAATGGGAGAAGATCGGCTACCACGACAAGCATGGGAAACAAAGAGCCAGGGATCCAGACCTCCAGGACGACCCAGAGTCCGCTGGGAGGACAACATTAGACAATCTTTGAAGGACCGAGGACTAGAATGGAACCAGGCCAGGAAGAAGACAGCTGATAGAATGGTCTGGCGCTCTCTCTTCCAAACCTCTACACCTCACGGTAGAAGGGGAACGACGAAGTAAGTAAGTATATATATATATATATATATATATATATATATATATATATATATATATATATATATATATATATATATAGATATTTCTTTTTTTTTCTTTGATCCTTAGCCACCGACCGTCAAAGCAGTCAGTGGCCATCGCGCCTAGTGGTGTCTTATAGGGCAACAACAAATTGATTCCACTTTGCTCGGTCGGTGGCCATCCTTCGTACAGTGCCCCAACTCTGGTTCATTCTGTGCATCTCAGCCTCCACAGTCCTCCGCTAGGTTGTTTTTGGTCGGCCTCTCTTTCGTTCTCCTTCAGGGGTCCAAAGAATAGCTGTTCTTGTGATGTCATCAAGGTCTCTTCTGAGGACATGGCCAACCCAGCTCCAGCGTCTGAAAGCTATGATGGTGTGCATGTCCTCTTGCTTGCTTCGAGTAAGCAGATCTTGGTTGGTGATGGTATTCGGCCAAAAGATTCGGTGAATTTTTCTTAGGCATATATGTGTGTGTGTGTGTGTATGTGTGTTACATTGGGGTTTGAGAGAGTTAGTTGAGAATCGTGCTGATTTATATATATGATACGCTGTGAGTGTCCAACAACATTTACGTCAAGCTTGGATAAAGTTAATAACGATCTTCGTGGCTGGGTCCACGGACAAGTACATTTAATTACGAATCATTACAATACATTCAGGTAATCATATGGCTGTACATACATAATTCAGTCTCCTGCAGTCAATAATGCATCGTCGCATGTCAAGCGTATATGATGCCGGCAAGCGGACACATTGGTGTAGTGATAACTGACAGCTGGCGATAGAAATATATAATAATTCTCCTAGAACTTCTTTCTTCAATAAACTGCTCATCAAATTAGGATGCTCAAATACTGCATCAGTAGAATTAAAGTGGCGACCTTCATTTCAATAATAAGCTATGCAGGAAGACTGTAAAATTCAATAACGTTGGGAGCAGTAATAATCTACGTCTTGCTTAGACGGATTCAAACGACGAAAGGCTAAGAAGGACCGTTGCATGCATAGAGTGCAGCGCCTTACTACGTCATCCTATTATTAGTGACGTCTACACATAATCGCGTTCAATGAAAATATCTTATAGTGTGAAATACATCATGTTGTCCTCAGATAAATATGTTAGCGCGTAAATTTAAACTGGTAACAAATCTAAACGAGGCCAACATGGAATATACATAAATATACCTTAACAGTTTCTCCGCCTGACCGGGTTAAAAAATCAATTATATTGATTTTTTATAATAATATCATTTAATATATCAAGTCAATTAATCTAATCAAAAAGCGAAGCGAGAAACAAATTACGACATATGGCCAGAGATGTTTACAATAAAACAGTGTCTAAGGTCGTTGTCACTATCATAGTATGGTCATACAATGAAAATATAATTAATACATATACTAACTTAAGTAACGAAAGAATCGTCAACAGTCAATATAGTATAGTATACTTTAACATAATTAACTAATAAGTGTGTGAACCAACAAAAAAATTTATAAAAGTAAGATGCTATTGCGGGTAATTAATCAAAGTAACAACATATAAATGTAATGTAACTATGTGTAGGTAACGCTAGATAAATAAAGCTAGTTAGTTAATCTAAGATAGTATTATATTAATATAACAAAGCCAAGTAATAATAAAAGAAAATAGTAGAAGACAAACACAAAAGTAAGGAAATAGTAAAGAAGTAGTAAGGAAGTAAGGGAGCTATGGTAAGCAAGGATAAGAAATTAATGTGGAGACCATGTATCAAAGAAAATAAACCATGAATTATAAAACCCTTAACTACCATAAAAATAAGTCATAACTACACACTGTGTAGTGGCAATTAATATCAAACAAATAATATATAATTATGACCTATAAATATTCAGATAATATAATTAATTACTCAAAATAAACTAAGAAGTTAACACTATATATTATTAATAAATGTCACATTATAGTAACCTAAAATAATTAACGTTCATTAATGATTTGGAACTCATAGGAATATCACGTTGAACAATCCTGAGAAATACAGAGTTCCGTTCATAAATTATCCATTGTTATTTCCGTGAAAACACGAAATGTACATAAAATTGGACGTGTACCAAGTGTTACTTCCGCTCTATCAATCCTTAGGATTAAGTAGACACCTTGGGCGGTTTACGTATCAAATAGTCCAGGAAATGTTAGATCGAGTAGTGCAGGTAGAATGCACCATATCAAGTGGTAGATCTATATGGACATAATCCAAAGTCTATAAACGCGAATATGAAAAACTAACATCGGGCATCAAAATAAGTTGCCTTGACTTGCTGTAGTTCCAGATGAATCATCGTAAGCATAAAGAATCATTGAGATGATAGGCTGTTACGTACCAATAGACATAAGTACGAAAGTTGAATTCATCAATGCAAATGGAAATGTCAAAGTATATCATAGTACCATACCTGCATTATGTAAGGTATGCATTGAACGCGGTATCCTGTACCTTTGGAGAGTTGTATTTTAAACTATTAATATGATGAAGTCGATATAACGAAAAGTACTTATGTCCTTGGATATGAGACGGGATCAATATTCTAATTCGTCTTTGTCAGACAAGGTTAAAAAACACAGGTTGGAAGATTCGACCTGTTCAGCTTGTCGAAGGAATCGAACGTGAGTATATATTTCCAATGTTCATCGCAATATTTAACAATGATGTCATAAGAAGTCATAGATAATATGAAACGCCCGACATCTTAGGAGTCAACCAAAGTGCTGTGCATGAACCAAAGAACAGTACGTAGTACAGTTTACTGGAATCATAACGTGTCATTGGGTGTTGATGACGGGTGACGAGATAAGGAGTCAGCCACAACATTCTCTGACCCTGGGATCGATTCTATAGTGAAATTAAATGGTTGGAGGAGAATAGAAAATTTGGCTAGTTTCGCATTCTTATGGTTGGCTTGTCTGAGAGCAGCCACAGATTTATGGTCAGTTTGGATGACAAAAGGAGCGCCCAGCAAAAAACATTCTAGTTTCT
The DNA here is from genome assembly GCA_024509875.1 of Oreohelix idahoensis. Lineage (NCBI taxonomy): Eukaryota > Metazoa > Mollusca > Gastropoda > Stylommatophora > Oreohelicidae > Oreohelix > Oreohelix idahoensis. The sequence goes on from JAMPIV010017464.1 coordinate 427,221, forward strand.
GAATCGACCAGACCACTGCTAGCAACTCCTTATCAATGACTGAATACTTTTTCTCCGTTTCAGTGAGCTTTCTGGAGATAAATAATGTAGGGTGTAACATTCCATCATGGTCTTGAAGGAGACTAGCACCCAAGCCGAAGTTACTCGCATCTGTACGAAGAACATAGCTTTTAGTAACATCCGGCAATCTCAAAATAGAAGGTTTAGAAAAATATCTAGTTTTTTATGAAACTCGATATTACATTCATTAGACCAACTTACCCAGGCAGGCATTCCTTTCCGCAAGAGGGGAGACAATACAGCTGTTATAGTAGACAAGTTATGGATAAACCTACTGTAATATTGGACTAATCCTAACAAACGTCGAACCTGTTTCTTAGTAGTCGGGATAGATAGATTGAGAATCTTAGAAACATTCTGAGGTATAGTCTGAATACGCCCAGAACAAATGGTATAACCAAGGATAGAAATTTCGTTAAATGCAATTTGGACTTTAGTAGGTCTTGCAGTCAAAGTGTGCAATCGTGTAGTGTCCAATAAAGAACTAAGTCCTACGAAGTGTTCTTCAAACGATGAACTAAACAAACAAATGTCGTCAATGTAAGTAATGATATCTGATCTATCTCCTAATATTTTTCGCATCATGCGAATAAATGTTGCAGTTGCGTTCATTAGCCCAAAAGGCATGACGTTCCACTGGTATAATCCACGTGGAGTCGAAAACGGAGTAAGATGTTTGGCTTGATCCGTTAACGGAATCTACCAAGATCCCTTTGTGAGATCAATTTTTGTGAAAAAGGTAACTGTAGCTAGACGAGTAAGCAAGTCGTCAAGAAGTTGATGTGGTTCACTATCAGCAATTGTTTTAGCGTCTAATTTTCTATAATCCACACATAATCTAATGTTGTTATCCTTTTTTCGGACAATGACTAGTGGTGAGGAATATGGAGTATTACTGTTCTCGATAATTCCTAAACTTAACATTTGATCACGTTCTTGAGATGTCCTACTCTGGTAATGAATAGGAACTGGATAGGGACGTAAACGAATAGGTATATCATCTGTGAGGAATATCATGACAGATCACCGATGTTCGACCAGGCAAATCAGTCAGAACATCAGAAAAAGATTCCAAGAGATTATAAATCAGTCGATGTTGATGTGAGGTTAAAGAAGAAGAAATAGAGACATCGCGCCAAGATTCAGTGGCATTTAGAGCAGGTAAAGGTAAAGACATAGTAATATCAGGAAAAGAAGATTCTTCCTCCTGAATCACAGATAGACTAGAATAGCGACAAGAACTAACTATGTTGTCATCAAGATTATGAAAAATAGCCTGCAAATGTTCAAGACGAGTATGAAACTCTTATGAGTAACTTATTATCTTTCCGAGTAAGCAACACAAAAGCTTCATCACCCGGAAACAGTTGACACAGACGCCTATTTTTATTTTGAAACAGGCGTGATACATATTTGGCAGCCTCTGACGAAGATATCGCCAACTGACAAGCGTCGACAATTTTTTTACGCAAGTTGATATCATACTCATAGGATGACTGTGTGTCCTGAGTCATCTCAGAGTCTACTAGTAGATCTTTTATTACACCAATTGGACCCTTGCTGGAGCACCAAAAACGAGTTCAAAGGGAGAGAAGCCGGTCTGTACATGCGTACCTCTATGCAAACAGCACAGCTGAAAGGACACGGTCCCAATCTTGAGGATACTTAATCGTAACCTTGTGCAATAGCTGTTTGAGAGTTCTGTTGAGCCTCTCCACAGAACCATTGCTCATGGGGTGATATATGCTTTTGAGACTTCTACCTATATTAAGAGTCTTCATAATTGATGTCATGGTGTCAGAAACAAAGTGAGACCCATGATCAGAAGAAAGTAGTTTCCGAGGAAAACCTATTCTGGAAAAGATTAGAAGAAGTGCATCCGCTACGTCCGATGTAGAGGTATGCTTAAGAGGTATGGCTTCTGGCCATCGAGTGCACAAATCAATGCACGTGAGGGTAAATCTGTGACCTCTGGCAGAAGGTAGTAGAGGACCAATAATGCCAATGACCATCTTGTCAAAGGGACGGACCAATATGTCACATGCCTGGATCGGAGCAGTATGGAGCGCTCCTCGAGACGACTTCCTGGCAGGTAACGCATGAACGTACGTATAACGATACGTCTCGGGAAACACCTGGCCAAAAGAATGAAGATAACACTCTAGAACGAGAACTAGTGCATCCCATATGACCCGCGCAGTGTAAGTCATATGCATGTCTTAAGATATATGGCCTCAAAGTAAGAGGAACCATTGCCTGTTGTTTTATATTAGAATTATCGTACAGTTTCGAAGTAAAATGTCATTTTAAATAGTAAACCAATGTTTACGACTGGTATGAAAACCAACATAATCATTATTTTTGACTAAAGCAAAAAATGTTTAATGAGTTATCTTCTCTTTGTTTTGTGGCAAAAGACACTCTAGCTATCACCGACTGGACTTCAGTGTCATTCTGAATAACTGTGTCAGGCTCTGAACTATGTTCATTCTCCAAAGCGCGAGCCTGGGCTCGTGTTGTAACTGCATTGGTAAGCAACATATTTTTTCTTTCCCAATCCTCAATTTCCTCCGGTGAGCAGTATTTACTCCCATGGATGCGACCAACTGTGAGGTCAGCTACTGGATTCTGTAATAAACATACATTAACTTTCCCTGAAAAGAATGGTGTATGGTCATCAATAATGGCAGCGGGACAGTATTCAATTGTACCACCGAACGTAATACATTTCACACTTTTACCAGTAGAACAACTAGGATGAACAGGCGACTGTCTAATGCCGATGGTCGTGGACCCTGAACCCCTTAAAATTGATACTGTAGTACCTTTAACTAATCCATTGCTAAATATCAAAGTCCCTGTACCATCATTAGCGGAGAGACTAACAGCTGGGAGAGGGTGTCCACACTTCAGAACTGTAGTGCTGTCCTTCTGAAATATAGTTAGACATTCCGGGCAACTATTTGCCACATCAAAGTCAAATGAACAACATGCAGACGAATGTACCTGGTTATTAGAGTTTTGACCACCCAAGGGTACACTGCTAGTCAGTGCTGCCCCTGCATTATGTTTGAACCTCTGTGGTCCACGTGAATGAGATCGTTGTCTTTGGCGAACAACAAAATTATTTTGATGTCTGCCATTTTGACTATTATTCCTGTTTTTATAATATTGATTTGTATTACCCCAATTGTTATTGTTATGATGAATGAAATTGCCTTGTTTCTTCCAGTTTGATCCCTGTTGAAAATTGCTATTATTCCTATATTTAGGTGACTGGTTTCTAAACTTTTGTCGACCTCTACTGAAATTATCATGCTTGTTGAAGTTATTATTTCTATAATAATTGTTGTCATTATTTCTTTTATGTAGACAATTTCTGTCCAGACTATGAGATCTTGCTCTATTGCTATTATTCCACATTGCAACAGAAGCAACTGGTAAGGCTTCTCTTAATTGAGTGTTTGCAATGCATGATCTGGGATGTGCAGTGCAGAATTGGACTGCTATTTCTTCCAGAGCAGATAAAGTTGGTGGTTTACGTTCCTGTAAAAACGACCAAAATGGATTGCTTACTGAGGATAACACTTTATCCCTGAGCAATAGATCTACAAGCTTATCATAGGATTTCTCAATACCTGAAAGTTCAATCCATCTATTAAAAGTGATCCTTATTGCAGCAATAAATTCAGAGAAATATTTGCTCGAATCTGGGATCATTGATCTAAATTTGACTCAATAACCCTCTTTGTTGAGTTGAAAACGCTTCAACAGTACTACCTTAGCAGCTTCATAATTATTTCTGACTGACTCATCTATTGTACTGATGGCAGTCATAGGTTCTCCACTCAAAAATTGCAGTAGTTTGCTGACCCATAGAGATTTATCTAATTTATGTGACATGCATACCCCGTCGGACCTAGCAAGGTAGCATGATATATCGTCAACCAATGGGTTGAATACAGGTAATTTAAACCATTCATTACTCTTATTATTACCAGATGAAGAAGCAGTATTTGAATTCCCAGTATTATCATTATTTGCTAATTGAGCTTTTAATTTTTGTTCTTCTATACGAAGAAGTATTAACCTTTCTTCTGTAGCAAGCTTTTTTTTCTTCATCAATACGTCTCTTCTCTTCTAATTCTATATCTTGGAGACGTCTTCTGTCATCATCAGCTCGTCTCTTCTCATCTTTAGCTTCCTGTTCAGCTCTCTTCTTCTCTTCTTTAGCTAACTAAGCCATAGAAAATTCTCTAAGTGCCTCCCCTTTGTAGGAAAATTCCTTCCCAATCTTCATAAAAGTTTCCAAAGTCGCCATATTAACTAACTAATGTACTCACATAGTCAACCAGATCACTGGCAAATTGCTTTATAAATTATATGTAAGCACACAATTGTATTTCATTTTTTTACATAATATCTTATATCACTATGCCCTACTGAGGCAAACAACTAGTGGCTAATGGCCTACTAGTGCAATGCAATTAATTTATAGCAGTCATATAATATTTTTGATAAATATTTATGTAACCAATGTTAATATCCTATTATAGAAGGTTAATAAAGGAAATAGAACAGAATTTAGTAAACAAAAGGATATTACAAACAATATCACACCACAAGGTTGAATTACAAACAGCAAAACTATTGTAAAACCTGAATAAAATTCTACAAATGACAAAAATCAAGAAAACTGAAACTATGTTAAACCACAACAGATCTAAAAATAGACTAGACAAGGACCCATTTTGACAAAACATCTGACATGAAAACTAAAAGATAGCTAGGTTAGATTTACGATATATGACGAACAAATGACAAAACTAAGCAAAAATAACCTGAGTACAATGAGAACACAATGTACGAGTATATATACAAAACTTTACAACTAAACAGATAATGTTGAACAAATTCAGGAGCAAACAGAGTATGCAACGAGATTTCTCAGTGGATCTTTTGCTAGCAGAAAATATTCAAACAAACGGCCCTAAAGAACGACCTGGGATTTCTGTTGTCAGCCGAAAGCGACATTACAGAGATCCTAGGTTCCCGCCATCCACCCACGAACATATACAATAGCTATACATATAAATACATAAAACATGCATGAACAAATATATATGCGAAATGAATTGCCTGTAGGACAAGTTGCTAAAATTTTGTAAGCCCAAAAATGGTACTTATCTGAAATAGCCAAACGATATCTTCGACGATACTCGTATGCTCCAAAAGGCAACGTCAGGAACCAGACTAGTGACTTGAATCATGCTTCAAGCATCGTGTGAATAGTTTTCTTGATCAAATACTGCCATTGGAGACTTGAAGACATTGATAATTTGATAGAAGATTTCAATCGATCGTCTTGTACATCTTTGCTGAAAAATTCCGGCTTGTTGTCAATGACTACTGTTGCGCATGCGTAGTACGCTATGGTTGATGTAAATTTCCAACCTTCGGAACAAATTCATAAGTTCTTGTAATTAAAGAATCCCTTTCTCTTCATTGCTTATATTGAATGTTGTATGCATCAGGAATATATCGTTCCCCATCACTTGAGCCACCATGTTCTCTCTGTTACATATGGGTTTGAGAGAGTTAGTTGAGAATCGTGCTGATTTATATATATATGATACGCTGTGAGTATCCAACAACATTTACGTCAAACTTGGATAAAGTTAATAACGATCTTCGTGGCTGGGTCCACGGACGAGTACATTTAATTACGAATCATTACAATGCATTCAGGTAATCATATGGTTGTACTTACATAATTCAGTCTCCTGCAGTCAATAATGCATCGTCGCATGTCAAGCCTATATACTCGCAATGCCGGCAAGCGGACACATTGTCAGTTATTGACAGCTGGCAATGGAAATATATAATAATTCTCCTAGAACTTCTTTCCTCAATAAACTGCTCATCAAATTAGTATGCTCAAATACTGCATCATTAGAATTAAAGTGGCGACCTTCGTTTCAATAATAAGCCACGCAGGAAGACTGTAAAATTCAATAATGTTGGGAGCAGTAATAATCTACGTCTTGCTTAGACGGATTCAAACGACGAAAGGCCAAGAAGGACCGTTGCATGCATAGTGCAGCGCCTTACTACGTCATCCTATTACACTGACAAACAACATTTTTCTTTCTTATATAAGAATAAGTGTTCTTAGGTCAGTTTCTTGCGCTGATTTCAAATTTGAAATCTGTTTTTCTCTATCACATCGGGTTCTTAAGATATTTGTGAATAAATATATTTTTGGGAAACCGTTATTTGCTCCGTTTCATTTTTACTATATAACTTATTAAAAATTAATAAAATGCAAAATAATTCTACTTTTTATACTGCTAAAAGATGCATGTCATATGTTACGCTATTTTTCAAATAGTTACTGTATTTTGAAATAATTCTGAGCGAAATATGGCTTCTAGAAGTTGTAGAAATTCGGCTGATCTGTTCTGTTACGTGTGCGGATATTTTACCGATCGTGTTCACCAGAAAAACTTTACACCATTACTAATGAAAGCATATGAACTTTATTTCGATTCGAAAGTTGATGATGCAAATAAATCTTGGAAGCCAAATGCAGTTTGTTCGACTTGTGCAAATACATTGGCAGGTTGGTTAAGAAAATCGCCGAAGCATAAGTCGATGCCTTTTGGAGTGCTAGTAATATTGCGTGAACCGACAAATCACGCTACTGATTGTTACTTCTGCTTGACAAATATCCATGGTTTCACTTTTAAAACTAGAAAGTCTGTGGTTTATCCAAATATTGAATCGATTTCGAAACCAGTGCCTCATGATCCAATCACGTGTCCGATCCCAGTTCCACCAGAACAATATCCGTTGGACGTGAATGAACCATCAGAAAGTGATAGTTTACCTGCTTTAGAAACTAATTCTGACTCGGATTATATACCGGTGAATGATGGTGTTCACTTAATTAACCATTCAGAACTTTCAGATCTAATACATGATCTCGCTGTTACCAAAGGACATGCGGAATTACTCGGTTCGCGACTCAAAGAATGGAATCTTTTAACGTCCAATACTCCGATATCTAAATTTCGTCATAGACACAGAGAACTTGTTCAATACTTTGAGATGGATGATGACATTTGCTATTACAAAGATGTAAACGGTCTAATGGTGCACCTCGGTCATGTGCACATAGTCAACGAATGACGACTTTTCATCGATTCTTCAAAGACTAGTCTAAAAGCCGTGTTATTGCATAACGGAAATTTGTTTTCATCAATTCCAGTCGCCTACTCTGTTCATATGAAAGAAACTTATGACAATATGGCTATACTTTTGGCAAAAATAAAGTAAAATGACTACCAATGGCGGATTTGTGGAGACCTAAAGGTCAGTGCAATTCTCACGGGCATGCAGACTGGGAATACTAAATTTTGTTGCTTCCTATGTGAATGGGACAGCCGCAACAGACAGGAACATTATGCAAGAAAGGTGTGGCCTATCATGGATCGTATGCAGCTCGGGCATAAAAATGTAATACACGAGCCATTAGTGAACACAGACAGCATCATTTTACTACCGTTACATATAAAGTTGGGGCTCATGAAGAATTTCGTAAAAGCGTTAGATAAAACGAGCAAAGCTTCCACTTATCTTCGAGAAAAGTTTCCGCAAGTTAGCGATGCAAAGATAAAGGAAGGTATCTTTGTAGGACCTCAGATTAGGAAAGTTATCGCAAACAAACAATTCGAGAACTTGTTACATGGTAGTGAACGTGGTGCATTGATGACATTCAAATCGATCGTCGATAACTTTCTGGGAAATCACAAATCTGTCGACTTTGTGCATATTGTTAAGCAGTGCATAGATGCATACAGAATTATGGGCTGTAACATGTCCCTCAAAATCCATTTGCTCGATTCGCATCTTCACTTTTTCCTGACAATCTTGGCGAAGTCAGCGATGAACATGGAGAACGATTCCATCAAGATATTGCCGTAATGGAGTCACGTTATCAAGGACGGTGGAGTGTGACCATGCTTGCCGATTATGGTTGGATGCTTCATCGCAATGTACCACATGCCATTCACCGACGAAAGTCGACTGCAAAGAAATTCAAGCCTACATAACTGTTATACTTCTTGTACGAATGATGTTGTAATACTGTATGCGTTGTTAAAAAACTTCAATTGCGTATTTATAGAGATCCCGACCTGATAGAGAAAAACGGTTTGCAGATTTAAAAACAGCGCATTAAAATTGACTAGAAAAACATAGACATGTTAGAGAAAGAAAAAAAAAATTTTTGTTGTTGTTAGCCAGTGTTATTAGTGACGTCTACACATAATCGCGTTCAATGAAAATATCTTATAGTGTTAAATACATCATGTTGTCCTCAGATAAATAGCGCGTAAATTTAAACTGGTAACAAATCTAAACGAGGCCAACATAGAATATACATAAATATACTGTTAAGTCATAGTTTGTTAGTAGGAGTTAAGTGTTAAAGACTTGTATGTACGGGTCGGATTTTTGTACACACGCTTGTAAGCACGCTTTTGTGATGAGATTTTTTTTTAGCTGGGGGCTTTATGCTCGGTAATTTTTGAACACATATCTTTTGACTAGCTGTTAGTTTGTTTTTAAAAATAGGATAAAGAACGTATTCGAATGTTCTTAGTTAGGTTTTTGGGGGACGAGACGGGTGGAGCTGAGCTGTGGTCTCACGCGGTTACTTCGCGCCTGAGTTATTTTTACTGAGCTGTTTTGAGCAGCTGTAATTTCGTGACAGTGTGTTTTCTGGCAGAGCTTCGAGATGGTCGTTCCCATCTCGTTAGTGTGTTGCAGCATATTTTTTGTGAAAGGGAGAATTTAATTGAGATTGAGAATATTTTCAGGCCATGGATTGTAGGCCATTATATACATTCATATTTCCGATGATGGATTTTGAAGTCCGATACATTATTAAAGGGAGTGTTTTTTCTCCCGGGAGATGTATTATTCAGGCCTTGGAGTATGTTGATTCAGGTTATATTATTGTAAACTGTGAGGTATACAGTCCCTTTCTTGTATGGATATTTTTGCCATGATTTTTATGATTGTGAGCTGCTATGCTCTGCAGCCTTTGTGCTTGGGATTTTTGTACCAGTAATTGAGTTCTATGGATTTACTTACTGATGTCTGAGGATTTACTATGGGCTGTTATATATGATTATATACCTTTGGATTTTTGCACGCTGTTATGGACTTATCTACATGTTGCTCTATGATGTGCTATGAAGTGTCGTCTCATGATGTCTATGCGACTCTGGCGTTAATAAACAGTGAAAATTTATAGCAGTTACACTACTTCCTGAACCATCGTTCCTGTGTGTGTGATTGCAGTCTGGATATTACACCCTTTAAAGAACTCTGACATTCGCGTATCTACATGTATACTTGTTCACCCCCCGGTCGGCCATCCGTAAGCCCGACCACAAGCTGATTGCCTTTCATCAGCCATAAAATTAACATTGTCTTCCTGCACCACTTACACAAACTTGTAACATAAAGTGGTGAGCCAGTGATATTGGGGTGTGATACCTACTACAAGGAGATCAAGTACAGATTTGCAGTATTGCCAGTTCGAATTTGCGTATGCCACATGTCAAGAGTTGCAGTGTTACCTGTTCCAGTTTACGTTTACAAGTTTCAAGTAGATGTCAAGTACTTCGTCTGGATGATATTGCCAACTGTTCCCTTTCAAGACTTGACGAGGAGTGCCAGTAACTTTCAACGTTGGAATTTTGCATATTTTGTGATAACCGATGCCCATCGTTTTGGCGGGAAGGCTGGGAATGTTCCTTATTTGAAGATAAGTGGTTTTGGTGTATGTAAACTGTACCACTGTTCTATGTTATGGAGCCTTCCTATATTGTCCATTATTTGTTATCTTGAGTGTTATATGTTCTATGTTATATGTTCCATGTTTATGTGGGCGGTCGGGTTGGTGACTTATGAAGGGAACATCCCAGTTCACCCACTGCCTTCATAAGCGTTCCATAGGAGAATTTAGTTTGTGAGTCTCAATTGAGCGGTAATTCTGGTTCAAGGCTAAAAACCTTGCCGAGGTTCAGATCGCTACTTGTCCCTCACGACAATAGTTGTTTAGGTGTGACGAAACGTCTCAGTGTTGTTGTCGTTATATTTTTCTCTGTACCTTAGTTTTTTGATTAAATAGTTTGTGAGTGTCTTCCTCTCTTTTCTATCTTTTATTTCTGTACACATTTTTTCGTTTATACAATGTATTGTTGCTTGTATTGTCATACTTTTCGCAGTGTCATTGCACTTTTTGCAATATTTTTTATTTAGTTGCCTTCTTTTTTAGTTGATTCTGCGAACGTGGTCATTTGTTCTTTATATTTTGTCTTTGTCACTCTTGTTTGTACTGTCTATTTTGTCATGCACTGTCAATATTATAATGCATAATTTATAGATAGTTAATTACATTATTAATAGTTGGAAGTAATTTTACAAGTTCTTAAGTAACGGCTTGCCACCCATTGAGTTGAGATAAAGTGAGTTTCTCCAGTATACTTACATAAATGACATATCTTATAAAATTGGACATAATGTCTAGTTTAGATTATTTCATTAACTCTTTCAGTCCCAAGCAAAAAAGTGGGTTTGGCCCAAGCAAAAATGGCCACCCCAGCGCGTTTTTATTGTTGTTGTTTGGAAATAATTTTTTAAAATGTTCATATGCATAAATAACTTTGTTGTTGTATATGAAACTGAAGGTAATTGGATGTACTTTACTCTTGTGCTACAAGTATAAAAGCTTTCATTGAAAAATGATTAGTTATTCAAGGTAAAATGGAGGATATGCGCTTAAAAAAATGATTAGTTATTCAAGGTAAAATGGAAGATATGCGCTTTAAAAAATCGCTTTAAAAATCTAAAATAAATATCTCAAAACAGAAACACGTTCACTCTTAAACACGTGCGGTATTTAAAAGAATGTACTTGCAGTCGGAAATGACTTTGTGGGTAGTTATAATTAGAAAAAGTCTCAAACAGAGGCACATATACTTGTTACGCACAAATAATTACTTTTTTCCAAAGTCTTTGTATGATCGTTTTTCGTATGTATGATCATTATTTGACTGAAATGCATGTTATATATATTTTATGGTCAAAGGGACAGAACCCGAAATATCGATACTGCTATTTTTTATGAGTTTACCTCCTCTTGTATAGAGACACGTTCGGTCTATAATGTCTTGAACGAAGCGTAACCATATCTCCTTATTTGGTAGTATCAGTCAACTGTTGTAGATGTTTGAAACCTTTCTTAACGCTTCTGTTCATGTCCATAAAAGGCGCGACTGTGTAAGACTTTTATCTCGAATGTTCTTAGAATCGTCTTATTGTGAACAGCGACTCAGAGATTGTCACTCTGCGCATGTCTCGACTGGGTTGTCGTTTTGTTGTTCCGCCCAGGTCGGGGAGTGGAGAAATGGACTGATTAGCGAGCGGACGCGACTGCGTCTTGTGATTCTCTGAGGGAAATACATTGTCTTTGTGAGTTAGTTAGCTAACTAGACTATTTCCCCGTATTATTCAAGCCTGCCTGGAGGCATATGTTTATGGTTGATTTTCCGAAATAAGGTAATTCCTCTTGTATCGAACTTTAGGCTATCATCTAGAGGTTCGTCATTTTGTCGCCTTTTTTGCTCGCCTGTGTGATTCAAAATGGAGAGGTACTTTGACTAGGATTAAGTCACTGGTATCTTTATACCTGAACTAGTTATATATCTATGGGTCGCTCTAGACCAACAAGACTATTGTCTGTGTTCCAGGATTCGTTATATCAGAGATCACGTCCAAGTCAGATGGTTAGACTTAGGAAGGTTATAAAGGTCGAGCTGACCTGTAATCCATGTATGCTACTCACGTGCAGACAGTAAACGGACGTATTGTATACATCTGATCTGCTAGCATCAGGAAGGAATAATTATTATTGTCTATGAACATTAAGGATCTGCAGCTGACCACGGTTGCAGAAGTTATATGTATTATTTATCAAGCTTCGCTATGATATTTGTTTTCCATACAACTATTGAGTATTGACTTCTACATGACTGTCAGTTAACACGAGTTTGAATGCTGCATTCGTTGTACTATGCCGATGATAACATAAGTATCATGACTGTTTTGTGGCGTGCAATAAATGGTATAAACCTAAAGCGAAGTTACCATTTCTATGACTCTACACGTCATGTTGCCTGTGGTGTACCCTGAACTGTTCTACTGCAACACACACACAGCAACAATATAAACCAGATAAGACACCCACATCTTGCATTGTAATACCTGGTGTCGATAGAGGTGGTAATTTGACGGCATCCTAATTCCACCCTTATCAATACTAAAGGCTTTTTAAAGTCGATTGGGCCAAGCGCGTCTAACCCCTGCGCCTTTATAAAGTCGATTGGGACTTAAAGAGTTAAACAAGGGAAATCCCTTGGTATGACTACTTGATAAATTAGAAGAATTCGCACGTGTCGAATATGACAAGGCTCAGAATTTCGAAGAGAGAAAAACTTCAATTGGAAGTTGAAAACAGAAAATGGGGGCTGAAAAGCAGAAAATGGAGGCTGAAGATAGGAGATTGCAGATCATGCAGAAGAGAGACAATTTCAGATGGAAACTGAGAAACAGAAATTAGAGGCCGAAGAAAGAAAAATTCAAAAGCAAATGCAAATGGAGGCTGAAAAACAGAAAATAGAGTCCGAAGACAGAAAAATTCAACAGCAAATGCAAATGGAGGCTGAAAAACAGAAATTAGAGGCTGAAGACAGAAAATTTCAACAGCAGATGCAAGCTGAAGAAAATATGAGACTGCATGAGGAAAAGATGTCGTCTATAGAGCTGGAGAGATTGAAGGTGGTGAATAGTGTTAATACACAAAATTCCACAGACACTCAAAATACTTCTCATAAGACAAATGGTCATTCTTATAAACCCAGATTGCCTAAATTTAATCCTACTTCTGACGATATCTTATTTTACCTAAATAGATTTGAACTTACATGTGAATCTCAGAAAATAGACAAGTCGGAATATTGTGCATGACTTATGGCTCTACTTACGAGTGAAGCTATGAATGTTGTAAGTAGATTGGAGGATCCTGACAAGAATAACTATGATACGGCCAAGGCTGCCTTATTGAAGAAATACCAACTTAATGAAGACGGTTATCGTCTGCGATTTAAGACTCTGTTACCGGAGACTGGGGTAGATTTTTCAGAGTTCATAGCAAATATACGTCTAACGTTCTCACGTTGGATTGAACTTTCAAAAACTGAACACACATATGAAGCCCTTATGGACTTATTGCTTCGCGGCAAAGTCATGTCATCTGTGAATGAGTCTTTTCTTTCTGTTTTACGTGAGCGAAAGTCTACAAACTTGAAAGATATGGAACAATACTGTTGCCAATATGTCACGGCACATCCAAATGTGACCGTTGGCAAATCTCAGGACAGAGAGGGTTTACCCTCGGCTTCGGCAATACCATATGGTCCTAATTTGCGCCGTAGATCTCAAAGTGCTGATCGCAATTTTGGTAGGAGAGATAATTGTGATTTTGGACAATACCAAGGGGGTCCATCACGTAGTAATTCTCCTTCTCCAAGAAACTGGAGATAATTTAACGGACCTCAACATTTTGATTCCAACAACTATGGAAAATTTGGAAGGGGTAACTACAATAGAGATTATCAACCTTACAATAATTTTTCTCGGAGACAACAAAATCCATCTAACAGATATTTTGACCAAAGGGGAAATAGTAATCGCAACAATGCTAACTGCGGTTCAAATCAGAACAATAGTTTCAATAGAGCAAATAACAATGCTCCCAATAGAGATAATAGTCGCGATAGATCGCGATATGACGGTAAATCTCAAAATGATAGATCGCATCGCCATGCTAACTCTGCTCAACAAGAGCCCCAGGTTATTAATGGTCAAGGCAACAATGATAATAGTGTCTCTAATGCTACTGCTTGCTCTGCTTTCGATTTCGAGATAGCATCTCAGTGCCCGGAGTGCACAACTTTGTTCCAACCTACAGCTATAACTACCTTGAGTTGCGGTCATCCTCTACCCACTCTTCCTGCCTTAGCCGCGCATGACGGAAGAGGGTCTCTTACTCTACATAAGGGGTTTGTGAATAATAATCCAGTCTCAGTTCTCTTTGATTCTGGATGCACAACTGTTGGGGTTAAGCAATCTCTGATACATCCTTCCTGTGCCACTGGTGATGTAGTGAAATGTGTGACATTTGGTGGGACAGCTGAGACTTTTCCGACTGCCATAGTCCACATTGCCACACCATTCTTTACTGGTTATATACAGGCATGTATGCTCAGAGCACCTATTGCCGACCTTACTGTCGGACAGATACATGGTATAAAGGGTGTACACCAGAACAAATTGCTGCTTGGGAACAGCAACATCACCTTACTGATACAACCTTCACAACTATGCCAAAATCTTGTCACCAGGTAGATTCTGCAAACGTCATAAATTCTGCTAATTTTGTGCAATCTTGCAGTATTGATGATACAATTGTTCATCATGCTAATTTTGGTGCTTCTTTTAGCCCAGTCCGACATACCTCAGTACGTCGTCACTCTAACTTTGACTCTTCTTTAAATACTATTATAGAAGAAGATCCTTCAGTTTTGACAGACACACACACTAACTTTATAGCTACGACTGAAGCTACATCCAGTCACGTTGATTACAACTTCTTTTCTGCTATAACTAGTGTTTTCTTTGCTTCATGTACGGACTTCGTTGTTAGTACATATCTATACCTTATGAGTTTCTTTACCTTTCTTATTGGGCCGGTTAGCTCAGTATCTTCGTCTTTTACGACTTTTTGTCGTACTTACTGCTTTTCTTTTAAACTTCGACGTAGGTCCAAGTTTACTACTGTCTGCTTTTACATCTTTATGGTATATTTCTTGCTTTTTTCTTTGTCCAGTACACAGGCTATGACTTCAGTTCAGCCTTGGAGATGTACGCCTTTGTCTACTGCATTTCCTTTGTCTTGCACAAAATCTTAGATTGTCAAATATCATTACACTCAACATGACGTTGGTATCATGTGTATATTCATTACTTTTCTCTACATCATTGCACACTACAATCTTCTAGATTTGCTTATAAGATTTCGGTATCACTTGTATGTTCACGACTCTGTTATACATTATCACACACTGATAGAACACTTTTATGACCTATTTAATTTATAATTTCAGTTTACTCTGTGTTACTTTCTCTGTTACCCTTTCTTGTGTAACTGAGGAAGGTTTGATTAACATCGTACAGGGGTCTGAAGTTTACACGACCACATTTGATAGGTTAAACTTAAAGTTAATTATTGCTTTTCATAAAATCCTACCGTTATTAAAATAGAAATTTTCATTCATGTTTTTTTCACAGCAACGGCCTTCCCGTGAGAACCTGAGTTGATATGTTACGTGATTAAGCTGTTACTTTTCCACCTGTTGTATATGTCACCTTGAACAAGATTTGCTATTCCAGTGAAGCCAGTCGGCATGTTGACTCCGCATTGTATGATGTTACCTCTTCGTGTTCATAGGATGTTCCAAGACCACTGGAGTTTTCCTTACTATGTAACTTATTTAGCATAGTAGATAATATTGTATATTAGTATAGTATAGTATATTATAGAGTATTGTATTAGGATACGATATGACTTCTTTCAGATAGTATGTTCGTTCATCTTTATGCATTACCATATTATTTTTATATGACTGTGTTTTGATAATGCAATATTTCATTACCATATTGTTCTTATACTACTGTGTTTTGATAAACGTTGAACGTATGACAATTGTAATGATACTACTATTTTTACGTAACTGATCATTACGATACATTTCGGTATTGTACATTTTTTTTTAATGAAGACATGGAAAAAGGTATTTTTTCTGACATTGTAATATTTTTTCTTTGCCCAGCGCTTGATTGTGCTCTAGGGGTAACTATGTATAGCGATATTAGTACATTGAAAAAGGTGTTTTTTCTGAGGTTGTGATGTATTTTTTCTTTGTCCAGCGCTTGATTGTGCGCTAGGGATAACTATGCATAGCGATATTATTAATATTGATGTCTATAATAAGTTCATTATTGGTACTTTTTAAGCTTATTAACTGGGTTATCATGCATATTATGCTATTTTTAAATGGTAGCTTTTTATTTGTTCTTTATTATAGATAAGCATTGTTTAACTTATTGTTTACCTTCATATATCAATGTAAGCTTTCTTTCATTGCTGCTCATTCTTCTTGTACTTCATCTTGTACTTCTCACTTAGTATTTCATACCTAGTCTATACTTAACATACTTCATATTTCTTTGAATTTGTTTATCTTTGTATGCTGGTCTCATTATCTTTCTATACTTCATTTTCTTACTTTACACTTACTTCTATCCCTCTTTTGTTCATTTTTTTTGACATGACTTAACATAGTGTAATCCTAGTGTGTAGATACTGGGATTGCATCGACCTCAAATTTTTTGTTCCATGTACTTTTCAAAAAAAGAAAAAAAATGATGATATCATTTTTTCCCCGGGGGTCGGTGTAGTCTGTAAAGTCATAGTTTGTTAGTAGGAGTTAAGTGTTAATGATTTGTATGTACGGGTCAGATTTTTCTACACACGCTTGTAAGCACGCTTTTGTGATGAGATTTTTTTAGCTGGGGGCTTTATCCTAAGTAATTTTTGAACACAGCTCTTTTGACTAGCTGTTAGTTTGTTTTTAAAAATAGGATAAAGAAAGTTTTCGAATGTTCTTAGTTAGGTTTTTGGGGAAGAGACGGGTGGAGTGTAGCCGGGGCAGGTGTTCCTTAGGACTGGAACGGCACCATATTACCTTCATGTGGCAGTGCCGGTATATGCAGTATTTTCAGTTTACTTTACAGAGAGCAGATGTTTAACTGGCCTAATCACCAGAGATTTAGATTTCTCTCTTAAATTTGTGTTACCAGGTTCGATTTTCTTCTCTTAGGTGTTGATGTAGCGAATTTAATTGAAATGGATAGATTTCTTATCTAGATCTCACAACTGTAGTAATTCACCTTTTCAACAGCGTTCGATTTCATGCAAAACTTTTAATATCTTTCAGCATGAAACTTAAAATTTCAACAAAGTCTGGAATTCAGAACATTTTTACAATAATAAGTATAATAAAATTCTATCATCTCATCAGATGCTTTCATCGATGCAAAAATCCCTTTTTGCATCCTAGTCTCGTAGGCCTACTCAATTGTCAAATATGGCGAACCTTCTCATTCCACCGTGTTCCTTCTTTTAAGTTACAGTCTTATTTTAGGTTCGACGACATTTACCCATCTCCTCAGATTTGTCCTTGATTTCTTTATAATCATAAGCATTCCTTGAGTTAAATGCTTTCCAACACAAGAATATTTTCTACTCTACATGGTTTGAGGTGTAAGACTATTTTTTTGCAAATTGACTCAAATCCTCGAACCTAGTTCTGCTGCGACTAGGGTTGGGAGCTCTATTCAAAATACATATTTAACGATTGTCACTACTTACGCCAGTAAGAAATATATATATATAACCACTCAATGTCCTGAAATACACATTTTATAAGAAATGTTGAAGTTTGATTTTCTCAAACTAAGAAATATGTAGAGCTGGACCAGATACGACCTCTTGAGTTGCGCTCTTTCATTCTACTGCCAAAATGGCGTCGTTGTTCCACTTTCCCCGGGGTAAATCTGAGCTATCCGATTGGTCAGGGGAAATCACCCAATTATTAGAAATGGCGTGTAGAAGCGACTCTACCCTAAATATGTGACACTATTTATTATTTTCTGTTTCTCATAAAATATAAAATTATGGGGTGGTCTGTGCTTCCTCTGTCTTGTAAGAATATAGTCTGTTTCCAAAGGAACAACTATGTACACGGCCACATATAGATCCCGGGGCTCCGCAAATGTATCCCGTAGGGAGACATTTGAGTACTATCAATAACAAAAATCCATCCCCAAAAATTTCTAAGTTCAAAAAAAATTTTTCAGAAAAATTTAAAGTCCAAAAATATTTCCAAAAAATTTAATCTAATTCCTATACTGGGGTCCTATGTCTATATGAGGTCGTCTGCTATGTAAAAAAAAAAACTAGTAGTGGACATCAACTTCAAAAAGTGTAACTTATTCATCACATCATAATATTTTTCACCAAATTTACAAATTGGCAACACTGCCCAACAAAATCTGCAAAACACTCATAAGGTCATCACTAAAAAAAATGTGACGAGTGGCAACACTGGGGAATGAACAATAAACTATCTTATTTGCAGAACTTGGCTGGATTATCATAATCTATTACATTTCATTCAAAAATATAGTTGATTACCTTCTCTTGGATATGGTGGGGGGTGTTATCTCTTTTCTGTACTGTTATTTGCTCCATATTAAAAGCCTGCAAGTACTAAAAAAAAATCTTTTTTTTTTTTTTTCTGGCGTACTTATTTATTCTATTTCCCAAGTACTCTGCAATATTCCAAGAAATGTCCAAAATCTCTAATTCCTATGGTAATGGCAATCCACTTTCATAAAATAGCCAATGTTCTCATGGGTACTCATCATGTTCTCTTTTTTTTTTTTTTCAGTGAATGAGCCACTTGCTCATTATTACATGTAGAAAACATCTCTAGACATAATATGCATATTTATCAGACGATAATGCGACCAGCATCATTTTTATAAGTAATCATTTTTCACAATAAAAGCATTGAAACCTCATGGCTTATCCTTATTTATCTATCTGAATGTTTCTGGTTATTGACATTTTCCAAATGGTAAGTGTATAAATTCGTTCTAAGTCCGTCACTGTAGAAAAAATGTTCTATTTTACATTCCTTTTTTTTTTTTTTTCTAAACTATGTGATGTTTGTCTCTAATATCCGTACGTCTGGTGGTGATCCTGTCCATTAGTCAGTTATTTCTAATCATTCCTTCTTTTCTGTCAATACAGTTTTTTTTTTTTTTTTGAACTCTTCCCTAGAAATATTATTTTATATATATATTTATTCTTCAAAGATCTTCTTTGACTTACCATACATCAATTTTCAAACATCAAATTATTCAGCAACCAACAGACGAATGTGTTACTATCATATTATGAAATATAAGGGAAAAGAAAAATATAGTTTCCAAATCATCATGAATTTTCTACATTGGGTTCCGTATTACTTTATTTTCTCTTTTAAGACAACTGCTTATACTCTTGACAATATGTATCCATGTTGTCACTCTCGAGGCATCCTTGTATACAATTTATATTTGTCTCCTTTTTTTTTTTTTTTCATAACACCAATGTATCATTTATGGTGTTCCAATATCATTGTATCTATTCTAGTCCTCCTGTTATCTTGAGAATTCATCCTTAGTAACTCCCTATGTACCTTATCTAGCAATACCTTTATGCAAAACACATCAAACAATTATTTATGGAACTATCAACTGAGATGTAAGAACTGTTTGACAATATGAGATGAAAAAAAAATTTTGGGGTCATCACTCAAAAAAAAAATGTGACATAGAAAGGAAGAAAATAATCAATTGATCGTGAGGAATCTACAATATTCTCGTAAGACAAAGTTCCTGGCACTCTGACTACTATTTATCCATATTATTTCTGGTTATCCTTGCATACAGTGTACCATTTCCATTTTCTTTATAAGTCCAATTCCTCGCTCATGGTGCTCCAATATTTAAAATGTGGATCCTTCCTATTCCTCTTATTCTGTACTGGAAATATATCCTTATTAATTGTCCATGTACTATATTTGCGAATATTTATCATCAATATATCAACTAATCATTTATAGAACTATTAACATAAATGTCTAGACTTTACTAAAACATGAACAAAAACTTGTCTTTTTTACATATGTGCAAAATTTCGACACCAACTCTGCCTTCGCTGGTCGAGGGTTAGTCAGAGTTATGTGGTGCCTGTAACATCCGCTGACTACAGCCAGATGGGTGACTTATGGTACTTATAATTCAAAAATCTCATCCGTCAGTTATCTTAAGTGTGGGGCGGGGGTCTATTTCATGGTGTCCTTGACCAAGTTTGCTGCATTTCTAATCTAGATATTCTTTTTTTTTTTTTTTTTTTTCATAGTATCTCCATGATATATCTGTGACATGTCTGTCCTTGGGATAACATTATTTTTTTTTTTTTTTATCCAATATCCTCGGGGTGAGCAAATCTCAGTGTGTCCACTTTCATCAATCATTTATTTATTTTCTCTCCTGTAATTCTGGGTATGTTATGAGTATTTTAAATTGTCAATTTATTCCAACTATCTTACAACATTCTGTAATTCGTGATAAGGAATAGTCATTTGTTATACAACAATGTTCATATTACAAAGGCAATAAGCAAAAATCAAAGAGATATCTTCTCCAAAATGCGGATGCATCTCTATTTCCTTTACCTCTGGGCGTAGCAATTATTCAGTCATTATTTTTTTTCTCCATTATTTAATCTCCATTTTGTGTCCTTAGTACCTGTGGTTCCATGGGATTATCATAATTCATTTGTGTCTCTTGTCTACTGATAATCCTTCAATAATGACTTCAAATATGGTCCTCATATGTGCAACAATCATCTGCTCTGATTTGTTCCATGGTATTCATCAAATATTCTATTATATCCTTGTCTTATCTCGTAACCACGAAAGACTAAGATTATTCCTCCTCCAATGTTAATGTGGGGGATTTTGTGCATAAACATTACAACAAAATCTCAGCTGTGACAACATAAAGTTTCACCTTAATATAAAATGTCATCTTCATCATACATAACCTGTTGCTTCTTCATCTCATGTGTCATTAGTGGTTATCATGCGGTAATGGGGTATTTCATTTGCTAGGTCAGCATGTGCAAATGCTATTTCTTTAACATGGGCAAAGGCATCATCAACAAATAGGTGCAATTTGTTCAATCTGGGGTTAGCATATACTAATGCTCTCAAGGGATTGTTCATTTGCAGAAAATCAGCATGCACAAATGTCATTGGGGTACTTGTGATATCAACAAAATATTGTTGGAATATCAGGGATCAAGCTGATGGGGGTATGAGTGGCATAGGGTGATTTATTTATTTTCTTCTTCATCTGCTACCCTCAGGGCAGTCAATGTTTTACAATATTGTCTTATCATCATCAAAATGTGTGTGGGTGGCATATAAACATATAGCATCTTATATAAAAAAACATTCTAATTGTTTTTTTTTTCTTTTATGTCTTTTCTGTTTGTATCACAAGTACTAAAGAATGATAAAAATCAATTCACTAAACACTAGATATTCTAATAGTAAATCCTAACCAATAGGGTTGCAAGTAATAGTTTAGGTTAGAATAGAAGGAATGTTGTAGCAGTGTCTGTTGTCAATAAGTGGCGAGGAAAGGGTACATCAAGGATCTCCTGATTACAACATGATTGTAATTCCAAGGAATGAATATGATTGGGATTTTAAAAAATCACAAGTCTAGAATGTCGTCTCAATATAGTGGAAAGGAAAAATAGTAAGTTAAAGATGTTGTAACAGTGGAGTGAAGAAAATCTTACTATAGAGAGTCAAGGTTGGGATATGGAATCTCTTTAGGAGAATGTTTAAAATTCTTGACAGTACTAATATACATCTGGGTCTAAAATAATAATGTACATTTGAAAATAAATAATCCTGTGGAGAAAAATAGCATAACCTACAATACTAGTTTTGGGTATGAATTATGTGCTGTTGAGAGATGTCATAGTAGGAACAGTATGATTGATCAAGGTGGCAGATATCAAGGAGTTTAGCATAATATAGATCAAAGAAATATTAGTATGAGGTAAGAAAAAAAAAACTACTGGTGTAAAGTGTCTGAAAATGCTGGTGAATGGAGCGTGGAATATGATCAGTTACAAAAGTGGAGATGAATGTTACAACAGAATAGTGTGACACATGTGTTATAGGTAAAGTTGTGTAGCATTCTAAATATTAAGAAAATGTATGTAACTAAATAAGGGTGTCTGTAAACTCGTAACACCGTGTGTTATCAATTGTTTTAACATTTTTATTTCACAATTATGCTATCTAAAGAAAATCCTCCGTGTGCTGGTCTTGATTTCTTTCTGGGCATCAGTATTCTAAGGCTGGAAAAAATAACTTTCTCAGTGAGGCTTTGACATCTTAGTCTGTAAGCAAGTCATTTGAACTGTCAAAAACTGAAAATAGAGTACATGGGGAGAGTTAGTACATTGTTAAAAAGGTTTGTTCACATATGCGTTGACCGTGTTCGGATTTGCGAACATATAAAACACCTGGGCGTGTTTTTCAGAACAGCTTCGCTAGTTCCTTCACCATCTCTAACCTTGCAATGTCCCGACTGCTTAGGCGAGCATCATACTGAGTAGCAGTGGTGACGGGTGTGATAGGCGACGACACTGCATTTGCTGATTGTTGGGACACTGAGGACATTGACGAATGCGGTGATGGCTTAACATCATTTGATTGCGGTGATGGTTTTACTGTGGTTA
Organism: Oreohelix idahoensis; assembly: GCA_024509875.1. Classification (NCBI taxonomy): domain Eukaryota; kingdom Metazoa; phylum Mollusca; class Gastropoda; order Stylommatophora; family Oreohelicidae; genus Oreohelix; species Oreohelix idahoensis. Next base: position 449,914 of record JAMPIV010017464.1, read on the forward strand.
GGGTTTGTATGGCTGGAAAATCTGTTGGTTTTGAGGCAGGTATATGTTTCGCCTTGATTTTTCTTCTGACCTGGTTGTGCTGAACGTTAGCACTGGTTACAATGGGCACAGTAATTTGCACACTGTTGTTTTTGACTAGTTGAGATGAGGCTAACACTTCTCGGCTTGGTTTTGGAACATGATTGCGTTTCTTCAGAATCTTTCGTCTGATATAGTTGTGCTGTATACGCGGAATTTTGTTGCTAGGGATTGAGTCATCAGATTCTGTTTTATAGGCGCGTTTGACGCTGGGGCTGACTGGTACAAATAATGTACTATCCGCATCACTGGTTTCAATCGAACTGGCTGGGTTTGGCGAATCAATGTCAGTACTATCAGGACTAAGAGTATCCATGTCAGATTCCGTGTTGTTAAGGGAGATGTAACTTGTGGGTCTATAGCGATATTTTGGCTTTCTAATAGGCCTGATGGATACATCTGTGAAATTTTTCTCGTATGGGGTTGTTACCAGTTGATTTTTCCTTTAACACTTATGTCACTGGGCGTTTCTGTTGATTCTCTAAAAGCTGCCCCAGGTTTCCTATAATACTCCTTTTGCGAGCTGCCCAAGTTGTTAGGGCTTGGTAATTATGAGTGTGTCGTGTGTAGATGGTAAACAACACTGGGGATATGAATAACACGACGCCACTTGTACAGCTCCATGACATTTAATAGAACATTCGCATAAGTCCTGAACATCAATAATATCGTCACGCATGCATAACATCACACTCAGGCTGACACTGCCTGTAGGAAATAACTTATAACAATACTTTTACGGACTGGCTGACCGTCCACACACTAACAGTAAACACAACACGTTTCTATGTGCGGCATTCAACCCTCGCACGAATTCATTCACCATCCAGGTGTAAATCACTTATCCCAAGTGATTATGATTTGGCGGCATGCAACATCGCCATATAAATTCTACTCCAATATAACTTCCAGGCGGACAATACTCAACGCCTTACTCCACTGTAGCTCCAAAGGCGGGACCAACTTGTCGCCTTAATATGTTCTCCACGAACATTAATATGTTCTCCACGAACATTAACCAAAGTTCCTATGATTGGCGGCATGCAACATCGCCATATAAATTCTACTCCAATATAGCTACAAGGCGAACAATACTCATCACCTTACTCCACTGTAGCTCCAAAGGCGGGACCAACTCGTCGCCTTAATATGTTCTCCACGAACACTCCTAAAGTTCCTCCAGAACACTCCTAGGCGGGAAGACGTCGCCTATACAACAATATGTCAGACATAATCACAATATTCATAATCACTATATCATTATCTCAACTGTCACATAATACGAGCATCCAGCTCGATCACAAATCACAGCCTCAAGCACACAGCTTGGCTATCAAAAACAACACAGACACCACCTAGTCACATCCGGGTACTCTCTCAGCCACCCAGACTAGTTCACCAAACACGCTTTCTCCATGCGCACGCCCCAAGTCACCACATACTGACATGAAGCCAGACATAAACTCAATCCCTGAGTTAAACTTAAATATTGACAACCTCAGTGACCCTTACTTCCACTCACTCCATCATCCACCTCAGAAATATGACCTAACAGCTTACACCGACCCCCGGAGAAAAAAAAAATGATATCATCATTCTTTTTTTTTTGAAAATTATATCTGACAAAAATGGGAGGTCGGCAAAATTCCAACATCTACAACAGAGAATTATACTATGTTAAGCCAAATTTCCGTGACTGGATTATTTACACGAAACTTCAATGGGTGAGTCACACTCTAACCCATACCACAGTTCTCTATAATGCTTCCTATTCATATGAAGCAAATGCTTATAATAATAATAATGTCCTACCCTTTCACCAAAATGAAACAAATGATATAGTTGTATGCAATTACATCAGTCTTGAAAAATTCTTGCACAACTATCAGTTATTTATCCTTATCAAAATACATCACAGAAAAAAAAAATCATCAACAATTTCTTATGATATCTGTTACAAAAATGTTCTACATGTCATTGTGAAAAATGTTAAGTTTCATACACCGCAGTACCTTAGGTACACTACAAGAATTAAAATTTAAACAACAAACCATGATGCTCTATCACACTGCATCATTATGTAGTATAACAACCCAAAAAACGTATAACAACCCAAGATGTCATATTTATAATGTAAATCCTATAACATTTAACGCATTTCATTATTCAAAGAATAATCCACAATTTTTAACAAGATTTCAGTGAATGGTGTAATTTACTCACTTCAGCGGTGCTCTCTAAGAAGTTTTCCCTTTGTTGTTTTTTTCTTCTTAATTCCTCATCTTCTAACCTCTTTTTCTGATCAACAGAAATGTCGTTGCGCATTATCTTACGTATACTCTTCAATATCTGATCGCGCTCAACACCCATATAGTGGTACGAAAACAATCGAAGATCCATAAGCAGTAACTGCGCTAAATCTTTAGCCATCCTTAGATGAGGATGAGAGTGAAAATTCTCCTCAGCAAAATATCTTAGCGCTCTTGACGCATTGACCAAAAATCTGTCTATCACATGTTCCTCAAGCTGTGGGCCTTTTAATTGTTGATAATCTCTACCTTCTTCCCACAAATAAGCCAATATAGGCCTCATATCCTCAGGATCTATCTCATCATCATCCATAGTGATTCACTTACTTAAATCAATATATCTAGTAATCACATATAGTTATGACAAATTACTGTCTACAAAAGTTGGGACAATCACCCTTCCAGCTCACAAAGTTAAGTATCTGTCAAGAAATGAGCTTATTCCTCAATTCTGTATCACCAATTCCTTTTTATAGCACCTTTATCAAGTCACATCATTATCAGGAAAATCGACATATGTCAACAGCCATTAACACCTATGCATCAAATCTTAATCATATGTCAAATTAGACATAAACAACAATAATAACAAAATGAGCAATTAGGGAGACCCAGCGACATATATGAAGTGACACAATTTACACAAGACACAATCACTTATCTGTCAATGATCCCGCTTCTTTTCCGCCACGACACTGGATATCACATAGACTGCTAAAACCTCCACTCAACTGTCACATAATACGAGCATCCAGCTCGATCACAAATCACAGCCTCAAGCACACAGCTTGGCTATCAAAAACAACACAGACACCACCTAGTCACATCCGGGTACTCTCTCAGCCACCCAGACTAGTTCACCAAACACGCTTTCTCCATGCGCACGCCCCAAGTCACCACATACTGACATGAAGCCAGACATAAACTCAATCCCTGAGTTAAACTTAAATATTGACAACCTCAGTGACCCTTACTTCCACTCACTCCATCATCCACTTCAGAAATATGACCTAACAGGGGTGTTGGTGGTTTGTTTACAAATTTCTTCATCTGGAACCAGAGTGTTAGTGGGTGCTGCTGGAAACTGATTCTCGTGTGGGGTAGTGATCATCTTGTGTTCATACCGTGTAAGTGCAATTTCTATCAATTCTCGAAATTCTTCTCGGCGTGTAGATAAATCAACTGTAGTGAAATTGACAGAGATACAACGGTAAAATCCCTCCAAAGATAACATTTAAGGATAAAAACATAATGCGTAGGCTGCGAATAGTACATGATCGCATAGACCGCGGGTCATCATCCTCCATAATAACTGACTTGCTAGACAGGAGGGGAACGGCGGATCAAAAAGGAAAAAAATATGACTGGAAAGATTGCGTGAGACTAGAAAGGCTAAGGAGACGCAATTGGGGGGGGGGGGGGGGGGGGGCGGAGAAAAGTCACGTTTCCCAAGTTGACATAAAAAGTAAGCAACTCGACAGAAGGGACCATAGATATGTTACGCCACAGTCATTTATTGGACGCTTTTGCGCGATACCAAGCCCTTGATTTGAATTCAGCGGCTAAACGCAGATGTTAGGAATATTACAAAAATTAAAAAGTACTTTTTTCTTAATATTAATGTTAGGAATATAAAAATTAGCTGGCCGGATGGCCTATTCTGAGCAGTGAACTAATATGTTCTTAATTTTACAGACGGATAGATAATATTGAAGATAATGACAAAAGACAGTGTTGTTCACATCATCGACAGACTGTATTGAATCTAAAAGTGTCGCTAATTGCACAAAAAAACACGACTTTGGGACGCAGGTGTTCAAATTTACTTAGTATGGAGGAGAGGGTTTTTGGGTGGTAGCTGTGTCTAAATATAACTTTTAACGACAAAATTTTGGAGGGGAGAGAAAGGTTGGTTCAAAAATCAAGTACATTTTGTAGAAACACAAGTAGAGACGGACAGACTAACAGATAACCATCCATACTTGACTGAAGCATGACTGAAATGACTTTATGGTAGGAAATTTGAATTTAAAATAAACCTAGGCAGTGATTGGCCACAGACAATCATATCATTAGCGCTCAGACGCGAAAGTGGGGCCATTCTTCAATAGTTGTTCAGTGATAGACACAGATTTTAAAGTGTGGTGATTTCCATATGAAAGAAAGTGTAATAAATTTAGGGACGCCATACTATAGCCAGCAGCTCAGCTGAGTTTTGCTAGCAATTCTGTGTTATTTATTCATAATCTGGTAAGATTGAAATTATTTCCTTATATATTTTGAATATTGTTTCATGTTCGAGTGATTTGATACTGCCATATCGAAATCTAGCCTTACAAACAAGTAGGGATTTGCTCTAGACCCCCCGCCCTAGTCAGGGTCTAGGGACCAACAATGTACATAAACTCCAGCAAGGGTTAGGCAAGACAGATCAAGTGTTGAGAATAATGAAACATATTACCTATCCTCTTTTAGGGCAGACAACTAATAAATATTTTTCAGAACCTATAGTCTGGGAGGATCTATCTGATGTAAAACCACCATGGTAAATGTGCTGTTTGGTCAGAGAGATCTGACCTGTCTGTATGATGTGGTTGTTGTGTCAGTGTTGTGTCCAGACGTGGGTAGAGAATAGATTTTGACACATGGCCCATACTTTGATTGCAGAGCTGCGAGTTTCTGTTGTCAACCAAGCAGTGTCTATTCAGTTGGTGACTTTACTCGAGTGTATCTGTGCAGTACTTGTGACAGAGACCACCATTATTGCCCGCCAGCACGGAGAGGTGGGACCACCTGATTTCAGCACCAGAGCTACAACTACCAGATGAGTGAGCCTCTGGTCTGCTGGACATTCACCAACGCTGTGTAGTTACTAATACCCCCCATAAAAATTCCCACCATTTTCTGGACACTGTGTAGTCAATATAGACAGGTGTGATGAGGCCACCCCAACAGCACAAACAGTAACTATCCTCCCAAGTAGATGACTACTAGAACATTTTAATAAAACTAACTAGTATAGTACATATATATGTACACTATTGCATTTATGATATAATATTCCATGCATTTCTTTCATAATCTCTAAATCCTTTTAAGTTCTGGTCAACCTAAAAAAATTGATCCAGAACAAAATAAATGTAATATAATTCTATCAAAAAATTTTACACACGTGAGTTAGTTCAGTGTATTTTAACATTTATTAAAATTATTAGTCTTGTTAAATATCTGTGGGTATATCTATAACCTATTACACCACACTACATAGCATAACCCTAGACACTTTACGTAGCCACATTCATTAAAAAAAAATTAAGTGTGAGGTCGTAGTGGTAGCAAGAAAGGCCTTCTGACAATTCACAACTACATTTTATCTCAGGAGCCTTCACAGCTGGCCTCATACAATTACAATTAGTAATATCACCATCATACAATACCAGCAACACCACTACATAAATTGGGGTCTTGTCCAGGGATAATTAGCCCCACAGTAATATTAGGATCTCCTGGTGGGAGAAATAAAAGTAGGGAAATAAATTGTAAAATTTCCTTTAAAATTAAAAGTGTCCCTGCAGATAAAAGTTGGTGAATCTTCACAGCCAGTAATAATTAATTAGTTAACTGGTTAGTTAGAATTGGTTAGACTATAGTCATAAGAAGTACTTAGTGTATTTACTGGTTAGAGATTTATCTTGTATATTATTATATTGTCTAAAAAGTATGGCGGAGCTGGCAAAATTTAGATCAGCTGCTGTGCTCACCGCGAAGGAGATGGGAATGGATGGTCAAATTTTAATTCAATACGTAACGGCTGAATGTGATAAATATATTGAACGGGAAGAAAGGAGGTTAGCTGAAGAGAAGAGGTTAGAGGCTGATAGAGACATTAAGAGGCTGCAGATTGAGGCAGAAGAAAAACGACAGCAAAGGGAGGCAGAAGAAAAAAGGTTGACTGCCGAAAGGGAGGCAGAAGATAGAAGGTTGCAAAGGGAGGCAGAAGATAGAAGGTTGCAAAGGGAGCACGAATTACGACTAAGGGAGCTGGAATTACAAGGCCAGGCTCCTGAAAATGGTGCCAGCCCTTTTGCCTCAGATGCTACGCCTAGTCTGGGAGCCTCAAACTCCGCTATGGGGTTTCATTTAGACCATTTTGTTGAAAAAGACGATGACATAGAGGGGTACCTAGGACGTTTTGAGTTATTAGCTACTACATATGGGTTAGAGAGAGAGAGAGGTGGAGCTTAAAGCTATCACAGGGATTGAGAGGTACTTCTTATGAAGTATTTGCTAAAATGAACAGGGAAGACCAAGACAATTATGACATGTTAAAGCAGGCTTTGTTATTAAGATACGAGAAGAATGGTGAATTTTATCGTAAGAAATTTAGAAATGCCAAACTGTTGTCTGGGGAGACATACCACCAATTCTCTGCTAGACTAGAAACCTATTTGGAGAAATGGACGGCTCTGGGGAAGACCCAAGATCTTAAAGAAATGATCATGATTGAGCAATTGAGAGAGTCCATGGCTCCAGACATGAGAAAATTTCTCATGGAACAAGGTGCAGAGAAGTTGGGGGAAATTTTAAATGTTGCTGAGAGGTATCAGGCAGCCCAGGCAGAGGTAAGTGGTGCTAAGAAGAAGCACATAGACAATTTTAAAGCTCCACAGCAATTTAATAAATTTGATAATAGAGAGCAGGGAAATAAAGGTAGGACAAACTTTGAGCGGCCAAGAAATGACTATCGCGACAGAAACTCACAGTTCAATGACCAAAAGTTCAATGAAAAAAAACCGTTGAACCAAGGAAAAAGATGGTGTAAATGGTGCAAGAAGGATAACCATAACACCGAATTTTGTAGAAGGAAACCTTCAAACATTGCTGCAATGAAGTCGGGGACGCAAAGATTAAAGGTTAATCCTAAGGGACAACAGGAACCTTATCACCCCCCAGTTTGTGAGGATGTTATTTGTAATGGGGTCACCATAAGGTGCCTTTATGATACAGGTTTGGATTATGATTCAGTTGTGAAGTCTAGCCTAGTGGACCCAAGTCAGTATACCACAGAAACAGTGGAAATACAAGGGGCGACTAAGGACATACCACTCATGACACTTCCCATCGCAAGGATAACGGTGAAAACTCGCTATGTGGAAGGAGAAATCAGAGCAGCAGTGATAGATGAACCAATCTACCCTCTGATATTGGGGTGTAGATACGTCTTCTTGGGGAATCCCGAGAAACCTGTGATCATGGCGACAGTGCAGACCAGGTCACAGAAGAAGGAGGAAGAAGGTGAACCTATAAATGCTCATCCAGAGGAGATGAGGAAGGCGCAGGCTGAGGATAGGACACTCAAGCCCTGTTTTAAAAAATTGCCCAAATGCCACACACCTCCGAGCAAGGGGGAATATTTCATGAAGAACAAACTATTATACAGGAAGACAGGAACTAGATCCACTGGTCACGGACAGTTAGTTCTTCCCAAGATATATAGGGCAAACTTAATAAGGAGCTTACATGTTGGAAAAGATGGTGACCATGAGAAAGTCGGTACCATCTGCCAAAAGATTGCTCGAAGATACTATTGGCCCGACGTAAATGTCGATGTTGAAAACTTTGTAGAAGCATGTGGCGTATTTCATGAGGGAACACCCACAAAGGGAAAATATGTGCAGGACCTAGAAACGCCACGGGTAACTTTAGGCCTGAAAGGAAAAACTAATTATACTCGGGTAGACAAAGTGGAATGGGAGCCCCCTTTTCACACCCAGTCTTCACTTGAATGGATTAACATGGCCACTATGCGAAGAGTACAAAGAAGAAATTTTACCCAGGATAAGATGACAATCCCTCGGTCAGACTTATATAAACTGGAAGAACAGACAAGAGAGCGAAGATCTCTCATAAACAATCTTAAGTGGGGAGACAAACCCCAGAAAAAAATTGGTAGTGGTCGATTTGTGAGTGATGATTCTAGGAAGCAAAGTCCTCATTATGGAGCTTCTAATGGACGGGACCCGATGGGTTCCATGAAAAATAAGTATGATAAATTAAAGATCCAGATGTAACTTTATTAAGGACCTGGACAGATGAGAAGGCGGAAGAGACTGTTACCTCATCTTATCAATATGTGAACGAACTGACCAATCGTTTGAAAGCTGGATGGAAACTGGCAAATGATAATTTGAAACAAGCCAGGAAGAAACATGCAGCATATTTTAATAGGAAGGCAAAGGACAGGGAACTGGCAGTCGGAGAGAAGGTGCTGCTTCTACTACCCGGAAGCCAGAATAAATTACAAATTGGTTGGCAAGGTCCATATACGGTTCTAGAGAAGGTGTCTAGAACAAACTATAAAATTGACAAAAAGGGGAAGGAAAAAGTTTATCATGTAAACCTGTTAAAGAAGTATCTGGACAGACCACTCCAGGAAAGCACCCCCTTATTGACCTTGGCTATTGCAACCCAGATGCAAAAAGAACCACTCACCTCACATGAATACCCATTACATCCTTGTGAAACAGCAGCACAGGTAAAAGTCAGTAAGCACCTGACTAAAAACCAGAGGGAGAGAGTTCAAAAGGTTCTGGAGGAACATACAGATGTATTAACAGATAAACCAGGCCATACAAATTTGCTACAGTATGACATGAAACTGGTAGACTCAAACCCAATCTGTATGAGAGCCTATTCTATTCCGTTCGCGAAGGAGAAGGCATTGAAGGAAGAAATAGAGTATTTGTTGAAGGAGGGGATTATTTCGCACAGTGAATCATCTTTTAGTTCTAGTGTCGTTTTGTTGAGAAAACCGTCTGGGGAACACAGATTGTGCATAGATTACAGGAAACTGAATGCTGTCACAGAAGGACAAGTGGATCCATTACCAGACACAAAACAGTTATTTGCCAGACTGAACAAGGCAAAATATTTTTCAAAAGTGGATCTTAGTAAAGGCTATTACCAGATCCCAGTGAAGCCTGAAGTGAGACCTTATTTGGCTTTTAGCACTTCGGATGGACATTATGAATTCAATATGCTACCATTCGGACTGAAAAATGCTCCGAGTGTGTTTTCAAGGATGATGCGCAAATTGTTGGATCCCCTGAATAACCCATGTATCACGAATTTCATGGATGATATTCTCGTCGCCACAGAGACATTTGAAGAACACATTGAAGCTCTGGAGATGTTGTTTGATAGACTTCGGGAGGCGAACTTAACTGCTAGGCCAACAAAATGTTGTATTGGATGCAAAGAGTTGGAATTCTTGGGACACACTGTATATCAGGGTAATATGACCCCTGATCCTAAGAACTTGGAAAAACTGCAGAGAGCACCTAGGCCGCAAACAAAAAAGGACGTGCGATCATTTGTGTCGTTATGCGGATTTTATCAGAAATACATCAAGAATTTTAACGCTATTTGTGCTCCTCTGACTGATTTGACTCGCAAGGGACTTCCAGATAAAATTATTTGGACTGCACAATGTGAACTAGCGTTCCAAGAGTTAAAGGAAAAACTCACTAGCAAGCCTATTCTCAAACTGCCTGATTTGACACAGGACTTTGTCTTAAGAACCGATGCAAGTAATGTAGGACTCGGAGGGGCTTTGTTGCAAAGATCATCTTCACCTGATGGGGAACTTAAACCAGTCGCTTATGCAAGCCGCAAATTGAATAAGGCGGAACAAGGATACTCCACAAGCGAAAAGGAATGTTTAGCATTAATCTGGGCAATAAAGAAGTTTCAAATCTATCTGTATGGTAGGACATTTGTGGTGGAGACGGACCATCAGCCTCTCGTGTTCTTGTCTCAGGCTAAGCATGAAAACGCAAGATTGCTGAGGTGGTCTTTGTTGCTTCAACCTTATCAGTTTAGTATCCAATATATCCCAGGCAAATTGAATGTCGGTGCAGATTTCCTCAGTCGGCACCCCTGTGATCAAAATTAGAGTAGTGGCAGACGTGAGGAGCAATTTTACCTATGTGTATCGCTGGTGTTGGAACTTGCCATAGGCATGTTTTCAAGTGGGGAGATGTGTAGTGAAATTGACAGAGATACAACGGTAAAATCCCTCCAAAGATAACATTTAAGGATAAAAACATAATGCGTAGGCTGCGAATAGTACATGATCGCCTAGACCGTGGGTCATTATCCTCCATAATAACTGACTTGCTAGACAGGAGGGGAACGGCGGATCAAAAAGGAAAAAAATATGACTGGAAAGATTGCGTGAGACTAGAAAGGCTAAGGAGACGCAATTGGGGGGGGGGGAAACGGAGAAAAGTCACGTTTCCCAAGTTGACATAAAAAGTAAGCAACTCGACAGAAGGGACCATAGATATGTTACGCCACAGTCATTTATTGGACGCTTTTGCGCGATACCAAGCCCTTGATTTGAATTCAGCGGCTAAACGCAGATGTTAGGAATATTACAAAAATTAAAAAGTACTTTTTTCTTAATATTAATGTTAGGAATATAAAAATTAGCTGGCCGGATGGCCTATTCTGAGCAGTGAACTAATATGTTCTTAATTTTACAGACGGATAGATAATATTGAAGATAATGACAAAAGACAGTGTTGTTCACATCATCGACAGACTGTATTGAATCTAAAAGTGTCGCTAATTGCACAAAAAAAAACACGACTTTGGGACGCAGGTGTTCAAATTTACTTAGTATGGAGGAGAGGGTTTTTGGGTGGTAGCTGTGTCTAAATATAACTTTTAACGACAAAATTTTGGAGGGGAGAGAAAGGTTGGTTCAAAAATCAAGTACATTTTGTAGAAACACAAGTAGAGACGGACAGACTAACAGATAACCATCCATACTTGACTGAAGCATGACTGAAATGACTTTATGGTAGGAAATTTGAATTTAAAATAAACCTAGGCAGTGATTGGCCACAGACAATCATATCATTAGCGCTCAGACGCGAAAGTGGGGCCATTCTTCAATAGTTGTTCAGTGATAGACACAGATTTTAAAGTGTGGTGATTTCCATATGAAAGAAAGTGTAATAAATTTAGGGACGCCATACTATAGCCAGCAGCTCAGCTGAGTTTTGCTAGCAATTCTGTGTTATTTATTCATAATCTGGTAAGATTGAAATTATTTCCTTATATATTTTGAATATTGTTTCATGTTCGAGTGATTTGATACTGCCATATCGAAATCTAGCCTTACAAACAAGTAGGGATTTGCTCTAGACCCCCCGCCCTAGTCAGGGTCTAGGGACCAACAATGTACATAAACTCCAGCAAGGGTTAGGCAAGACAGATCAAGTGTTGAGAATAATGAAACATATTACCTATCCTCTTTTAGGGCAGACAACTAATAAATATTTTTCAGAACCTATAGTCTGGGAGGATCTATCTGATGTAAAACCACCATGGTAAATGTGCTGTTTGGTCAGAGAGATCTGACCTGTCTGTATGATGTGGTTGTTGTGTCAGTGTTGTGTCCAGACGTGGGTAGAGAATAGATTTTGACACATGGCCCATACTTTGATTGCAGAGCTGCGAGTTTCTGTTGTCAACCAAGCAGTGTCTATTCAGTTGGTGACTTTACTCGAGTGTATCTGTGCAGTACTTGTGACAGAGACCACCATTATTGCCCGCCAGCACGGAGAGGTGGGACCACCTGATTTCAGCACCAGAGCTACAACTACAACTACCAGATGAGTGAGCCTCTGGTCTGCTGGACATTCACCAACGCTGTGTAGTTACTAATACCCCCCATAAAAATTCCCACCATTTTCTGGACACTGTGTAGTCAATATAGACAGGTGTGATGAGGCCACCCCAACAGCACAAACAGTAACTATCCTCCCAAGTAGATGACTACTAGAACATTTTAATAAAACTAACTAGTATAGTACATATATATGTACACTATTGCATTTATGATATAATATTCCATGCATTTCTTTCATAATCTCTAAATCCTTTTAAGTTCTGGTCAACCTAAAAAAATTGATCCAGAACAAAATAAATGTAATATAATTCTATCAAAAAATTTTACACACGTGAGTTAGTTCAGTGTATTTTAACATTTATTAAAATTATTAGTCTTGTTAAATATCTGTGGGTATATCTATAACCTATTACACCACACTACATAGCATAACCCTAGACACTTTACGTAGCCACATTCATTAAAAAAAAAATTAAGTGTGAGGTCGTAGTGGTAGCAAGAAAGGCCTTCTGACAATTCACAACTACATTTTATCTCAGGAGCCTTCACAGCTGGCCTCATACAATTACAATTAGTAATATCACCATCATACAATACCAGCAACACCACTACATCAACAGCAAACTTGTTCTCCAGCAATTCATACACCAGCCTTATTGAGAGGACGGCAAAGTCACCATCTCTCAGGATAACGTCTATCTCTGCCGTCAGCTCCTCTGTTGTAGGTTGACCTATTCCGCCAATTTTCTTTGTCTTGCTGTGCTTTGTCTTATCAGTTTTCGGCCAGTAATATTTTCTGCCCTCTTCGTCTGTTGTATGATCAAGTTCGTCTGACAAGTAGCCTTCAGTGGTCTCATCAGAGTCTGTCGTCTCTGACTCTGATATGTCAGACGAATCTGTACTGGATGGATTATACTTTAGGGTGGCTTTTCTGACTGGTCTTGTATTTGTCGTCAGAGGCGGAATGGGCCGGTGATTATCAATTTTTATTTGTTTTACGTGAGCTTTTGTTTGGTGTTGTTTCTCTATCTGATTTGCTTGCTGCCATCTTCTATCTCTCTCTCTAAATCTTTCTTCCACTTCTTTTATGTACTTTGCTATCATTTCGTACCTCTCCATGCATTCTAACTTATCTTCGTCTGCAGATGTCATCTTTTCTGTATTATCGACCGTTTCAACACTGCACAAATCAAGTAAGTCCTCTGTAACTTGTCTTGATTTTATCCTGACTGGAATTAGACTTTTCTTAAACCTGTCATCCGTTTGTACTGCGACATTCTCTGTCTGAGGCTCTTTTCTAGTGATTGCAGGCGCAGTTCGTTGTTTCAAGTTCAATTTTGGTCTCCCTTCTTTGACTTTCAATGGTTGTAGCTTGATTTCAACAATCTCTTTTATTTCAATCTTATAAACTTTTGCAACCAATCCGTCTACTATTCTTATGCAAGGGAAATCGACTGCGTAGCTTCTGCAACGTTTTAATTCTGAAGCGAGGTCTCTCAATGCTATTCTCTTCTTTCTGTTCTGTATGGTTGTCGAACACTTCTCCATGTTTGAATAGTTGTTGTTGTACCATACGTTTTCCACCGTGTTCCTTCTTTTAAGTTACAGTCTTATTTTAGGTTCGACGACATTTACCCATCTCCTCAGATTTGTCCTTGATTTCTTTATAATCATAAGCATTCCTTGAGTTAAATGCTTTCCAACACAAGAATATTTTCTACTCTACATGGTTTGAGGTGTAAGACTATTTTTTTTGCAAATTGACTCAAATCCTCGAACCTAGTTCTGCTGCGACTAGGGTTGGGAGCTCTATTCAAAATACATATTTAACGATTGTCACTACTTACGCTAGTAAGAAATATATATATATAACCACTCGATGTCCTGAAATACACATTTTATAAGAAATGTTGAAGTTTGATTTTCTCAAACTAAGAAATATGTAGAGCTGGACCAGATACGACCTCTTGAGTTGCGCTCTTTCATTCTACTGCCAAAATGGCGTCGTTGTTCCACTTTCCCCGGGGTAAATCTGAGCTATCCGATTGGTCAGGGGAAATCACCCAATTATTAGAAATGGCGTGTAGAAGCGACTCTACCCTAAATATGTGACACTATTTATTATTTTCTGTTTCTCATAAAATATAAAATTATGGGGTGGTCTGTGCTTCCTCTGTCTTGTAAGAATATAGTCTGTTTCCAAAGGAACAACTATGTACATGGCCACAGGAGCTGAGCTGTGGTCTCGCGCAGTTACTTCGCGCCTGAGTTATTTTTACTGAGCTGTTTTGAGCAGCTGTAATTTCGTGACAGTGTGTTTTCTGGCAGAGCTTCGAGATGGTCGTTCCCATCTCGTTAGTGTGTTCCAGCATATTTGTTGTGAAAGGGAGAATTTAATTGAGATTGAGAATATTTTCAGGCCATGGATTGTAGGCCATTATATACATTCATATTTCCGATGATGGATTTTAAAGTCCGATAGATTATTAAAGGGAGTGTTCTTTCTCCCGGGAGATGTATTATTCAGGCCTTGGAGTATGTTGATTCAGGCTATATTATTGTAAACTGTGAGGTATACAGTCCCTTTCTTGTATGGATATTTTTGCCATGATTTTTATGATTGTGAGCTGCTATGCTCCGCAGCCTTTGTGCTTGGGATTTTTGTACCAGTAATTGAGTTCTATGGATTTACTTACTGATGTCTGAGGATTTACTATGGGCTGCTATATATGATAATATACCTTTGGATTTTTGCACGCTGTTATGGACTTATCTACATGTTGCTCTATGATGTGCTATGAAATGTCGTCTCATGATGTCTACGTGACTGTGGCGTTAATAAACAGTGAAATTTTATAGCAGTTACCCTACTTCCTGAACCATCGTAACTGTGTGTGTGATTGCAGTCTGGATATTACACCTTTTAAAGAACTCTGACATTCGCGTATCTACATGTATACTTGTTCACACACCGGTCGGCCATCCGTAAGCCCGACTACAAGCTGATTACCTTTCATCAGCCATAAAATTAACATTGTCTTCATGCACCACTTACACAAACTTGTAACATATACCTTAACAGTTTGGTAGATCTTTAGAGGATTCAGTGTTGCTAAAGAAGATCCCAAAAGATCCTGGTTGCCGACCTCTGGTTTACACAATTCGGACCATAATTCTTGGTATGTTAAATTATCACGTATTGAGGCGTGCGTTACCTCTGATGCCTGCTTGCCATTAGGATATAAGATGAATTGTCTGTAAACCACTTCTGGCGCTCTGTGTTGTAATCGTTGATTACTGTTACATATCGCAAGCAGTTTATCTGCACACAGATGCTTGGCCTAAAGGCAGGACCATGCAAAACTAATTGCTCGTCGACGTATCTACTGTCAAACGTCATTGCTAGAGAAGTTATCCGTGTGTCCAGCGTTGCCACTCTGAATTCTGAAAAAAAAAAAAAAAAAAAAAAAAAAAAAAAACTTAGATATCAGCGACTTGGGATATTTTGGGCGATTTTTTGGGCTATTTTGGCCGAAATCTGGGTTGCGTTCTTCAACTAATGAAGAAAAATGACACCTAGATGGGACCCAAAGAAAAACCTAGATCTAGGTGCGCGTGTCTGTCTCGCTTCCTTATATAAAGTTTGCTCTAGAAAGCTCCTGTGCTCTGCGTCACAACCGTGTTCCCGAATATTCTTGTGTCCTGTCATGATCAGTCTTCTCCCTACTTACTTAAAAGAGCTCTATTATGCTTCCTGTAAACCCATGACGTCATATCTAAATGATTATGATTAACGCAGTCGCGTCCCTTACACTGCGACTCATCGTCAGCGTCTGCTTCTCATCTCTTGTTCGGGACCGAAGACGCAGCAAGAGAGATGAACGCAGTCAGCGACCGATAGCTTGACTGCTTGCATCAGGGTTAGCGAACCAGAGCTGACCAAGACCCTACTCCACCTCCAAGTGGTGGTCCTGGAAACAGGCTTATACATCACTGCAGTCTGGCTGATAGAGTAGGGATCGAAGAGGGAAGGCAAACCCAGTCGGGCGGAAAGGCGCAAATATCACAGCTCCGCTGTAAACGGCGACACAACGCAACCAACGTCCTTTTCAGGACGAACGAGGAAGAAGAACATCTCATCTCTTGTTCTACTAGCATATGTCTGGTTCTTGTCATCATTTCCGTATTACTGAGGCTGTCATTTCACTTCGATCCTTTTATTCTACGAAATCATCTATTTATGGAGTCTTCAACTTTTTGGGTGTTTTTTTTTTTTTTGGTGTTAGTGTCTTATAATAGAAGTGACTTGACATTTGAGCTGAAGAATCGGAATTTTGTAGTAGGACCTAATTTCTCTTCATCTTCATCTGTGATCCTTAGCCGCCGGGTGTCAAAGCAGTCAGTGGCCATCACGCCTGGTGGTGTCTTGCAGGGCAGCAACAAACTGCTTCCACTTTGTTCGGTCAGCGGCCATCCTTCGTACAGTGCCCCAGCTCTAGTTCATTCTTTGCATCTTGGCCTCCACAGTTCTCCGCCAAGTTATTTTTTGGTCGCTGTTCTTCGGGGATCTATAGCATAGCTTTTCTTGTGATGGCATCGGGGTTTCTTCTGACGACGTGGCCAACCCAACTCCAGCGTCTGCCATCTATGATGGTTTGCATGTCCTCTTGGCTACTCCGAGTAAGTAGTTATTGGTTAAAGAGAGTATTCGGCCAAAAGATTCGAAAAATCATCCTTAGACAGATTGTGTTGTAAAAGGATAGTTTCGACATTTTCTTCTCTGTTACTCTCCAGCATTCCGCACCATAGAGAAGCACAGAAAGTACACAGCTCTCAAACATGTCTCAATTTGGTGTTTGTGCTGTACTGTAAAGACTTCCAAATGTTGTTAAGACTAGCAAAGGCGGTTCGCGCTTTATTCATTCTGTTCTTCATGTCTTCGCATGTTCCGCCGTCTGGTGTTACTATGCATTCTAGATATGTAAATGTGTCTGTCTGTTCTAGCTTCTGGTTCTTTATTGTTATGGGCTGAGGACTGCCTACATTGAGTGTCATGACCTATGTCTTCTTTAAACTGATGTTCAGACCCACCTGCTGGCTATACTTATTCAATTTATCTGTTTGTTTTTTTCTTAGATGTGTTGATGTGAATGAGCGAGTAGTGCAATGTCATATGCAAATTCCAGATCTTCCAGCGTAGAAAACGTTGTCCATCTAATTCCTCTTGGACTGTTCTCTGTTGTCTGGCGCATCACCCAGTCTATGACTGTCAAAAATAAAGTTGTTGATGAGGGGCATCCCTGTCGTACTCCTGTCTTCACCTCAAAGGCTAGATTGCTCAACTCAACACTGCATTTAAAGTTAGCATAGAAGGTTTTTTTATGATGGAAACAATGCAGCCTTCAGTATTTTCCATAAGCTGTCCCTGCGTATGCTGTCAAAAGCCTTTTCAAAATCAACAAAGTTAATGTATAGCTGCATTCCGAGCACTGCTCTATAATGTTCATGAGGATGAATATTTGTTCTGCATATCTTCTGTTCTTTCTTAATCCTGCTTGTTCTGTCCTCAGTTTATGGTGTACTGCATTTGAAATTCTCTGCATAATTAACCTGTCCAGTATTTTACTGGGAACTGAGAAGAGAGTTATTCCTCACCAGTTTTTGCAGTCTGCAAGGTCACCCTTCTTGGGCAATTTGACAATTATTCCTCTGTTGGTGTTTTCTCTGTTTCCCAGACTTGTTCAAATAGTGGTTCTAAAAGTTCTGCTGCTAGTTTGAATAATTCAGCATTTAAATTGTCATGATCAGGAGGTTTTTCATTCTTAAACCTTTTGGTAGATGTGATGACTTCTTTTCGTGGAATGTCTGTATTTACGTCTAGATCATTTTCAGCATCAGGAATGTTCAGCTGCGTCTCTGGTGGTTCCTTATTCAGTGTTTCTCTGAAGTGCTCTGCTCATCTTGTGTCCCGCCCCTGTGCTGTGGTGATGAGATTTTCTTGCTTGTCACTTACTAACATAATATTGTTTGCACCCCGTTTTCCACTGATAGTTTTAGTTATTTTACATACTCTGCTGTGTTCATTTCTCAGTGCTGCCTCTTCTGCCATTTCTTGCAAGATCGTCCAGGAACTTTCGTTTGTTGGCTTGGTTTTGACGTTTTACTTCCTTGTCCAGCCGATTGTACTGTTCACTATATATTTCCTTTAACCTGGGAGAATTTTCTTATATTGTCTTTCTTTTCTTTTATTTTCTCATTGCTATGGTGTTTAAAGTTTCTTCTCTTATCCAGTCTTGTCTCTTTCTTTCCTGGAATCCTAAGCATGATTCGCTGCTTTCCTTATATATATATAATTGAAATGGTGTTGAATTTCATGTCACCATCTTCAGTCGCTGTCTTTTCTTGGCTATTTGCACTTTAATATCGTCTCTTTACTTACTTACTTACTTAGTCGTTCCCCTTCTACCGTGAGGTGTAGAGGTTTCGTCTCTTTACATCAACCACAAAACCTTTTCTGGTGATGGGGTCATTGAGTTTCACCTTCATTTTTGCTACTTCTAAGTGATGATCACTTCCCGCATCTGCACCTCTTCTTACTTTCATGTATTGTAGTAAATTGCCTCCATCTACCATTGATCATAATGTGTCTATCTGATTATGATTTCTGTCCCGGCCTTTTGGTGATTCCCATGTTAACTAGTGGATTTCTTTGTGTGGAAAAAAGTGTTCCTCCAAGTAGAAGCTTATTACTTTATCTCCAATCTCATTTACTGTTCCGCTGCCACATTTCCCCATTACTCTTTCATTATATGTATCGTGTGTTACAATTTCGCATTGAGGTCTCCCATTACTATTACAAGATCGAATCTAGGTGCGGTTTCTATTTCCTTATATAGCTGTCGATAAAATTTGACTTTAACATCTTCATCGCTGTCATTCGTTGGTGCATAGCATTATATTATTGTGGTGTTGGTGAATCTCCCTCTCAATCTTGTTCGTATCAGTCTGTTGTTGGTGGGTTTCCATTCCAGTTGTCACGAAGTGGCTTTAAGTTAGAGTCTGTCGGAATACAGAGACAAGACACTAGTAATGAGAAAGTCTGAGAAGATAGATTAAGATGAGAATACAGTGAATGTGGAAGGATGAGACTTATAGCTTCGAGGGTGAGAACCGAGATTGACTCTCCCTCGCCACTTGTGACTTATGTAATAGCTACTGTCTCACCACCTCTGTCTACCAGAAAGGAGATAAGGTTTCACTAATTCCATAGACACAACTATACAGACAAAGCATATAAGTACAGTATAGTTAAAGATAAACTGATCCAGTATACATTTTATAGTTTATTAACATAACCCAATCAATACCACAGGAACAAAACAAATAAAGGGCAAATTCGCACAACGTGGAAAAGACAAATTCAAATGAAAGACAAAATATAACCAAAAAAATCCACACTCTCTTTCACGCCTGTATGAAACAACTCCTTCTTTGATCCTTAGCAGCCGACCGTCAAAGCAGTCAGTGGCCATCAAGCCTCGAGGCGTCTTGTAGGGCAACAACAAATTGATTCCACTTTGCTTGGTTGGCGGCCATCCTTCGTACAGTGCCCCAACTCTGGTTCATTCTTTGCATCTCAGCCTCCACAGTCCTCCGCCAAGTTGTTTTTTGTCGGCCTCTCTTTCGGTTTCCTTCAGAGGTCCATAGCATAGCTGTTCGTGTGATGCCATCGGTGTCTGTTCTGAGTACATGGCCAACTCAGCTCCAGCGTCTGTCAGCTATGATGGTGTGCATGTCCTCTTGCTTGCTTCGAGTAAGCAGATCTTGGTTGATGACGGTATTCGGCCAAAAAATTCGGTGAATTTTCCGTAGGCATGTTGTGTGAAAAGAGGACAATTTAGACATTTCCTTCTCTGTAACTCTTCAGCATTCCGCACCATAGAGTAGCACAGAAAGCACACAGCTCTGATATAATCATGATTTTGTGCTTGTGCTGTATTGAGAGGACTTCCAGATGTTGTTTTGACTAAAAAAGCTGTTCTTGCTTTGTTCATTCTGTTGTTGATGTCTTTGCTTGCTCCGCTGTCTGGTGTTACTATGCATCCTAGGTATGTGAAGGTGTCTGTCTGTTCCAGTTGTTCATTCCTTACTGATATGGGCTCAGGGTTGCTCACATTGAGTGTCATGACCTCTGACTTCTTTAGATTGATGTTTAAGCCTACCTGCTGGCTATACTTATTAAGTCTATCCGTTTTTTTCCTGGTTGTGTTGATGTGAATGTGCTAGCAGTGCAATGTCATTTGCATATTCCAGATCTTCCAATGTAGAAAATGTAGTCCATCTTATTCCTCTTGGACTGCCCTCTGTTGTCTGGCGCATCACTCAGTGTATGACTGTTAAAAATAGAGTGGTTGATAAGGGGCATCCCTGTCGTACTCCTGTCTTCACCACAAAGGTTATGTTGCTCTGCCCAACGCTACGCGTAAAGTTGGCAAAGAGGCTTTTTGTGATTGACACTATGCAGCTTGGAATTCTATAAGCCCTCAGTATTTTCCATAAACTGTCCCTATGTATACTGTCAAAAGCCTTTTCAAAATCAAAGAAATTAATGTACAGCTGACTTTGCCATTCTGAGCACTGCTGTATAATGTTCCTAAGGTAAATATATGAGCTACACATCGTCTGTTCTTTCTAAATCCTGCTTGTTCTTTCCTCAGTTTGTGGTCTACTGCTTTTGAAATTCTCTGTAAAATGATCCTGCCTAGTATTTTGCTGGGAAGTGAGAGAAGAGTGATTCCTCTCCAATTATTGCAGTCTGCAAGATCTCCCTTCTTGGGCAATTTGACAATTACTCCTTTGTTCCACCCTGTTGATGTTGTCCCTGTTTTCCAGACTTGTGCAAATAGTGGTTCTAATAGTTCTGCTGCTAGCGCAGGGTCTGTCTTAAATAGCTCTGCATTTAAGTTATCGTGGCCAGGAGCTTTTCCATTCTTTAATCTTTTGATTGCTGTGATGATTTCTTCTTTTCGTGGAATGTCTGTATTAACATCTAGATCGTTTTCAGCCTCAAGAACATTCAATTGTGTCTCTGGTTGTTCCTTTCTCTGAAATGCTCTGCCCATCTTGTTTCCTGTACCTCTGCTGTCGTGATGAGATTTCCTTGCTTATCTCTTACTAATGTAATATTGTTTGCACCTCGTTTTCCGCTGATGAATTTAGTTATTTTGTTTACTGTGCTTTGTTCATTTCTCAGTGCTGCCTCTTCTGCCTATCTTGCAAGATCGTCTAGGAAATATTCCTTTTGTTGGCTTGGGTTTGGCGTTTAACTTCCTTGTCCAGCTGACTGTACTGTTCCGTATATAGTTGCTTTAACCTGGGGGACTTCGCTTCTGTTTTCTTTCTTTTCATATCCTTTCTCATCGTTATGGTGTTTAATTTTTCTGGTGTTATCCAGTATTGCTTCTTTCTTTCCTGGAATCCCAAGCATGATTTGCTGTTTTTCTTATATGTTGTTGAAATGGTTTTGAATTTCTGGTCTATATCATCAGTCAATGTCTTTTCCTGACTTTTGGCAAATTGATATCGCTTCTTTATGTCAGCCGGAAAAGCTTTTTTGGTAAGGGGGTCCTTCAATTTGCTGATGTCAAACCTTTTCTGTGTAATTACAGTTGGTCCAGCCCTTCTTAGTTTTACTTTCAGTTTTGCTACTACTAAATGATGATCACTTCCCACATCTGCACCTCTTCTTACCTTCACATCTTGTAATGCATGTCTCCATCTACCATTAATCATTCTTCTTCTTCTTCCGTCCTTAGCCACCGACCGTCAAAGCAGTCAGTGGCCATTACGCCTAGTGGCGTCTTAGGGCAACAGCAGATAGGTTTTCTTTGCCATTGTTTCCCATCACGCCTATTGGCGTCTTTAGGGCAACGGCAAATCAATCCATTTGCTGTTGTTTCCGTAATCGAAGTACCATTAATCATGGTTTCTGGTATCTGTTTTCTGTCCCGACCATTTGGTGATTCCCATGTTAATTTGTGAATTTCTGTGTGTGGTTAAAGTGTTCCTCCAATGACCAGGTTGTTAATGCAATAGAAACTTATTAATTTATCCCCATTTTCATTTGCTGTTCCGCTGTCGCATTTCCCCATTACTCTCTCATTATATGTATTGTGTGTTCCAACTTTCGCATTGAGGTCTCCCATTACTACGATAAGATCATATCTAGGTGTGTCTTCCATTTCTTTCTGCAGTTGTTGATAGAATTCATTCTTGACCTCATCATCGCTGTCATTCGTTGGTGCGTAGCATTGTATTATTGTAGTATTGGTGAATCTCCCTCTCAGTCTTATTCTTATCAATCTGTTGTTGATGGGTTTCTACTCCAGTAATGTCCTTTCTATTCCTTTCTATAGAACAATGGCTACACCTTCACTGTGCTGTCCATCCTCTCTTCCAGAGTAAAGTACTGTTTCTCCTGTTGCTGTTTTAACTTTTCCTGCCCCTGTCCATCTGCTCTCGCTTATCCCTAGAATGTGTAATCTATAGTTTCTCATTTCTGCTGTGACCTATTTTAGTTTACCCGTCTCGTTCATTGTCCTGACATTCCTAAATCCTATTCTTGTTTTACATTTTGCGGTCAGGACGTCCGTTTTCGTGTCAGTGGCTTCCTCTCGGCTTTCACTACTGACTGTAATACGAGCCTCAGCAAAGTTTGTTCATTTGTTGTCGTCTCCGTAACTTTATTTCGTTTTACATAGACAGGGGTGTCAGCCCTATGCTAAAACCCCCCACCTCGAGGACCAGGGTGTCTGCTTTAGTCTGACCCCTGCCCTTGCAAACCTGTCCAGCTTGGTAAAACCTTCCAGGCGTAAAACTCCCGCTGGCATAGCTTTGGGGTAATCAGGGTACGCAAGCCGCCATCCTCAACAAGGTATTGACACCGGCGATGGCAGTATGAAACAACTAAGAATAACTAAATATACTTGGTGGGGCTCTCTATGAAAGAGCCACCACTCCTGACTACACTATGGTTACTAACTAACACTCTATCCCACTGAAGATGTGTAACTAAATAACTACTGTCTCAAAATGCTATAGGCGATCCTGCACAACTAACTAACACCACACGAAAAATCCTATGTTAATTGATTGTTCAGCGCTAATTCAAAGGAAGTCCTCTAAGTCTGTATATCTGACCCTACTGGTCCTCGCTAACTTCTCGCTCCCTCCTCTGTCTCGGTTCAGTGCCTCTCTGACGTTACCGTCATTATCTGAGGGTCTGATGAGTTGCTTCTCCGTCTCGCACCTCCTCTCATTGGCATATGGAAACGTATGATTTTCCTCTCTCCTTTCCTGAATACTGATAAAGGGGACCTTGTTAACTACAGCGATATGTTGTGGCCTAAGGCTGTAGTTGTTTTCAAAGCTGATGACAATTCTTCAGATGCCGAGTTAGGCCTTACTGCATTATTATAGCAGTAATTATAAACACCAGGCGATCATAGCCTGTTTGGTGTGCCTTAAGGAGCTAAGAGCTCCTGATCTGGAGACCCGTTCCCACAGAGTTATGTGACCTCACTGCAAGAGAACTTCTCCTTTCTTTCAGTGTTGCAGACGTACTGAGCGCCGGCACAAGCGCGTGCTCAGTTTTCTTCACCGTCACTGATGTCTCGTACCTTTCTTCTTCTAAGAAGGCAAAGTCCGTGGTAGACTTGGGGTTATCTATAACCTCCACCACCAAGCCGTGACTGCCAAATACCTAATTTCTCGAGCTGAGCAGACAATGGTGCTTCTTCACGGCAGAATTCTTGGTACTAGTGAGCGATAAAAGACTTTAGTCGCTCCTTTTTATATTATGAATTATTCTGATGCAATAACAGACGCGGTGAGTCATCGCGTTCGCGTCTATCTATCTACAACCGCTTTCAACCAACCTATGACCTATTTTTATACCTGCACATAAATTAAATCTAAACCATCCAATCATATCCTAAACTAACCTATGACTCAGGGGTGACCGAGCAAAAGCGCAAAATTATTTCTGCTCACGAGCAGAAATAATATGTAATATTAGGTAACCCTCTGACCGTTTTTCTACCGGAATAAACTCCATTGGTTTCCGCGTTAATCTGAGTCGTGCTTCCCCCATCCCTGCAATACACAGGGTAGGTGCAGGTGGTCGTATTTTTCCTAACGTCCAAGAAAAATAACCTCGAATTACTACCTATAAATTCGAACGCCTAATAATAATAAAAAGAACGCAAATAATTACATGAAAAAAAGAAATATGGGTGAGTTGAAAACAAAATTAACAGTAACTCCTCACAAATACTCAACCCTTCAAAGGTCGGACTTCCCGGACTGAAATACTGTAATTTTCCTTTTCATACTGGTCCCTATATATGTCCGTAGAGATCCCTGTCTCTATCCCTTCCTCTTCAGTGTTCTCTTCATGAGCTAGGTGCCGGCTTAAGTAATCTGCTCCCACATTATCCTTTCCTGTGATGTATTGTACCGAAAATGAGTACATGCTTAGCAATAAAGCCCATCTCATGATTTTTGTATTATTGTGTTTGTGGCGCTCAAAAACGCCAAGGGGGCGTGGTCGCTTTGCACAAAAAACGTGACGCCATATAGATATTCGTGATGTTTGCGAATCCCGGAAACGAGGGCAAGGTACTCCCGTTCTATTGTTGAATAATTCCTTTCAGCAGTAGTGTTACGGGTGATATTTCTCTTGTAGTAATTAGTTGAATGTATTTAAAAAAATTCAATGAAAGAATATGCATCGTATTGACAAAAACGAATGGAGACGAGTAAGAACGTACATGACATCAGTCTTGACTAATCCAAGTCGTGAGGTGGAGGGTCCACAAAAATATGCTTGGCGTTTAATAATATTTGAAGATAACGACATCATGGAAATGGTATGCCATATTATACATATACATCGTCCTATCCTTCAACAGTCACGTCTCATCAAACATTTCTGGCCGCTGTACTAGGGGTGCATACGAACGATGATCACTCAAGTAATGTGGGTCAGATAAATGTAGACGCTGAATGATATTATAGAATACTTCTCAGGTTATCACAAACCTCTCACTAGCTTCTGGATCATCTTATATAATATCGTAAATAATAGGGGCGGCCTTCGAATAATTAGATCATGCCACTTGTAGCTCTACTTCCACAGTATATCAGGAGCTTGAATATAATACGTCTTTCCTCAAAGACTACAAATCACGAAAGGCCAAGAATCTTAACCGTTGACATAAATTAGTGCAGAACGCGTTACGTAATTAACAACCGATGACGTATTAAATATGCCGTGTTCAATATTAGTGAAAACCCATGCAAATACATGATTTAACACAGAGAGATATATTACCGCAAAATTACTGGTAATAGCCTATGTGTGTTCAGGATACAAAATTGCATTAATATTCTGTCTTTAACACGTACGAAATTGGAAACAACAGTCCCTGCTGAGTTTCATCTGCTTGCAATAAAGTGGATCCTATTCCGATGGCACTTGCGTCTACTCTTAACACAAAGGGTTTCGTTAGGTCTGGAAGCCGTAGTGTGGAAGAACTCGTCAGCCGTTCCTTAAGAGTGGCGTAAGCTCTCTCGCATTCAGCTGTCCAACTGACTTTATCAAGTTGGCCTTTCCGAGTGAGGTCAGTTAACGGCCCCGTTAGGCTTTTAAAGTTAGGAATGAATTTCTGGTAGTAGGCACACAAAGAGATGAAGGATCTCGTATCCTTTTTCGTGATAGGGCGAGCTGCATTACGTATTTTATCTACGTTTCTTGTTAGCGGCCACATGCATCCGTGAGCGATAGTGTGTCCTAGAAAGTCTAGGGTATGGAAGCCGAGCAAACATTTACTCGGACGGTCGGTTAGCCCCGCTCCTTCAACCTACTGAGGAGCAAGACTACGGTACCTACATATTTCTCCTCTGTGTCTGTTGCAATTAGTATATCGTCCATAAACTTATGAATGTGGGGGTTTTGCAACGGCCCTAATAGCTTCTTCATCATTCGGTTGAAAGCACCAGGGGCATTATGTAGTCCAAAAGGCATGACGTTAAAAGTGTAGTGCCCCTGACTAGTGCTACAGGCCAACATCGGCCTGACTTCCTCTTTCACCGGAATCTGATAATAGCCTTTACTCAAGTCTATTTTGGAAAATATTTTTGCTTTACTCAGTTTGGAAAACAGTTCGGCTGGACTTGGGAGAGCTTACTTACTTACATAGTCGTTCCCCTTCTACCGTGAGGTGTAGAGGTTTGTAAGAGAGAGCGCCAGACTATCCTATCGGAACTTGGGAGAGCTTCTGTTTGAAATTCCGTCACTGTGTTAAGCAAGCGATAATCAATGCACAACCGTGTTTCGCCATTTGGTTTTTGTAACAACACCACGCTAGAACTGTACGGGGAAGTGGTGTCTGAAATAATGTTTGCTGCCAGCAGTTTTTCTACTTCCTGTCGTAACGCAGCGGCTGTGGCGTACGGACCAGAAATATTTTTGTCCGTACCGGTGTGTCATTTTTTAATTTCATGTCATACTCAAGGAGATGTGTAAGGTGGGGTTTATCCATTAGAACGGCAGTATATTGTTCTAATACAACTCCGAGTTTTTTCGCCGATATTTCGGAAAAAGTGTCTCCAAATTTCACGTCTCGGTACGACTCTTTCTGTTGCAAGGGGTATTCCCAGTAATTCTCAGTTTCGTCCTCTTCCTCAATAGCTACTGCCAGCGCTAGTAAGTGTTCCTGATTCGGTGGGGGCCGTTCTAAAAATTTCTTAAGGAGATTTACATGGTTGTCGGAGTGGAACAAGACGATCATAGTTACAGGTGCAAAAGGGTCATACGTCAAAAATGTTGATAATTACTTTTCAAGTTCATGAAGATTCTCTAACAATTAAGTACTCTTATTCAAGTGACTAAGGGTCACTTCCTCTACCATATCATATGTATTGCAGTCAAGTCCGTTGACCTTCTTTCAAGGACGTATCTTATGGCCAACGGATTCATTCTCAAGGAGCAATACTTCTTATCATACTTGTAACAATTCCAGACTTTTTTCATACGATACTTAGGTAGCATATATATAAAATCCAAACAAAGTCATCCACGACAATACGACCAGGTTAGAGTTCTGTGTTGACTAACCTCTCTATATCCATGCCACGACTTTGGCATTGACGAAAATACGGCATATAAAACATGTGAAGCATACAAATCAATTAAGTTCGTTTACTCGTAGGTATCCTCCCTCTACGGTAATTCAAAAGGGCTAACGACTCCGTCTGTCCATTCTAGGAATGACATACTACGATGAATTCCCGCTAGACGAAAACTAGGAGCGGCCTGATACTTTAATTTAACTCAATAAACATTCGATATGACATGGGGCGACACTTACTTGATACTTCCACTATTGGCTTCATCATGAATACCAGTAGATATCATTACAAAATAATGGCTTCTTCAAACTTGCCAGAAAAAATCCAAGAAATATATACCGGACATAAACATGGTCCGAACTGCCGCGTTCAAAACATGACGTCACAATTCCTCAACTAGGTTACCCGTGCGTCCAAAGCAACTCACACTGCATTGTGCACGTCAGTGCGTGAATCAATCGAACGCACAAATAATATAACTATTTTAAGACTGGTGCGTACATTTGGCAGGACCGAAGACTACCCCCTTTTAGGTAATAAATGTACGTAACAGCTCCCTTATTACCTCCCCTTAAAAAAAATTAATTCTATTAATTTTTTTGAACTTAGTACCCGAGAGAGGTGAGTCAAAACTACCACAAGATATATGAAATGCATAAAGTTATACCATATTAAGAAAAGAATATTAAACGAAATCAATATAACTAAATGATAGTATGCATTAAAGCACACATCCACACTCGACCTACTTTGGAACGATGTGGTAATATTCGAAGTAAAAACAAGTTGAAAATGAAAAATGAAAAAAACCATTAAAAAAAAGATGATAATAAAATTCAACTAAGTTTTCAAAAAAAAATTTGAAACATATGATTTCAAAAATGAAAATGAACAGCAACACTGATGATGATCAATGACAAGAGAATCAATAAAACAGAAAAATTGAAAATACAATGTGCAAAAATGAAGCAATGCAAAATTAAACACTTTAAGAATCAACACCCTTAATGTTTTCTAACACTAGTACGGTTGACTAGTGATCTAACAGTGAGATATCATAACTAAGACCCGTGAATGCAGGTATTACGTGACAACTAAGAAAGTTAGTATGTGTGTGATCCATAATCAATTAAATAGATTAAATTGAATTATTCTAATTTATATATTTCTTAATTACTAACAAATAACCAGTTACTAATATATTCTAAGTAATTCCAATATCACTATCAATATGTCAATGTTCAGTTACAACTAGTTAGTAATCGACGAGACGATGTTCTCAATGTTCCATACACGATAAAATATATTCTCGAACACGATATGTAGTGTAATATGTTCCATAGGAATAACAAATGTATATTTGTCGCTCTTAACAATGTTTCCATACTAATAAAAAGTTACTGTAGTACCAATGTTCCCGTACTAATAAAATGTTACTCTAATACCACTGTTCCCGTTCTAATAAAACGTTACTATAGTATCAATGTTCCCGTACTAATAAAATGTTACTACACAAGAAGTAATGTTATAATCTATAAGTAAGTATATCCTGAAAGTTATACTTATACGAATACTTCAGTTATATAAACAGTCTTTATAGATGTACAATCAGTGATAATGTACAAAGTTATTCATGTTATCGGTGAGGATGTTTCAACATCTGGAAGTGGTTTAGTTTCGACAAGTTCGCTTGGGCATCTCGACAAACAGTCTGCGAACACATTCTTCACTCCAGGAATAGCTCGTATTTCAAAATTGAATGGTTGAAGCGCTATAGCGTAACGCGCTGACTTCGATGATTTAACGTTCTTCTTGTTCAGTGCGGTAAGGGCTTTTTGGTCAGATTCCACCACAAAGTGTGAGCCGAGGAGGTAACGTTCCAGTTTTGTGATTGCCCATACTAATGCGAGGAGCTCTTTATCCAGAACGGAGTATTTGAGTTCGCTCTCCGTAAGTTTTCTGGACACGTACATCACCGGAAATAAGGTGCAGTTATATTCCTGCATCAAAACTGCAGCAATAGCGTAAGAAGATGCATCACTGCGAAGAATGAAAGTGAGATTTTTGTTAGGCAACCTCAAAAAAGGTTCATTTGAAAAAAATCGTTTTATATAGTCTAACGCCGTTTGGTGATCCTGCGACCACTTTATTACATTAGATGTACCTTTCTTCAGTAGAGACGAAAAAGGTGCAGTTATAGTAGACAAATGAGGGATGAATTTTGAATAGAACTGTATTAGTCCTAAAAGAGATCTAACTTGTTTTTTTTTTGTCTTAGGTGCCGAGATGTTTAAAATTTTAGAGACGTTACTGTCTTCTGTATACATGAAACCATGACCTATGCGGTGACCCAGAAATGAGATGTCATGAAAACCGACAAAAGCCTTTGAAGGTTTCGCTGTTAAGTTATAATCCCGTAAGGTAGAAAGTAAAGCTTTTAATCCATAAATATGTTCATCCCAAGAGTCACTGAAAAGACAGATGTCATCTATATAAGTAATGACATCGGGACGATGAGACAATATGCGGCGCATCATGCGTACAAAGGTAGCTGGCGCATTCATTAATCCGAATGGCATAAAATTCCATTGAAAAAGACCACGTGGCGTCGAGAAAGCGGTGAATGGCTTTGCTTTAGGAGTGAGTGGCACTTGCCAATAGCCCTTTGAAAGATCAAATTTCGAAAAGAATGTGGCATGAGATAATTTCTCCAATAAGTCGTATAAAAGAGGTAACGGTTCCGCATCGAATTTTGTAACTTTGTTTAATTTCCTGTAATCTACGCAAAGACGTATATTGTTGTCCTTCTTCCTAATGATTACCATAGAAGAAGAATATGGTGATGAAGATGGTTCAATTATATTTAATTGAAGCATCTCATCCAATTCCTTATCAACCTTATCACGAAAGTGTAAAGGGATAGGATATGGGCGAACTCGAATAGGCGTATCGTCAGTCAGAATAATGTCATGTTGGCTGACTGACGTATGACCTGGGATGTCAGTGAGGACATCCTCATACGAGTGTAGAATATTAGAGACTTGCTGACATTGATCATCCGAAAGAGTAGATGAGATTGTAACATCATTCCATTTCTCAGTGGAATGGAGTGGTACAACTGGTATTGGTAGTTGTACATCATCGAAAGAAGATTCTTCTTCTTGGATGACTGACAAACTAGAATAGTGTTGAATAGGAGGTGTAGGATCGTCAGTTGCCTGGAACACTGACTGTAGATAATCAGGACGTGAGTAATACTCCTTCAACATGTTAATGTGGAAGGTTTTATGTTTACCATTAACATCAACGATGTAGTCGACATCGGATATTCTTGAGATGATCCTGAAAGGACCTCTCCAGGTAATTAAAAGACGATTGTTATGCGCAGGGAGTAATACAAAAGCTTCGTCACCAGGAATAAGCTGGCGAAGACGTCTATACTTGTTTGCAAATAGACGAGCTTTTTCTTTGGCTTGTTCGGATGATGCAGTAGCTAGTCTACAAGCATCTATGATTCTCTTTCTCAGAGAGATCACATACTCATAAGAGGATTGAGTTTCCTCTTCAATATTCTCGTCAACCAATAAGTCGTGGATTAACGACATCGGACCGCGTGGTTGCATGCCAAAAACTAGCTGGAATGGAGAAAACCCCGTGGCTTGATTTTGTACTTCGCGATACGCGAACAGAGCAGCGGGTATGACCCGATCCCAGTCTTGGGGATGGTCTTGGGTCATCTTACCCAACAACTGCTTGAGTGTCCTATTGAGACGCTCAATTAACCCATTTGACATCGGATGATAAATAGAACTAAGAGATCTGTCTATACCTAATGTCTTCATAACTTGAGACATGGATTCAGAAATGAACTGAACCCCATGATCCGACAAGATTTTCCGTGGAAAACCAATGCGTGAGAAGATTAACATCAATGCCTCTGCTACACTGGCAGATGAAGTGTTCTTGAGAGGGATGGCCTCAGGCCAACGAGTGCACATGTCAATGCACGTAAGAATATGCGTATGCCCTCTAGCAGATGGAAGCATCGGACCAATAATGTTTATAGCCATTTTATCAAATGGTCTAATCGGGATGTCCGCAGCTTGAATAGGAGCCGCATGAAATGGACCCCGTACCTTAACTTCCTGACATATCAAACAGGACCGACAATAGAGAGTGATGTCCCTATGGACGCCAGGCCAGTAGAATGCCGAAAGCACTCTGGATTTGGTACGCGAAAAACCCATATGGCCCGCACATTGCGAGTCATGCGCATGTCGTAATATACGAGATCTCATAGAGGATGGGACTAAGATCTGATAACATAAGGATGAATCCTTTTCCCGTATTACTCTAACCAAAATCCCATTTTTAAGTATAAAGTCATGTCTAGATTTTGCAAGTTTGTTGCTGGTATTCTTTTTGTTCACATACTGAAAAATTTTTTTTAATGAATCATCATTCTTTTGCAATGTTGCAAACAACTCCCGTGAAATAGGAGCATCATCATCACAAGTGGTATGAACTGTAGGTTCAATAGGTGTATCATGCGACATATTAGTAGCTTGCGCTCTAGTCACTACTGCATTTGCAGTTTGAATATGTCGCTCTTCCCATTCAGCAATTTGCTGTGGTGTACACTCATTAATACCATGTATGCGACCAAGTATTACATCACAAATTGGATTCGGAAGGAGACATGCCTGGATCTTTCCTGAAAAAAATGGTGTATTAAGGTCAATAATAGCAGTGGGAAATGTTTCAACGGTGCCACCAAAAGTCACACACTTGACAACCCTGCCCGTGGCACAACTTGGGTTAATCAGCGAAGTCCGGACGCCCACAGTACTACAACCTGAGTCAAATAGGAGAGAGCATGAAATGTTGTTGACAAATCCCTTGTTAAACTTAAGAGAGCCCTGTCCCTGGTGTACTGACGCAGCAGTGGCCGTACAGACTACAGGTAGACTAGGCAAGGTATGTCCGCAACGCAGCGTCGTGATCGCCTTAGGCTGGAAAAGAGTCGAGCATTCTGGACAGTCTTTCACCTGGGTACAATCAAGAGAACAAGACATAGCATTGTGAGTTTCAGCTACTTTACCCTGTTCAATGTTAGCCTGTGTATCACTTAAAGCGACATTAGAATGTCTACCCGTATTACTCGACGATCTATCTCTACGACGCGATCGATTTTGATTATTTGCATTAAAATTGCCATAATTGTCGTTTCTGCTTGAGTTAAAATTTGGATGAGTCCGATAATTTGTATAATTAAAGTTATGATGTTCTTTAAAATTTTTATTCCAAGAACCTTGTCTGTTTTGCGGACCCTGAGATCTTGATCTCCAGTTTTGTTTATTATAATGTCCTTAATTATTTTTAAAATTATTGTTACCAAAATCTCGCGATCTGTGAGCTTGGTTCTAAGAAACATTAAATGGAGCAGATTGTTGAAATTGCTTCCCTTTGTAAAAGTTATCATTGTTAAAATTGTAATTATTTCCCTTATTGACATACCTGTCAGCACTAAAGGAACGATTTCGTGAAAAATTGTTTTGTTGTGCTGCAAAAGCAACAGGCAATTCATTCTTAATCTGTGCATTACTTAGATCCATGGTTGGGTGAGCAGTGCAGAAATTTTTTGCATGTTCTTCTAAGTCTTTCATAGATAAAGGTTTCCGTTCGTGTAAAAATGCGAGAAATGTAGGATTTACAGACGATAGTACCTTATCGCGCATCAGTAAATCGAAGAGACCTTCATACGACTTTTCAATGTTGGATAATTCGATCCATCTTTCTAGGGTTAGTCGTATTTGTGACAGAAAATCACTGAAATTTCTGCTTGATTGCGGTAGCAATGTACGAAATCTTAATCGGTATTCATCTTCTGTCATTTGAAATTTCTTCAGAAGTGCGGCTCTAAGAGCATTATAATCATTCTTCTCATTAATACTGGTAGTATGATAAACTGCTAAAGCATCCCCAGTAAGTAACCTGGATAAATATGTGCAATACAGTGTTTTATCCACGTTATAAGACCTACAAGTGGCCTCAAATCTATCTAGGAAAAATATTACGTCATCCGACGGGGGATTAAATTTAGGTAATTTAAGGTGAATTTCCTTAAAATGATCATGTCTGGATGAAGTTTGGCTTTCAAAAGTTCTCTGAGAATTAGCTTCCTGAGTTAACCTAAGTCTCTCATATTCTAACTCTGCTAATTTTAGTTCATGCTGTCGTTTTTTATCATTCTCTTCCATCTCAAGCTGAAGTCGTTTTGTATTTTGTTCAGCTATTAATCTTCTTTCTTCCATTTCTTTTTGTTTATTTTCCATTTCCTTTTGTTTAACTTCCATCTCAATTTTAAGTCTTTCTTCAGCCTCCCTTTGCTTCTGTTCTGCCTCTCGCTGAAATCGTTTCTCTTCTAATTCGGCGGCTAATCTCATTTTTTTCTCCTCTTCCTCAGCTATAAATTTCCTCTTCTTTTCATCCTCCTCAGCAGTTAATCTCATTTTTTTCTCATTCTCCTCAGCAGTTAATCTCATTTTTTTCTCATTCTCCTCAGACTCAATCCGTTTTTGATCTGCCTCAAATTGAAGTTTTTCTAGTCTTAAAGTTTCTAACTTTCTCTGTTCGGCTTCTATTTCTTGAGCTTTCTTATATTCTGCAAGTGCAAATGCTTTTGCTTCATCAGGAGCCATCTGAAGAGCTTTTGCTTGCTTAATGAAATAATCTAGTGAATACATTATGCTTTATAAGTAGTCACAATACTCTTGATTTATAAAATGATAATTAATCAATGTAAATTAATTAACCTTGTTACTTTGCCAAGTGTACGTCGTTCCTGTCCTAGAACGGTATCTTTTGTTATCATATAGTTATGAAATATATCAATAATCAATATAGTAATTTATGTAATGAAATGTCATGAAAGCAACAACGTGAAAGACAATAGAAAAATTACCGACAAGACACGATAATCAAAGACGAATGAACACAATCGTAGAAATCAACAAAAATAGAAATGTGTAACTAAAATAGAATATCGTAAAAATTTACGATGACAACTACGATCAGATACTCAACAGGACAATTGACAACACAGTGTAAAAACATAGGTTTTGTAAAAAAACTGAACGACAGGAAAGGTGAGACGGACGCATAATACAAACAAAATTCATCATAAAACTAAATACGAGAAAAAATAACTACCAAAAACAACAAGTAAACGTGACGAAACAGCTAAACAGATACTATCATAAGGAACAATTAGCGATCGGAACTTCGGCAAGGTTTCTAGCCTTGGACCGGAATTATCGCTCAATTGAAACTTACAAGTTGAGCCCTACAGAACGTCTGACGAAGAGCCCGAATTGGCTTCGAGATGGATCTCGTTCGTCAGATCAACCTCCCTACCTCCCACGACGAATGTACAACATATAACATATAACATGGAAAATGTAAAGATGGACATAACTATAGAAGGCACAGCTAAAAGTAATAAAATGTACAACGAAAGCACGTTATACTCATCTCGCGTGTGCCGGGAAAAAAACAATGTGCCTCGTCTCCGTGGATGTACGTCTGAGGATAAAATACTTCGCTCTGCGTATATAACAACAGCTCGCACGTAATAATGACGAATAGGTGATCCCAAGGCAGTCAGTCACTGTAAAACTTGACGTGGAGGTTGATTGATGACCTTGAGCATTTGGTAACCGTAAGTTGATTCTGATTCATCATCACACTAGGTTCCAAGTTTGAGATGTTGTCGCCTTGAAAGTTCAAATCTTCTTTTCAACCGATACTTGGATGGAGTACGTTCCTGTGAAATTATTTATTTCCACCCCACACTGGCATACCATTTACTGTTGGGGTCGTTCATTCTAATGGTAAAGAACTTCATTACGCGAATGGTTGCAAAGGAACAAAAATGTCAGAAAATGTTCTTCAAAACGAACTCCAACAAGTAGTGTTTAACTGGTCACTTACTGGCAGCACACAAGTCTGTGATGACTGTACATATATTTTATTTAACGTGACACATACGGAGTGGAACAAGACGATCATAGTTACAGGTGCAAAAGGGTCATACGTCAAAAATGTTGATAATTACTTTTCAAGTTCATGAAGATTCTCTAACAATTAAGTCCTCTTATTCAAGTGACTAAGGGTCACTTCCTCTACCATATCATATGTATTGCAGTCAAGTCCGTTGACCTTCTTTCAAGGACGTATCTTATGGCCAACGGATTCATTCTCAAGGAGCAATACTTCTTATCATACTTGTAACAATTCCAGACTTTTTCATACGATACTTAGGTAGCATATATATAAAATCCAAACAAAGTCATCCACGACAATACGACCAGGTTAGAGTTCTGTGTTGACTAACCTCTCTATATCCATGCCACGACTTTGGCATTGACGAAAATACGGCATATAAAACATGTGAAGCATACAAATCAATTAACTTCGTTTACTCGTAGGTATCCTCCCTCTACGGTAATTCAAAAGGGCTAACGACTCCGTCTGTCCATTCTAGGAATGACATACTACGATGAATTCCCGCTAGACGAAAACTAGGAGCGGCCTGATACTTTAATTTAACTCAATAAACATTCGATATGACATGGGGCGACACTTACTTGATACTTCCACTATTGGCTTCATCATGAATACCAGTAGATATCATTACAAAATAATGGCTTCTTCAAACTTGCCAGAAAAATCCAAGAAATATATACCGGACATAAACATGGTCCGAACTGCCCCGTTCAAAACATGACGTCACAATTCCTCAACTAGGTTACCCGTGCGTCCAAAGCAACTCACACTGCATTGTGCACGTCAGTGCGTGAATCAATCGAACGCACAAATAATATAACTATTTTAAGACTGGTGCGTACATTTGGCAGGACCGAAGACTACCCCCTTTTAGGTAATAAATGTACGTAACAATGGTATATCTTCAATTTCCCTCTGATAGAGATCCTATAGTTGGTGTTAGATATTTTATCCAAGACTTCGAATGGCCCTTGGGTTGTAACAACAAGACCTTCTCCCCTGGCTGGAGTTCTCTTTCCTTTGCCATCTTGTATCTTTGCGCCTGTTTTGCATGAGCCTTACAGAGGTTAGCCGAGTCCAAGTTCCAGCCTAATTATACCTGTTCCTTGAGCTCTTCAACATATTTAGAGGCTGACACCGTTGTCTCATCGGCCCTTTGATCTGTCAACGACCTGAGCAATGCCTCCAATGGGCCCTTGATAGGTCGACCAAATAATAAGGTGGCGGGTGGCAAACCCGTAGAAGTTTGTGGGACCTCCCGATAAGCAAACAGAGCCGCGGGAAGGAAAAGGCCATAATCCTCTGGCCGTTCCTGCCCCAATTTGCGAAGCATCATTATCAGGCTGCCGTTGAACCGCTCCACGAGTCCATTTCCGGCCGGGTTATATGGACAGGTATGTATATGCTGGGCCCAGATAATCTTGAAGATATCCTCCATCAACAAGATGCGAAACTGGAATCCATTATCGGTCAACACTGAGGAAATCCCAGTCGCGTAAAGATTTGCACTAAGGCTTCTGCGTCATGCTTCGAGTCCGTGGCAGCCAGTGGGAGTCTTCAATGCTCATCATACAGATTGGGGAGGCAGGAAAACTACTGTTGGACTCCATTGAAAACAATGAACTAATAATACTGAATGATGGATCAGTAACAAGAAAATCAGCAAGACACAGCTATTGATAACACCAAATCTTGCTAATGCAAAATAGGACGTTATTGGGGATACAAATTGAGATCATTTACCCATTGAAATAACACTAAAAGATAATTACAAACCTAACAAACTGGTAGAAAAACCGAAATTTTACTATAATAAAGCTAATTGGGTAGCTTTTCAGGTAGAAATGGAAGAGATAAAAATGAATAATATAGAAAATGAAAATATAGATGTATTTGTAGATAATCTCACAAAAGAAATATTACTAATAGCTGTTAAACATATACCAAATGTATATACACTTGTATGCCAGGACACATAATTCCACACCACATTAAGGAAACAAAAAAGAATGAACATTGGAACAAAAACCCAGTACCATGGTGGACAGTTAGATGTACAGAAATTCAAAAACAAAGAAAACAAGCTCTACAAGATTATAGAAAGCATAGATCTGAAGATAATTTAGATATTTATAAGAACACAAGAAACGAATCAAACAGAATAATACTTAAGGCAAAAGAAAATCATTGGAGAAATTTCTGCCAAACACTGACCCCTACAACTAACTCTACCACAGATGTGTGGAATAAGTTAAAAGCCATTAAAGGCAGAACTAAACATATGATAATACCTAATATAAAAAGACCTGAAAGGGAAGAGAGCAGAAAGCAGAGGTGCTGGCCAGGTACTACCATAGAGTTAGTTTTAAGGAAAATCTAGGACAGGCTGAAGTCAACAGAAGAGCAACACTTCTTAAAAAACTCAATAAAGATGTACCTTATAATACTGAAGATTTATCATATTTAAATGCAGATATTACAATGGAAGAAGTTGAAATACAATAAAGGACAAAACAAATACATCAGCAGGGCATGACATCTTGAGCTATGAAATCTGGAAACACATACCAAATAGTACCATAGACATTATAACATCCCTTTTTAACAAAATTTGGAATACATGAAAAATTCCGAAAGCATGGAAAACAGCAGTAATTATTCCAATACTAAAACCAGAAAAAGATGTCCATGATACCAGTTCATACAGACCAATTTCTTTAACTTTCCATCTAGTTAAAATATTAGAAACCATAGTAAATAAAAGATTAACGTTTTATTTGGAAAAGAATAATTTATATAATCAAACTCAGGATTTAGGAAGAACAGGTGCACTATGGATCAGATAATTAAATTGGAACATGAAGTAAAATCAGGATTTCAAAAGTAAGAAAAAACTGTGGTAGTATTTTTAGATAAAGCTAGGGCTTATGATGAATGCTGGAGAGAGGGTGCTCTCTTTAAAGTGAAGAAGATAGGAGTAACCGGTAAAATGTATAATTATTTAGAGAATTTTCTGCAAGATAGATATTTCACTGTTCAAGTAAACAATGATAGATCAGAACTGTATGATCAACAAAATGGAATACCCCAAGGATCAGTAATGTCTCCTTCAATTTTTACAATAATGGTTGTCGTGAAACGAGAGTGTAAACCCACTACTTTGTTAAATCTCTATGTCGAGATACAAATTTGCTTCAACCAATCAACGAGCAACGTTCACCAGTCTCTGAGAGAATAAAATTAGGCTTAAGCCCTGTTTTTCGGATCTCGGTCGCGGCCATCTTGTCACCCAATATGGCGGAAAAAAAAACAGAATAAAATTAGCCATAAGCCCTGTTTTGTCCAGGACTCGTCTAGGTCAAGGACGGTACAAGGCAGGGTACAAAACTGCAGACAACCAATCAGCTTGCCCCGCCAGGAACCAACTAAACGCTTTCCTTAAACAGTAGAAGTTACCTCACCTGCCTATATAATCGGGCGAGATTTTATGCAAAAACACGCAACACCGACACGAAGCCAGAGAGACGACCGACTGAAGAAGAGGAGCTGTCAACCTTGATTTATTGCTTACCTGCGTGCATTGACCTGGCAGACTGCTTCCCTAGTCGAGTCCCTGGCCGGTTTAAATCTTAGAGGGTAAATATAATTTACTATTTGTAGGCAAATAGGCCTATAGCAGATATATAATGTTTGTATTGGTTGTGTGTCATTTATACTACCTACACCTGTATGTATTTTATATAAATTGTTTCAATATGAACGTATCAGGTTACTGATTGTATCTTGGGGGAATTAGGTATAATGATTGTATTTCCTGATATGATTGATGAAGACGAAGTCTAATAGGACTCATACTTCAATCTATTGTCTCCTATATCTTCAATCTATTGCCGCATATAAAACCAACTGCAATATAACCAAAACAGTCCTTGTTATGACTCAATCTATTGTCTCGTCTAACTCCAATCTATTGTCCCATATAACTCCAGCCTGAAATATCACCAAACAGTCCTCGTTTCATATAACACCTATCATTAGAACACAACAATATTGTTAGGAAATATGTTACCATCCAGCACTTGTCAGAGAGGGCCTGGTATATTATAGGGGGAAGGAAACGGTTGTATCACACCAAGGGTACAGATTATTGGATGTATTCATGTATTGAATTTATATTATTGGATGTATTCATGTATTGAATTTATATTATTGGATGTATTCATGTATTAATTTATCAGAAAGAATGTTTTGCAAGTAGACACCTGTCTTGTCTCACTATTGCTAAATCATTCTGAGCCATGTTGTCATTCATCCTACATGCAGACACCTGACACACGCTCATATCATATACAATAGAAATAGGTGGGCTTGAGGATAGAAATTAGCCGCTATTTTTCCTTGTTACAGGTTTTATTCGTTTCATCAAATCTTAGGTCGTATGTTGTGTCAATCCAGCTGCCTGGAACGTCGCAGGAGCACAGTGATTGCGCAGGATCTACCTCTTTAGTCCCCCTCAGTCTTGGGTGGACTAACGAAACGACCATCAGCGGGTGCTGTGTGGAAGAAACTAAGAAGGACATAACTTTTGAGAGATGAGTACACATTAGTACCATTTCTGTCAGCATTGTGAGTAAAGTAACTGTCAGTGACGAGAAAGCGAGTTAGCATAGCAAGAGACAAAAATAACAGCATATCTGATAAATTTTATATACTTAATTAACATCATAGCTGATACATTTACTATAAGTGATTAACAGCCCAGCTGATATAAATTTGTTTCCTATAATTATAAGACTTGTAATATATATTAATATAAGTGAATCATTTGTGAACTTACAAATCCATTACATTCCATTGTTTCAACATCCAACCTTCAGCACAAAAGTAGATAAAGTTTATACTAAATAAATAATAAGGAAATTGTATTTGAAGACGTGTCATTTGTATCATTGTTAAGTAAAATATGTTTCCTTGTCTTAATATCACAGTTAGTTACACAGCGGAGGTGGCAATTTATGTCGGTCTTCTCTCTACTAATTTTTCGAGATCAGATCATTCACAGCCGTAACTAATTTGTGATACCAGTAGTTCTCTCAGACACTGGGACTTCACCATTTTCTGCAGAAATTCTATTTCTGTAATTGTCAGTACTATACTGATCCAAGAGCCAAATA
Organism: Oreohelix idahoensis; assembly: GCA_024509875.1. Classification (NCBI taxonomy): domain Eukaryota; kingdom Metazoa; phylum Mollusca; class Gastropoda; order Stylommatophora; family Oreohelicidae; genus Oreohelix; species Oreohelix idahoensis. Next base: position 490,434 of record JAMPIV010017464.1, read on the forward strand.
AAACCTCACGCCACACTGGGGGCTCGTTCCTGGGATATTTCTATATATCTTGAGCCATTCTTAGTCTATTCATCTATCTACACTACCATTTAGTACTCAGTAAATAGTTGATGCTCACAAAGTTGCACGGAAATTATTTGTTCAATTAAATTAATTAAGTTTAATTACAATAATATTTGGATATAGTAAATTTGTATACCCTTTCTAAGTAACGCCATGGCTGATCTAGTGAAGTTCAGGACTGCGATCATGCAGATGGGTAAGGAATTAAATATTACAGGTGATGCTCTTATTCAGTATGTCACAACAGAAGTGGACAAACACATGGATAGGGAAGAAAGGAAGTTGCAAGTAGAAGCGGAAAGAGAGGCCAAAAGACTGGAAGCTGGGAGAGAAACCAAAAGATTAGAAATTAAAGCCAAGAAATTGGAAGCTGAAAATGAGGCAAAGAAAATTGACTCTGAGGAAAGGAAATTACAAGCAGAGAGAGACCACCAGTTGAGATTAAAAGAGCTTGAAATTCAGGCAACTACTGGCAATAATGGTGGTAGCTCACCTCACTCTGAGAGTAGCTCCATCCAGAGCACCTCAAGTGGGGCCATGAATTTTCATCTGGACCCATTTGTTGAGAAAGAAGACGCCATTGAGTCGTACCTGGATAGATACGAAAGACTTGCCACTACCTATGGCTTAGGGAAAGAAAAGTTGTGTCTTAAACTATCTCAGGGATTGAGAGGTGTGGCCTACGATGTATATTTGAAGCTCTCAAGAGATGACCAGGAAGATTATGAAATCCTGAAGCAGGCACTGCTTGTGAGATATGAAAAGAACTCAGAATCATATAGAAAGAAATTCCGAACAGCTAAACTTCTTCCAGGAGAAAACTATCACCAGTTCTCTGCTAGGTTAGAAACCTATTTGGAAAAATGGAGTAGTTTAGGAAAGTGTCAGGATCTGAAAGAAATGATAATGATGGAGCAAGTGAAAGAGTCCATGCCTCAAGAAATGAGGAAGTTTAATATGGAACAAGGAGCAGAGAGATTGGGAGATATTGTAACTGTTGCTGAGAGATATCAAGCAGCGCAGGCAGAATTATCAGGAAATAAGAAGAAGCAGGGTGAAAACTTCCAATCATCACAAAACTATTTCAAATATGAACAAAAGGACCATACCACAAGGAACAAACAAAGATTTGACGAAAAGGACAAAAACCCTATAAGATCGGATAAGACACCTTAACGGAAGGAAGGAAAGTGGTGTAAAACTTGTCTAATGAGTAACCACAATACTGCAGACTGCAGAAGGAACAACCCTCCTTATTACGCTGCGTGTCTCACAACAGGGAACAAGGGAAGGAAGGAACTGGCAGTTAGTCAGAATGACCTCCATCATCCCCCTGTCTGTGAGGAAGTGACATGTAATGGCACTAAAATTCAGTGCTTATATGATTCCAGATTGGAATTTGACTCAGTCGTGAGTGCAGTCCTAGTGCACCCTGATCAACTTACCACAGAAACAGTGGACATACAAGAGGCAATGCAGGGAACTGGCACCATGACACTTCCCATAGCAAGGATCAACGTGAGAACTCGCCTTGTGGAACGAGTGATAAGAGCAGTAGTGAGTGATGATCCTATATACCCGCTGGTAATAGGATGTAAATATGTCTTTTTGGGTGACCCAATAAAACCTGTTGTCATGGCAGCACACCATACCAGGTCGAGCACCAAAAAGGAGGAGGGAGATCCAATAAACATTCATCGTATACAGATGAAAAAGGCTCAAACAGCAGACAGCACATTGAAGCCTTATTTTGGCAAATTGCCAAAGGCCCATAACCCTCCAGAGAAAGGAGACTACTATATGGAAAATTGTCTACTCTACAGACAAGCTGGAAAAGGACCTAAAGGGCATGGACAGCTGGTAGTGCCAAAATTCTACAGGGAGGAAATTATGGAGCAAGAGCATGCTACTTCAGGCAGTGGTCACAGAGAAAAATGGGCCACTGGTCAAAATATAGCATTGCGATATTACTGGCCAGGAATAATTGAAGACATACGTCTGTATAGGAAATCCTGTTGAGAATGTAACCAGGTAATCTCATTCAGAAGCGTAGACCAGTTACAGGACCTAGGGAAGCATTGTTGCGGACGTAGGCCCACAAAGAAAATACACAAGAGAAAACAACAGGTAGATGCAGTGATAAAGAGAAAACAAAATCACAACAAGTCTGCTGTTACACCAGTAACCATGGCAACTCTCCGTATTGTACAGAGAGGGGACGAGAGACATCCCACCCCGACTAGATATTTGTCGGAACACCATGGCCTGGATCATTTGGAAAATTTGGTTAGTCAGCAACCAGTATTAAAAAAGCTGCAGAAACAAACCCGAACCATAGGAGGTAGGAACCAGGGCTGTACAAAACAGTTGATGGAGACAGGCCCCACTTCGGTATACTGCCCATTACAATAGAAATAGGTGTGGGTCTGGCAACGTTGTTGTATTGCCGTCCCATACACAGTCCACTGGAAGCATTGCTGCGGATGACATTCTTATTGCTACAAACACATTTGAAGAGCATATAGTAGCGCTCTCCATGTTGTTTGACAGACTGAGAGCCACTGGATTGACTGCACGTCCAACCAAGTGCTATATCGGTTGTAAGGAGTTGGAATTCCTAGGTCACACTATTTCTACAGGTCATATGTCTCCTGACCCAAAGAATATAGAGAAGTTAAAGAAGGCACCCAGACCTCAAACGAAGAAAGATGTGAGATCATTCGTGTCATTATGTGGGTTCTATCAGAAATACATACCCCACTTTAATTCTCTGTGCGCACCCTTAACCAACTTAACGAAGAAAGGACAGCCTGACAAAATCCAATGGAATGCTGATTGTGGAAAAAGATTACACAGAGCTAAAAGCAAAACGCACCAGCAAACCCATCCTTACGCTACCCGATATCACACAGGAATTTGTATTAAGGACGGACGCTAGCAGTGTAGGTATTGGTGCAACTCTCTTGCAGGAATCAAAAGTCCAGCCAGAGGAACTTTTACCAGTCGCCTACGCCAGTAGGAAGCTGAATGCAGCTGAGTTGAATTACTCGACCACAGAGAAAGAATGTTTGGCTCTAATTTGGTCAATCGACAAATTTTCACCTTACCTGTATGGGACACACTTCATTGTCCAAAGCGAGCACCAGCCTTTAACATTCTTGGCTGCATCTAAAAAGTTAAATTCAAGATTTTTAAGGTGGAGTCTGCTTCTGGCGCCTTATTCCTTTATCGTGAATTACATTCCGGGAAGAGACAATGTAGGAGCTGATTTTTTAAGTCGACACCCTATTACTCTGGAAGGACAGACGCAAAAGGATTAACTACAGCAGGAGTTTACACGTCAGCTATGACAGGTCACAGCTAGGAAAGGATGGGGCTATGTCGAGAAACGAGAGTGTAAACCCACTACTTTGTTAAATCTCTATGTCGAGATACAAATTTGCTTCAACCAATCAACGATCAACGTTCACCAGTCTCTGAGACAGAATAAAATTAGGCTTAAGCACTGTTTTTCGGATCTCGGTCGCGGCCATCTTGTCACCCAATATGGCGGAAAAAAAACAGAATAAAATTAGCCATAAGCCCTGTTTTGTTCAGGACTCGTCTAGGTCAAGGACGGTACGAGGCAGGGTACAAAACTGCAGACAACCAATCAGCTTGCCCCGCCAGGAACCAACCAAACGCTTTCCTTAAGCAGTAGAAGTTACCTCACCTGCCTATATAATCGGGCGAGATTTTATGCAAAAACACGCAACACCGACACGAAACCAGAGAGACGACCGACTGAAGAAGAGGAGCTGTCAACCTTGATTTATTGCTTACCTGCGTGCATTGACCTGGCAGACTGCTTCCCTAGTCGAGTCACTGGCCGGTTTAAATCTTAGAGGGTAAATATAATTTACTATTTGTAGGCAAATAGGCCTACAGCAATTATATATTGTTTGTATTGGTTGTGTGTCATTTATACTACCTACACCTGTATATATTTTATATAAATTGTTTCAATATGAACGTATCAGGTTACTGATTGTATCTTGGGGGAATTAGGTATAATGATTGAATTTCCTGATATGATTGATGAAGACGAAGTCTAATAGGACTCATACTTCAATCTATTGTCTCCTATAACTTCAATCTATTGCCGCATATAAAACCAACTGCAATATAGCCAAAACAGTCCTTGTTAGGACTCAATCTATTGTCTCATCTAACTCCAATCTATTGTCCCATATAACTCCAACCTGATATATCACCAAACAGTCCTCGTTTTATATAACTCCTATCATTAGAACACAACAATATTGTTAGGATATACGTTACCATCCAGCACTTGTCAGAGAGGGAATGGTATATTATAGGGGGAAGGAAACGGTTGTATCACACCAAGGGTACAGATTATTGGATGTATTCATGTATTGAATTTATATTATTGGATGTATTCATGCATTAATTTATCAGAAAGAATGTTTTGCAAGTAGACACCTGTCTTGTCTCGCTATTGCTAAATTATACTGAGCCATGTTGTCATTCATCCTACATGCAGACACCTGAGACACGCTCATATCATATACAATAGAAATAGGTGGGCTTGAGGACAGAAATTAGCCCCTATTTTTCCTTGTTACAGGTTTTATTCGTGTCATCAAACCTTAGGTCGTATGTCGTGTCAATCCAGCTGCCGGGAACGTCGCAGGAGCACAGTGATTGCACAGGATCAACCTCTTTAGTCCCCCTCAGTCTTGGGTGGGTTAACGAAACGACCATCAGCGGGTGTTTTGTGTCAACCAAACCAAGAAGGACAGACCTTTTAAGAGATGAGTACACATTAGTACCATTTCTGTCAGCATTGTGAGCAAAGTAACTGTCAGTGACGAGAAAGCGAGTTAGCATAGCAAGAGACAAAAATAACAGCATAGCTGATAAATTTTATATACTTAATTAACAGCACAGCTGATACATTTACTATAAGTGATTAACAGCCCAGCTGATATAAATTTGTTTCCTATAATTGGAAGACTTGTAACATATATAAATATATGTGAATCATTTGTGAACTTACAAATCCATTACATTCCATTGTTTTAACATCCACCCTTCAGCACAAGAGTAGATAGTGTATATACTAAATAAATAATAAGGAAATTGTATTTGAAGACTTGTCAATTTTATCATTGTTAAGTAAAATCTGTTTCCTTGTCTTAATATCACAGTTAGTTAAACAGCGGAGGTGGCAATTTATGTCGGTCTCCTCTCTACTAATTTTTCGAGATCAGATCATTCACAGCCGTAACTAATTTGTGTTACCAGTAGTTCTCTCAGACACTGGGACTTCACCATTTTCTGCAGAAATTCTATTTCTGTAATTGTCAGTACTATACTGATCCAAGAGCCAAATAAAACCTCACGCCACAATGGTAAATGATTTAGGCGAAGAATTTAATGATATAACAAATAAATTGTCACAGTTTGCAGATGATGTTGCTATATGGAGGACTGGGAAACATCTGCCAAAATTATATAAGGATCTACAGAAGCAAATAAATAAAGTATGTAAATGGATGACAAAATGGGGTTTTCAGCTGAATACAAATCAAACATTGGGAATGATCTTCGGTAAAGGTAGGGTTGTTAAAAATAAAATTATAGACATAAATATACAAGGGCAAAACATTAATACAATGCGAACCACTCGATATCTTAGAATGATATTGGACCAACAGCTGAACTGGAATAAACACGTTGATAAACTAGTGGAGTCTTGCAGAGGATTGACTAACTTATTAAGATACTTGAAAGGTAATGGATGGGGTTTAAGCACTAAGACTTTTTATAAATCTTCTATTAGAGGAAAAATAGATTATGGAAGTATAATATATGACTATGCTGCACACAGTAACAAGATTAAATTAGACAGAATTCAGCAGCAGGCTTTATGTACAATAGCAGGTGCAATCAGATCAACATCAATGGGAGCTATAGAGGTGGCTTTAGGAATTCTACCCTTGGAATTACGGAGAAAGGAGTTAAGACTAAATTACATGAACAGATTTTGTTTGATTTTTTTTTTTTTTTCGTTTGTTTTTTAACATACAAGCATAATCGTTAATTGTGATTTTTCCTATTTACAATGATTTGACAAATATGATGCCACTTTCTCATATCGGCAGTTGTTCATATTATTTGGAATTGAAAACAATATATATCCCAATTATAACCCATCAGAGGTTGAACAGGATATTTTTCTTCCTTAATTTTAAAAAAAAAACGATAATTATATTTAGTTAATAAATGTTGTTAACTATTCAGTTTTTGTTTTTATCACTTTTTATTTAATTCTGTACATCTTTCTGGATCTCGGGACCAATTAATTTGTATTCTTTAAATTAAGGTGACCATATTTTCAAAACCCTAATCCGGGACAAAATAGTAGATTTGACCTATTTCAATGCACAAAATCGGGACAAAAGGGTAAAGAAAAGGTCAAAAGTCGGGACATGTCCCGGAAAAATCAAGTTGATATCAATTTAAAATAACATACATTTTATATATACATTTGAATAACATTGAATTACATACATTTTACTGTATAAGTTTAACTACTTAAACTAATAAGAGAGAAAAACATCAATAATCCTTACTTAAGGTGAAGATGAGTTACTGTACTTTTCAGATGAGTGGATTTTTATTAATAGGTCCTTCTTTGCAAGCAGCATCTTAAAAACTCGACACATGTTTTTTCACAGTAAATGAATATTAGACAAACATAAAGGTATGTTTTCTGGCACTCGTAAGAAATAAAGAAGTAGAACACTAGACAACAGAAAAACAACAGACGTGAGTGGCTTACCCAGGATTTGAACCCCGGAATTCACAGTTCACTTTGGTTGTCAACATAGCTTTCAAAGTTTCAACACCTAGCTATGTTTTGTCACTTGCCCATAAGCTGTTCATCAAAGAAAACATTCTTTCTGTGGCAGCATTTGTTCCAGGTAGACAGAAAAAAAAAAACTCTGCCAACTTCAAAATATTTGAAAATGTCACATTATTGTTTTTGAAGTGGGAAACCATTTCAATCCAACGTTTTGGTGGCAATGTCTTTTTGGCACTCCATTCACTAATTTTCTGAGAAGTAACAAACTGCTTCATATAGACATATTCGTCATAAATTTCAGTTTCTGTAAAGTGGGCTGAAGGTAATGTTTGAATCACTAGTGATGATGATATCTCAATATCTGCCCAAATTGGTATTCTGTTCAGCGTTACCCAGCTGTAGGATTCTAGGTCTTGAAAATTTTGTGCAGCCCATTTATTCAAATAATTGAAAGCTGTTTCATAGAACGAAGAAACGCTAGCATGAAACTTTTTCACATCCTCCTTTGGAAGTCCTTCCATTTCCAGCTTTTCAAGGATTAGCTTAACTCTTGATGGCAAGAAACAGTCTTCCAGTTTGGACTTCAAAATAGTTTTCAACCTGTTGATGCTGTCAATGACTTCAAACACAGTGACCGTCTGTCCCTCTATTTTTTGCACTGCTTCGTGGAATCGAGAGGCCTGACTGTGAACAAAAACAAGCCATGCCTTAGATAGAGGATTTTCAAAGAATGTCTGTATAAAAACTGAGCATCTGTCTTGAGATTGAAAATATGATTTTAGAGGCAGGAACATCTGAAGAACCCTCTCAACAGCAGGCAGCAGAGCAAGCCACCTAGTCTGAGCATAACCTAAGATCATCTGGAAGTCTGTTTCCACAAACTGGCAAAACTCCTTGAGTCTTTCAACTCGTACTGTGTATGATTTGAAGAGTAGATAAATTTTAGCAATAATCAGCTCGACATCAACAGGCAGTACATCTGCAGCTGTTCGAACAGTGTTGTGGAAAATATGACATGCACACCCAACTCCTATAAGACCATGTCCAAGGTTTTCTTGCAGTTTTTTGAAAACATTGTTCTGTCCTTTCCTTTCAGCACCTCCAAAATAGGAATTTGTGTTGTCTGCGCATAATCCAACTACTTTCCTGTCTAAACCATTTTCAGTTATGCAGTCATTAAGAAAACTACTTACAATATCAGATGTTTCACCTGGCAAAGACTTTAACTCTAATATTTTAATTTTCACTCCATTACTGTGATCAAAGTATCTGACAAGCAAAGGAAAAATCTTGAATTCTTTGTGGTTGGATGCATCTGTCAGTACAGAAATAAATGTAGACTTTTCTAGGTCACACCTTAACTCATTTAGAATATGGGGTGCCAAGACATTTCGAATAATGGCTTCTGTTTTCGTACGTGCACATGCAAATTTTGGCTCTAAAGTAACCTGAAGTAATTTTGATGTGCAATCCATAGACCTGAAAGTATGATTGTGTAGTACTGTATGGTATGCAAAGGCGCCTTCTATAGCAGCTAATTGCTCTTCTTGGTCACCAATTTTATCAGCTCTGAAGAAAGTGGTTAACGACGAGCTTAATGCAGCTGTAACGACGGCTCTCTTATGTTTCTCACTGCTTATGTGGTTCTTAATATCACCACGTCCACTATGGCTTATCGAAAACCCGGAGGCACATATATTGCATCGTACATTGAAGTTGGATGTACTCTTTTTCTTCTTCTTCTTCTTCTTCCATCCTTAGCCACCAACCGACAAAGCAGTCAGTGGCCAATACGCCTAGTGGCGTCTTAGGGCAACAACAAATTGATTTCTTTGCCGTTGTATCCCATCACGCCTAGTGGCGTCTTTAGGGCAACAACAAATTAATCCATTTGCCGTTGTTTCCGTAATCAAATTGACTAGCAAACAGGTGATCAGCCCATTGGCAATGTACTCTTTTTAATAAATGGATATTCCTTTTGTAAATCTTCATTGAAACTGCATTTACGCTTTGGTACTATTTTCTTACAACAATAACAAAATATGCACACATAGTTTACCGTTTAAATTAAATAAACGTATACCGTACGCAAAATCTTGGTACTTTACCACTACCTTAAATTTCAAATAACTGCGAATATCACATTGGAACTACAAAACTAATTCGCGGTCCTGACAACCTCTTGTGCTGTTTCGGCGCCAGTTCACTAATAATTAAAATTTTCCTCAAGTCAGCCACGGAATAATAATTTTTTTTTTTAATCTGAGATTTATGCCAAATTGGCAAATTCGTCCAAAACCGGGACAAAATGGCGTCCCGGATTGCATCGAAAAAAAGTCGGGACAAATTATCAAAAATGGTCGAAAACCGGGACTGTCCCGGAAAAACCGGGACGTCTGGTCACCTTACTTTAAATTCGTATGAGAAATCATTTTTCGTTTCGCACTTTTTCGCTTCGCGCTCTATTTTTCAGGAACGAATTAACGGCGCTAAGCGGGTGATTATTGTATTTAACATGTTGACTACCGTTAGGCAATCAAAATATAACTAATAAACAAATAAAAAATACAAACGCAGAGACATAATAATTTATATTTAACATGCTCATCTTGACTAAAGTTGGACAACCAAGATATAATTCGTACGCAAACAAATAGCACAGACAGAGCAAACAATATTTAACATTGGCCTATTCATGCTGGCTAACGTTAAACAACTAAGATATAATTAGTCCCCAAACTAGTGGCACAAACAGAGCCAGAAACACTTAAGATTAGTAGACTATTGGCAGCGAAAAATCTGCATACAAACAGAATCTAACAGTGGCTACTTTGTTGCATAAAAAATAACCTTATTTGTAGATCACCCCTTCAAAAAATGCAAACAATGTATCACATTAAAAGACAAAATCCCATTAACGAAAGTTATGCGAATATTTTATAATTAACATAATATGTACACTTTTTTCGAATCAGAGTTAGTCGCTACATCAATCAAGAATTGGGAGCGCAAATAAGTGTACGAAGAAGAAGGAAGTGCAATTACATTGATCAAATTTAATTACGAATCTATAAGGATAATTGTGTTCTCTGAACTACGAAGACGTACATACTTAATTATCCATCTTTTTTGTACTCTATTGATTTATTTCAAAAGAACAAAAAAGCGTCAACAGTACACCCAATGTTTTTGAACCAACAAGTTGTTAAAGACGCGTTAGTTATTGGTCGTTTCCATTTCTCTGTTATTAGACCACACAAGTTAATGAGGTAACGGGGAAAACCACGCGTTTTTTTCCCGTTATGTTATTCGCTGTGTATTGTTTATTTTTACTGCGTTGAGGCTAATTGAAATTTGTCCCTATTTCATTTTGTCGACGAAAATATAAATATTAATAAAAATTACTCAAAGGGCTTACGAAAATAGTAACTTTTTACTATACACTTCTGAGCTCATTCTGGTTTAGTTGGCTAAATTATTTTTGCAGAGTCGATCTCTTGCGCGCTGCAAGGCGAGCCTTACTTACAGTGTCTGGAAGATAATACAAAAATGCACTGCCTTTTAAAATGTATAGACGACATAGTTTCCACAATTAGAATATTTTCACGCAGGCCACTCTATTTTCATTGTAGAATATGTGTCAAAATCAGTCATAATTAACCACGCCGGATTCTTCATTAGACACGGGCCTAGCGCCCCGGCTTACAGGGGCTCCCGACTTACAGGGGCCCCCACGAAAAAAGCAACAGTCATAACGTATAGAGCTCTACTGCAACGGCACGTGCAAGTTAGTACGGCCGTACGTGCAGAATAAAAGTATCTGTACAACAGTTAGTTTATTAGCTACTTCCAACTCCGCTTTTTTATTATATTTTCTTTATATGGGTCCCACTGCCTTTAACAAAATCTAGAGGCTGTAAAGAACCCTTTTTTTTAACATATAGTTATATATTAACTCTTTCAGTCCCAAGCAAAAAAGGGGGTTTTGCCCAAACAAGATTGGCTACCCCAGTGCGTTTTTATTGTTGTTGTTCGGAAATAATTTTTTTAAATGTTCAAATGCAACTTTGTTGCTCTAGATGACACTGAAGGCAAATGGATGTACTTTACTCTTGTGCTACAAGTGTAAAAGCTTTCATTGAAAAATTATTAGTTATCCAAGGTAAAATGAAGGCTGAAAGAATAAGCCGGTGAAAAATTAGAGCAAAAGTATTCATTACAAATCAAAGGCGTCATCGCTATCCTGTGAATAAATACTACAGTCTGAATTATTATCACTTTCCAAAATATCTTCAAATAACTTCCTAGCTTGGCCTGACGTTAATCTTCTAAGTCTACAAGAAGCATGGGTGTGGTCATTTGATTTTATAAAATATACGCAATATCTTAAATTAAAGTCAAACAACGAAAATAAGTCCTCTCTTCAAACCACGAGGTACGGTATTTAAAGAAAGTTCTTCCTGTCGGAAATGACGGTTTGGGTTGTTAAAATTAGAAAACGCTCTAGAAAGGAGCAAAAGATGCAACATCCGATTAATCGGCTCCGGGGTCAAATGGGTCTGAAATGAAAACCGATTTATCGGCTATTGGGACTTAAAATTCATTAGTTTTTGTTTGCAGCTTTACCTTTTAAAAGATGGAAGAAGGCCCCAAAATTTTATGATAGCAGAAACACTTAAGATTAGTAGACTTCTTAATCCAGCCCTGCTAATGAATGATTTACGTAATATAGTAAAACAGAATATAGTCAGAACAAAAAGTAGTATATGAAAGGTAATAACGGATACAAGAATATACGTATCTGGTAGTGAGTATTGAAATTCGGATCTATTTGTTGGGTAATGAATTGTGATAAACTCAAACGGGGCAAAATGTTAAAACAAAGATAGAAATAAATGATGAAGCTTCAAAAGAGAAACAAACCAAAAAAGATCTATATCATCAGAAGTTATGATCGAGAAAGTAAAATTGCATGGGAATCCACAAACACTGGGCATTATTGCGCATGCGTACACTCGCACCCTTTTTATTTTTGTAATAGTTATTAATTTTGAAAGTAATAGTATACATTAAGTATGAGTATTTTGGTATGAAAGAAAACTTATTACATTACATTTTAAAGTTATACGGTGCGCAATACGGAATAGATGGCTAAGGGTTATGTGACCAATAAACCGTCGGAAGCAGTTCAATATACCGTTCACAATTATGGCTCTTTAATTGCTCCGTTAAAAAAAAACTAATACCGTATACCAATACCATTTCGATTTTTCAATTCTACACAAGTGCCCGTTTGCTTAAGTATGTAACTTCTTGGCTGTCGGTTGTATTGTTGTCCATGTTTCAGAGCCATACATTTAGACTATCTTGAATATTCTTATTTTTGTTGCACGGCCATTTATTTAGGAAGATTGTACGTCAGTGGGTGAGTGAAGGGCAATTTAAATGTTTCTGTAGCATAATTTATACATGATGGGGTAGCCATCCGCACGCGCAACCTCATATCCGTCCCATCTTGCATGTCTGAGGTAACAGTCCTCCTATTCTTCCTGTTTCTCCTCAGAGACCCACGGGGCGATGTAATATTCACTTAAATAATAAAACAGAGTGTAAATTCTTTTGTCCTAAACTAACTAAAATTAAACTCTGTAATTTCATAAAGGAGTTTTTTAACATCATCTACAATGTCAAGCGTGAACATTACGCCATCATTATTGCTGATGGTATGTTGCACAGCAAATGTAACACAAGCACCTTACGACACGCTGATAAACCTGGAGATAAGACGTTGGATGGAGCTCATATTTTTCGTCATTTGTGGAGGAATAATCAGTGTCTGTGGTTCAGTGGCAAACATCGTTAACATTCTTATCTTTCTAAAACAGGTTTGTGGATTTGTAGGCTAAATAAGCTTCAGTTTCGTTTGGTTTTGTTTTAAGGATCCGCTTCATTGCACACTGACAACCCCATCAGTGCTCCGATCTCATACCTCAGAACACACAAGGAGGATCTCAGCACAGTGCACGAACTCCGTAGTACCGGCAAGGATCCCAGTGTGTGCATGCAGGAATCACACATTCTTTAAATATGTTTGTGGTAGGTAGTTTTCTTAATTTTTTAAATCTTGCCAAGGCAGCAGCCGTATGGCCTACTCTTTACGATTTCCAACTGCCGAGGGATTTTTAATGTGCCCAACTTGCACACTGAACCTCTTATTTTTTATCCCTTATCTGAGAAGGCTAGACACCCGATCTCACTACCAGGAGATGAAGGAGGAAATAAAATATCATCATGAACCACTGGTTCTGATACAAATTCAATCAATTATATTCCCTTAACTGAGAGTAAACCAAATCAGTTTCGAGATCGCATTTGTTCAAAGCTCATTCCCTTCCTACTCTTTCTTGTTTTAAGTACAGAATAACACTAACTAGTTTCTTTAGTATGATAAGTGCAACAAGACCAGACCAAAGGATTGGGAGATTGCCATCATAACACCAATTTTCAAAAAGGGTGACAATCGACAATGTGGAAACCATAGAGGCATATCACTTCTCAGTGTCCCTGGTAAAATCTACTCTAGAATCCTAGAGCAGAGACTCCGACGCCTAGCTGAGCCACAATTGGATGAGGTCCAGTGTGGATTCCGGGCAAACCGATGTACTCAAGACCTAATCTTCACACTCAGACAGCTGAGTGAAAAGGCTCTTGAGTATAAGAGTGAGATCTATCTTTGTTTCATAGATCTGGAAAAGGCGTTTGACAGGGTCCCCTGGAGCAAACTTTGGGACTGTTTGGCAAGGAAGAACATTCCAGCACCTCTGATTCATGCTATACAGAGCTTCTACAATTCTTGCAGAAATTACGTGAGGACAGCAAACCATAAGTCAGAAGAGTTCAGGACCACCACTGGTGTAAGACAAGGTGATATCCTGTCACGTTATCTTTTCATACTCCTCATGGACGATGTTATCAAGGCACGTAAGGAGAGAACAAGAAAGTATTCAGTGGGGTACTGGAAGATGAGACAGATGTGTATTTCAGAGCAGGCATTTGCTGATGATGTTGCCCTGATTGCTAAATCAGAGGCACATCTCCAATCCAACCTGCAAGTATGGAAGAAAGAGCTGGAGAAGAGAGGGATGGTCATAAGCAGCTCTAAAACAAAATCCATGGTGATATCACGAGAAGAAAGAAGACATCGGATTAAGCTGGGAGAACAGGTCCTGGAGCAGGTCGACCACTTTAAATATCTCGAAGCTATTATAGACCGAAAGGGAGGCATCAAAGAAGAGTTGGCCACTCGAAAAGCTGCAGCTGGGATACTTTTTCAGGCCATAAATCGAGGATTCCTCAGCAAGAGAGAGATTGGTAAGAAAACGAAGATGGCTGTATACCGCTCCACTTATGTCCCATTCTTGACATATGGATGCGAGTCATGGGCAATGACTCATCATCATCATCAGTTGCCATCTCCACAACGAAGGTTGGCTGTAATGGATCTCCAACGTCTTCTGTCTCTTGTCTTGGTGGTGCACTCTGATAGACTCTTTCCTGTCCATCTCTTGATGTTATCTTCCCACTTATAGCGTTGTCTTCCCCTTGCACGTTTGCCTTCAACTCTCCCTTCTGTTATGGTCTTCTGCAAGGTGTTATGCCTTTTTATGTGGCCAAAGTATTTTAACTGCCGAACTTTGACCTCCCTCATTAGTTCTCTTTTCATACCTAGATTTTCTAGGACCTCCTTATTTGTTTTCATCTCTTTCCATGAGATACGCCCCATTCTTCTATATATCCACATTTCAAGAGCCTCAATTCTTTCTTCCAAATGCTTATTCATCGTCCATGTTTCTGCACCATACAGAAATGCAGAATATATATATAACACTTTATGATTCTCAGTTTTAATTTGTGAGATAACTGTTTGGATGTCAGTATATGTTTCATGTTGTTGAATGTAGCTTTGGCCATTCCTATTCTCTTCTTGATTTCTGTTTCACATCTGCCATCTTCTGTTATTATATGACCAAGATATACGTAGCTCTTGACTTGTTCCAGGATTTTCCCATTTACGCTTATCTTTAATGTGGGTATATCGTTTGTTTTGCTAATTATCATAGTTTTTGTTTTCTCAATATTAATGTCGAGTCCATATTCATGACTTATGCTGTTCACTTGCTTCACTAGTTCTTGTAACTCCTGTTCGCTTTCAGCTAACAACACGGTATCATCTGCATATCTAAGGTTGTTTATTGACCTTCCACTGATGTTCAGTCCTGGTATTTCCTGTATCTGTTTGAAAATCTTTTCGGTGTATAAATTAAATAGGCAAGGGGACAGCACACAACCTTGTCTGACACCTCTTTTTATGTCTATGTATGGTGAATAATTCCTTCCAGATCTTACTGTGGCAGTTTGCTCCCAATAAAGGTTACTGAGTATTCTTATATCTTTTCCATCAATACCTATGTCTTTGAGGCATTCAATTATTTTCTCACGATGGACTCTGTCAAAAGCTTTCTTATAGTCAATGAAGCACATATACATACTTTTTTGGACCTCTGTATATTTTTCTGCTAATATTCTAAGGCAAAATATTGCCTCTCTTGTTCCACTGTTCCGTCTAAAACCAAACTGTTCTTCTTGGATTTCGCTGTCTACTTTACTTTTTATTCTTTCCTGTATGATTTTGAGCAGTATCTTAATTGCATGACTCATCAGGCTGATTGTTCTGAAGTCTGAACATTCTGTTGCATTTGGTTTTTTGGGCAATGTTATAAAAACTGATGTCTTCATGTCGTGTGGTATATATCCTGTATTGTATATATCGGGCAATGACTACAACCCACAAAAGCAAGATCCAAACCTCAGAAATGAGGTATCTGAGGAAGATGGTTGAAGTAACAAGAAGAGACATGGTCCGCAACCAGACGATACGTCAAGGCTTAAAATCCCACCCCCTTCAGACCCAAGTAGAACAGTTCCAACTAAGATGGTTTGGCTATGTCTGCAGAATGGGAGAAGATCGGCTACCACGACAAGCAAGAGAAACAAAGAGCCAGGGATCAAGACCTCCAGGACGACCCAGAGTTCGCTTGGAGGACAACATTAGACAATCTTTGAAGGACCGAGGACTAGAATGGAACCAGGCCAGGAGGAAGACAGCCGATATGATAGTATGGCGCTCTCTCTTCTAAATCTGTACAACTCACACGTAGAAGAGGAACGACTATGTAAGTAAGTAAGTAAGCATCTGTGATTGTCAGTATCTGTTTTTCTGCATTGCCGTGCTGTGTGCTCAATAAGAGTTTAAGTTGCTTGTTTACAGGCAAAGAACAAGCAGATAAACTTGATGAAGAATATGGAGATCTGCAACAATACGAGATAGCGACAAATTATGAAAGTGCTACAACAACTATAAAAGCATTTTCAAGTCCAAATGGGACAGTGAACACCCAGTCACATAAAAGATTATGCCTATCATCATCTATCTAGGCGAGACCTGGTCATCATCTCCCGCTTACGTACTGGTCCCTATAGCTTGAGGTACCATCTATATCACAAGTACTGAATTGGTCTAACATATCTCTGCTTATGTGGTACCAGGCACATGACAGCCGAATATTTGCTAAAGTCCTGCCCAACTAACAGAAGAGAACGGAGTGGCATATGAAACAACCCACTTCTCTCCTCGTAAACTGTTTGGAGATGTCAGGAACCTTGAGCTGACTACATCCTTTAGTAGAGTCATTAATGTAGAAGTCTGAAGGTGAACGAGATGTCAGGAACCTTGAGCTGACTACAGCCTTTAGTAGAGTCATTAATGTAGAAGAATGAAGGTGAACGAGATGTCAGGAACCTTGAGCTGACTACAGCCTTTAGTAGAGTCCTTAATGTAGAAGTCTGAAGGTGAACGAGATGTCAGGAACCTTGAGCTGACTACAGCCTTTAGTAGAGTCATTAATGTAGAAGTCTGAAGGTGAACGAGATGTCAGGAACCTTGAGCTGACTACAGCCTTTAGTAGAGTCATTAATGTAGAAGTCTGAAGGTGAACGAGATGTCAGGAACCTTGAGCTGACTACAGCCTTTAGTAGAGTCATTAATGTAGAAGTCTGAAGGTGAACGAGATGTCAGGAACCTTGAGCTGACTACAGCCTTTAGTAGAGTCATTAATGTAGAAGTCTGAAGGTGAACAAAGAAGAAGATTCCAAATATTTGATTTTAAACCAGTTTGGAATTGTATTCTTCTCTTAGCATTGCAGAGGAATCTCAAGCTCCATTCTTCCCTGTCACTGACACCTTTATCGCCCCTTTTTTTCTTTTGTTCCCCCTTTATTTTAAGAACATTTTTCATGTTGTAGAAAGATGACTGTGACCTGCTACTCGAACAGATGACTGTGACTTGCTACTCGAACAGATGACTGTGACTTGCTACTCGAACAGATGACTGTGACTTGCTACTCGAACAGATGACTGTGACTTGCTACTCGAACTGATGACTGTGACTTGCTACTCGAACAGATGACATCATTTTCCTTGTCTTGTCCTATAGAGCACGGAGCCACCATTGCAACTAGCCTGCATCAAAACAAGTGTGTATTTTCATGCGTTCTTTCTCTAGCAACTGTTTGCATGACGAGGTTGTAAGACCCATATACAACGTCATATTGGTACGACATACGTGAAGAAGCAGTAGTTATAGTCTTTTTTGGCCACCTCATAGATCTCCGAGAATTACACAGGGCTCTGACAGACACATGAAACGAAACAATTACACAGGGCTCTGACAGACACATGAAACGAAACAATTACACAGAGCCCTGGCAGAGACATGACACGAAACAATTACACAGGGAAATGACAGACACATGAAACGAAAATATTACACAGGGCTCTGACAGACACATGAAACGAAACAATTACACAGGGCCCTGACAGACACATGAAACAAAACAATTACACAGGGCCTGACAGACACATGCCACGAAACAATTACACAGGGCCCTGACAGACACATGAAACGAAACAATTATACAGGGCCCTGACAGACACATGAAACGAAACAATTACACAGGACCCTGACAGACACATGAAACGAAACAATTACACAGGGCCCTGACAGACACATGAAACGAAACAATTACACAGGGCTCTGACAGACATATGAAACGAAACAATTACACAGGGCCCTGACAGACACATGAAACGAAACAGATACACAGGGCTCTGACAGACACATGAAACGAAACAGATACACAGGGCTCTGACAGACACATGAAACGAAACAATTACACAGGGCTCTGACAGACACATGAAACGAAACAATTACACAGGGCTCTGACAGACACATAAAACGAAACAATTACACAGGGCTCTGACAGACACATAAAACGAAACAATTACACAGGGCTCTGACAGACACATGAAACGAAACAATTACACAGGGCTCTGACAGACACATGAAACGAAACTATTACACAGGGCCCTGAAAGACACATGAAACGAAACAATTACACAGGGCCCTGACAGACACATGACACGAAAAAATTACACAGGACCATCACAGACACATGACACGAAAAAATTACACAGGACCATCACAGACACATGACACGAAACAATTATACAGGGCTCCGACAGACACATGAAACGAAACAATTACACAGGGCTCTGACAGACACATGAAACGAAACAATTATACAGGGCCCTGACAGACACATGAAACGAAACAATTATACAGGGCCCTGACAGACACATGAAACGAAACAGATACACAGGGCTCTGACAGACACATGAAACGAAACAATTACACAGGGCTCTGACAGACACATGAAACGAAACAATTACACAGGGCTCTGACAGACACATGAAACAAAACAATTACCCAGGGCTCTGACAGACACATGAAACGAAACAATTACACTGGGCTCTGACAGACACATGAAACGAAACAATTACACAGGGCTCTGACAGACACATAAAACGAAACAATTACACAGGACCCTGACTGACACATGAGATGAAACAATTATACAGGGCCCTGACAGACACATGAAACGAAACAATAACACAGGGCTCTGACAGACACATGAAACGAAACAATTACACAGGGCTCTGACAGACACATGAAACGAAACAATTACACAGGGCCCTGACAGACACATGAAACGAAACAATTACACAGGGCCCTGACAGACACATGACACGAAACAATTACACAGGGCTCTGACAGACACATGAAACGAAACAATTACACAGGGCCCTGACAGACACTTGAAACGAAACAATTACACAGGGCTCTGACAGACACATGAAACGAAACAATTACACAGGGCTCTGACAGACACATGAAACGAAACAATTACACAGGGCCCTGACAGTCACATGAAACGAAACAATGACACAGGGCTCTGACAGACACATGAAACGAAACAATTATACAGTGCCCTGACAGACACATGAAACGAAACAATTACATAGGGCCCTGACAGACACATGAAAAGAAACAATTACACAAGACCCTGACAGACACATGACACGAAACAATTACACCGAGCCCTGACAGACACATGAAACGAAACAATTACACAGGGCTCCAACAGACACATGAAACGAAACAATTATACATAGCTTTGACAGACACATGAAACGAAACAATTACACAGGGCCCTGACAGACACATGACACGAAACAATTACACAGGACCCCGACAGACACATAAAGGGAAACCATTTTACAGGGCCCTGACAGAAACATGAAAAGAAACAATTACACAGGGCCCTGACAGACACATGAAAAGAAACAATTACACAAGACCCTGACAGACACATGACACGAAACAATTACACCGAGCCCTGACAGACACATGAAACGAAACAATTACACAGGGCTCCAACAGACACATGAAACGAAACAATTATACATAGCTCTGACAGACACATGAAACGAAACAATTACACAGGGCCCTGACAGACATATGACACGAAACAATTACACAGGACCCCGACAGACACATAAAGGGAAACCATTTTATAGGGCCCTGACAGACACATGAAAAGAAACAATTACACAGGGCCCTGACAGACACATGAAACAAAAAAATTCTACAGGGCTCTGACAGACACATGAAACGAAACAATTACACAGAGCTCTGACAGACGCATGAAACGAAACAATTACACAGGGCTGTGACAGACACATGAAACGAAACAATTACACAGGACCCTGACAGACACATGAAACGAAACAATTATACAGGGCCCTGATTGACACATGACACGAAACAATTATACAGGGCCCTGACAGACACATGAAACGAAACAATAACACAGGGCTCTGACAGACACATGAAACGAAACAATTACACAGGGCTCTGACAGACACATGAAACGAAACAATTACACAGGGCTCTGACAGACACATGAAACGAAACAATTACACAGGGCTCTGACAGACACACGAAACGAAACAATTACACAGGGCCCTGACAGACAAATGAAACGAAACAATTACACAGGGCCCTGACAGACACATGAATCGAAACAATTACACAGGGCCCTGAAAGACACATGAAACGAAACAATTACACAGGGCTCTGACAGACACATGACACGAAACAATTACACAGGACCCTGACAGACACATAAAACGAAACAATTATACAGGGCCCTGACAGACACATGAAACGAAACAATTATACAGGGCCCTGACAGACACATGAAACGAAACAATTATACAGGGCTCTGACAGACACATGAAACGAAACAATTACACAGAGCTCTGACAGACACATGAAACGAAACAATTACACAGGGCCCTGACAGACACATGAAACGAAACAATTACACAGGGCTCTGACAGACACATGAAACGAAACAATTACGCCGAGCCCTGACAGACACATGAAACGAAACAATTACACAGGGCCCTGACAGACACATGAAACGAAACAATTACACACGGCCCTGACTGACACATGACACGAAACAATTACACCGAGTCCTGACAGACACATGAAACGAAACAATTACACAGGGCTCTGACAGACACATGAAACGAAACATTTATACAGGGCCCTGACAGACACATGAAACGAAACAATTACACAGGGCCCTGACAGACATATGAAACGAAACAATTACACAAGGCCCTGACAGACACATGAAACGAAACAATTACACAGGGCTCTGACAGACACATGAAACGAAATAATTACACAGGGCCCTGACAGACACATGAAACGAAACAGATACACAGGGCTCTGACAGACACATGAAACGAAACAATTACAAAGGGCCCTAACAGACACATGAAACGAAATAATTACACAGTGCCCTGACAGACACATGAAACGAAACAATTACACAATTTCAGCTGCTCAAAAGGCACATTAGCAGAACAAGCAGCCTACACGTTGACAACCATATTTTTCTTTAGGGGTAAGACATACAACAACAATAAAAATAGATGGACACAAACGTACAATCAAATGGGTTGTAAGATAACTTACTTTCCGTCAATAAACCCCCTCCCCTCGTCCTGTTGATTCTATTTGGTGAACAACTTATTGGCGGAATCTTTCATTCATGTAATCTGTCCAAACTTTCTCCATCATTGATATATTTCTGTCCAGACTTTCTCCATCATTCATGTAATCTGTCCAAACTTTCTCCATCGTTCGTGTAATCTGTCCACACTTTCTCCATCATTCATTTAATCTGTCCAGACTGTTTCCATCATTCATGTAATCTGTGCAGACTTTCTCCATCATTCATATAATCTGTCCAGATATTCTCCATTATTCCTGTAATCTGTCCAGACTTTCTCCATCATTCATGTAATATTTCCAGACTTTCTCCAATATTGTCTAAACATTATGTTTACATTTTCAGTTATGTTATGGTGTGTGTCTTCTTTGTATATCTTGGCGTTTCCTTCTTCCCTACGACACGAAGATCAGCGCATCAAAGACTGAATATATAAAGATCAGCAGGTTACACTGACAAACAACATTTTTCTTTCTTATATAAGAATAAGTGTTCTTAGGTCAGTTTCTTGCGCTGATTTCAAATCTGAAATCCGTTTATCTCTATCACGTCGGGTTCTTAAGATATTTGTGAATAAATATATTTTTGGGAAACCGTTATTTGCTCCGTTTCATTTTTACTATATAACTTATTAAAAATTAATAAAAAGCAACATAATTCTACTTTTTATACTGCTAAAAGATGCATGACATATGTTACGCGATTTTTCAAATAGTTACTGTATTTTGAAATAATTCTGAGCAAAATATGGCTTCTAGAAGTTGTAGAAATTCGGCTGATCTGTTCTGTTACGTGTGCGGATATTTTACCGATCATGTTGACCAGAAAAACTTTACACCATTACTAAAGAAAGCATATGAACTTTATTTCGATTCGAAAGTTGATGATGCAAATAAATCTTGGAAGCCAAATGCAGTTTGTTCGATACATTGGCAGGTTGGTTACGAAAATCGCCGAAGCATAAGTCGATGCCTTTTTGGAGTGCCAGTAATATGGCGTGAACATACAAATCACACTACTGATTGTTACTTCTGCTTGACAAATATCCATGGTTTCACTTTTAAAACTAGAAAGTCTGTGGTTTATCCAAATATTGAATCGGTTTCGAAACCAGTGCCTCATGATCCAATCACGTGTCTGATCCAAGTACCACCAGAACAATATCCGCTGGACGTGAATGAACCATCAGAAAGTGATAGTTTACCTGCTTTAGAAACTAATTCTTACTCAGATTACATACCGTTGAATGATGGTGTTTACTTAATTAACCATTCAGAACTTTCAGATCTAATACGTGATCTCGCTCTTACCAAAGGACACGCGGAATTACTCGGTTCGCGACTCAAAGAATGGAATCTTTTAGCGCCCAATACTCCGATATCTAAATTTTGTCATAGACACAGAGAACTTGTTCAATACTTTGAGATGGATGATGACATTTGCTATTGCAAAGATGTAAACGGTCATGAGCACATAGTCAACGAATGGCGATTTTTCATCGATTCTTCCAAGACTAGTCTAAAAGCCGTGTTATTGCATAACAGAAATTTATTTTCATCAATTCCAGTCGCCTACTCTGTTCATATGAAAGAAACTTATGACAATATGGCTATACGTTTGGAAAAAATAAAGTACAATGACTACCAATGGCGGATTTGTGGAGACCTAAAGGTCATTGCAATTCTCACGGGCATGCAGACTGGGTATACTAAATTTGGTTGCTTCCGATGTGAATGGGACAGCCGCAACAGACAGGAACATTATGCAAGAAAGGTGTGGCCTATCCAGGATCGTATGCAGCTCGGGCATAAAAATGTAATACACGAGCCATTAGTTAACAAAGACAGCTTCATTTTACCACTGTTACATATAAAGTTGGGGCTCATGATAAAACGAGCAAAGCTTTCACTTATCTTCGAGAAAATTATGACGGTGGAGTGTGACCATGCTTGCCGATTATTGTTGGATGCTTCATCGCGATGTATCACATGCGATTCACCGACGAAAGTCGACTGCAAAGAAATTCAAGCCTACATAACTGTTATACTTATTGTACGAATGATGTTGTAATACTGTATGCGTTGTTAAAAAACCTCAATTGCGTATTTCTAGAGATCCCGACCTGATAGAGAAAAACGGTTTGCAGATTTAAAAACAGCGCATTAAAATTGACCAGAAAAACATGGAAATGTTAGAGAAAGAAAAAAAAAGTTTTTTTTTTGTTAGTCAGTGTTATCAGCTCCACTTGTCAAAAATATCAAGCTTAAACAGATTCCAGAATTTAAAATACCTAGGAAAAATTTTTACAGAAAATGGTAGACTCGACAGAGAAATTGCAATAAAAAAAGGTAAAAAAGCCAGTGCAGTGACTTGTCACCTGTCACTACTACTTAAGCATCCGAACATCAGCATGACAACTATAAGACAATTGTTAAATTGTATATTCTTACCAACTCTTTGCTATCAGTGTCAACCATAGTCCCTGTCCAATGCCCAGGAGAGAAAAATCGCAATCCTTGAAAAGATCCATTAAATCTGACCAAAATGAGAGATAAATTGAGAAATTATGACATCAGAAAAATTATAGGAACTACATACTGCAACACTGGCTTCATAGCTCAGTGATCTATGGTTCGATCCCCAGTTCAGGTGGGATTTTTTAGATCACAACCGGCTCCAGGGTCGACCCAGCCTCATGAATTGGGTCCCAGAGCAACTCTGGGAAGGTTAAGGCAGCCGGCGTGATGCTGACCACATCACCCCTAGTGTGCAGATGGTCAAGAAAATATGGGCCTAACACCACATTACTAATATGCCTCAATGCGCGTGTAACGGAATCCTTTACCAACATACTGCATCTAATATAGAATGAGACAGAAAATAACGTGTTTTGGCCATCTCATGAGAATAGGGCACGATCAATTACCGCTAAGCGTCTACAACAGTAGAATAGCTAGTATTAAGGCACGAGGACGACCAAGTGGCAGATGGATAGACAATGTTACAGAAATCCTGGCAACACCAGTGGCACACAGCAGCCTATGCGACACACTTGGCACATGAGAAGACAACCTCAGCTTGCCACCACGCCTCATGGCAAAATGTGAGCGATGAAAGTAATAAGTCAGTGATAAAAGTAATAAGTCAGCGATGAAAGTAATAAGTCAGCGATGAAAGTAATAAGTAAGTGATGAAAGTAATAAGTCAGTGATGAAAGTAATAAGTCAGTGATGAAAGTAATAAGTCAGTGATGAAAGTAATAAGTCAGTGATGAAAGTAATAAGTCAGTGATGAAAGTAATAAATCAGTGATGGAAGTAATAAGTCAGTGATGGAAGTAGTAAGTCAGTGATGAAAGTAATAAGTCTGTGATGAAAGTAATAAGTCAGTGATGAAAGTAATAAGTCAGTGATGAAAGTAATAAGTCAGTGATATTCAGAGTCCACCTGTGACAAGACACAATTATTGTGATGATGTCGATGAGAGTATTTTTTAATGGTCATTGTGATGATTGGGATGTCAATGATGATGATGATGGTGATTAATTTAGAAGGAGGTGTTATGTTTTTTTTTGGTTTTTTTTTCCCTAGGGTTTTAAGGACTCCGTGAACATAAGTTTCCTGGGACTGGCAGTGTCTGATTTAGGCTCCCTCCTAGCGTTGGCATGGGTTAGCATCTGTTTCAACCCGTTGTTTCATACCTTACAAATACCATTCGAGTCTTATGAGATCCAGTACTTAACTGCCGGAAACATAGTTGTTTTTGGTTTTTTGTCTTGTTTTTTTTTCCTAATCACTTTTGAATTCTGTAACACTGTGCTTAGTTGGTGAACATACTCAAAAAGAATGTACCTACCTGTATTTCTTTTTTTTTCACCTACTTGACCTGTGTGCTGAGAGACATGTAACAATTACCGGTTGCAACTCAACTGCGAAAGTGTCACTTGAAACACCCGCTGCGCGCATGCGCACTTTTTTGAGTCTTTGTAAGGAATATAAAAAACTTGCAGAGATTATCTTACTTTTTTGTTAGAAAGCATCCTCGTACCACGTCGTGGGGCCGAGAATAATTTTTTTTTTTTAAAGGGCACAATCTTTTATGGACACCCTGTGTATGGATGACTCCACATATGAAGGAGAATGTAAGGGATTTGTTCTTTAGGGAGCTGAAAAGAACAAAGATGATAAATATTCGAGTACAAATTCTAAGTCGTCTTTATACATCATAACATGTGTTCTTCAGCAGCTCTAAAACAAAATCCATCTATATCACGAGAAGAAAGAAGACATCGCATTAAGCTGGGAGAACAGGTCCTGGAGCAAGTCGACCACTTTAAATATCTCGGATCTATTATAGACCGAAAGGGAGGCATCAAAGAAGAGTTGGCCATTCGAAAAGCAGCAGCTGGGAGACTTTTTCCGGCAATAAATCGAGGATTCCTCAGCAAGAGAGAGGTTGGTAAGAAAACGAAGATGGCTGTATACCGCTCCACTTATGTCCTAGTCTTGACATATGGATGCGAGTCATGGGCAATGACTACAACCCATACAAGTAAGATCCAAACCTCAGAAATGAGGTATCTGAGGAAGGTGGTTGAAGTAACAAGAAGAGACATGATCCGCAACCAGACCATACGTCAAGGCCTAAAATCCCACCCCCTGCAGACCCAAGTAGAACAGTCCAAACCAAGATGATTTGGCCATGTCTGCAGAATGGGAGAAGATCGGATACCACGACAAGCATGGGAAACAAAGAGCCAGGGATCGAGACCCCCAGGGCGACCCAGAGTCCGCTGGGAGGACAACATTAGACAATCTTTGAAGGACCGAGGACTAGAATGGAACCAGGCCAGGAGGAAGACAGCCGATAGGATAAATATATAAATTAAAAAATAATATGGTATGAAATCAGTTTTACAAGTAAACGGTACACATGAGACAAGGGACGTTTCGGGTTTTACCCTTCGTCAGCCACAGTTACGAACAGGTGACAAGGACAAGAACTACATATAGGTACTACAAAGGTCTGTGATGATGAGGAAAACGTCAAATGAGCGATACAAGCAGATGAAACCACGGTGATGAGCGAAACGATAACAGTACTAATGCAAGAAAATCGTGAAATCAGAAAGACATGTCGAAACAAGAAAGTAAGTAATCAACGAAACGAAGACAGGAATGAACAACACTAATAAAATGCGTAAAAAATCACTTAGCTGTGTCGAGGAAGGAAACATTCAAAAATAGGATAGGATAGTCTGGCGCTCTCTCTTCCAAACCTCTACACCTCACGGTAGAACGGGAACGACTAAGTAAGTAACAAGTGTTCTTAAAATAAAAAATAAATAAAAAGAAAAGAAAAATAATGGGCAAAGGTGTCAGTGACACTGAAAAATAGAGCTTTATACTATACTTATGATCAGGGCACGTCCTACAAATGTCAAATCAGCTCTTCATTGCACGAACAGAAGTGACGCCGTACAGATCCTGTATTAGTTTACACTCGTGACTACATTGGTGATAAGCACTCAGATGAAAAGGCTATTTAAGACAGAAGAGGTCGGGTTAAGAATAACAAGTCCAAGGGCTGACGCTCAGTTACAATAGGTCAAAGTCAAGTCATGTCAAGAATAACAAGTCTAAGAGGTGACGCTCAGTTACAATGGGTCAAAGTCAAGTCAAGAATAACAAGTCTAAGAGCTGACGCTCAGTTACAAAAGGTCAAAGTCAAGTCAAGAATTACAAGTCTAAGAGCTGACGCTCAGTTACAGTGGGTCAAAGTCAAGTCAAGAATAACAAGTCTAAGAGCTGACGCTCAGTTACAGTGGGTCAAAGTCAAGTCAAGAATAACAAGTAAAGGGAAGATATGGTTTATGCAACACATTTTCATGTTATAATGCACTAAAGATAGAAACGTTGTGTGATCTTGCTCACAATTTTGTGTGCTCATCAATTTTGGTGATCCTGTTCACATTTTTTCCTACAACGTCACAAAATTCTGTCATCCTTTCACAGCTGTAATCTTAAAAAAATTCAATTATTTTTTCGGCTTAAAATTTTTATGACAGGCCAGCGACTAGTCAGTCGAGGTTCCTTCAAATTGTGATAGTTTACAATGTACAATGATAGAGGGTCGTGTGCAAACGTTCAGTTCCTTGGGTCATCCAAAAACTTGTGAATCAAGGGCTCAAATATTTGAAACATTCAAACAAGCTCATGTCAAATTACATACAATGGTCTAAAACAGTACAAAGTATACACAGGACGGCCAAATAATCAAGACAGGAAATAAAGAGAGAAGGATAAGACAGTAGGACGGCAATCTCCGCGATAAGGCTTACATTTCTTTAAAACGACATGAGACAAACTGATAACATGGCTTTGGAAATGACGATACATAATCGTCGCCGCTAGTGGAACAAGATTCTATCTATCTATCTATCTATCTATCTATCTATCTATCTATCTATCTATCTATCTATCTATCTATCTATCTATCTATCTATCTATCTATCTATCTATCTGTCTGTCTGTCTGTCTGTCTGTCTGTCTGTCTGTCTGTCTGTCTGTCTGTCTGTCTGTCTGTCTGTCTGTCTGTCTGTCTGTCTGTCTGTCTGTCTGTCTGTCTGTCTGTCTGTCTGTCTGTCTGTTTTATTGTACTTTTTTTGTTATTTTATTATTTAAGTAATATTTAGGATACGTGTGAGAATAAATGGATTCAGTATGGAAGATGAGAGAAAGGAAGGGCAGAATGTTAGACGGGCCTGCGTGCCCAATTCTAAACCCTTTGAAAATAAAGTTCGTTCGTTCGTTCGTTCGTTCTGTCTGTCTGTCTGTCTGCCTGCCTGCCTATCTATCTATCTATCTATCTATCTATCTATCTATCTATCTATCTATCTATCTATCTATCTATCTATCTATCTATCTATCTATCTATCTATCTATCTATCTATCTATCTATCTATCTATCTGCGATAGGGTAGCGCGATTAATGTGGGTGAATTATGTGATCTACGATATTGCTCTGCGGCCCCTCCACACTTGCACCAGATCCACACACTAATAAAATCTTGTTTTTAAGGCACGGGATGTATTTAGTAATACATACCTTTCAGTGACACAAGCAAAAACAAACTAACAAACAAACAAACACCAAACACCCAGTCAGTGCTCATGTGCTAATCTGAAACACAAATAAAGCACTTACTAGTTAAAATCAAAGTAATTAAATAATGAGAAATATCATAGTTTCGCTTGTTAAACGGCCGTTCTTCTTGCCACCTCAAACATCCCACTATTACACACACACACGCACGCTCATGCATGTCGTCCAATGAGACTAGTAGGGTGTTCGCATGAGGCTGGCAATCTCACCATGTAACACAAATTGCTACCGAAATCATTGCTTCAAGGACAAATAAATGCTTTGTACGGGCTTCCTGCGGAGGCCAGCCACAGTGGTAGCTATAAGCTCCATAAGGAGTGAGAAAACAAATACATACATCTCCAAGTGAAAGCACGTGCTCTCCTAAACATCATACGCCCTTCCATTCCACGACAATAATGAAATAATAATCAAAATAAGCATATATAATGCTAAGCACCCTCTCCTTAACGAGGATAAACTAATACCTCGCAAACGATCCCCATCAATATTCATTCCTGCACACTGAAGCATGTCGTATTTGACAACTGATGAGACTGGCAACAGGCGTGTCGTATATGAGACTGGAAATCTCATCATATGAAATGCATTGCTACAGAAACAATCACTGTAAATGCATATAAATGCTTCGTGCAGGCTTCCGGTGGACGCTAGCCGAAGTGGTGTCGCCATGTTCCGTCAGAAGCAAACAGAGAAGCGTTTATGTTTCGAGGTGTCATACGCACAAAGAAGGGGCATTACGCTCACAAGAAATCTAACACGAAAACTTTGTACATAACCATTTTCTATCAGATGTATCTATTCTCACCTCAAAACAATCCATTAAAAATATACAGATTAATAATATTTTTTATTTTTTATTGTTCTATAAATAATTTTTTTTTTCACTCTGTTTTCCACTCCCTGTTTTCATTATTTTTTTATTTTTTGCTTTATGTACTACCCACTTCCGCTTTCCAGTTTTGTGGCAGCCATCTTTGTTCCAACATGTGACAAAATTCAAATGTATTTTTCTCTTTTTTTCTATAATTTCATGTTCTCCACTTAATTCTCACTTTCTTTCCCTCCCGTCTCTTGTTTGTCTGTCCCTGACGAAGGCCTTGTGGTCGTAACGTAGGTTTTTCTTGTCCTATCTCTTTGTAAGACGTATTACTATTTGTGTGATTTTTTGAATTTTTTTTTTTTTCAATTCTACCGTAAAAATATACAGTAGAATTATAATCAATTATCGTGAGCCACACTTAACTAAATTACCTTCGCATCAAAGAATAAAATAAAATTTATCTTGAACTAACAAAGCTAGCAATGTTATAATTAGCTTATTGCGCTACCAAAAAAATAAATAGCTTAACATCATTAGGCCTATCCACCCAACACGTGGTAACTAAAAATGTCCATACCGACTCACAGACGCCATCTTGCCATAAAGTTAATTCTACCTCCATTTCAGTACCTGATACAATTTCTGTTCAGTTCCGCATATGAAATACGTATACTATATTCTTATAGCAGTGAAGTGGACTTACTGGCACCATGAATAAAATCTATCCATATTCCTGCTACTAATCTATGGTATTAAAACGAATTCTAATTTCGTAGCAAAAATCTCCTTAGTAAACACAGACTTAGCTATTCTGTCAAACCCTAGAAATGGGCCACGCTGAAACTAATTTTAAAACTTCAGAAGACTAATGCTAATATCAATACAAAATACGCTAACAATTATAACTCACGTGTTCCTATGTCTATTCAAACTCTGTGTCTCTTCTTCCGAATCTTGCTTTTACCAAGACACTCAGCACACACCTCTCGGCCTTTTTTTTTTTGTTGTTGTTGTTCGGTTTTTGCCTTCTTCTGGCGAGGTGCGTTCCTTTCAACCAATTTGATTATATCAGAGCGCATTTACCATCCAAAAAATAAAGTCAACCCTGTGACTATGGGTGGAGATCGGGGAACTAACAGCTGATCATTATTGCCTCTTCTCGTTCCATCTTGGTCTACCCTGTTCAACCTGAAAGTTGGTTATCCTTGTAATTGGGGTAGTTAGTGTCATTTTATTTACTAATTTTGTATTTAATTTAAATAACTATTGCCTTTGTAGGAGCCGCGGTAGCATAGTAGTTAGTGCACTGGCTTCCTAGCGCAGTGGTCTATGGTTCGATCCCCAGATGAGGCGGAACATTTTTAGGCCACAAACGGCTCCTGGGTCGACCCAGCCCCAAATGGGTACCAGAGCTACTCTGGGAAGGTTAAGGCGGCCGGCGTGATGCCGACCACATCACCCCTAGTGTGCCGACGGTCAAGATAATATGGGCCTAACACCATATTCCCAATATGCCTCAATGGGCGTGTAACGGGTTCCTTTTTTTTGCCTTTGTAGTAGCTGATTTTTATTTATATTAGTATTTGTCTACTTTATTTTCTCTTTTGTATTGTTTATAGATAGCTATTGTCCTTTACACTTGGTTTTAATTTGTATTAGTATTTGTTCTTTTTGAGTTGTTAACCTCTTTTTTTTTTAAATATACCTCGTTGTCTTTCCTTATCCTATGAGTAGTTATTTAGTTTTTTGTTAATGCTTTGTTAGTTCTTGTTGCTTAATTTCTATTTGGTTGGATGTTTTTTCCTGAAGTACTAACCTTATATGTTTTCCTTTGTTTTATGTATATATCTTTTAAGTATTGATGGGGCATCTCTTGGGGCATCTATACTTAAAACCTTATCACCTGTCATGTCTATATTGGGATTTCTATAGTAAGTTTTTAATTCAAGCCTCTGTTGTTCGTACTTTTTACAGTGGATCAGGTAGTGGTCTATCTCATTCTCTTCTTGACATTCTTGGCAGTGTGGTTCCTCTATCATAAAGTATGCTGCACCGAGACGGAGACGCCACAGTTTTTTGTTTGATAGTATCTTTAATTCTTCTCTGACCTGGCACATCCTCGTTGGTTCATTCAGCAGTGTGAACGCGTGTCTGCCTTTTCTACTTTTCTTCCATGATGTCTTCCATTCCTCGTTTATAGTTATCTTTACTTGGCTCTTGATCTCCGACCTTCCAAGTCCTGCTCTTATATTGTTTTTACTTGTTCTTCCATTCTTGGCGTTCTGATTTGCCAACTCGTTACCAGCAATACCTATGTGTGCTGGAACCCACACTAGCCTCACACTACATCCTCTGTTCCCTAGTGATGTATTAATTGCTAGAATTTCTTCCTTTATGTCTGGCCGGCTACATTTACCTGGGTGTTCTAGTGCTTGTAGTGATGATAGTGAGTCTGTAAATATCGTAACAGCTTCTGGTGGGTTATCTTCGATTATTTCTAAACTTTTAATAATTGCTACCATCTCTGCGGTAAAAATCGAAGCCCCTTCTTTTACACTGTAGCTCTTTTTTATTCTCCATTGTGGTATTACAACTCCGGCACCTAGTTGCCCACTATCATCCTTAGATCCATCAGTGTAGACGGCCAGACTTTGTTTAGTTACTTGATCTATGAAATTTCTACTTATCATTTTGGTTTCCTTATCTTCTATGTTTTGTTTGATCTTTTCAGTAAGTGAGTAGTCTATGATTGGTGTTTTTAGCTCCCAGGGTGGTATTTTGCTTCTATATTTATTACTATTTTTAATTGTGTTTGACAGTTCATTGAGTTGCGTTAGATCTTCTATAGTTCTCCACCCTGTTGGATATCTTTCTTTATTTAAGGGGACGTCCCATAAACTTGGTTGGTTTTTGACAAATGCTTTATGTGCTGGGTGGGTCCCTTCTTGTGCTACTTTACTCCAATAATTTAATCTTAGTTCTTTCCGTCTTAGACCAAGGGGCGGTATGCCAAGAGCTACTTCTAGCGCTTCTACTGGTGTCGATATAAATGCACCTGTAATGGTTCTCATGGCTGCATTTTGAATTTTGTCTAGTTTTGCTTTGTTGGAAACTGCAGCTGAGTCATAGATTATGCTGGCATAATCCAGTTTCCCTCTGATGAAAGACTTGTAGAACATAAGCATTACTTTATTGCTGGCCCCCCATCCATTACCTTTTATAATCCTTAGTATATTTAGGGGTCCCCTACAGCTTTCTACTAAATTGTCTATATGTTTATTATAATTTAGTTGTTTATCTAAAGTTATGCCCAGAAATCTTGTTGTTGCATAGGTACATATTTTGTGTCCTTTAATGGTTATATTGATTTTGTTATTTTTTTTTTAAATTTCCTTTGCTGAAAATCATACCTACTGTTTTGTTTACATTAATTTGAAAGCCCCAACTTTTCATCCACTCTGAAACTTTATAATAATAATAATAATAGCCCCTTCAGTCATAACTGACTATGGGAATGCGCCCATGAGGTGGCAGCCTTCAGCTGCTTATTTTCCTGGTGCTCCTTTCGACGTTTTCTCCTCACCTCTGCTTCTTGTGTGAGCCTCTCTTCGCCCAATCTGAGGTGGTGCCGTAAATAGCATCGCCACTTAGTGCGATCGGCAGCTTCATCCTCCCATGTTGCTGGATCCATGTCCAGTGCCCTCATATCTCTCTTGCACACATCTTTGAACCTCAGCTGTGGTCGCCCAACTGTTCTCTTGCCATCTGCTAATTGTCCGTAGAAGATATCTTTTGGGATGCGACCATCTTCCATGCGGCGAACATGGCCAAGCCAGCGAAGTCTGCGCTGTCTAAGCAGCGTATACATACTTTGAAGGCCAGCACGTGACAACACCTCGACATTTGTCACTTTATCTTTCCACGAGATGCCGAGGATGCGGCGTAGACACCGCAAATGGAAGGTATTGAGCCTTCTTTCTTGCTTAGCATAGGTTGTCCAGGTCTCGCTGCCATATAGGAGTGTGCTGGTGACGCAGGCATTATATACCGCAGCTTTGGTCTTCATTGTGAGTTTAGAGTTTCCCCAAACACGCGATGTGAGGCGGGCAAAGGTAGCTGCAGCTTTGCCAATGCGGCTGTCGATTTCTGTATCCAGTGAGAGTTTGTCATTGATGGTAGACCCTAGGTATGTGAAGTGGTGCACCACTGCCAATTCATAGTTATCGATAGTGATAACTGGTGCAGCATCCACATCCTGACTCAGCACATTCGTTTTCTTTAGACTTATTGTGAGGCCAAAGTCCTTGCATGCTTTAGTGAAGCGATTCATCAAGCTCTGAAGCTCCTGTTGGCTTTGAGTGACGACTGCAGCATCATCAGCGAACAACAAGTCTCTTATAGTGACCCTTCTGATTTTTGTTTTTGCCTTCAGCCTTGAAAGATTAAACAGACGGCCATCTGACCTAGTGTGAAGGCATATTCCTGCAGTTGCATCTCTGAATGCATGTTTCAAGAGTAAGGCAAAGAAGATTCCGAAGAGGGTCGGAGCCAGAACACAGCCTTGTTTAACGCCCCTTTGTATATCAAAGGGCTGTGACGTGCTTCCAGCATATTGGACTGTTCTGAAACTTTATCTATTTGATTTTGAAGTTTTTTGTAAACATGATCCAAGTTTTTTCCAGATCGCCAAATGGCACAGTCATCTGCAAATTGCGATACTGCATTCTTAATGTCGTTAAATTCATCTGTTAAATCATTTACAGCTATAGTGAAAATTTACAGTGAAATCACTGATCCCTGAGGAATCCCATTCTGTTGTTCATATATATCTGACTTATCATTGTTTACCTGTACAGCAAAATACCTGTCCTGTAAAAAGTTTTCGATATACCTATAGGTTTTACCAGTAATGCCAATCTTTTTCATTTTGTAAAGAGCTCCATCTCGCCAGCATTTATCATATGCTCTTGCGACATCTAGAAAGACTGCTACTGTCTTCTCTTTTCTCTTGAACCCTAGCTTTACATCGTGTTCTAATCTTACAAGCTGGTCTACTGTACTTCTGTCTGCTCTAAACCCTGACTGGTTTGGGCTATATAACTGATTTTTTTCCAGGTAGAATTTAACTCTTTTGTTAACAACAGTTTCCCGTATTTTACCTAGTTGTGATGTTAAGGAGATATGCCTATATGAACTTACATCATGGGCTTCCTTATTGGGTTTTAGGATGGGTACTATCATAGCTACTTTCCATGCTTTTGGTATCTGTCCTAAGCTCCAGATTTTGTTATAAAGGGAAGTTATTATCTTTATAGTTCTTTTGGGTTCTTTCTTAAGGATTTCATAACTAAGTATATCTTGCCCCGAGGCAGTATTAGATTTATCTTTTATTGCATTAGTTACTTCTTCCTCTGTTATATCAGCATCTAAATAGTTTGTTTCATCTATCTGGTCTGGTAGTTCTTTTGAAAACTGTATCCTAAGTCTTTCTCTTCTCTCATTTTCTTCCTGTCCAAGACTACTTTTGGCACTGACTTTATAGAAATACTCGGCAAGGGCATTAGCTTTTTCTTTATCTGTTTCTGCTCTCTTTGGTAGTTTGATTGTTGGCATTATTGTTTTCTTATTGTTCCCTTTGATTGCCTTAAGCTTTTTCCATACTTCTTTAATTTGTGTGCTAGGTTTAAGTGACTGACAAAACTCCTTCCAATTAGTTTCTTTGGCTTTAAATATTATTCTGTTAGATTCATTCCTAATAAGTTTATACTCATCATAGTTTTCTTCTGTTCTGTTATTTCTATATTTTTGTAAGGCCCTTTTTTTTCTCTCATGAATTTCTGCACAGCTTTTATTCCACCAGGCAACTGGTTCTTTATTCCACTGAGTTTTTCTTTTCTTATTAATGTTATTTATTGGTTTTAGGTGCTGTGGCATATTTTTATTTGGTATATATTTTATTGCTATTTTCAGACTTTCATTGGTCAGTGTTTCTGCCCACAAGTCAGTATCATCTGATTCCATGTCTTTATATTCCATCCCCTCCATCTCTGATTGGAAAGCTTCCCAGTTTGCTTTTTTATAGTTGAAAGTTGGTTTCTCTGGTTCTGGATTCGGACTGACATTTTCATGTATGGTTATTATAATGGGCAGATGATCTGCGTTTGTGTCTTGTAACACTTCCCAATTTACATTCGCTAGGTTGTTAGTTGCTATACTTAAGTCTATTGCTGAGTCTGCCCTGCTAGCTTGTGGATTAATTCTAGTTGCAGTTTCATCATTTAGTATTAGTAGATCATTGTTTTCTATGAAGTCAAGTAGGCACTTTCCTGCATTGTCTGCATGTTGTCCACCCCAAGCATAATGATGGGAATTAAAATCGCCTACTATGATTGTTTTGGGGACTAGTCTGGTGCTTATGGATAGTATTTCTTCATCTTTAACTGTGCCATCTTTAGCGTATATATTTAGGATTGTTAGATTGTTTGGTTCAGCTGCTATAGTATTCTGGATACCTTTTATATTGGTTGTATTAAATACTTCCCAGTCTCTAATTTTAAAATTGTCGCTAACTAAGACTGCGACACCACCTCCTCTACCCTCTTTCCTATCGTGCCTAAGTATTTTAAAGCCCTTACAGCTATATCTACTGCTTGGGTTTAAATGGGTCTCTTGAAGAGCATATATAGCGGTAGTTCCTCCTGTCTCTGCTAGTAGGGGTGCAAAATTCTTTTTGATACCCCTACAATTCCACTGTATAATTCTAAATCCGTTGAATTTTAACATCATCTAGTATCCCTTTTATTTTGTTTAAACTATCAATTTTGCTCTTATTCTGTATTTCCTGTACTCGTGGTCCCATTATCAACCATGTTTTCGAGGAATTCCTCATTTAGACTTGTCATTTTGTTACTAACTTTTTCCACTATGTATGGTAAAAGTACCTCAACTTGTTCTTTGATAGTTTCTTCTAGGTTGCTTGTGTTTCCCTGTTGCATTATGTTCTTTTTGACCCCTTTCCTATTTTCATCCAATACTACATTCACTTCTCTCCCTATGTTAATCTCCTGTCTTTCACTTTCCATTCTTTTCAGTATTATTTCATTTTTTTCTTTTATTTCAGACAGTTTGGCTAGCATAATCTCATTTTCTTCTTTCAGTACAGTCAGTTTAGCTACATCCTGGGAAATTTGGTGTTGTATGGCTTTCACTTCTTGAAGCAATGCCTCTGCATTTGTCAGCGCATTCAAATTTTCCAATGTTGTAGCTGAACTGTCAGGCTGGCTATTTTCTTTTGTTTTGTTTGTTACTTTCAGATCTTTTTCTTTTGACAGCTGCGTTTTAATAGTTTTAATTTCTTCTTTTACAGACTTGATTTCTTCTGCAACTTTATTGTTTGTGTTTTTTGTGTTTTCTTTTATTTCTTTAATTACTGTTTTAAATGGTGTTCTTGTCAAGATGGATTCTTTTAGTGCTTGTTTGGTTTGCTGGTACACTGGACAGCCCTGATACCTGGCACTGTGGTTCCCTTTGCAATTTATACACTTTCTGTTCCCATTCGCCTTTTTGTAGTCGGTATCTGCCTTTGCCTTTTCACACTGTGTAGAGGGGTGATTACTGGAGCAGAACCTACAAACAGTTTTCCCCTTACAATTGTTCCTTCCGTGGCTGAATTTCAGACAGTTGGAGCATTGCAGCACAGGGGGAATGTAAGTTTCGGTGTGCTTCTTAGTTTTCCCAAACAGTAGCGTTTTAGGGGTTTCCCTCCCTTCTGCCGTTATTATAACCACTAAGGTTACAATACTCCCGCTCACCATTATTTTGTCCACGTGTATCAGCTTTATGTCTGGGTTATGTTTTGCGAGGATGTTCATAACTTCCTCGCTTGAAGGTTAGTGTTTATCCCTTTTAACACACATCTACTGGTCTCTTTTGCTAGCTCTATCTTTACTTTTATGTCGTGTGCAAGAGTCACTGTTTTTGCTTCTATTTTGAGTTCCTCTAACATCTCTTTTATTCTGTCACTCTGATTTGGGGTAATTATTATGCCAAAATGGGTTTTTGAAATTTTGGCTATCGCCTTTTTGCCTAACACAGGATCAAGGATGTTTATAATTTTGTCTTCATCTAGTGCCTTGATCTTGACAGCCTCACCAGCTACTTGCGTTATCTTTAAACCACATATGTTTACTACATCTTTATTTTGGGAAACTGCCTGGGTTGCTTTATGTCTTGAGTCTTCTTTGGTACTTTCATTGCTATTTTGGGTTGCTTTATGTCTTGAGTCTTCTTTGGTACTTTCATTGCTATTTTTTTGGTTAGAAATTTCTTCTATGGGGGCCTGACTATTCTCTTCTAGTTTATCGTGCCTGGTGTCCCTATCTTTGGTTTTAACTGCTTCTGCCCACGTTTTGCCTTCACCTGACTGTGCTCTAGTTATAGGTGCCATGTTTGGTTATGAGCTATGTCCTAATTTCCTATTTGAATTTATTTACTTATTGTTCTTTCCTATTTCTTTTTGCTCCCTTTCTTTTATTTTGTTATTATTAATTTAATTATTTTATTGTGCTATCTTGTTCTTATTCTTAGATGTTTTGTCTATTTTGGTTCAACTCTTTTGATCTGGCAAATCTAAAATTCCCTTAACCACTAATATTTATTATTAATAATTGATTAACACTACTAGTATCTATGATTAAAGTTTAGGAGGATTCAACTTATTGCTATTTCCTAATGAGTTAAGTAAAATAAAAATGTCTGACGTACCACGCAATGAAAAGCACGTGGCGTCTGGGCTTATTAAAATTTATTTGTTTCTTTTTAATTTATGACTATTCCTAATTTATATTATCTCTCCTAGCCAGTATCAAGCAATCAACAAATACTAATTATACTAACTGCTGAAATTGTATACAGAATAGAAACAGAAAATAAATTAAATTCTAAGTTTTTTAATGATCGAAACAAAACGTTAATTGGTCTGATCCACTATAATCTCATTGAAAGTGAAGAATTTGAAGATGGATCATTCTCTTTCACAGTTGTTTCCTTGGTAACTTCGTTTGTTATCGTTTCATTCTGTACCGCAATTCTCATTCAAAATTTACTATGGAATTCACAATGGCGTATTAAAGTAGCTCGTATTTCCGCTTCCGCTCCTACAGAAGTCATTTCTTCACGTGACAAACGAGTAATACAGACTGTCACCTCAATCTCGTGCATATTCATTGTTTGTTACTTAACTAGCGTTGTGAATGTTACAATGATGTTTATATTCTCATCCAGGTATAATGTTATAGGAACATTTCAGAACACCCTGCATGCCACATGGTCTATCTTTAGCTTCTTGGAGGCTATAAATCGCTCTGTCACTGTCATCGTATATTATAAAACAAGTTCTAAATTTAGAACCGCTGTTGGTCAACTTTTTGGCAACTTTAAGTGGTACTGTCCAAAACTTAGACAATAATAACTACATGTTCTATACATTAGTCATTTAATGACCCATTCATTTCATGATTGAAAAGTTTAGAAAAGTATTCATAGAAATACCAGATCACAAGGTCCGTTATATTTAGACCTGCGCCCTAATATAACCCACGGGCCTAGTGTTTCATTTGTCTAGGTTTTACCACGTGCCTCTCAAAAACAAGGCACATTTCCTGTTTTTAAAAAAAAAACATAATTTGAAAGTAGTTATTTATTATTATTGTATGTCATAAAACAAGTTTAAATTTACAGCAGGTTTTGACCAACTCTTGGCAACTTTAAGTGATACTGGCCATAATAATAATAATAATAATAATAATAATAATAATAACAGCCTACTTCAGTTATAACAGACTATGAGAATGTGCCGCTAAGTAATAGCCTTCAGCTGCTTGTTTTCCTGGTGTTTCTTGCGACGTTTTCTCCTCTCTTCTGCTTACCATGAGAGCTTGTTTTCCTGGTGTTCCTTGCGACGTTTTCTCCTCTCTTCTGCTCACCATGAGAGCTTGTTTTCCTGGTGTTCCTTGCAAAGTTTTCTCCTCTCTTCTGCTTACCATGAAAGCTTGTTTTCCTGGTGTTTCTTGCGACGTTTTCTCCTCTCTTCTGCTTACCATGAGAGCTTGTTTTCCTGGTGTTTCTTGCGACGTTTTCTCCTCTCTTCTGCTTACCATGAAAGCTTGTTTTCGCCCAATCTGAGATGGCGCTGTAGGGAGCGTCGCCACTTGGTGCGATCGGCAGCTTCATCTTCCCACGTGGCTGGATCTATGCCCAGTGCCCTCGTGTTTCCCTCGCACAGATTTTTGAACCTCAGCTGCCGTCGAGCAATTGTTCTTTTGCCATCTGTTGTTGTTGTTGTTTTCTTCTACTATGTTGCTGTGATACCCTGTTCAACCTGAAGTTTGGTTATAATTGGGGTATATAGGGCCAGTTGTCCGTAGAAGATATCTGTCAGGATGCGACCATCTTCCATGTGGCGGACATGGCCAAGCCAGTGTGGTCTGCGCTGTCTAAGCAGTGTATACACGCTTTGAAGGCCAACACATGACAACACTTCAACATTTGTCATTTTGTCCTTCCACGAAATACTGAAGATGGGGCGTAGACACCGTAGATGGACGGTATTGAGCCTTCTTTCTTGCTTAACATAGGTTGTCCATGCTTAGCATAGGCTACCATACAGAATTGTGCTGGTGACGCAAGCGTTATACACCGCAGCTTTGGTCTTTGTTGTGAGTTTGGAGTTTCCCCAAACACACGTTGTGAGGCGGGCAAAGGTAGGTGCAGGTTTGTCAATGCGGCTGTCAATTTCTGTGTCCAGAGAGAGTTTGTCGTTGACCCTAATATGCGAAG
Organism: Oreohelix idahoensis; assembly: GCA_024509875.1. Classification (NCBI taxonomy): domain Eukaryota; kingdom Metazoa; phylum Mollusca; class Gastropoda; order Stylommatophora; family Oreohelicidae; genus Oreohelix; species Oreohelix idahoensis. The sequence continues at coordinate 530,737 of JAMPIV010017464.1, forward strand.
TGGTGCACCACTGCCAATTCATAGTTATCAATAGAGATAACTGGTGCAACATCCACATCCTGACTCAGTACGTTTGTTTTCTTTAGGCTTATTGTGAGGCCAAAGTAAAAGGGTGAAGCTGCAGTGTCATCTCCAGGGGGCAAGCTTGTGCACAGTTATATGGAGATCAAGCCGTTGTCCATGCAGCATGTGCAGTCTCTCTACGTAGCCAGTAGATCCAAAGGAACGGCTGAAGCCGATACAATTTGGTACCATCCACGTCGCAGGAGTTGCCAGAATAATGTCGAATCAACATTAGACTGCCTTTGATACTGACCAAAACTTTGATAACTATTAAGTGCATGTTCTATGCAATATTGTAGTTTTTATGACCTATTCATGTCTTGGCTGAACAGTTTGGAAAAGTATTATTTTAAAATTAGTAATATAATATAATCGTTTATTATAAATAAAAGAAATTCCAATTTAAAAGCCGGTTTTGATCAACTCTTTGACACTTGTAACTGATATTTTACAAAACTGTGACATCATTCTATATTATATTGTCCTTGTGATGGTATTGCCTCCCCTGCTTTGCAGTAGTGGTCCAACAGTGGTCAAAACTCAAGAGTATCTAATATAGGCTTCAAAGGTGTCTACCTTCGCACAAGATGACTCTTGGCAGATTTCTAAATAGAAGGGTAATGACGCTTCTGTCTCAATGATGTATTCACAAGATATTCAGATACACGAAAACAATGCTGCTTTGGCTGAGCACGTTAATTCTAGAATCTGCCGACAACTTTTGTAAAGAATTAAGCAATGATTAATCTTAGCTCGTTCAAGCCCCCACCTCTGATTTACTCAGTGGAATTATTATTTTTCTTGTATAGCTGTTTAGAATGTGTGTAGTAAATTGACTGAGATAAACATGCAGTACATTTAAAATTATTAAATCGAAGGTAAATTTGTAAAATTACAAATAACAAAATTTAATAATCATTTACGTTTTAACAGTTCGAAAATAATTGAATAGTTTACAAGAAAGGACTCATCATTGATGGATAGTAGATCCTATAAACATAAGTTAACTTTGGCAGCTTTTATATTGCACTTAGCTGCCAATGGTTGTTTCTGCTCCCGCTGGGTTGGTTCTTTTTACACTGCTCACGCTTGTCGCTGGTCATGGTTGTAGGGTGCAGCTTGTTCCCATGTGTGTCAGGGAGAGCCTGCAAAGTTGGTCAATTGTCTTAAAGCTTAGGCCACAGTTCCCTTCTTGTTCCAGAGATAGTACTCTTCAACTGGTACCACCACCAAAAACTATGGTAAAAGAATAGAAACGAAACGCTCTTCTGATTATTGCGTTTCCCGACACATACAGGCATATCTCGCTCTTTCGACAGGTTAGGGACCAGAGCACTGACGAAAGTCGGAAATCGACGAAAGTCGAAGCATAGCCTTTTTTTGCGTGCAAATCCATTAGGGCCGCCAAAACACGTAAATAACTAATTGTATAACGCTTGTGAATGCGTGCAACACCTAAATAAACATAAATAAACATAAGAATAAAGAAAATATAGTAATAAATAAAAAATACTTACATAACATCTTACCTTAAAAACATTCTTGAGTGAGTAGACGATGAATATATACAGTTTTGAATGTTGGTGACTTAGGGGGATTCCCGACTTAGAAAATCAGATCGCGAAAATTGATGTGGCTCATCTTCAGAACTGGAGGAACTCAATGTAATTCTTTTAGGAGAAGGGGACTTTGAAGGAGATCTAACAGGGGCTGGGGCTGATGTTAATGGCTCGGAATCTGAAGGGTTAGGAGGAGGGGTGACTGAAGTTGGTTGTGGCTGTTGCGTCTTGAAAAAAGGAGAGCAAAGACGTTTGCCTCATTGATGTCTTGTTCTTTTCCCTAAGAAGTTCTCTGTAACAGGCTATTTGGTGTTCTAGCCCACTATGTACTTTTGAGCTTCTGTCGAAATTAGGATCCACTCTGTCCCAGTAAGCAATTGCGTCCTCTACTTATGGTTTTTTTTTAACTTTGTCAATACACTTAGGACCCATTATGAATATAATAGCACACAAATAAGTAGTATAGTGCCTAAACACAAAAAGTACAGTATGAAAACCGTACACGTGTCTTATAATGACGATATGAACACTATCATTATACTGTTATCACAAAAATAACTATGAACTGTTTACAGTATAATCACAAATATAATATAATATGAATTGTTTGGTTATTTTAATCACAAAAAGAAGTAGTATTAATATGTTTAGTCACAAATATAAGAGATTCAATGCGGACAACTTAAAAAAAAAAACAGTGCACACCGAACGATTTCTATTCAAAGACTGAACGACGAAAGAAACAAGATGACGCGCGGTTGTGACGAAATGCAACGAAACAGCGAAGCGAGCGACGAAATTTGGAAACGTGGTTATAATTGAAAACTGACGAAAGAGCGAAGCGACGAAACTCGAAGCGACGAAAGTCTAGGTATGCCTGTACTTATGTGTCCCATTTCTTACCCCACCATCCCATTTACTCTGAATTTATCCTCGATGAGAATTAACTTTAATCTCTCGAGAGAAAACTTTTTTTTTTACAAAAGTGAATAGCTTTTATAGTTACTTTACATTTAAATGAAAAGGTTAATAATACAGATTGAATATGTTTACATTTACATTTCCACTGATTGAAAAGTGTTCACAATATAAATTGAATATGTTTTCATTTATGTTTACATTGATTTGAAAAGTTTGAAACTTCTATTAATTTTAAAGTGAATATGTTAACATCGACATTTACACTGATTTGAAACTGTAAGTATTATAACTAAAATGTACATCATTTCTTTCATCTTTCCATCCCTGCTGCATATGGAACTTCGGACTACTGATGCGTTTAGTTTTCCTTAAGAAACTAGCAATAAAACAGTCGACAGCCCGTGCAGTGGTGGTTCATGAAATCATCATTCTGTGCGCTGAGGTTGCCAGCCTCAAATGACTTTGACACCCACTAGCGATTTTCACATATTAATATTCACTTGGTATTATATACATATTAGTTCATATGTTAGTAATGAAAATATAGAATATAAAATGACAACGTACGTCAATCCTGGCTCAAAGACTTTTTTGCTCAGATGAATGAAGTTAAGGCACTAGCCGATGCCTTTTTAAACGTGTACTTGGGGTCGTTAATTTTAACTTTAATTTTCTCTCTGACTCCTTGTGTTTAAGTGTCCTCATATATTCCGGTTTTTATTATTAAAATGATAGAGATTTCCTGGGCTGTGTTGTAAGTCCTGATAAATTCTCCAATAGAAGGTCCGGTCTGAAAGAATAGAATTATGAATTCTAGGCTTCACTCTAGCAAGGTTTGGTTGTGCCGTCTTGGAAAGCGATCTTCACAGTGTCTTAACACTGAAACGTGTCAGGTTATATTCACTGTCCTACCCCCGCATCTGTTTGCTGAGGAGCTAAGTAAAAGCTCCAATCATTTCAAACATGTTGGTTGGGGGGGGGGGGGGGAAGGGGGGGGGGGGGAACAATTCAAAATATTCCTGACATGGAAAAATGTTAGACGTAACTTAGGGGTCAAGTCTTCCATATGGTATGAAAACATCCGATCCCTGGCAGGCGAACTCACCAACACATCTGTAAATTCATACGACAATGTGTTTCAAATGTAACATATTATTACTTTATCGAAAGTAATCTTGTCATCCATGTCAGCCGAACATGTGTCACCCAGACAAATAATCTCTTATCTGTCGCGTACCCTGGCCTTATCAGCAAGCAGACAAATAAGCTGACTATCTCCGTGTTATCTGTCCCGGCCAAGGTGTGGTACGCGAGAATTTTACCAACCTGCCTGTCGTTAATCTTATCTCTGCTGCTCCTTGCAACGCTTTAAGGAAAGGACGGGTAACAAACAGACATGGTAACTTATCTCTGAGAGGAGTGAAAGAATGTAGATACAAAATATCTGCTGCAGTGCAGAGAAAAAAAAGGACGCGACTCGGGAAAAACGCAAAAAATCAGTACACAAATGTGTTGCTGCTAAAAACTTGTCGCAACTTATTCTGACCATGCATTCTGACTATAGTTAATTTTTAATGCATGGGAAGGAACTCATGGAATTGTAGTCACTTTTATTTCTACAGTCGTCTAATCTTGATAGCTATCGTCAAGAAGTTGTCTTATCTTGATAGCTAGGGTTGCCGATAGTTGTGTGAACGATTTTTGAGTCATGTCCATTTATGGAGCGCTCAGATCGCCAGTTCTTTGAAAACAGTTGGCAATCGCAATGTTTCAAGATTCATTCCCTTTTAAGGTAAAAGGTCTTTAGTCGAACATCGTAGAACATTCTTCGTTTCGGAAATTTGGCTCAGTTGTATTCGATTCGCGTGTTCTGCGCATGTCTCTTTTTGTGGCGTTGTTTAAACAATTTCCGCCCAGGTTAGTCTGAGCAGAGAAGCGGATAAGGCGAGACGTAGCTACGTGCTAGTCTTCGCTTAGATTATTCAGGAAGGAGTTCTCATGATTGTTGTTCCTTTTTTTGAGATGCTATATCTCCATGTTATTCCTAATGCCTGGAGGCATATGTGAATTTGTGTATTTATTCCTGATGAACAGGTAAATGAATCCTTTTTTGCTAAGTGACTTTATCGCCATCTTGTGATGTTGACTTTTGCTTAGCCTGCCTTATTATCAAGTCTGTATTATGACGAGTTTGCTCAGCTCACGATCCACTTGTATTGCCACGCATCGATTGATGCCTGTCCTACGGACTACTTGCTTCCTGAACTTTGTTGATGGATCTAGGTTTGATACCTTTGCTGTATAAGGAACATAGAGAACGATAATGTGGCGCTCAAAAGACATGCCTGTCTTGTTGAGGTCAAATCGAGGAGACCATATTTAATCTCCAAGCTGATGTCTACTAGCTCTTATGGAAAGGGGAAGTTTACTACCTGACTACATGAACAGCGGTTTACGATATCCTGAAAAGGCACATAATGTACATTATTATTATACTGTTTGCTGTGCCTGTTGAATCGACTACTTCGATGATACAATGACTGTTGTACTATCCCTGTGATGTTTTTCTACATAACGATGTCCATGCATTTTGTCATTGTGGCGTACAATATATATTGCCAAAAAACCATCACTGCTGTTTAAAGCTTGATTGACTTTTCACATCGTGAGTTAACGTGACGTCATTGTGTGGATTGCCTTGTTCGTAATGCTCACTGTTTGTATACACATCTGTATCCTTACATCACACTTAAACCAGACTACAGACACCAAGTTACTACGCCTCATCATCCCTGGTGTCTGGGGGTGGCACACTACTCTGCAAAGGCCAGTATCATAGTACCTTTGGGAAGCAGATGAATTACAACACCCTCAACGTTGTGTGGCACATGTGACTTCATCCACAGAACATTTATACACATATAATATAATATTACACTAAAGAGCCACGCAACATTTGGTGGCCATAAGCTGGTTTGTTCTGGTACCAGCATACTCGGGGTCCCTTACCCACTTCATTCAACAAGAATTCAACAAACTACATTGTTCCAGAAATCAACATACAGCGATTTTTCAAGACATCTACATACAGAATTATGGCAGTACCCGGCGTTGAATCATACATTGCCAGTTGAAACGTGTTGCTGTCGTTTGTGAAGGTCAAGTGCCGATTGAATAAGAAGGCCAAGTACCGATTCAAGCAATTTACGATTGAATAAGAAGGTCAAGTGCCGTTATTTACACTACCTGTACTGTTTAGAAGCTCAAGTACCATCGTCATGGCAGTTGAAGCAGTCCAGATGTACCATCATCGTTGGATCTTCATTCCTTAGGACGCTGATTGTCATCTGTTTTTTCTGCTGTGGCTGACGTTTGGATACCAATAAGTTAAGTGGCCTGTTTGTTTGTGAACTGTGCCCTTATACTTCTACTGAGTCTTCTGTGTTTCATCTCATTCTTTTGTTTACATGTTATATGTTTATATGTTATTTGTATATTTATATTTATATGTTTATGTTTCTGCGGGTTTTTCGGTTGGGCGGAGTCTCCCTTTAGATCATACCACGTGATAGAGGTCGTCTATCGTGAGCGTTTTCTGTAGGGTGTGCAAATTTCCGATACTGGAATTTGCAAAGCGACTTCGGTTGCTATTTTTTGTTAGTTGTGACGATATGGTCAGTGTTGTTTTCGGGATTTTCTTCACATTCTTTAGTTTTGTTTTGATTTGTTTGTATTTGTTAGCCTCCTCTTTACTATAGTTTAGTTTCATACAACATTTTTGTTTATACACTGTGGTGTCATGTGTATTGTGTAATATCCTCGTAGATATCATCACATTTTTTGTGATATTTCTTTAATTTTCGCTTTATTTTTTGTTGATTTCTACGAATGTTTTCGTATTGTTGCTAAATCTTTGTTATTGTTTACATTGTATTGTTTACATTGTATTGTTTACAGTGTAAAATTTACATTGTTATTGTTTACATTGTGATAGTGTTTATATAGTCATTGGTTAGACTTATAGTAGTTAATTCACATTTAATAGTGGGTTATGCTTATGCATTACTACTACACTTATGATTAATGAATGATGAATAGTATTGTGCACTATTGAATGGGAAGTGCACCTATGATCAAGAGTTGATTGATGATATTTCAAAAAAGTCTATACACAAGTTCTTTGATATAAGACTTGTTTCCCACAGAGATTGGGATAATAATATAGTGTTGTGAGTAAACCAGTGCTTCATTTAAGACTTGTTATAATTAAATTTGAAATAAGATAATTAATTATTTCAGGTTGTGGACTCATATTATTACTCATCATGGCTACATTTGAGCACTTTATTGAGCAGGGTAAATTGCTTGGGAAGACTGGTGATAAGTTAGAAGAATTTGCAACTGCTCAATATGATAAAGCAATGGAAGCTGAACAAAAGAAACTGCAGATGCAGGTGGAAATTAAAAGATTAGAGAAACAAGCTGAGGCTGAAGAAAAAAAGTTACAAAGAGAAGCAGAAGCAAAAGCTGAAGAGAAAAGATTTGAGGCTGAAAAAAAAAGATTTGAAATAGAGGCTGAAAATAAAAGACTTGAAAAAGAGGCTGAAAATAAAAGACTTGAAATAGAGGCTGAAAATAAAAGACTTGAAAGAGAGTCTGAAGAGAGAAAAGCAAAAATGGAGCATGAAGAAAAAATCTTAGCTTTGGAAGTTGAGAAATTAAAGGTGATGAACATGGGTAATGCTAATGATGCAAATAAGGTCTCAGATAAGACTAATGCAAGCACTTTCAAGCTTAATCTACCACCATTCAATGCTTCCATCGACGATATAACATTCTATTTGGACAGATTTGAAACTTCATGTAAAGTACATAACATAGATAAATCATTGCAGGTTTATCATTTGTCCAAAATACTTAGAGGTGATGCTTTGAGTATGTTAAGTATGGTAGATAACAGGCTGACAAGAACAACTATGAGGTTGTCAGGGCTATGTTGTTAAAAAAAATACCAACTTGACGAAGACGGCTATCGTCTTCAATTTAAAAATATGTTACCAGAAACTGGTGTGCAATTCTCTGAATTCATTTCAAAGACACGTCTTACTTTTTTACGTTGGGTGGAGCTGTCTAAGACAGAAAAAACTTATGAAGGACTTATGGACTTAATACTTAGAGACAAAGTCATGTCTTCTGTCAATGAGTCTTTCCTTGCTTTCCTTCATGAACGTAAACCTAAAACAATAAAAGAAATGGAAGATTTCTGTAGCCAGTATATAACTGCGCATCCTCACGTAACCATTGGTAACTCTAAAGTAAAAGAAGGTCTGCCAGTTGCTTCGGCAGCACCTTATGGTCAAAACTCTAGTAATAGATTCCAACAAAATTTTGATAGGAAAAGTAACCGTAGTTACGGTCAAAATTATGGAAATCAATTTCAGGGTGATTCTTCGTCGAAGAATTGGAGACGAGCTGACAGTCCTCGTTACTTCCAACCTAATAATTTTAAGCATTTCAGAAGAGGATATGGTAACAGAGGCTTTTCCTCGCGTAAACCTCAAAACCAAACAAATAGATGTTCACATCAATGTGGACATGATAATAATCATGGAAACTGTAGTTCGAAACATGATAACAGTTATAATAGAGACAATAATAACTACAGAGACAATAACAACAGTGATAACTTCAGAGGTAATGGTAGTCGCGGTAGATCTCAATACAAAAAAAAAAGAGATATCAGCAGGCTAACTCGGTTCAACAAGAATCTCAGGGAGCCTGTAATCAGGTTTCTGATAATAAAAACTCTGACGCTGTCACTTGTTCTTCTTTTGACTTTGGGAGAGCAAACAAGTGCCCCCAATGCAGTACTTTGTTCGAACCGACTACAATATCGACTTTGAGTTGTGGTCACCCTCTCCCCGCTCTTCCTGCTTCGGTTGCACATGACGGGAGAGGTTCTCTAATCCTACATAAGGGTCTTGTTAATAATACTCCGGTCTCACTACTTTTCGATTCCGGATGCACCACTATTGGTGTTAGACAATCGCTTGTAGATCCATCCTGTGCGACAGGAAGGGTTATCAAATGTGTCACATTTGGCGGCACTCTAGAGAAATATTCTACTGCTGTAATCCACATTGCCACTCCTTTCTTTACAGGAGATGTGCATGCCTGTCTCTTACCTAATCCAATTGCGGACCTTATTATTGGTCGTATCCACGGAGTTAGGGAATGTACCCCACAGCAGATTGCTGCTTGGGAAGATGATAATATGCAAGCTACCAATGCAGTGGTTACAAGAGCACAAGCTCTACAAACACCACAAACTTCGTTGGATAATAATAATGAAGTTCATAGCCAAGATAGTACCTTGGTTATTTCTCGTGACTCGTTCATAAAATTACAAGAAGAAGATCCTACGCTAAAGAAATTCTTCATTCTTGCGAAGAAAGGTGATCCAAATAAGGATACACAAAGAAAATCTTGGATAGAAATGAAAAACGGCGTACTTGTACGTATGGTACAAGACTCGGCTACGTCAGCACATTCGCAAATTCTTGTTCCCAAGAGTATGAGAGTGCAAATATTGCAGCATGCTCATGACTCGCAATGTGCTGGACACATGGGATTTTCCCGTACAAAGTCGAGAGTCCTTGCGGCTTTCTTTTGGCCCTTTGTTAACAAGGACATTCGTATATACTGCCGATCATGTCAGGTATGTCAGGAGGTCAAATCTAGAGGACCACGACATGCTGCGCCTATCCAGGCTGCTGACATCCCTATTCGGCCATTCCAAAAAAATGGCCATAGATATTATTGGCCCTTTTAAGATAAAGTCGGCCAGAGGACATCAGTTTATCCTTACATGTGTCGATATGTGCACACGTTGGCCAGAGGCTATCCCTCTAAAGAGCATATCTACTACAGATATCGCAGATGCTCTTTGGCTGATATTTTCTCGCTTGGGGTTCCCCAGAGAAATACTGTCAGACCATGGCACTCAACTCATATCTGATACTATGTCTCAAGTAATGTCTACCTTACACATTAAAAGATCTCTCAGTAGCATCTATCATCCTATGTCTAATGGGTTAGTTGAGCGTCTGAATAGAACGCTCAAGACTTTACTTGGTAAGATAACTGAAGACCATCCTCAAGATTGGGACAGGGTTTTACCTGCGGCTCTCTTTGCCTATAGAGAGGTCCCAAACGAGCACACAGGATTTTCTCCCTTTGAACTTGTCTTCGGCGCGCGTCCGCGCGGCCCTATGTCTTTATTACACGATCTCATCACTGCCGATGATATTAGTGATGACACTCAATCTTCATATGAGTATGTCATTGCTCTTAGGCAAAAAATCATTGAGGCATGCAAATTAGCGACTGCTTCGTCAGAAATTGCTAAAGAAAAAGCAAGGCAGTTTGCTAACAAGAACAGATGTCTACGACAACTTTGTCCAGGTGACAAAGCATTCGTCCTACTCCCCAGTAGGGAAAATAGACTTCTGATTGCATGGAAAGGTCCATATGCAATAGTCTCACGAATTTCCGATGTTGACTATGTGGTTGATATAGATGGAAAGCATAAAACTTTCCATATCAACATGCTGACGGAATTTCATGAGCGTCCAGACTATTTGCTGCCTATTTTCCAGGCAACGGACGAATCTTCTGTACCTCATGGTCATTACTCATCCCTGTCAGTAATACAGGATGAGGAATCTGTTTTTTCTGATGTCGATCTCCCTCTTCCAGTGGTTCCACTACATTCTATGGAATCTTGGAAAGATGTGTCCATTTCTCCTAATCTTTCTGTTGGTGAACATCGTCAAGTCTCGTCGATGTTACAGACATTTAAGGATGTTCTAACCGACATCCCTGGTCACACGCAGGTCATAGAACATGACATAATTCTTACCGACAATAATCCTATTAGGGTTAGGCCGTATCCTATCCCTATACACTTTCAGTCACAAGTGGAAAAGGAATTGGATGAAATGATCCAATTAAACATAATTGAACCATCGACTTCTCCGTATTCTTCTTCCATGGTTATTGTTCGGAAGAAAGATAAGAACATACGAATTTGCGTTGATTATCGCAAATTAAATCAAGTCACAAAGTTCGATGCTGAACCTATGCCTTTACTAGAAGATCTACTTATTAGACTTTCTAATTCTAGATTCTTCACTAAACTTGACTTGTCAAAAGGTTATTGGCAAGTGCCTTTAGCAGATCATGCCAAACATCTGACTGCTTTCTCTACACCTAGGGGTTTATTTCAATGGAATGTAATGCCCTTCGGTCTTATGAACGCCCCTGCTACTTTCGTTCGCATGATGCGTCGAATTCTTTCTCATCGTTCAGATGTCATCGCTTACTTAGATGATGATATCTGTCTCTTCAGTGATTCTTGGGAAGATCACTATCTGGGTTTATATGACCTACTGTCTACTCTACGTGAGTATAATCTGACAGCAAAACCTTCTAAAGCTTATATTGGTTTTGGTGAAATTTCTTTCTTGGGTCATCGTGTTGGTCATGGTCTCTTGAAGACAGAAGACCACAATACTTCGAAAATATTGAACATCTCTGTACCTAAGACGAAGAAACAAGTCCGGAGTCTCTTGGGGTTAATTCAATTCTATGGAAGATTTATTCCGAATCTATCTTCGATAATGGCACCTCTGTCAACGTTGTTGAAGAAAGGGTCGCCTAATCTGATTCGTTGGTCTCAGGAATGTCAATCTTCATTAGACCAGATTAAAAATATATTTTCTTCTCCTCCCATCCTAAGATTACCTACTCTTGATAGAACTTTTGTTCTTCGAAGTGATGCTTCATCCACTGGGATCGGAGCAGCACTTATGCAGGAATATGCTGAAACTCTGCATCCTGTCATGTACATTTCTAGAAAACTAAATGCGGCAGAGAGGAACTACTCGGTTTTAGACCGTGAATTATTGGCTATGGTTTGGTCTATTCTCAAACTACAAAGATTCCTCCTGGGCGCACATTTCATTCTAGAAACTGATCAGAAAGCTCTTACAGCTATTCAGACTAAGAACTTGAAGAGTTCGAGATCCACTCGATATGCTATTGCTCTTCAACCTTTTCACTTCACGGTACGAGCTATCCGTGGGTCGGATAATGTGATGGCTGACATTCTGTCTAGATGCCCACATGATTCCAACTAATACTTCTGTTCTATTTCTAGATATACGACAGAGCCATAACACACCTATATTACTGCAATACATTAGCACATCTGTCCTCACTTTAGGTGAACACATACTATTGTGCTTTGTTATCATCTTCTTCTGTTTCCATCTTTAATATAAGAAGAAGACTGAGTAGTTAATATAAGGGCCGAAAGTTCACTCGGTCACAATTGTTAATAATAATGTATTGTATAGTATGAAACTTAATGGCTATTAAATAGATTTATATTGGTTGTTTTTTCTCAGCATTTTTTGTTGATCTGAGAAGCTACCTTTCTGTTGTCAAACATGGAGAGTTCCACATTGTACAGTTTCTCTGGAACGACAGGAGATGTGTCCTGGATCGTCATATAGGTTTAATTTCATTGTGTAATGGTAATATTAAACATTTAGATAATGTAATATTTATCATTCAATATCAGATGTGTACATCCATTCTAAGCGGTATTAGATTATGACACTGCTATTTGATTATAATGATATGAACTTGCATATTTATATTGTATTTTCATGCAAGCGTAGTATGTGTTGGTGGCACCTCCCCGATATATTTTTTGAATCAGATTTTTTATCTGTTGAGAAATATTCTCACCAGACACTTTATGTGTCAAATTAGCCTCATATTAGGCAGTGCAATTAGTTATCCCCGCATAATTCGTGCGTTGATAAACCGCTTTTGCTTTTACTTTTTGATATTTAAAAAAAAAAAAAAAATGTTGCACATTTTTTTTTTATCGGGAGGTGGCGGTAATGTTGCTGCTAAAAACTTGTCGCAACTTATTCTGACCATGCATTCTGACTATAGTTAATTTTTAATGCATGGGAAGGAACTCATGGAATTGTAGTCACTTTTATTTCTACAGTCGTCTAATCTTGATAGCTATCGTCAAGAAGTTGTCTTATCTTGATAGCTAGGGTTGCCGATAGTTGTGTGAACGATTTTTGAGTCATGTCCATTTATGGAGCGCTCAGATCGCCAGTTCTTTGAAAACAGTTGGCAATCGCAATGTTTCAAGATTCATTCCCTTTTAAGGTAAAAGGTCTTTAGTCGAACATCGTAGAACATTCTTCGTTTCGTAAATTTGGCTGAGTTGTATTCGATTCGCGTGTTCTGCGCATGTCTCTTTTTGTGGCGTTGTTTAAACAATTTCCGCCCAGGTTAGTCTGAGCAGAGAAGCGGATAAGGCGAGACGTAGCTATGTGCTAGTCTTCGCTTAGATTATTCAGGAAGGAGTTCTCATGATTGTTGTTCCTTTTTTTGAGATGATATATCTCCATGTTATTCCTAATGCCTGGAGGCATATGTGAATTTGTGTATTTATTCCTGATGAACAGGTAAATGAATCCTTTTTTGCTAAGTGACTTTATCGCCATCTTGTGATGTTGACTTTCGCTTAGCCTGCCTTATTATCAAGTCTGTATTATGACGAGTTTGCTCAGCTCACGATCCACTTGTATTGCCACGCATCGATTGATGCCTGTCCTACGGACTACTTGCTTCCTGAACTTTGTTGATGGATCTAGGTTTGATACCTTTGCTGTATAAGGAACATAAAGAACGATAATGTGGCGCTCAAAAGACATGCCTGTCTTGTTGAGGTCAAATCGAGGAGACCATATTTAATCTCCAAGCTGATGTCTACTAGCTCTTATGGAAAGGGGAAGTTTACTACCTGACTACATGAACAGCGGTTTACGATATCCTGAAAAGGCACATAATGTACATTATTATTATACTGTTTGCTGTGCCTGTTGAATCGACTACTTCGATGATACAATGACTGTTGTACTATCCCTGTGATGTTTTTCTACATAACGATGTCCATGCATTTTGTCATTGTGGCGTACAATATATATTGCCAAAAAAACCATCACTGCTGTTTAAAGCTTGATTGACTTTTCACATCGTGAGTTAACGTGACGTCATTGTGTGGATTGCCTTGTTCGTAATGCTCACTGTTTGTATACACATCTGTATCCTTACATCACACTTAAACCAGACTACAGACACCAAGTTACTACGCCTCATCATCCCTGGTGTCTGAGGGTGGCACACTACTCTGCAAAGGCCAGTATCATAGTACCTTTGGGAAGCAGATGAATTACAACACCCTCAACGTTGTGTGGCACATGTGACTTCATCCACAGAACATTTATACACATATAATATAATATTACACTAAAGAGCCACGCAACAAAATGTAACTTATTACTGGCGTAGTGAAAGAGAGATCGCAAAGAGGTTGCCCCAAAATCCTTCATGTGACAGTCATGTTTAGTGATCTAAACATTTCGTGATTGAAAATTTTAGAAAAGTATTTATAGAAATGCCACACTACAAGATCTGTTATATTTGGACATGCGCCCTTGTGTCTAGTTTGAACGGAGCGCGCCTCACCAAAACTACGCACAATGTGGGATTAGAAATAAATAATTTAAAAACAGTCATTTATTATCATTATATATCATAATACGAGTTCAAATTTACAGTCTGTTTTGACAACCTTGTGGCAGCTGTAAGTGTTACTGTCCAAAATTGCGATAACTGTCAATGTATGATCTATACAATATTATCATGTTATGACCTGTTCACGTCTTGATTGAAAAGTTTGGAAACAAAATATTTTAAAATTAATCATTCAATATCAGTCTATATTATTAAACAAATCCCAATTTACACCCCGTTTTTGTCATCTTTTTGGCAACTATCAAGTAATACTGTCATAACTGTTGACAACTGTAAGTGATACTGTGTCAAAACTGTTGACATCTGTCTCTCTTGTTTCACTGGCGCATGCCTGGTTCTTGTCATCAGTTCCTCATTTGATCTTGTCATACCACTTCAATCTTTCTATTCTACGCAAGTATCCATTTATGAAAGTCTGTAGCTTTTTTGTTGTTGTTTTTGTTGTTCTCCATGTTTCAGAGATGTACAATAGGACTGACTTGACATTTGAATTAAAAATTATGATTTTTACACGCTTTTATTTAACTTGCCTTGTATGTCACTGTAGTGTCACCTTCAAATCTTGCAATACATTTTTCCAGTCACTTCCAGATGATCAATAGCTCTGAAACTTGGCATAGCTGTGTATTCCCGATGACAGTACAATAATCAGTCGTACAAATAATGAAATGAATAACATTAAAATTAATAATCATTTTTTTGGGAATTGAATCAGAACGTAAATCGGCGATAACTGCAAATAATCTAGGCGTATTCTTTCCAACACGATTGTCGAGAGAAATGTTGAGACTTCACGAAGTGCGTGAACTTTCGGCAAATCACTAAAAAGAAGAAAATACAAAATATAAAAAAAGTATTTTAAACACACGCTTTTAATGCACTAAAAAGCCAAAAATAATTTGAAAGGAGTTTATAGCTTGCAGTCAAAAAAAGTGTAACATCAAATTGACAAAAAGCGTGGGGCGCTTAAGCGCTTATTATATGTGTTATCCATAAGTGTCTAATGAAGTATAAAGCAGAAGTTAATTTCATGCAGAATCAGCGCCCCACGCGTTTTGTCAATTTGATGATACATTTTTTTTTACTGAAAGCTATAAACTTCTTGAAAAATTATTTTTGGCTATTCAGTGCATTAAAAGCGTGTGTTTAAAATATTTGTTTTACATTTTTGTGTGTTGGAACTGATTTCTTTTGATGTCCATATAGTTCTCTATGCAATGAAAGCTCTCTTGCTTTTTGTATTTTTATATACTTGTCTGTACCTCTAACTTTGTTTGTACTGTTGCCAATGTAAGTACCTGCCAACAGTGGTGTCTAAACCTTATACTGGTATGGCGGATTGAGTTTCCTGACAACCCACATAGCTATGCCAGCAGGAAATTTTACTTCTGGCATGTTCAACCAAGCTGGACACGTCTGCGCGGGCAGGGGTCAGACTAAAGCAGACACCCTGGTCCTCCATGTTGGGGATTTTAGCACAGGGCCAAAACTCCTGTCTATGTCAAAAAGAAATCAAGTTACGGAAACGGCAACGAATGAACAAACTTTGCTGCGGAATGGACATCCGGAGTCTGAAGCTCGTATGACTACCAGTGATAAAAGCTGAAAGGAAGCCACTGAAACGAAAACAGATGTACTGATCGCAAAACATAAAACAAGAATAGGATTTTGGAATGTCAGGAAATGAGACACGAATACTTAAACAGATCAGAATGGGAATGAGAAATTACAGGTTACACATTCTAGAGATAAGCGAGAGTAGATGGACTGTGACATGTAGATTTAAAACAGCAACAGAAGAAACAGTATTTTACTCTGGAAAAGAGGATGGTCAGCACAGTTAAAGCTTAGCCATTATACTAAAACAAAGATAACAGAAATGTCGTTACTCATCGAGGAAACCGATCAATAATAGCTTGATAAGAGCGAAACTGAAAAGAAGATTCACCAACATCACCATAATCCAATGCTACGCTCCAACAAATGTGTGAGGAAAGGTTTTTCTTGTGTAAGACAATGGACAGTTTGGTATATCAGATGATACCAGGATAGTGCCAGATAGCCCCCGAATTCTAAAGCGTGAACTATCTGTTCGAGCTTCAAATCTGAGATCAATAACGAAGAAATCATTCAATTTGAATCTTTTCTTCCTTCTTTCTCTTCTGGGTGTAATCAGGTGGGTGCCTACTCAAGAAATCTGTCCCCACATTCTGCGATCCAGTGATGCATTTATTTGAAAAAGAATAAGGCTGGATCAAAAGGGACCACCTCAACAATTTTGCATTCCCATGCCGAGTTTGTGCGAGAAATACGAGTGGCTGATGATCACACTGAACCACAAAATGTCTACCATAAAGAAACATCTGGAATTTGTTTATGGCCCAGACCAACGCCAAACATTCTCTCTCCACCGTTGAGTAGTTCCTCTTCACCCTATTTAATTTGCGGCTGGCATATGCAACTTGGAACAATTCTCCGGGCTGTGCTTGAGATCTTTGCAACAAAGCTGCCCCTATCCCAATGTAGCTAGCATCCGTTCTAACCACACATTCCTGATTAACCCTTTGAACCCTGGCCACCCAGCCCGTAAAACCTTATTCCCCTGGGATCCTGAGCAAAAAACGCACAAAAAAGACATAAGCAAAACTAGTTACTGCGATACAACCATATGGTCAGTTTTAACTATTCTATCTCAAATTGACTGACCTGATCATCTCCAATATTCCTGCTTATTGTGCCAGTCCTTCCAGCATGTAGACCCTTCCTTTAGGCACAGATAGCTTTCACAATATTTGCACCATAATTTAGAGATGTAACGTCAGAAGTTAAGAAGCATGTACAACGACACAAGGTTCTGTGATCCCCGTTCCTGTACGGCGTCACGAAGTTATGTGATCCTTCAATCGCTGTAAGGTAAAGAATTTAATTTCAGTCTGTGTATGGCGGGCCCGGGATAGGTCACCCGATATTCCTTCAAATTTTGAAAGTTCAAAATGTGCCGCGATAGACGGTCGTGTGCAAAATTTCAGCTCGATGTGTGGTCTGAAACTTAGTGAACCTAGGGCTCAAAGATTTGAAGCATCAAAACAACGTTGATATCACTTTAAATAAAAGTGTTTTAAAAAAGGGGCAGTAGAATGAGAGAAGCTGTCGAGTCAAGAAGTAAGTTGTAGTGGTTAAATCGTTCAAGGACATCAGGGTTTGTTCATTGTTGATAATTTGCTTGATGATTTAATTTGTGAGATAAGACGTTGTGAAGATATCTAGTATTTTTAGTGCTGTTGTGTTGAAGAGCGATTGCATACCATAGCATAATTTATTTTTATATCTGGACTTGCGCCCTAATAAAACCGACGGACCTTGTTTCTTGGTTGAACGGCGCGCCAGGCCAGAGCGAAGCAAAACTACGTAAAAAATTGTGATGAGAAATATGCCAGATGTTTTCACATAATGATGCATTATTATAACATCTGTGACATTGTGCAAGTTTAGAAGTGTTGCGGGTAGCAGTTAATTGTTGGATAGGAATCCATCCATATTGCTACTGTTATCATTTGCAGGACATTATGAATTTGATGTTATGATGTATTATTTGACGTAAGCTTAAACAATTATGAAGATTGACTCGATAGGGTTGAAATGGAGAACAGTGGAACGTGTGTTTGATACAGCCACAAACAATTTGCCCGTGACGCAGTATTAAGGGATAATAGTTAGGTTTATTCACCCGTGTGTTACCGGGGCCCGAAAGGGGAGCAAAGAATAGTAACACTGCACCCTACCACGCATGTCGTAAAAGGCGACTAAGGAGGGTATGGGCATGGGGCTGTTTACCCCATCCCGTAAAAACTTCGCACAGTGGGCTGATCACCTGCTTGCCAACCAATTTGATTACGGAAACAATGATAGATTGTTTGGTCTGTTTTTGTTCCACAAAGACGCCACTAGGCGTGGTGGAAACAGCGATAGATTGATCAATTTGTTGTTGCCCTAAGACGCCACTAGGCGTACTGGCCACATACTGCTTTGCCGGTTGATGGCTAAGGATGGAAGAAGAAGAAGAAGTTAGGTTTATTAATCCTAAACCTAACCATAAACATTATCTTTAATCTTAACCATAGCGACGTGAGAGACTATTTGGACGACATCTAAGAAGACGTCTCATTTTTAATAATTTCAATCAGCAGTTATAGCTTCTTATTATTTCATGTGAGTTGATGTCCTGTCATAATTGTGATGGTAACCCCTGGACAGGATGTCTGAAACGGCCATGTTTATTTTTGTGGTTGTTGGGATTGTTACACTTATGTGTCAAATGTACGGGTCGTGTCAGTATACACAGATGACTGATCTCGGTAAATAGTTCTAACATGATGCATTTGTCCACTAAGATTGATTTTCTTTTCTGCAAGAGGAAAGAGCGCCATAGCGAAACAGCGCTGTACGAGGAAACGCTTAAGCGAGGTATTACTGTTTTTTTATTGTCTAATCTTAGTCCAGATGAATTTGTTAAATATTTGTCCCTGTGTTTGGTTATTTTGTTTGAGTATCAGTTATACCTTGACTGTTTAACATTAGTCGTGTGAATACGTTTGTTAAGTGTTGCTTTGTTTCTATTGTTAGTTTGTGTGTCAATAACATCTTGACTATTAACCCATATGAAATTATTGATTGTTTTATGCTGCGTTTGCGTGGTCTTTGAGTATTAATTATTCCTACATCTAATTATCTAACATTAGCCAATATAAATTTGTTTTCTTCACAGTCCTTAACACTTCTGAATTGAGAGCAGGATACTATGAATGCAAGATAATAATAGATAGCGCATGTTTTTGATTACCGCTACACTATTACGGGGATTGTTTAGAAAATGAAACAAAGACAGATAGATAGATTAGATAGATAGATGGACAATAAAACAGACGACAGACAGATAGATTAGATAGATAAATGGACAATAAAACAGACGACAGACAGATAGATAAATAGATGGATAGTCAGATACACACACAGACAAATAAGAAAGTAGGTAGGTGGATTGGTTGATAGGTAGAAGGGAAGAGGGGGGAAATGGGAGACAGCAAGACAGAGAAGAAGCCGATCAAGCGACATGACACGTACGTGTGTTAAAAATCATTGAATTGACCAAAGTGTGGAAACAGAATGTCTGAGATCACAAACGTGTATCTATAATTTATTGAACATTACCTGTGAAACAATCTTCAAGTATTATGCCAGCCACATAAATAAAGGTAATCTCAAAGAAAATAACTTTTCCAGAAAGCACTATCAACATAAATGGAAAAGTTTTAAAACAGGATTCACATGTTTAATAACACTGGATGGAAGATGCCCAGGCAAAAGCAGCATTATAAAAATTATGTTATGCTAACAATTCCTTGTCAACAGAAGTAAGAATGTTCTGTGTTATATAGAACCAATCTTGTCATAATGTGTTGGAAAGGAAAGGTAAAGGATCCTGTTACACGCCCTTTGAAGCATATTGGGAATATGGTGTTAAGCCTAGATTTTCTTGACTATCGGCACACTAGGGGTGATGTGGTCAGCCGGCCGCCTTTAACCTTCCCAGAGTTGCTCTGGTACCCAATTCATGAGGCCGGGTCGACCCCGGAGCCGTTTGTGGTCTAAAAAATCCCACCTCAACCACTGCGCTACTGTGGCTCTCAGAAGTGTGTCATGGACGAATCACCTTTTTTGATTTTTTTTTTTCACACCCAACCATGGACAATTAGTAAGCAGGTAGGAAAAGCACTAGAGGCCACAGAGATAGGGTTTTACAGAAGAATGTTAAAAATAGGCCTACCACGAGAAGCTAAAAATAGTAATGAGGGTGTCCTAAAAGAGGTCAATGCGGAAAGGAAGCTTATTATTGATGCTAGAAAGAAACAATTAACTTTGTTTGTACCTATTATGAGAAGAAAAAAACCTGGAATATATCGTGACAACAGAAAAGATTAAAGGAAAAATAGATAGTGGACGACAAATAGAGAGGTTAATTTAAAGTTTGACATCGTGGCATGGAGAAAAGTCAACATCAGAATTGATAACTAATACTGGAGACAGGAAGTTGTGGAGAGGCATGATCTCCTATGCCCACAGGCATGGTACTTCAGGTAAAAGTAATCCTTTTCTTTCTTTAATCCCTTAGACACTTCCTGGGAACTAAACATGGAAGACAAGGGGGACTTTACACCACCCACATTACACAGCAAGCAGTGGTGTACTAAGGGGAGCCGTCCGCCCTGGGTGACATCCAGGAGGGGGCGCCATCTGACACTATTATAATAGTAAAGGTAGTCACGTAGCAGATACATGCCGTTGGAGAGGGAAGTGTTAGAGACTTCACTATACTAGGTCCAGCATCGAGTGGTGGGATGACCAGTTCTCTTCCTCGCTGCCTTTTCCTTTCCTAACTCACAAGCTGTCAAGTACCCATTTACAGCTGGGTAGATTGGAGCGTGATGCCACCGTGTTTCGAACCCGGCACCCTTGCTAGAGGCCAGCGCTCTAACCACTCTGCCAATCAAACGCTATATTGTGATAGTACTTACTGTTAAAAATATACTGGCAAGTTTGGTTCTTTAGGTGGTGAGGGCTGCCAAAGGCAGGATCCGCCCTAGGTGCCAAATACTTAAAGTACGCCTCTGACAGCAAGCCTAAACATATCATTTTAAGTACGCTTCTGACAGCAAGCCTAAACATATCATTTTAAGTACTCGCCTGACAGCAAGCCTTAACATATAATTTTAAGTACGCCTCTGACAGCAAGCTTCATCATATCATTTTAAGTACGCTTCTGACAGCATGCCTCAACATATAATTTTAAGTACGCCTCTGACAGCAAGCCTAAATATATCATTTTAAGTACGCCTCTGACAGCAAGCCTAAACATATCATTTTCAGTACTCCTCTTACAGCAAGCCTAAACATATCATTTTAAGTACGCCTCTGACAGCAAGCCTAAACATATCATTTTAAGTACGCCTCTGACAGCAAGCCTAAACATATCATTTTAAGTACGCCTCTGACAGCAAGCCTAAACATATCAACTCACCTGTGCCACTTAATGTCAAGACTGGATAAAGACAAAGGAAAAAATAAAAACACTAAAATAACAACGGCAAATATATCAACAACCCAATCACTTACATCAATACATTTATTTGTTCCACTTTTGTAAAGTATATAGAACTAACATATAAAAACGAAGACAGATAGATACAACAAATATAAAAAAAAAGATATCACATTTCACTATGATGATAGCACAAACAAGATACCTGTGGTGGTCACATGTTATTTCATAAGTACAAGAAATCTTTTTTTGATTCCCGTATCACAAGGGAGCTCATTGTGGCTTGGAAGTTCATATGTAGCTTCCACATGTAGGTGTATGTGACCCAATCCTACTTATGAATGGAGGCAAATCTGGAGTCATCCTTATATGACCACCAGCTATGCACAGTGCTACAAAACAACATACATACGTGGAAGTTAACCTATGTCTGTGAGGCTAATTACATCCTCTTTGACTCTTGAAATCATCTACACACTTCCAGGGATTCCCCCTGTGGTGAAACTTGTTGAGAACCCAGCATTGCACACTAAGCTTGGAGAAGTCACTTGAGCCCTAGGCGTAATTCTTTGACTTGGTTGACTGCATGCAAAAGGATCTCACTGTGGACCCAGTGTTAGGCAGTGGAAGCTGAGACGTGGCTCTGTGCAGGACATGACAATTCCTTGGGAGAGCCCAGAACCAGAGTACAGGATTTTAGCTCTGCATAGTTGGAGAGCCCCCTTGGATGGCGGGCAATGCACGGTATGTCACATACTTCTTAATCCTAGCTTGGGACCAGATGTGATGATCCTTTAAATGCAAGCCAAGCTGAAAAAACTGGAGCTCATGACTTCAACTCAACACGTTTCGGAATGGCAGAAAAGCCACAGGAAAAGCCTAGATCTACAGTGTAGATAATACCAATGAGTCTTCAACTTGGTATTGGCTGGAAAAAAAGCAAGAAGCTCAGTAGCCATAGTTAAACAACAACAACAACAACAATCCTACATCATTTTACTGTTGCTCCTTTAAGGAGCATGAAGTGACCACTACAGTTGGTCCCCTTACAGGAAGCCTGCACCAAGCATTCACACCTCTTGTAGTGATGGTTTCTGTGGCTATTTATTTTACATGATGAGGTTACCAGCCTCATATGCTCAACTTCATATTAGTCACCTAGTCATATTAGTCACCTAGTCCTATTAGTCACCTTCTAGAAAATAAATGATAGAGCTTTCTAGAGCAATGTGCAGTAGGTCCGTGACGTCACATTTTGTGTACCCACAAAGTCCAGTTCCATATGTTGTATTATTATTTAGCAATTACAATAAAGTATACTGAATTACAGTTTAGTGTACAATAAAATAAGTATTTTCTATTCATAAACCTATACACTTCCACACAAATTCAAAGTGTTTAGTTGGTCTGGAACATATTTCCCACACAATATATTAGTTCAATGGGAAATTGATGTCCGTCTCGTACATCGTTTCATTATAAATCGTGCTTTTTAGGAACATAACTACAACCTATATCGAGGACCCCCGTTTTATATATATATATAAAGGTAAAGTTGGTCCTATAGAAGATACTTCCATAGGAAAGGAAGGTGAAGTGTTAGAGACGTAACCTATATCAATGTTTACAGTTGAGTACACCTGTCTTACGTTAGGTTATCGTTTTATTTGGCCCATCTAAGTAGAGAGCGACTGTTGACTGATACACGAGAAGGTATATAAAGTATGTTCACTGGTGGTAGGTTGAGGGGAAAAATATGTCTCTGGAGTGAGTAGGTTTCTCTCCTCCAGCCTATCCGTACGACTGAGCTTTGTTTCCAAGACAGTCTTTGCCTCCCTATCTACAATAAGACAGGTTACTCTACACACACAACACTATGTGACAACAAGACACATACACATGAAAAAAAACTAAGGTAAATGGGTAGGGTCTGACCAACACACAAAGTTAGATTTCTTTGTTGTTTATTTATCCCTAAACTTATTACAACATCAAATACCCAAAGATATCAAGAATCATACATATAGAGGAAAAAAAAAAGAAGAATGGTGCGCCTTCACTGTATGGAGAAAACCTAAAAAATAACCCAAAGGTTGAAGGTTGGCACTTGGTTACAGGAATAAACAATCTTGGTGCGATATAAGACCAAGTAAAAAAAAATCAAACAACCAACTTCAGATCTTTCCCCAGCAAAACAAAATCATCACACACTCTCTCACTCAGTGGCCACCTCTCACTCTCTTACCTATTGTCTTTCACCCGTGGGTCTGTGGTGTCCCTTGTTTATATAGAGAATCCGTCGAAAATCCTTTTGACTGTGATTAGTGTACCAACTCCAGCTGTCGAGGGTACAAATTGGCGCCAGTTTGTCCCCAAAAAAATACTAATGAGGTGAACGCCGAATTTGCTAAATCCTGGTAGAGGTATAAATCCTAAAAGTTATCATCATTGTTCTAAACTATCCACTTTTCCTCCGATGGGGGAATAAATCTTAAGACACAGGAATTACACGTGGATAAATCTGGTGCGACAACGCTTGCAGTGTATGGGCGGGCGGGGGAGAAACAGGCTTCAATTTCCCGCTTGGTCTAGGATTCTATCTGGGTACTGGTGTCAATACAAACAGGTGACTAGTGTGAGAATCGTTGATGATTTGACCATTTAAGTGAGGTGATACTTCTAGTATCCGAATAATCTGTTTGGTCCTAATTTTAAGGATGTTGATGATTGATTTTAATGGCCGACTCTTTGCCAGAGTGCCGGTCCTGCACAGTGTATAAACTAGGTACTCCACTTGAATACAACCGCCAGGTGTCGGGGGAAAAATGACGATATCATGTCTACGCTGCTGTGGTTTTTAGCAGTGTTTAAAGAAATGAGGGCGGGGACAAAAGGGTGAGCTGCAGAAAGACAGGACAGGTAGTTTTAATGCATGTTTTAGATAGCAAATTAGAGAGTAGCTATTTGGTTACAATAGGCTGTTTAGATTACTGTATACTCTTTTCCATTACACATCACAACACCATAGCATAAGTGTCCAAGTAGGTAAAGTGCTTGCTTCTTGAAACAAATTACCTGGTTTGAAACCAGGCTGCATTATGCTCTGGTCTACTCTTCAAGTACCATGCGTAGTGGCGTAGGAGATCATGTCTCTTCACAACTTCTTGTCCAGTACAATTTATCAATTCTGCTGTTGGCTGCTTTCATGATTATACAAGGGATAATACGATGGTAGTTTCCCGTCGGTTGATGTACGGTTGTCTCCACTAGTCTTTGACTAAAAAGCCAAAACCACAAGGCAGTGGGGAAGGAAGAGGTTAAAGCACCTCCATCTCACTGGTTGTCACATCATAAAGCTTCAGAGGTGATTTGATACAGACAGCTGTCCCTCGCAACTGTCCCACCTCGCCCTCAGTGACAACCACCTGTGTTGGTTCATGGCTGGTTATTCAGTATTCACAGCTAACCTCTAAATCTAGAGGCCATTCAACCATCCACCAACCGGTTGACATGCCTTGTAGGAGGACAGGTTCCTTCCCTGGTCTACTCAGCTGTAAAAAACTTGGGTGTCTGACTCTGTTCTTGAGTTAGGGAAGGCAAAAGCAATGAGGAAGGAAGCTGGTCACCCAACTTCATACAGCTGAGACTTAGTATGCCTGAAATCTCTAACATTTCACTCCCCTACAGCAGTAAATGTGATGGGACTACAGTCAATTAGAAAAAAAAAGATGAGTGTAGCATAACATGGTTTTGAACCTCGTCCCTTTGCCTCGAGAAGTAAGTGCAATTTATAAACATGAATAAAATAATATTTTTTTCAAATGTTAAATATGTCCTTCTTGTACAATCTGGAAATACTGAAAACACAATCACATTCATGAATTTACAAATGTTAAACCAAAACAAGTGTTTACACAAAGCTGTAGGACTAAAGCAGTTTAACAAGGTCATACATATTAAATATGGTAAATTAATATGAGACAAACATAAAGGTATGTTATCAGGCACTTGTTCTGTGACTCATATCTATTGCACTATAAAGTCATTTATATGTTGATCAGGCCAGATCTCACATCTAGCTGTTATTCCTGCAAGGAAGCAGTGATTTGAATTCAGAGTTTTATCTTCTCTTAGATAGCCTACCAACCACAGATCACGAGCCCTATCTGCCCGAGGCTGCTGGTTTTAAGGTGCCAGTGACTTGCCTTTGCCCCTTCTTTCATCAGTGGAAACAGTTCCGCCAGGCTCAAATTGAGCCACACATGAAGGCCGGGAGCTGGGCTTGGTGGTCAGAGGCTATTTGAAGCACGTGCTATGGAAGTATAGTACAATAACAGTTAATTCTCTTTTTATTTTGACGTTTGTCTTGTATAAATTAGTTGGATAGGAGTGAAGATTTAAAAACTAGAAGTGACTTATCAATCACAGTGTATAACTACAACAATCAATCACAATGTAATAACTAAAACAATCAATGTTGTCCTCTCTGGGCACGGACAAGGCAGGAAGGAGTCTTCGGATAGCACGAAAAAGTTGAACTGAAGAACAGACTATGACAGATGATTACCTGGAATGTTCTAAATATTTGAACATGAGGAGGAACGTAACTGTTGACATTATCTTTAGTGACACAACATGATTATGATGATCTTGAGATTTTCCCTTCCCGTTACCCATAAAACAGACTATGACAGATGATTACCTGGAAGGTTTTAAATATTTCAACATGAAGAGGAACGTAACTGTCGACATTATCTTTAGTTACACAACATGATCATGATGATCTTGAGATTTTCCCTTATTGTTATCTATAAAATACATTATTCATTATCTCATTTTTCAATCCTTATGGAGCATGGAGCCCCCACTGCAGAAGGCCACCTGGAAGAAGCCTATACTAAAGCACAAACTCCTTGGGGGCCATCCATAAAAGACGTCCATAAAAATTCTGGCATTTTTAATCCCCCCCCCCCCCCCCCCCCCTCTCTCCACCCCCCCCCCCCTACCCCCCCCCCCCCCCCCCCCCCCCCCCCCCCCCCCCCCCCCCCCCCCCACCTCCCCCCCTCCCCCCACCCCCCCCCGCCCCCTTTTCTTGCCCCCCTCCCCCCCCTCCCCCCCCCCCCCCCCCCCCCCCAGTGGACGTCCACCACACATGGTCTTGATTAAACACATAAGCTTAAATTTTTAATCACCTACCTATACTTAAAAATCTAATTATAAAATCACAATAATCAATAATTCCCAGAGAGTTAATATACTAAGGTTGTTTGTTCCAGAGAACAGGAGCATAGAAGTTAAAACCTCTTCGTATTAGAGATTTAGAGTCTAGAAGGATTGGAAGGCCTGGCAAGAGGGACAAAATTTGAAGAATGTTTATTTGGGTTTAGCTGATCAGCAAGAAGCTTTCGAAGATAAGAAGGTTAGTCAATCCAGATAGATTTGTATGTGAGTGAGAGTTGCCATGCGGTTTGTGAACTGGATGTTCACTTTCAACTTAAATCCACCCCCCCCCCCCCATATCCACAGTTGTTCACTTTTTACATACCCCTCCCTCCCCCTTGGAAGTCTGTTATGTATAGCCCCCTTGCAGCAGTGATTTCTGTAGCAACTTCTTTCACATGATGAGGCTGACAATCTCATATCAGTGATGTTTTGCTAAATGCCTAAAGGAACCGTAGCTCTATTTTGTCTTTGTCTGCTCAGAGTTCCAGAGGAACAATACGTGGCATCCACATAACAGGGTTAAGAAAAAAAAAAAGTACAAATCTATTCTGAATGCTATCGCAGATGCCCCCAGCCATACTTTAAGTTAGACTTTAATAACGCTAGTAGAAGTGATAAGTTTCCAGAATACTGGTGGTGGATCCTTTCCTCCCATTGTTCCAGGATCAAAATCTGGTAGAATCCCTCTCTAGTCTTCATAGCT
Organism: Oreohelix idahoensis; assembly: GCA_024509875.1. Taxonomy (NCBI): domain Eukaryota; kingdom Metazoa; phylum Mollusca; class Gastropoda; order Stylommatophora; family Oreohelicidae; genus Oreohelix; species Oreohelix idahoensis. The sequence continues at coordinate 557,993 of JAMPIV010017464.1, forward strand.
CTAAATGGGAAGCTGATTGAGTTAGGGAAGGCAGACGCCGTGATGAAGGCAACTGGTGGCCCTACCTCATAAAGCTGGGCCTAGTATAGTGTGACGAAAGTACTGAGATTCTGTCTTTCAAATGGCCCATGTCTTTTTCTCCTTGCAATTTGTTCACTATATTTTAGGAGGGATTACAGGTAATCCTTCTCCATGTTTCTTCTCCTTCTTTTATTTACGTTTTTTCAAGATGAGATCACGATGGAGTTTGATCTATGTGTTTAGAGTGTGTGTGTGTAGGAAGATTGGTGCAGTATTATTCTAGATTAAGATTATAGAGGCTAGATCAGGATTTGCACCAGTGGGTGTTTTTTTTTAAAGATAGGCATGCAGCTAGACACATTTTTCGGGATTTTATATATATATATATTTTGGCCATTTTTGTTTCATTGCCACTAGAGGGCAGAGCTTATTCCCGTTTCTTTGTCTAAAACCCATGCACGTTGCATCAGAATGATCTAAGGTTCTGAGTGGCTGAGAGCTGACTGCAGTTGAAATGCAGAGCTCCCATTGGCTTTAGAACCACGCCGCGCATATGACGTCATGAAGTCGGCGCATGGGGGTCTTGATAATAAATAGGCTAGCATTTCATATTTTCGTTCTCTTCGTCTGTAAATTGCCAAGCTGGGTGCCAGAAGCAAATTGTCGATTGCCTTTCAGTTGGACATTCGAGATTTGCAGGTACCGGCTTTTTGTGGGGAAGAGCAGAATTTTTGATACCACAAAAATTTCTCCCACGGTGAAGTTGTGGCATTCGCCGACAAGCTAAGTCGCGCATGAATTGCCAGTGGTGGAAGGAGAGGAAGAAAATACGTTTTCCCAGCCAGGGGAAGACATTTTCCAGCGAATAGGATTTTTGTGAATAAATCCTGAGTTCTGACGCTCGGTCGGTTACACACGCAGATTTGGCATGCTGCCAGCGTTGTGGTAATTTTATGTTCGCTTCTTCACGGCCATAATAAAGCCGATAGCCCCATCGCCCAGTCATAGGTAATCGGGCAGGTAACCTCAGAGGTGTTAGGAGAAGCCAGCTACAGTTCCAGTCCAGAATCCAGTGGGGTTCTGTTAAACCTTAGTCATCAATTCCAGAGTTAGTGGAGAGAGAGAGGGTAAACATTCTCTCTACTGAAGTCAGCACAGATAGGCAGAACTGATAGTTTTGGTGAATCATAGCAGAGGACCGCTGCTGAAGTTTAGAGGTGCAGTTAGTTGTGTTCAGGAGATTCCAGGATAGGCTGTGTAGAACCGAAGTCTGTGCAGAGATTGTGTAGACACTTCGTAGTCGTTCCAGCTATCAGTGGACTTAGAGTTAGAATTTAGAACAGCTAGTTTGGAGTGTAGGCGACATCAAGTGCAGTGTAGTTCATTTCAGTTAACCTTACCTTCTTTCTCCATACAGGTTGCAATTGTGGGAGAAGGGTTGGGGTTGATGCATTTTTAACTGTGCTTGATTTTGTTTCAGATGTGCATCCTCGCACTTTATGTATTTGACATGTATATGAGTTTGTTTATAGGTGTATAATAAACTTGTATAAATTGTAGCTGGCATCAGTCATTTCCTTTAAGTACAGTAGCTATATGTTGTCTGTATCTTGGTGTTTGTGAAGATTGATATAACCTTATCCCCTTAGGGTAGCTAGAGGTCGTTGACAACTATAGCACATAAGACGTCCGAAGGGGCGAGGAAAGAATCAACCTCGGTTCTTAACCTCGGAGCCAATAGTGTCAACTGTTCACATGGCACTATCATTTTCTTCTAAATCTATCTTTTCAGTCTTTCTTCTCACTAGTGTCTTGTCACTGTATGTAGACAGTCTCTAGTCCTAAATCCATTTCGTGACAAAGTGGGTGGCGTCGTCCTTGGGATCATCTTTGTTGGGATCAATTCTAGATTCATAGATTGTCTCTGAAGAAAGTTCTGGAAATAGATTTCTTAAAAATCCCCTAGACTTGAGCTATATTAAGACTGATCCAGCTATAAGTTTTTTCCACAGGTTATAGTTAGTTAGATGATAGTTGTAGTAAGGTTGTTTATGACTTAGAGGTAATTGATGGTTAACTGAATTTTTTTCTTGACAGGAAAGTAAATTCGGGTTTTGGGTAGCTGGATAACTTGAATTTTTTTCAGGTAGTTATTAGTCAGACTTGGTGCTAGTCTGAGTGCGGGTTTTTGCGACAGCATATTCCTAGTAGGTAACAGTAAATTTTTCTTGTTCCTTTTTTGTCACTTCCCCTCGTGGTGAGTTACTGCTGATTTGTCAGGTAAGATGGCTGAATTGGTCAAGCTACTTACTGCATGGAAGGACGCAGCTAAAAGCATGGGGATGAATGAGGCCGAGACTAGGGCTTACATTACGAGGGAACAGGACCGGCAGACGGAGAGAGAGAAAAGGGAAGCGGAGAAAGAAGAGAGGGCCCGACTGGCAGAGATGGACCTGCATAAATTGGAAGCGGAGAAAGAAGAGAAGGCCCGACAGGCAGAGGAGAGAAAAGCAGAGAGGGAAGCCCAGGAGAAGATAGCACAGAGGGAAGCCCAAGAGAGGGAGAAGGCAGCAGAGAGACAGCATGAACTTGCCCTGCGTTCACTGGAACTGCAGTACCGATCTTCAGAAGGCAGTTCGGCTAATGGAGATTCTCCCGGAGCAGGGGCGACAGACATCTCAGGAAACGGAGGGCCCCGGATGGCAGCCATGAATTTTCCAATGGACTCTTTTCCTAACAGGAATGAGAAAATTGAGGTATTTTTGGAAAAATTCGAAAGGATGGCAAAGGCATACGGGCTGGATGATAGTCTTTGGTGTCTCAAATTATCTCAATCTCTAAGAGGACATGGGTATGAGGTCTATAGCAAGATGCTAGTGGATGACCAGAATAACTTTGAGGCACTGCGGAACGCCCTGTTACAGCGATTCCAATGGACTCCCCGGAAGTGCCAAACAATGTTTCGGGAAAGTCGACTGGAGAAAGGAGAAAGTTTTCCCCAGTTCGCAGAGAGGCTGAGGAATTACCTCACTCGCTGGAGAGAGTTGTCGGGTTTGGATAAATCTTTTGAAGGATTGGAAGAATTAGTTCTGTGCGAACAGATAAAGGCCAACATGTCTCCGGACTTAAGGAAGTACCTGGCGGAGCAGGGCGCACAGCAACTGGACCAGATAATTCTTTTTGCTGAAAGGTTCCAGTCGGCACAGGCCGAAGTACTGGGCCAGAAAAGAAAACACCCTGACCTGCCAGCCCCGGACAAAGGAGCATCTTCATCGCATTCGCCTTCCTCTTCAGCCCACCAGCAGCAAGGGCCGTCTCGAAAGGAGCCCCCTCCCAGTCATAATCTGCGCTCCCAGCCGCCTAACAGAACACAGGGGCCGACTTCTCATGAACCCGTCAGGAACCGGGGAGATAATGAGAGATATTGTAGGTTCTGTCAGACTACTTCTCATTGGACAACACGGTGCCCAAACAAACAACCCGCTCATCAGGTGGCTTGTTTAAGGCCTGTGAGGGTGAAACAAGGGAAGAAGTGGAAACCCTTCCAGTCAGAGAAGTTGTTTTCCAACAGCGGGCCAGCAGAAGTGAACGGGACTGAGACTACATGCTTATTTGACAGCGGGCTTACATACCCCAGCATAGTCGCCCGACATCTGGTGAAGCCCTGGCAGATGACCAGAGAAAAAGTGAATATTGGTGGAGTTTTAAGGAAAGGGACTTCACAGTGCTTTCCGGTAGCCAATATTAAGGTAAAATGTAAGTTCGTGTCTGGCACCATCTAGGCAGCTGTAACGGCTCAGCCAGCCTATGACTTCATTCTCGGCAACCCATATTTAGTTTTGGGGAACCCGCCCACACCGATCCTTGCTGATGCAAGGGGGCCTATTGCAGGCCAGATAAGTGAAAAAGGAGAACCCCTAATTCACGGAGCCCCGAGCGAGCTCAAACATAGCTGTCGTGCCAATGAGAGGTGCAACGCCTCTGACGACAGTGATATGTTAATTGCAGAGGCAAATTCGCCTGCCAGCCCTGTTCAGCCAACCGGCCAAACAGTGGTGACGACGCCTCTGATTCCGGAAGTACACTCTTTGTTGTCGGGAATTAGGCCTCCGATGGTATTAGCTCCTTCAAGTGAGGGACATACTGACAAGAGCGGTATTACATATGTCAACGACCAGCGCCATCTTCATAGGGCACAAGATAGCGGTCTGAGCGAACATATAGTTCCAACCAGCCCTGGAGCCCCATCCGACCAGCACTTTACTCAAACGGAGGAGGACAGTGATCTGAGTATCCGTTTGCCTATAAACGGAGATGGGCCCCACAACTCTCGTATCTCGCCGACAGGAAATCACTCCTGCAACGAGGAGCCTGAAATATTGGCTATATTTTCCAATTTGTTTCAAGGAACATTGGAACCAGTCACTGAGAGCTTTATCTCAGATTCTCCGCGATCTAACGGGATCTTAAACCGTCAAGTGTCACTGCAGGACACATTCCAACTGACGCCAGTAACTCTCACAGGGGAGGGCAAGGTTGAGGGTAGAACTAGGGTGTTAGACGGAGAGCGCCCGTGGTCTACATTTTCATCTCACCAACTTTTCAGGCCAGAAAAGAGTGAGAAAAGCAACCTTACGCATTTGCAAGGAGCTATATTGGAGAGCTCTGTCCCGCTTCATGTTGGTAGGGGAAGAGCGAGTCCAGAACCACTGCCAGGGGCAGATATTACCTACCTTTTCCCAAAGGTAGAAACTATTGAGGTCGATCGTGATCCAATAGACACCCAGCAAGAAATCGGAGGCTCTACACCAGAGGAACCCGAGACGTTGCATCAGTTTCGCACGGTACCAGCAGTCACAACCCTGCTGACGCGCAGCGAGGAAGTCGCCATCGCCAGGTCGCCACAGCGCCCGCCGGTCACATCAGCTGACCAGGACAGCCTTTTGACGGTCATAGCCAGGGAAAGTTCAGACCCGCCATTAGACGGCACAGGTCTGAAGAGAGATCAACTCTCCCAATGGAGCATAGGAGCTCATTCTGGGAGAGGAAGAAGGAGGAAACGCAAGCCTTGTAGACAGAGTTAAGGGCCAATGTGAAACTCAGAGATTTCAGTAAGGAGATCGTTGCTCAATCTTTGAAAGGGGGGAGTGATGTGACGAAAGTACTGAGATTCTGTCTTTCAAATGGCCCATGTCTTTTTCTCCTTGTAATTTGTTCACTATATTTTAGGAGGGATTACAGGTAATCCTTCTCCATGTTTCTTCTCCTTCTTTTATTTACGTTTTTTCAAGATGAGATCATGATGGAGTTTGATCTATGTGTTTAGAGTGTGTGTGTGTGTAGGAAGATTGGTGCAGTATTATTCTAGATTAAGATTATAGAGGCTAGATCAGGATTTGCACCAGTGGGTGTTTTTTTTAAAGATAGGCATGCAGCTAGACACATTTTTCGGGATTTTATATATATATATATTTTGGCCATTTTTGTTTCATTGCCACTAGAGGGCAGAGCTTATTCCCGTTTCTTTGTCTAAAACCCATGCACGTTGCATCAGAATGATCTAAGGTTCTGAGTGGCTGAGAGCTGACTGCAGTTGAAATGCAGAGCTCCCATTGGCTTTAGAACCACGCCGCGCATATGACGTCATGAAGTCGGCACGTGGGGGTCTTGATAATAAATAGGCTAGCATTTCATATTTTCGTTCTCTTCGTCTGTAAATTGCCAAGCTGGGTGCCAGAAGCAAATTGTCGATTGCCTTTCAGTTGGACATTCGAGATTTGCAGGTACCGGCTTTTTGTGGGGAAGAGCAGAATTTTTGATACCACAAAAATTTCTCCCACGGCGAAGTTGTGGCATTCGCCGACAAGCTAAGTCGCGCATGAATTGCCAGTGGTGGAAGGAGAGGAAGAAAATACGTTTTCCCAGCCAGGGGAAGACATTTTCCAGCGAATAGGATTTTTGTGGATAAATCCTGAGTTCTGACGCTCGGTCGGTTACACACGCAGATTTGGCATGCTGCCAGCGTTGTGGTAATTTTATGTTCGCTTCTTCACGGCCATAATAAAGCCGATAGCCCCATCGCCCAGTCATAGGTAATCGGGCAGGTAACCTCAGAGGTGTTAGGAGAAGCCAGCTACAGTTCCAGTCCAGAATCCAGTGGGGTTCTGTTAAACCTTAGTCATCAATTCCAGAGTTAGTGGAGAGAGAGAGGGTAAACATTCTCTCTACTGAAGTCAGCACAGATAGGCAGAACTGATAGTTTTGGTGAATCATAGCAGAGGACCGCTGCTGAAGTTTAGAGGTGCAGTTAGTTGTGTTCAGGAGATTCCAGGATAGGCTGTGTAGAACCGAAGTCTGTGCAGAGATTGTGTAGACACTTCGTAGTCGTTCCAGCTATCAGTGGACTTAGAGTTAGAGTTAGAATTTAGAACAGCTAGTTTGGAGTGTAGGCGACATCAAGTGCAGTGTAGTTCATTTCAGTTAACCTTACCTTCTTTCTCCATACAGGTTGCAATTGTGGGAGAAGGGTTGGGGTTGATGCATTTTTAACTGTGCTTGATTTTGTTTCAGGTGTGCATCCTCGCACTTTATGTATTTGACATGTATATGAGTTTGTTTATAGGTGTATAATAAACTTGTATAAATTGTAGCTGGCATCAGTCATTTCCTTTAAGTACAGTAACTATATGTTGTCTGTATCTTGGTGTTTGTGAAGATTGATATAACCTTATCCCCTTAGGGTAGCTAGAGGTCGTTGACAACTATAGCACATAAGACGTCCGAAGTGGCGAGGAAAGAATCAACCTCGGTTCTTAACCTCGGAGCCAATAGTGTCAACTGTTCACATGGCACTATCATTTTCTTCTAAATCTATCTTTTCAGTCTTTCTTCTCACTAGTGTCTTGTCACTGTATGTAGACAGTCTCTAGTCCTAAATCCATTTCGTGACATATAGTGAACTCTCGAACACTTCGCTCCCCTATGGTGGTATCTGCTATGGAACTACCCTTACCTTTAATGGAGCATGCAGCTACAACTGCAGATGGCCCACTTCAGAAAGCCTTCGAAGCACAAACTTTTGCATCACTGGCTTATGTAGCAATGTCCCTTACATGATGAGATTACCACCCACATAACCAACTATATATTTCATTTCATTTCATAACCCTCCACTCCCAAAGGAGCATAGGCCTTCAACAAACACATGCCAAGTCCTCCTGTCACGTGCCATCATCTCAAGTTCTTTCCACGTTCTTCTCATTATTTTCACCTCTGTTTCCAGCTCTCTTCTCCATGTGCTTCTTGGTCTACCTCTGCCTCTCTTGCACTGGGGGTTCCAGAACAAGGACTGTCTTGTAATGCTATCAACAGGTTTCCTCAGTGTGTGTCCTATCAATCGCCGTCGTCTTCTTCTCCTCATCTCTTGTTCCACTGGCACTTGTCTAGTTCTTGTCCTCAGTTCCATGTTGGTAACCTTGTCATACCATTTTAATCCCTCTATTCTACGCAAGCACCCATTTATGAAAGTCTGTAGCCTTTTGGTTGTTGTCTTTGTAGCTCTCCATGTCTCAGAGCCATACAATAGAACTGACTTCACATTTGAGTTGAAGATTCTTATTTTCATGTTGCATCCGATTTCTCTTGATCTCCATATATTTCCCAATGCAATGAAAGCTCCTCTTGCTTTTTGTATTCTTAGTTTGATATCACTGTCTGTCCCTCCAACTTTGTATTGCTGCCAAGATATGTGTACGATTCTACATCTTGTATTGGTGTTTCTTCAAATTCAACCCTGTTATCATTACCTGCATTTATTCTCATTATTTTTGTCTTTTCCCTGTGTATTTTCAGACCCAATTGCTATGACCTCTCATCGAGTGTTTTCAATTTGTCCTGCATCTGATTACGGTTATGGGACAGAAGAGCCAAGTCATCAGCAAAATCCAGATCATCCAACTGCTTAGTCAGAGTCCACTGGATTCCATTTCTGTTGTGTGTTGTCGATGATCTCAAAACCCAGTCTATTGCTAGTAAGAAAAGAAATGGAGATAAGAGGCATCCCTATCGCACTCCTGTTCTTATCCCAAATGGTTCTGTAAGCTGTCCTTCATGAAGAACTCTGCATGTCATGTCTTCATATGTTTTCTTTATTAAATTAATGATCTTCAGGATAACTCCATAATGCCTCATCAATTTCCAAAGTGATTCTCTGTCTACACTGTCAAATGCCTTTTCGTAGTCCACAAATCCGATGTATAGTGGTGAATTTCATTCCAGACTTCGTTCAGCTATTATTCTTAAAGTGGCTATCTGGTCTGTACATGATCTGGTTTGTCAAAAACCTGCTTGTTCATCTCTCAGTTTCTTGTCTATGGACTATTTTAATCTCTCAAGGATAATCCTGTTTAATACTTTTCCTGGCACTGATAGTAACATTATTCCTCTATAATTTGTGCACTCTTGTAAATTTCCCTTCTTAGGCAACTTAACCAGATATCCTTCCTTCCATTCTGCTGGTATCTCTTCCTTTTCCCAGACTTTACCAAGTAATTTATATAACATCTCTGTAGCCATGTCGATATCTTCTTTGATGGCCTCTGCTGGAATGCCATCAGGTCCAGACGCTTTTCCATCTCTTAGAAGCTTTATGGCTTTCTTTATTTCTTCCTTCGTTGGTCTTTCACCATTAATTTGTAGCTCTTCTTCTGCTGGCTGGATGTCTGGGGGGTTTTGTGGAGCTGGTCTATTGAGAAGGTCCTCAAAATATTCTGTCCACCTCTTTATTTGCTCTTGTATATTGCTGAGCAGTTTTCCATTCTTGTCTTTTATGAGGCAACTTGTTTGCTTGTATTTCCCTGTTAGCTTCTTTGTGCTGTTATACAGTTCTCTCATATTTCCTTCGCCTGCAGCATCTTCTGCCTCTCTTGCCAACTCCTCAATATACTTCCTCTTGTCTCTTTTGATACTTCTTTTTACTTCTTTGTTTGCTTCTGTGTACACTTCTTGAGCCTTGGCTTTGGAACTTCTGGTTTTGCTTGTGTTCAAATCTGCTTTCTTGTTTTTTCTGTCTTTTATCTTATTGATGGTTTCTGTTGTTATCCATGCTTTTTGTTGTCGTTCCCTTTTCCCCAGTATTTCTTCACATGTCTCTTTCCATACAGTTTTGATTTGCTGCCAATAGTCTTCTGTACATCTTCCAGCTGTTGGAGCACTTGAAATTTGTTGGATATTGTGACCGCAAATGTGTCTCTTGATTTCTTAGATGTCCTACATTAAATTGTTGTCTATAATTTTGCATTGTTGCATATCTCTTGAGTTTCATTTTTGGCTATCAGAAGGTGGTGATCTGATGACACATCTGCTTTTCTTTATATCTTTACATCCTGCAATGATGATCTAAACTTCTTGTTTATACATATATGATCAATCTGATTTTCTGTTCTATGGTCTGGTGATATCCATGTTGCCTTGTGTATTCTCTTGTGTGGAAACATGCTTCCTCCTATAGCCAGTTGATTTGAAGCACAGAAGTTTGAGAACAGTTCCACATTTTCATTCATTATTCCTAGCCCATGTTTTCCCATGACTTCTTCAAATCCGGTGTTGATTGTACCTATCTTTGCATTCATGTCACCCATCAAAATTGCAATGTCTCTTCTTTTTACCTTTTCCATAATTTCCTGTAGTCTAGTATAAAATGCTTCTTTCACAGACTCTTCTTTGTCATTAGTTGGTACATAACATTGGATGACATTTACATTTATTTTCTTTTTAGTTGTTTTAAAAGTAGCTGTTATTATTCTGGGTCCAACAGCTTCCCATTCAATGAGTGCTTTCTGTGCTTCTTTAGATAACATAAGAGCTACCCCTTCACTGTGGTGTGAACTTTCGTCTTCATTTCCTGAGGACAGCACCAATTCACCTGTGATGAGTTTCTTCTTGTCTACCCCCTTCCACTTTGTTTCACCCATTCCCAGAACCTCGATTTTATATTCCCTCATTTCTGCTGCTACTTGTGCCACCTTCCCTTGTTCATTTAATGTCCGAACATTCCAGGTGCCAAATCTGGAAGTTCTCCTAGAAGAAAGAAGGTTAGTCAGTAACACAGACTCCTTACAGCTTTCTCTGTGTTGCATCATACGCCTCCCTGCGAGAGGACCTTCCCCTGTCTTGGATGGCTGTGTTTTATTTTCCTTAATTGACTTGTTCATGTTTGTTGAAGTTTTTTATGGTTTAAATATTTTACAGGAGGTGTAACCAGCCCCATGCCCAACCCTCCTTAGTCGCTTTCTATGACATGCATGACAGGGAACAGTGTTACTATTCTTTGCTCCCCTTTCGGGCACTGGTAACACACAGGTGAACTATATATTAGTTGCCTTTTATGTCATGCTTAAGGGAGTAGTCCTATTTTTGTTTGTCACCTCAGAGACCTTAACAACTTGACAAGGTAAACATTCAACACTGCAAAAAAAAAAAAAAAAAAAAAGGGTAAAAATCTGTTCTGATCATTATAGCAACTGCCTCTCCCTAGCCATGCCATGAAAAATGTTAAGCTAGACTTTAATGATACTAGTGGAAGTGATAGAAATTTCCAGAATATCAGTGGTGGATCCCTTCCTCCCATTGGAGGAATTTTTTCCAAAACCATCTGAAGCAAGCCCTGAATCAGAGTTAGCATCAACAATGGTAGGGCTGTGTAATGTCAGATCTTGTGTTGATGCCAAACAAACCGTGTTATGGGTGAGCACTGAGTGGTCAGTGGTGTTGGACTCTGGCCAGGATGTCTTCTTGTGAGCCTGGTTGTCAGGCAGAAGTGGGTCCACAAAAATGACTCTGTTGCTTGATGGTGCTTTGGTGTTGGTGCTGACACTTGAAGTTGTGATAGTGGTGTTGGATGAGATTTTCCGTTGACGAGTTCTTTCCTGAAGTTTCTGATTCAACTCTCTTATGCGGTCTTCCATCTGTGTAAGAAACATAAGGATCGAAAAAAATTAGCACAATCTTCCAATTAAGAACAGAACTCACCAAACTCAAGAAGCACTGAAACAAATGAAGCCCCTCATACGAGCCTAACTGCTGCAGCTGTACCCATCCATGAGACAGCCCAGCATATGCTTCTCACTTGCCAAGAACTCTCAACACAAAGAAGAAAGCTACTGCCGGGGAAGGTGGTTGAAGGAACAAGATGTGACATGGTCAGCAACCAGGTTATACGTCATGGCCTCAAAACCCAGTCCCTGCAGACCCATGTGGAACAGTCTCAACAATCACTCTAAACAGCACCACTCGGCAGTCACAGAACAAATGCTAATTCTTGGCAGTGGCCGCGAAAGAGTGGCGAGCTCTGCAGCCCTAGTTGAACAATAGCTTCTTTAAGAAGCACAAAGGGATTGTTGTTGTTTAGGGCTGCAGCCAGTGCCAAGTCGAAGAATCCTTAGTATGATCTAATAGATCTAGGCTTTTCCTGTAGCTTTTCTGACATTTAACTACTTGCTTTGGCTTTTCTGATATTTCACTACTTGCTTAGGCTTTTCCTGTGGCTTTTATGATATTTCATTACTTGCTGAGCTGGAGTCATGAGCATCAGTTTCTTTCCCAAGTATTCTGTCCTGGCTTAGCATGAATTTAAAGGATCCTCAAATCTGGTTTTCAGCTATCAAGGGTAAAACAGGTTGGTATACTGTAATTCCCCACCATCTGGGGATGGATCTATCCAAATATGCAGGGCTGAAATACTGTGCACTCCTAAGGAATAATTAAATCCTGCCTTCAGCTATTTCTCACCACACAAAAAAAATAAATAAATAAAATAATATAAAGCTGTTCAACACAAATGTAAAATGTGTCCTTCTCTGATTCAGAAACACAGCAGGTCAGTCATGTCTGTGATGAATTTACCATGATCATCATCATGTGACGTATTCTTTCCAGAACGTTGTCTCCATTACAGCTGCTCTGAACGCATCACGATTCTGGGCAAGTCGACCTGCATCAGATTATTGATCATCCGCCCGTTCGGCCAGCAGTTGTGTGTACTGTTTAAGGGGGAACCTCCCTTTTTCAATTTACTCGTGGTTCTGCCGGCCAGTCAAAGCCGTTGCCCGGGGGGTGGCGCTGCCGTACACAAGCAGACTCGAGGAGCCATACATGAGCTGAACTGGAGTGGGGGAACCAAATAGGATCCAGGCCATCCTCAAAAAGAGGAAGTGACTGCCTCTCACCGTGAGGTACTATCCCTTACACACTCCAGCCCTACCCCCCAACAACGTTAAAATATCTCCAAAATTAACGATAAAATGTAGGGATAAAAATAATGCGTAAGATACTAGGAGACATGCTCGCCCATGCCCGCCTTTCCTGCCACCATTCAAATTATCTAGTTAGACGTGCAGACGGAACGTTTACCTTTTGTAGACGGGGGGGGGGGGGGGGGGGGGAAACGGAGATCAAAAAAGGAAAGATATGACTGAACACGTGTTTGAAGTTCGAACAGCAAAAAGGACGCAATTGGGGGTGAAAGGAAAAAAATTCACGTCACTAGTTGACATAAGTAAGGAAATGGACAAGAAAAGGACCTTAGCTCTTATTCGAGACAGTCATTTCTTGGACGTTTTTCGATACTTGGTCTTTATTTGAATGCCGCGGCAAAACACATGAGAGAAGGTTCTCGAACAAATTTCAAAAACTAAACTTGAGAAAAAAATATGTTTTTTCTTAATAATAGAGTTATGAAAATAAAACCTAGCTAGTTTGATAGCCCATCTTGAGCAGAGAAATAATATGCTTTCAATTATACAGACGGATAGATAATAAGGAAGATATTGACAAAAGACTGTATTGTTCATATCAGACGAGCGACTGCACTGTTAAACAATGTCACTAAAGTTTCAAAAATTTTGGCCTTGAGCATGCAAACGTAAAAATCGAGATGTAATTAAAGAGAGGGGAAATGGTGGAGAATTGTAGCTAAAAATAACTTAGGAGGCAGATTCGTGTAGGAAATGCATGTAGAACCAAGCGTGTTTTTTAAGAAAAAACAAGTAGAGACAGACGGACTAACAGACCGTAATACATACTTGACTGAGATCTGACTGAAGTGACTTTTGGTTGTAGATTTGAAAGTTAGGGGGGAAGTCGGCGATTGGTCAACGTATTTTATAGTAGCGGGACAGAGAGGTGAAATTTTGCCATTTGACATAAGTCTGTTCAGAGACGCAGTTTAAATTAATAGTGGTGTTGATTCCAGAAGAATACAAATATATAGTGGGACGCCATCATACAGCCAGCAGCTCAGCTGAGTTTTGCTAGCAAATTTAACTGTGTTCTCAATTATGAATTCTGGTAAGAATGAACAGTATTTATTCTGTATATTTTAATAATTCGAGTGATTGATACTGCCATATCATAAAAATGATTACGACAAGTAAGTGTTCGCTCTAGGTCCCCAGCCCAAGTTCAGGGTCTAGAGACATACATACAAAGAAAATATATAGGAACGCCTAAATAAAACTATGGAAAAGGATCTGGTGTTGAGATCTGTGGAACATATCACCTATCTTATTCAATAGCAGGAAGCTATTGAACATATCTCAGATGCAATGTAGTCTTGGGGAACTAGTACTATGTGAAAACAACTAGGTAAGATGTGCTGTGTGGTCAGAGAGATCTGACCCATTCTGTGTGGTGTTGTGGTGTCGTGTTGTGTGCAGAAGTGGCTCAGGAGGTAGAGTTCTGACACATGACCCAATACTTTTGTTTCAGAATTGTGAGTTTCTATTTGGCACCGAAGTGGTGTCAAATGCTGTTATAAGACTACACAAGAGTGTGCCTGTGCAGACTAAGATTGGTGTCAGTGAAGTCTAACGTTGTACTCCAGATTCGGAGAGGAGTGGGCCACCAGATTCCAGCACCAGAACTACTCAGTCAAGATACGTGAGCGTCTGGCCTGCTAGACATTCACCAACTAATTTACTAACTAACTCACCAACTATATTACCATCAACTAGAACATACCATTTTGGGAAATAAAACTTGTATTCCTCCCATCAGTAAATGGACAATGTTTTGGTAGTCACAGAGTGGGAGTGATGACACCACCCCAACAGCATATCTAGTAATAAGTTCTCCTGGGACTATCTTAATATAATTATTATTAACCAGTCATTTGAAATAATTAGGTACACATTTTCCATTTTATTATGCAATATGATTATGCATTCCATTTATAATTCCATAATATTTCATATGTTCTGACCAACAAACATTTGGTTCAGAACAAATAAATTTATCAAAAGATTTAAAATTTTAAAACTAAAACAGCCTGAGTTAGTTCAGTGTGTTATAAAGTTTATTAATATTATTAGACTTATTAAATATCTGTGTGTGTGTGGGTAATCTACTACAACACATTACAATTCAGTACCCTAGACTTTTAACGTAGCTACATTCATTAGTAAAAAAGATATGTTTGAGGTCGTAAGTGGTAGTAAGAAGGGCCTTCTGTAATTCGCATCAACATTTATCTCAGGAGCCTTCACAGCTGACCTCATTCATTACACTAGGTAACATCTCAACCATACAATACCATCAAATCCACTACATATATTGGGGTCTTGTCCAGGGATAATTAGCTTATCAGTAATATTAGGATCTCCTGGTGGGAGAATTAAATTAGGGGGACAAATTGTAAAAATAAAAAGTGTCCCTTAAAATTGAAAGTGAAAATAAAAGTTGGTGAATCTTCACAGCCAGTGGTAATTAATTAATTAATTGGTTTATTAGAATTACCTTAGTCAATAGTTAATTAGAATTACTTTAGTTATTGATTAGTTAGAATTTTACCTTGATCATTGTTATTTTGTGTGATGGATGAGCTGGCAAAGTTCAGATCAGCTGCTGTGCTAACGGCGAAGGAAATGGGAATGGATGGTCAGGTTTTAATTCAGTATGTAACTGCTGAATGTGACAAGTATATTGAAAGGGAAGATAGGAGGTTAGCTGAAGAGAAGAGGTTACAAATTGAGGCTGATAGAGAACTTAAGAGGCTGCAGATTGAGGCAGAAGAAAAACGACAGCAAAGGGAGGCAGAAGATAAGAGAAGGGAAGCAGAAGAAAAAAGGTTGACTGCCGAAAGGGAGGCAGAAGATAGAAGGTTGCAAAGGGAGCATGAATTACGACTAAGGGAGCTGGAATTACAAGGCCATGCTCCTGAAAATGGTGCCAGCCCTTTTGCCTCAGATGCTACAGCTAGTCAGGGAGTCTCAAACTCGGCTATGGGGTTTCATTTAGACCATTTTGTTGAGAAAGACGATGACATCGAGGGGTACCTCAGTCGTTTTGAGTTATTAGCTACTACATATGGGTTAGAGAGAGAGAGGTGGAGTTTAAAGCTATCACAGGGATTGAGAGGTACTTCTTATGAAGTCTTCGCAAAAATGAACAGAGAAGACCAAGACAATTATGACATGCTAAAGCAGGCTTTGTTATTGAGGTACGAAAAAAATGGTGAATTTTATCGTAAGAAATTTAGAAATGCCAAACTGTTGTCTGGGGAGACATACCACCAATTCTCTGCCAGACTGGAAACCTATTTGGAGAAATGGACTGCTCTGGGGAAGACCCAAGATCTTAAAGAGATGATCATGATAGAGCAATTGAGAGAGTCCATGGCTCCAGACTTGAGAAAATTTCTCATGGAACAAGGTGCAGAGAGGTTGGGGGAGGTTTTAAATGTCGCTGAGAGGTATCAGGCAGCCCAGGCAGAGGTAAGTGGCACTAAAAAGAAGCACATAGAAACTTTTAAAGCTCCACAGCCATTTAATAAATTTGAAAATAGAGAACAGGGTAATAAAGGCAGGACAAACTTTGAACGGCCAAGAAATGACTATCGAGACCGAAACTCACAGTTCAATGACCAAAAATACAATGAAAGAAAACCGTTTAACCAAGGAAAAAGATGGTGCAAATGGTGCAAGAAAGATAACCATAACACCGAATTTTGTAGAAGGAAACCTTCAAACATTGCTGCAATGAAGTCGGGGACTCAAAGATTAAAGGTTAATCCTAATGGACAGCAGGAACCTTATCACCCCCAGTTTGTGAGGATGTTATTTGTAATGGGGTCACCATAAGGTGCCTTTATGATACAGGTTTGGATTATGATTCAGTTGTGAAGTCTAGCCTAGTGGACCTAAGTCAGTATACCACAGAAACAGTGGAAATACAAGGGGCGACTAAGGACATACCACTCATGACACTTCCCATCGCAAGGATAACGGTGAAAACTCGCTATGTGGAAGGAGAGATCAGAGCAGCAGTGATAGATGAACCAATCTACCCTCTGATATTGGGGTGTAGATATGTCTTCTTGGGGAATCCCGAGAGACCTGTGATCATGGCGACAGTGCAGACCAGGTCACAGAAAAAGGAGGAAGAAGGTGAACCTATAAATGCTCATCCAGAGGAGATGAGGTAGGCGCAGGCTGAGGATAGGACACTCAAGCCATGTTTTAAAAAATTGCCCAAATGCCACCCACCTCCAAGCAAGGGGGAATACTTTATGAAGAACAAACTATTATACAGCTGATAAGTGCAGATGTGATGAAAGGGAAATGATATTGGGAAATACGTGTTGAGTAGAGTTAATTTTGGGTTAGAGTACTTGCTTACAGATTGGTATGGATTTGTTTAAAGATATCTCCTCTTAGTTTCGTGGAAGACAGTATGTCAGATAGCAGGTGAACTCTGGTCATAATGTACTGTTTCTGAACTGTTTTTGAGTGATGTGTGAATAGCTCTCGCGGCTAGTGTCCGCAGGGATTTTTGAGAGCAGTGTTAAGAGAACAGTAGATTCTCGTGACTGTGTGAACGGGGTGTGTTCCCGTGGGTTCAGTCTATGCAGGGTTTTTGACTGAGGTGGTCAGCCCTAAGGTGGTTTTTGGATAATGTATGCCTGCGCAGGGCTATAGAGATTTTGTAGGCCTTGATTATTATATATCTGCCGTAGATGCAGTATTTGTGCACTGATGTGAAGTATAGAGATTTTGTAGGCCTTGATTATTATATATCTGCCGTAGATGCAGTATTTGTGCACTGATGTGAAGTATAGAGATTTTGTAGGCCTTGATGATTATATAACTGCCGTAGATGCAGTATTTGTGCACTGATGTGGAGTAGAGATTTTGTAGGCCATGATTATTATATAACTGCCGTAGATGCAGTCTTTGTGCACTGATGTGGAGTAGAGATTTTGTAGGCCATGATTATTATATAACTGCCGTAGATGCAGTCTTTGTGCACTGATGTGGAGTAGAGATTTTGTAGGCCATGATTATTATATAACTGCCGTAGATGCAGTCTTGTGCACTGATGTGGAGTAGAGATTTTGTAGGCCATGATTATTATATAACTGCCGTAGATGCAGTCTTTGTGCACTGATGTGGAGTAGAGATTTTGTAGGCCATGATTATTATATAACTGCCGTAGATGCAGTCTTTGTGCACTGATGTGGAGTAGAGATTTTGTAGGCCATGATTATTATATAACTGCCGTAGACGCAGTCTTTGTGCACTGATGTGAGGAGTAGAGATTTTGTAGGCCAGGATGTGTAAGGGCCGTATGGTGTGTTAACTACATTATGAAGATTCATGTTTCGATGTAACTGTATTCGTCTAGATCTACGTGATGTTATAATTGTAATAAACCATGGTTAAAATATCATCAGACGTTACACCATTCCATGATTTGGTGTGTGCGCTACTGTGAGTGACTGTCCCAAACCACACTCACCTTCTTCACCATAATTAATTACATATAACATTTGGATTCTCCTTCACTAAAAAAGTATTTAATTATCAGTGGTGGACCAAACCAACGGGTCGTAACACCCACATTACATTCGCGTAACAAGAGGGTAAATTAGGTCAGATTCTGGACCAGTCATTACAAGTGGGAACACTGAACTGTGTTATGTTTGGCTCTGTGTGGGCGTGGCTTAATTCAACTGTACACAGGTATCAGCTGACTGCGCATATCCATCCTCATATCTTGGCGTGTTGTAGCAACTAAACTGACTTTATCAGTTGGTTTCCATATCAAACAGCTGTTATCTGATAGCGACATTGATGCCATAATTGTTACAGTGCTTGTTCCAGTCTTTCCATATGCAGATTCAACTATAGGTGCAGTATTTTGGAGAGTTCGTCTGCACGTATACCTCAAGTGATTGCGGGGTTGCTGTGATCGGTTCCTGTCGTCTGATGCATTGTTGAGGACATACTGTACAGTGGCAGGGATTTGAAGACAAGAGTGCCTAGTCCTTGTACCTTTTCTGCAGTGGAGTGTTTTAACGTCAGAACTTTGTGATATCCAGTGTGTTGGCGGAAGGGTCAGGATTACCTTCAGTTAAGTGCTTTTGTTGTGTGTAAATGTTGCCACTTCTGTCCATGTCAACAAGCCTCAATCTGCACTATCCTATTCTATTGATAACTATTGTTGTTGTTGTCGATAATTATATCGATTAATTATAGAATGTGATGATGTACAGGGATTGATGATACAATATTTGAGATCTAAACTTGATTTGGTATAATGAAAGTTTAATTAAGACATATATGGTTGACTAAGTAAACAAGTCACAATGGATTCTGATACAGATCCGGAGGATATGAGACCTGTATTAGAGTATCTGTTTCAGGAAGGAACAGATTATCAGGGATTAAAAGGCCCAGAGCTTGAGTCACATGTTATGGACAAGTTTTTGGTCTCTGCATCGAGATCTCTAAGAGAGTTTGCTAATGAGAGATTTCAGTCAATTCCTCATGTGAGTATGGCTGAGGATCTGGCAAGGTTATTGGTTTTGGACCTTCGTCTGTTCTTGGACAATTATATTAGTATAAAAACGTGATAGCATATTGAAGAGTATTCGTACGTTATTGCTCGACGGCATATATAGTGACCAGGAAGAAGAGTTAAAAGAGAAGAAGCAAATAGGAGACATAAAACAGAGTACCCTAGAGCAAAGGGAAAGTTTTATAGAATGTACTGCTGAAGTAAGTGAGTTACATGAAAAAGTCTCTAAACTTACAGATGATTTAGGCAAATCAAACTCAGAACTTGCTAGTGTTCAAGCAAGTTTGGATTCAGCATTGTTGAACATAGAGCAATTGGAAGTTCAGATGAAAGAGAAGCAAATTGAGGTTGAAAAACTTACACAGGAGACTCAACAAAAGAAAGAGACATTAGTAGAGTTGATGGTTGAGAAAGAGAAGGTTGATAGGCTTACGAATAGTCATGATATTGAGATTGAGAGGATTGATAAAGAGAGAGTGAAAGAATTAATGGTGGAGAAAGACAAATTGATTAAGATTGAAAATTTGCTAGCAGAGGAAAGCTGCAAGGTCTTAAAAGCGGAGAGTTTAAACAAGAAATTAAGTGAACAGATTGCACTTAAGGACTTTGAGATTGTAGAAGCAAGAAGAAGAATAAATGGTCTGCTTGACGTAGTCTTGAATAGCAATATGTGGTCTTCCGTCAGTGTTGACGATGATAGACAGAAAGTTTCTTATCATCAGAACACTAAAGCAAAAAGCCAGCCTTATACACTTTTTGCGGATTCTACGGTCAAGAATGGTGGACATAGATCTTTCCGTGGGAGATATAACTTCTCACGCAATACAGATGATTCCAATGATAATGATTGCTGGCGGCAGAATAACAAAGGAAAATCTACAGTAATATCCAGTCCTGTAGATAAGGAAAGAAACAGTGCTAAATCTCAAGTCAGTGTGTTAAAAACCAACAGCGTATTTATTGACAGATCTGATAAATTGGTTACAAGTAACAAACATACTACTGCTTGTTCCATGAAGGAAACAAATGTTGTGAAAAAAAATAAAGAGATTGTCAAACCTTCTAGTCATACCCAGTCAAGGCAGTGTGACTCATTTTTTAAACACATTGCCACAAGCAAAGAAAAAAATAATTTTGATAGGAGACATAACCCTAAGGTTATAAAGTACCAAGGGAGTTCATCCTACGGTAACGTTTCTTCTCCCAAAAACAAGAAAAAATGTGACAGATCTCAACATTGTGATTCTAAAAGTTTAGAAAACTATAGCAGAAGTAATTATATGAAAGTTCATCAGTCTAGTAATAATTTTCCTGCTAAAAAGCCAGTTCTATCTGATGGACATTGTTATCTGGGAAGAAGTATTAAGAATAACTATTGTAACTGGGATTTAAATCAGTACAACGGTGTTAATAGAGCAAATAACAATGCTCTCAAAAGAAATTATACAGATCGCAACCAGGTTAGCTGTGCTCCACATAAGAGCAAGATTATTATTAATCAGAGTAATGGGAACGGTAATAGGTTCTTAAATGCTTTTGCTTGTCATGCTGATAGATTTGAGAGATCATCTCGGTCTTGTGAAGGTAGTAAATTTTTTTCAGCCTACCGCACTGACAACTGTGAATTATAGGTCAGGTTGTCCCTGGGACGTCTATGTTGTCTGCTATGTGACGAGAGTTGTTGACATCGCAGGAGGGCCACAACCTTACACCACGGAGTTCGGGTAATTGTGTAGTGAACTTTTCCGTGTTTCCTCATAATCTTACCATGGATTAAAATAGATATTTTCATTTGTATTGTCTCACAGCGAGCGACTTTGCGAGGGGAATCACCATTCTAATTTTACATTACCTGGGAGAGATGTAGATCACTGTGTACCATTTATCCATTCAAGCGAGCCTAGACAGTACGTTAACCCACCGTGTCATGATGTCACCTTGCGTGTTGATGAGATGTTCGCAAGACCTCGAAGGAATTTTTTTTTTTTTTTTTTTAAAGGTCCTGTTTATTTTTTGTTCTGTTTACAAACACTGAATGTTATTGTATTCTTTAGTATAGAACTTTATATGTTGTTAATGAAATATTATGTAATCTTTGTAACATTTGATTGCCATAATTATTTGTTGGTTGTTACTTATATGACTGTATTTTAATTATGCATTAAATAATTTCTATGCACAAACTTATTTACTGAGACAATGTAATAGTCATTTTCATAGATAGTCCTGAGTGTTTATTCACTACTTAAAATTTTGTTTTGTTTTTTCATCATGGATTTGATACCATGTTTAATTAACATATTTATATACAGATTATTTGAATTAATTGTTTAGTGAAAGGTAATTTTAAACATAACTTGTATGTATTATTAATGATTTTTCGTTGAAGTTAAGGACGTATTCTGAAACTTGGTTTCCATTTTTTCTCAATTATGACATTTGATAATTTAAACGATTCGATTTTTTTTGTCAGCTAGAATTAACTTAAATTTCCTATTAAATTAAGTGGGTAGAATTAACAGCGACGGCTGATACTCTTGTTCATTTAAAGAATTTAAATATCTGATTATAATACATAGTTAAGATAAATAATATTACACTTATATATATTTATAACTTCGTTTGTAGTTAACATTTTATTACCCAATGTGACGTTTCTTTGATGTATTTTTTTTTTAAAAAAAGAAGAGAAAAAAAAAACTTACACGTTTTGATGTGTGTCTATTTAAAGATAAGATTATTTTTATGTTACTCAGCTAATTTAATTGTTAGTTATTAATTATAGCTACATATTACTTAGAAATAAAAATACTATTTTTATTTAACCTAAAGAGAAGAAACATTTTTTGTATTGTAAATTTTTTGGAAAATGTGTTTTGAACATTGTGATATTTATTTTTTTTTTCTGCGCCAGCGCTAGATTGTATGTTAGGGTTACTATTATGTAGTGACATTAATTCTTTGAAAATGTTGTGATGTTTGGATGTATTTTTTGGTTGTTAGCGCTTGACTATGCGTCAATGCGGAACTTGTGTTATCGTTAATAATTTTTTGTTTGGGTGATATTTGATGTAATTTATTTTTAGTTATGTATAAGTTTATAATTTAGTTAAATTACTTATTATGCTGTGCTTGTCATAAGCTTTCTTTTTTTTTTTGTGTTAGTATATAAATATACTTTAGCATTTTTGTATTTTACAATACGTTGTTATATTTGGATAGTTATTGTTAGGTGTTGTTACCAACTTTCTTTACATTTGCATCTTTACTGTCATCTCTCTTTGTTGACTATTCGTCATTTCTTTACATCTTTTCTGTTGTCTTTTCAATATTGTCTGATATTTTGTTTATGCTTCCGTGTTTCATCTTTGATGTAATTCATACTTCTAGTATACTTTTTTCGTGTTACGCTATTTATACTTTCATTCTTTGTAGTGTTAAGTTAATTATATGACTTTAGATAATGTAATTGGTTCTTATAGTTCTATTTGTTTTACATGTATGGAATTGTTGTCTTCATTGTCATCTTATGATTCTATTTGATTCTTATCATATTCCCATTTCATATTTTGTCTTTTCTCGTATGATAATTTATTTTCTGTTTAGTTTGTACTATGTATACTTAATTTGGGTTTTGTATTAGATTAATTTTTATTTTGGTATGCTTGAATGATTATGTTGGATGATTTAGTCGTTATCTTACATTTATTGATGATATTTTTGTAGATGTGCTATGTTCTCTTGTCATAGGTATATTTTTGTAGGTAATTGATAGAACTTCATTAATTTTTTAAAAAATTTTTTGGGAATTAATTTAAGAGGTATCTGATATAACTTCATTGACCGTTAAATTTTTGGGAGTTAATTTTCAAAAAAAAAAAAAATGATTATATCATTTTTTTTCCCTGGGAGTGTGGCAAACTGATAAGTGCAGATGTGATGAAAGGGAAATGATCTTGGGAAATACGTGTTGAGTAGAGTTAATTTTGGGTTAGAGTACTTGCTTACAGATTGGTATGGATTTGTTTAAAGATATCTCCTCTTAGTTTCGTGGAAGACAGTATGTCAGATAGCAGGTGAACTCTGGTCATAATGTACTGTTTCTGAACTGTTTTTGAGTGATGTGTGAATAGCTCTCGCGGCTAGTGTCCGCAGGGATTTTTGAGAGCAGTGTTAAGAGAACAGTAGATTCTCGTGACTGTGTGAACGGGGTGTGTTCCCGTGGGTTCAGTCTATGCAGGGTTTTTGACTGAGGTGGTCAGCCCTAAGGTGGTTTTTTGGATAATGTATGCCTGCGCAGGGCTATAGAGATTTTGTAGGCCTTGATTATTATATATCTGCCGTAGATGCAGTATTTGTGCACTGATGTGAAGTATAGAGATTTTGTAGGCCTTGATTATTATATATCTGCCGTAGATGCAGTATTTGTGCACTGATGTGAAGTATAGAGATTTTGTAGGCCTTGATGATTATATATCTGCCGTAGATGCAGTATTTGTGCACTGATGTGAAGTATAGAGATTTTGTAGGCCTTGATTATTATATATCTGCCGTAGATGCAGTATTGGTGCACTGATGTGAAGTATAGAGATTTTGTAGGCCTTGATTATTATATATCTGCCGTAGATGCAGTATTTGTGCACTGATGTGAAGTATAGAGATTTTGTAGGCCTTGATTATTATATATCTGCCGTAGATGCAGTCTTTGTGCACTGATGTGTGGAGTAGAGATTTTGTAGGCCATGATTATTATATAACTGCCGTAGATGCAGTCTTTGTGCACTGATGTGGAGTAGAGATTTTGTAGGCCATGATTATTATATAACTGCCGTAGATGCAGTCTTTGTGCACTGATGTGGAGTAGAGATTTTGTAGGCCATGATTATTATATAACTGCCGTAGATGCAGTCTTTGTGCACTGATGTGGAGTAGAGATTTTGTAGGCCATGATTATTATATAACTGCCGTAGACGCAGTCTTTGTGCACTGATGTGAGGAGTAGAGATTTTGTAGGCCAGGATGTGTAAGGGCCGTATGGTGTGTTAACTACATTATGAAGATTCATGTTTCGATGTAACTGTATTCGTCTAGATCTACGTGATGTTATAATTGTAATAAACCATGGTTAAAATATCATCAGACGTTACACCATTCCATGACTTGGTGTGTGCGCTACTGTGAGTGACTGTCCCAAACCACGCTTCACCTTCTTCAACCAAAAGATAAAAAACCCTTTAATTATCAACAGGAAGGCCGGAACTGGAACAAATGGTCACAACCAGCTGGTTCTTCCCACTTCATATAGGGATAAAGTGATGGAACTCGGGCATGCGATTCCCTTCAGTGGTCACATGGGGATCAGCGCCACAGGACAGCGTATAGCTTGTCATTACTTCTGGCCAGGGATAACGGAGGATATAAAAAGATATGTCAAATCCTGTCCAGAATGTCAAAGGGTAGCTCCAAAGCACTGGACTGCTCCTGCAACTCTAGGGGAAATGCCCATAGTGGGAACACCTTTTGAGAGGGTTGCAGTGGATATTGTGGGACCTCTCACTCGAACCAAGAGGAGGAACAGTTACATCCTTACTTTGGTGGACACTTGTTCTATGTGGGGAGAGGCGGTAGCCCTGCCATCAATTGATTCAAAACATGTAGCAGAGGCACTACTTACAATATTCACAAGATTAGGGTTCCCGCATCAAATCTTGACTGATAATGGCTCTCAGTTCAAGGGGAAACTAACGGAAGAAGTTTTTAAGCTATTTCAAGCCAGACACTTTCATTGTAGTCCGTACCATCCGCAAGGGAACGGCCAGGTAGAGAGGTTTAATGGGACTCTCATTTCTATCCTGAGGAAGCTGGCACACGAAAAACCGGATCTGTGGGATCAATTCCTGCCCGCCGTGTTGTTTGCGTATCGGGAGGTACCACATAGTTCAACCGGGATGGCTCCCGCAACTCTGCTATTTGGGAGGCCAATAAAAGGTCCATTAGAAGCTTTATTAAGGACCTGGACAGATGAGAAGGCAGAAGAGACTGTTGCCTCATCTTATCAATACGTGAACGAACTGACCACTCGTATGAAAGCTGGATGGAAACTGGCAAATGATAATTTGAGACAAGCCAGGAAGAAACATGCAGCATATTTTAATAGGAAGGCAAAGGACAGAGAACTAGCTGTGGGAGAGAAGGTGCTTCTTCTACTACCCAGCAGCCAGAATAAATTACAAATTGGATGGCAAGGTCCATATACGGTTCTAGAGAAGGTGTCTAGAACAAACTATAAAATTGACAAAAAGGGGAAGGAGAAAGTTTATCATGTAAACCTTTTAAAGAAGTATCTGGACAGACCACTCCAGGAAAGCACCCCCTTACTGACCCTAGCTATCGCAACTCAAATGCAAAAGGAACCACTCACCTCGCATGAATACCCATTACATCCTTGTGAAACAGCTGCACAGGTAAAAGTCAGTAAGCACCTGACTAAAAATCAGAGGGAGAGAGTTCAACAGGTTCTGGAGGAACATACAGATGTATTAACAGATAAACCAGGACATACAAATTTTCTACAGTATGACATGAAACTGGTAGACTCAAACCCAATCTGTATGAGAGCCTATTCTATTCCGTTCGCGAAGGAGAAGGCATTGAAGGAAGAAATAGATTATTTGTTGAAGGAGGGGATTATTTCACACAGTGAATCATCTTTTAGCTCCAGTGTAGTTTTGTTGAGGAAACCGTCTGGGGAACACAGACTGTACATAGATTACAGGAAACTGAATGCTGTCACAGAAGGACAAGTGGATCCATTACCAGACACAAAACAGTTATTTGCCAGATTAAACAAGGCAAAATACTTTTCAAAGGTGGATCTTAGTAAAGGCTATTACCAGATTCCAGTGAAGCCTGAAGTGAGACCTTATTTAGCGTTTAGCACATCGGAAGGACATTATGAATTCAACATGCTACCATTCGGACTGAAAAATGCTCCGAGTGTATTTTCAAGGATGATGCGCAAATTGTTGGATCCCCTGAATAACCCATGTATCACGAATTTCATGGATGATATTCTCGTCGCCACAGAGACATTTGAAGAACACATTGACGCTCTAAAAAATGTTATTTGATAGGCTTAGGGAGGCGAACTTAACTGCTAGGCCAACAAAATGTTGTATTGGATGCAAAGAGTTGGAATTCTTGGGACACACTGTATATCAGGGTAACATGACCCCTGATCCCAAGAACTTGGAAAAACTGCAGAGAGCACCTAGACCACAAACAAAAAAGGACGTGTGATCATTCGTGTCGTTATGCGGATTTTATCAAAAATTTTAACTCTATTTGTGCTCCTCTGACTGATCTGACTCGCAAGGGACATCCAGATAAAATTATTTGGACTGCGCAATGTGAATTAGCTTTCCAAGAATTAAAGGAAAAACTCACTAGCAAGCCTATTCTCAAATTGCCTGATCTGACACAGGACTTTGTGGTGAGAACAGATGCAAGTAATGTAGGCCTCGGGGCGGCCTTGTTGCAGAGGTCATCCTCACCCGATGGGGAACTGAACCCAGTCGCTTATGCAAGCCGCAAATTGAATAAAGCGGAACAAGGATATTCTACAAGCGAAAAGGAATGTTTAGCGTTAATCTGGGCAATAAAGAAGTTCCAAATCTATCTGTATGGTAGGACTTTTGTGGTCCAGACGGATCATCAGCCCCTGGTATTCTTATCTCAGGCTAAGCATGAAAACGCAAGATTGTTGAGGTAGTCTTTGTTATTGCAACCTTATCAGTTTATTATCGAATACATCCCAGGGTCATTGAATGTCGGTGCAGATTTCCTCAGTCGGCACCCCTGTGATCAAAATTAGGGTAGTGGTAGGAATACAGTGTTAGGCCCATATTTTCTTGACCATCAGCACACAAGGGGTGATGTGGTCAGCATCACGCCGGCCGCCTTACCCTTCCCAGAAGTTGCTCTGGTACCCAATTCATGAGACTGGGATGACCCCAGAGCCGTTTGCAGTCTAAAAAATCCCACCTCAACTGGGGATCGAACCATGGACCACCAAGCTCCGTAAGAAAGCACATCGAAAAATGACGTCGATGATAACGATCAAACAGCCAGATGTAATAAACAATAGAGAATTGTAGAACAGGACAAGACAACAGCCTATACGCCAGAGATTAAAGAGAGGAGATGGAGATGGACAGGACACACCCTTATGAAAGATTCAACCATTATAACCAGACATGACCTTGACTGGAACCCACAAGGGAACAGGAAAGTGGGGAGACTAAAGAAAAAAATGAAGACGAGTGAAGAAGAAGCTAAGGCAGTGTTGCTGTCATTTTCGACGGAGTCATCTGTCAAGTTATTTGCCTATGTTTTATCATAAGTATAATTGTGTCTTTACCTGCGATGTCAGGTTGATTAGGGGTTGTCTTCCCTTGTTTATTCATTCATTGTGTTTTGACCTTTAGGGTCAAAGGTTGACAGTTCGGGCGTAGGCCTATGGGAAGGTTTTTTAAGCGGGAGAGAGTTATACTTCCGGCAAGCCGGGAAGGTCCTGTTTTTCTGAAGGGACCAAGAGTCCATTGTTTTTTCGGGGAGAATCTTCGAAGTAACTGCTATGGCAGTTTTCCCCAGTGAATCTCTGTGCGTCGGGATGACGACAGAATTCCTTGTTATGTTCTGAGGATTCATTTTCCAGGTAATACCGACCTTTATGCATTATTACGCTTTTCGGTGGCAGAACATGTAAAAGGATTACTTAGTGTGAACTGCAGCTCACCGATCCTATATATTACAGAACTTATATTTTGTGCTCGAGGTAGCCATCCAAGACTGTTAGTCTTTATATTGTCCAGAAATCCAGTGACGAAGATATATTGTGGGAACCGCAGATTGGCGGGATTTATGTCTACAATAAGCATTACTGCAGGGTTGATGATAACCTATTTAACAGAAGTACACAGCCGACGTCAGAACGAGGCCTGTGCTTTCGGCTATTATACTACAGCCTGATAATGTGCAATTGGCGGGGAATGCCAAGTTGCACCTATGTGTCAAAGTGACTAAGGCATCTGACGCGTTTAGTCAGAGATGCCAAGGGCGACGCTACGAACTGTCATTATTGAAGAACTTTGCTATTGACCATGCACGTCTATTCTGATGTTTACCTTTTGAATGCCAAATGTATACCTATCGATTTCCGGTCAGCATGACCTTGTTACACTGACTGTTCCTGTTGATACTATGTGTGTTCTCGTCAATAAATGTTTTGAAACATGCCTGCAGTGTCCAAGCATCCTTGACTACTGCATGTGAGAGTATGGGTTGCAGGGTCTTCATATATACGAGCCTAAACACATTCGCGCCTTCATTCGCACCCACACTCAGTTCATCATACGCTCGCACTACACATCTAAAAACAAGTATACTGTCTTGGGCCAGTGATCACCTCAACAAGAGAAAAAGACAGTTACATTTCTGGTGGACCAGTTACGTGGGCTCTTAAGATACATTTCTTGTCGCCAATGTGGCCTAGAAACTTACATTTCTGATGGACCAGATCTGTGGGTTTAAAAAGAACAGAGCGAGCATTTGACATTATTGTTGACATTAATGGATCCAGAAATTTACATTCCTGGTTGGCTGTTACATATATGATGTCTCCAGTTTTGTCCAGAAATTTACAAGAAGGACAAGTACACATTACATTTCTGATCTGTGGGTCTAAGCTACACACGGGACAGCCGTAACACACAGCGCTAATTCTACACTTGCAAGTTTTGGCTACAACAGGACAGAAATAGGTCATCAACGGTTGACCCAGATAAACAGTGCGGGCATTTATATTATAATGCTACATAAACCACAACAAGACAAGTACTGAAGTTAACATCTAGGCATTTGCTACGTGGACCATAACTGCATAGAAGGCGGGTTCCTATTGTGAACAGTACTGCTGGTTGTTACACGTTTCAGTCAACAACAGACTTTTCTATGTCCGAGCATTCAAGCTACATTGTTCGAGGTCAAGTGTTTGTAAACAGTACGTGGAAATTGTAAACATTCAATGTGCAAGTCCTAATTCGAGAAGGTCATAGTAACTTTGGTTCGTGAATACCACTTTATGCTACAGTGGATTTGACGTTCAGTGCGCGTTTGACATTTTGTTTCTGTGTTCGCAAGGAGCAAGAAATTTATTTTAGTTTCAGCTGTGACTGAACTTGTTCTGCAACACATTGAAATTGATTGCTATATGTTTATGTTACTTCTACTGTTTTTGTGTATTTTTCAGCGGGTTTTCGGTTGGTGGGTCTTACAGTAAATATGCCACTTAATCGAGGCTTACTGTAAGCGTTCTGTAGGTGCAAATTTTCTTAATTTGAAAATTTGCTAGTGACAATTGGTCGCTATTGATGTTAGCTGTGATGTAACTGTACTTAACGTTGTTTTTGTAATATTTTTGTCTGTTTTTCAGTTTTGATTTTCGATTTGTTTTGTTTGTATTCTGTAGGTCTCTCCTTTCTTTTGTGTATTTCTCTACACATTTTTGGTTAAAACAGTGTTGCCATTTGTATTGTTTTGTATCTTTGTCTTTGTATTTTTTTTTTTTTTTTTACTACATTACTGTCATGCACAGTCTACATACATATACTTGGTCATGTATTGGTATTATTATTGATAAGGTAGACTCTTCATATAGAGTTTGTTAATAAAATATTATTATATAAGATATTTATACAAGTTCTTTGATAAAAGACTTGTTATCCACAAAGATTGAGACAAGGTGAAATACATATTCAAGTTCTTTATAAAAAAGACTTGTGCCCATAGTGAGTGGGATATAAGGAAATTTTTTTTCCACAGGTACTCAAGTGATTTTTTTGGTTACATTATAAACAAGAGGACCATACAAAGTCTTTGTCTAAGACTAAGAGAGTGAAATAAAGTGAAGTGAGTATACAAGTCTATCATTTCAGACTTGTCTCCCATTAAAGTGGGATAATTTAATATATTTACTTCTGCAAGTTACTGATCTCATTAGACAAGATGTCTACATTAGAGTACTTTATTACACAAGGGAAGGCCCTTGATAAAACTGGTCAACAGTTAGAACAATGGGCTGTTGCTCAGTATGACAAAGCATTAGCTGCTGAACAAAAGAAATTGCAGATGCAGGTGGAGGAAAGGAGATTTGAAGCTGAACAAAAGAGATTAGACAAAGAAGCTGCTGCGGAACAAAAGAGATTAGACAAAGAAGCTGCTGCAGAGGAGAGGAAAGCTCAAGCTGCTGCAGAGGAGAGGAAAGCTGAGGCTGAAATTAGAAAAATGGAACATGAGGAAAGAAAACAGAAGATGGAACTTGATGAAAGACTCGCAATTTTGGAGTTAGAGAAATTGAAATTGGCGAGTACGGGTGCTCAGCAAACAACTTCGAGTACGACAAAGGAGTTTGTTAGTAGGATTAAATTGCCTCATTTCAATCCTTTAAAGGATGACGTAGCAGATTATCTAGATAGATTCCAATTTTTTGTGCGATACGCATAACATAAAAAAGGAAAAATATGTTGAACAACTGATGCCATTTTTTACAGGTGACACAGTGACTACTCTTATGACAATAGTCGAACATGAGAGGACTAATTATGATGTTGTCAGGGCAGCATTGCTAAAAAAATACCAACTAAAAGAAGAAGATTATCGTCTTCGTTTTAGGACAATGTTGCCAGAAAATGGAGTAGATTTCTCTGATTTTGTTACAAAGATACGTCGTACATTTACACGATGGGTTGAGTTGTCTCAGACTGAGAAAACATATGAAGGTCTAATGGACTTATTATTGCGAGATAAGGTTTTGTCATCTGTTAATGATTCTTTTCTTGCATTCCTTCATGAGCGTAAGCCTAAAAACTTAAAAGATATGGAGGAATACTGTTGTCAGTATGCCACAGCACATCCCCATGCTACAGTTAGCAATTCTAAAGTGAAAGAAGGGTTGCCAGCTGCTTCGGCAACACCATATGGCCCTAATTTCAAAAAAAAATTTCAGGGTGCTCAACAAAACTGGAATAGGGGAAGTAATCAAAATTACACCCAGAAGCGGAGTAATCCAACACATGATGGTTCTTCGTCTATGAATTGGAGACAAGATGGTAGTTCTCGTAATTTTAGTGGTAATAATTTGAGACACTTTCGCAAAGGCTATCCAAATAATAACTATTCGAACTTTCGAGGTAATCATTCTCGACGTCAAGATTATGACGATGGTGAATTTAGAAACCGGGATTCAAACCGGAATGATGATTACAATAGGCAATATGATAACAATTACAGGGGAAATGATAGTCGAAATAATTACAGGGGAAATGATAATCGAGGCAGACCTAGATTTAACAAGAAAAGACCTTTCCAACAGGCAAACTCTGCACAACAAGAGTTTGATGGAGCCTGTAATACAGTAAATGATAGTGGTAACTCTAGGGCTATCACTGGTTGTGCTTTCGATTTTGGGAGAGCAACTGAATGCCCCCAATGCTTAACATTGTTCGACTCATCGACTGTATCTACGCTAAGTTGTGGTCACCCTCTTCCTGCTCTACCTGCTACAGTTGCGCATGATGGGAGAGGATCTCTCATCTTACATAAAGGTCTAATAAATGATAGGCTAGTCTCAGTACTTTTCGATTCGGGATGTACTACCGTCGGGGTTAGGGAGTCTCTGATAGATCCTTGCTGTGCCACTGGAAAAACAATCAAATGTGTTACATTTGGTGGTACTATGGAAAGTTATCCTACTGCTATTATTAGGATTGACACTCCTTTCTTCACAGGAGAGGTCCATGCATGTCTTCTTCCTAATCCTATTGCGGATCTTATAATCGGTCGTATTCATGGGGTTAAGGAATGCACCCCGCAACAAATTTCTAGTTGGGAAGAAAAAAACATTCAAACGGTCAATGCAGTGGTGACAAGAGCTCAAGCTCTTAATCCCCCAACTTCATCTGATAATAGTAATGAAGTTGATAGCCAAGACGAGCACTTGGTGATTTCCCATGACTCGTTTGTTAAACGTCAAGAAGAGGATCCTTCTTTGAAGAAATTCTTCCTTCTTGCAAAGAAAGGGGATCCCAATCAAAATACGAATCACAAATCGTATATCACTATGAAGAATGGTATATTGGTACGAATGGTACAACACTCGGACAAGTCTATGCACTCGCAAATTCTTGTGCCTAAGTGTATGAGAGCCTTAATTCTTCGGCATGCACACGATTCTCAGTGTGCTGGACACATGGGTTTTTCCAGAACTAAAACTAGAGTCCTTGCGTCCTTCTTTTGGCCATTCGTGAATAAAGACATCCGAATTTATTGCCGATCTTGCAAAATTTGTCAAGAGGTCAAGTCTAGGGGTCCGAGACATGCTGCTCCTATTCAGGCTGCAGATATTCCGATTCGGCCGTTTCAGAAAATGGCTATAGACATCATTGGTCCGTTCAAGATTAAGTCAGCCAGAGGACACCAATTTATCCTCACTTGCGTGGACATGTGCACGCGTTGGCCAGAGGCTATTCCTCTGAAGAGCATATCAACTGTCGATATCGCTGATGCTCTTTGGCTCATATTTTCTCGTCTGGGATTCCCCGGAGAAATACTGTCGGATCACGGCACTCAGTTAATTTCGGACGTTATGTCTCAGGTAATGGCTACGCTAGACATTAAAAGGTCTCTCAGTAGTATTTATCATCCAATGTCCAATGGATTGGTAGAACGTCTTAACAGGACACTAAAGAACTTACTTGGCAAGATAACGGAGGATCATCCTGAAGATTGGGACAGGGTTTTACCTGCAGTCCTCTTTGCCTATAGAGAGGTTCCCAACGAGCATACAGGGTTTTCTCCTTTCGAACTTGTCTTTGGCGCGCAACCGCGCGGTCCGATGTCCTTGTTACACGATTTGATAACTTCCGATAATATTGACGATGATACACAATCGTCATATGAATATGTCATAGCTCTTAGAGAAAAGATTATCGAATCGTGCAGGTTAGCAACTTCATCTTCCGAATTTGCGAAAGAAAAAGCTAGGCGATTTGCTAATAAGAAAAGACGCCTACGTCAACTTTGTCCTGGAGACAAAGCATATGTCTTACTGCCCTCAAGAGAGAATAGACTTCTCATTTCATGGAAAGGTCCATACACTATAGTCTCAAAAATTTCCGATGTCGACTATATTGTCGATGTGGATGGAAGGCATAAAACCTTCCATATAAATATGCTAACAGAGTTTATTGAACGTCCAGACTATTTGCAGCCTATTTTCCAGGCGACGGACGACTCTCCAGTCCAACATGGTCACATCTCATCCCTGTCCGTTATACAGGATGAGGAAACTATTTTTTCTGACGTGAACTTACCTCTTCCTGCGATTCCACTTACTTCAACGGAATCGTGGAGAGACGTTACAGTCTCTTCCAACTTGTCTTTTGAGGAACAGCGTCAAGTATCCTCTACGTTACAATCATATCAGGATGTCCTTACCGACATTCCTGGACACACAGATGTCATAGAACATGACATCATACTTACTGATCGTAATCCGATCAGAGTAAGACCATACCCAATACCTATTCATTTTCAAGCACAAGTCGAGAAAGAATTGGATGAAATGATTCAACTACAAATAATTGAACCATCCACTTCAGCTTATTCTTCGTCGATAGTTATTGTTCGAAAGAAAGACAATAACATACGTCTTTGCGTTGACTATCGCAAATTAAATCAAGTTACGAAGTTCGATGCTGAACCTATGCCGTTATTAGATGATCTACTTATTAGACTTTCTAAAGCTAAATTCTTTACTAAACTAGACTTGTCGAAAGGTTATTGGCAAGTCCCACTGACGGAACACGCCAAACCTCTCACTGCTTTTTCGACACCTAGGGGTCTGTTTCAATGGAATTTTATGCCTTTCGGGCTTATGAACGCCCCAGCGACTTTCGTGCGCATGATGCGACGAATTCTATCAGATCGTGCAGATGTCATTGCATATTTAGACGACATCTGTCTTTTCAGCGATACTTGGGAAGAACACTATTTGGGTCTAAAGGAATTGCTATCTACTCTATGTGAGCATAGTTTGACTGCTAAACCCTCTAAAGCTTTTGTTGGGTTTAGTGAAATTTCCTTCCTAGGTCATCGAGTTGGTCATGGTCTGTTGAAGACAGAGGACCAAAACATTTCGAAGATATTAAATATCTCGGTTCCGAAGACGAAAAAGCAAGTGCGTAGTCTCTTGGGATTGATACAATTCTATGGAAGATTCATTGAGAATCTGTCCTCCATTATGGCACCACTTTCAACGTTATTGAAAAAAGGTTCTCCTAATATGGTGCATTGGTCCCAAGAATGCCAATCTTCATTGGATCAGGTTAAGAATTTGTTCTCATCTCATCCTATCTTAAGACTACCAACGATTGATAAGACTTTTGTCCTTCGTAGTGATGCCTCTTCCACTGGGATTGGAGCGGCACTAATGCAGGAATATTCAGGAACTCTGCATCCTGTAATGTATATTTCTAGGAAGCTAAATGCGGCGGAAAGGAATTACTCGGTTTTGGACCGTGAGTTGTTGGCTATGGTTTGGTCCATTCTTAAGCTACAAAGGTTCCTTCTGGGCGCGCATTTCTTTATGGAAACCGACCAAAAAGCTCTTACGGCTATGCAAAGTAAGGATTTGAAGAGCTCGAGATCTACTCGTTATGCTATTGCTCTTCAGCCTTTCCATTTCACGGTGCGAGCTATCCGTGGTTCGGATAATGTGATGGCGGACATATTGTCTAGATGCCCACATGATTCCAGTTAAATCTTGTGTCCTAGTTTTTCCTGATACACTTTCAGACTTAGGTCTGTCCTTAATATCATAATATGTTGTAATACAAATGTATTTGGATGATGTTTAGATAATTTAACAAATTTCATTTTGTCCATCCATCAGTGATATGTTGCTAAAATAGCATTGACATTTGTATATTGCTATGATTATATTATTTAGTAATGTTTGATATATGATTGGTATTGCCAGCAACTTAGGTTTCTTGAATGGTATCCCTTAGTTTGTTTGGCTTAAAGGAAATATTTTCTCCTATGTTGAGAGATGATTTGTATTCTCTTCAGACGCCTTATTTATGCGTCTATTGTACCTGATATTAGGTTCAGTTTTTGCATGAGCACAGAAGTGATACTGGTGCTATCTTGCTCATGGACATATTAAAAAAAAAAAATTTCATTTTTTTTTTTACAGGGGGGGGGTGGTAGTAATGTTGCTGTCATTTTCGATGGAGTCATCTGTCAAGTTATTTGCCTATGTTTTATCATAAGTATAATTGTGTCTTTACCTGCGATGTCAGGTTGATTAGGGGTTGTCTTCCCTTGTTTATTCATTCATTGTGTTTTGACCTTTAGGGTCAAAGGTTGACAGTTCGGGCGTAGGCCTATGGGAAGGTTTTTTAAGCGGGAGAGAGTTATACTTCCGGCAAGCCGGGAAGGTCCTGTTTTTCTGAAGGGACCAAGAGTCCATTGTTTTTCGGGGAGAATCTTCGAAGTAACTGCTATGGCAGTTTTCCCCAGTGAATCTCTGTGCGTCGGGATGACGACAGAATTCCTTGTTATGTTCTGAGGATTCATTTTCCAGGTAATACCGACCTTTATGCATTATTACGCTTTTCGGTGGCAGAACATGTAAAAGGATTACTTAGTGTGAACTGCAGCTCACCGATCCTATATATTACAGAACTTATATTTTGTGCTCGAGGTAGCCATCCAAGACTGTTAGTCTTTATATTGTCCAGAAATCCAGTGACGAAGATATATTGTGGGAACCGCAGATTGGCGGGATTTATGTCTACAATAAGCATTACTGCAGGGTTGATGATAACCTATTTAACAGAAGTACACAGCCGACGTCAGAACGAGGCCTGTGCTTTCGGCTATTATACTACAGCCTGATAATGTGCAATTGGCGGGGAATGCCAAGTTGCACCTATGTGTCAAAGTGACTAAGGCATCTGACGCGTTTAGTCAGAGATGCCAAGGGCGACGCTACGAACTGTCATTATTGAAGAACTTTGCTATTGACCATGCACGTCTACTCTGATGTTTACCTTTTGAATGCCAACTGTATACCTATCGATTTCCGGTCAGCATGACCTTGTTACACTGACTGTTCCTGTTGATACTATGTGTGTTCTCGTCAATAAATGTTTTGAAACATGCCTGCAGTGTCCAAGCATCCTTGACTACTGCATGTGAGAGTATGGGTTGCAGGGTCTTCATATATACGAGCCTAAACACATTCGCGCCTTCATTCGCACCCACACTCAGTTCATCATACGCTCGCACTACACATCTAACAACAAGTATACTGTCTTGGGCCAGTGATCACCTCAACAAGAGAAAAAGACAGTTACAGGCAGCCTGGCTGTCATGAGCAGAGTTGAAAATGATGGTCCATAACAGAATTTAGTGGTAACAGTTCCAGCACATTATTCTGCATGAAACGAAGAGGAGTGAGTGGGAATGATAGCGGTGTGGATGCAGAAAGGGTGATTTTGAAAGAGATAATGCCATGTGGTCTAACAAATAATTCAAATGTGTACATTCAAACTCTTTAAAAGTTTCTGAAGAGTTTAAGGAGAGTTTCATCATCGTCATTTCCCTCTGCGCTCCTAACGGAGCATCGAGGCCACCACTGTTGCTTTTCCCCTTGCAACAAGCCTCCACCAAGCATTCACATGCGTCTGCAGTGGTAGTTTCTGTGGAAATGTGTTTTACATAATGATGCTGCAAGCCCCATGCATTATGGAGAGTCTGACCTCATAAAAATGTTGATGAGATCCTTCTTCAATATGACAATGGCTGAATACACATAAGTATTTTTTTTTTAAACTGGAAACAATCACAGAACTTGGGTACACATTTTTCTTCTCCACCAACCCTACAGCCCCTATCTTGCTCCCTGAGATTTCTACCTCTTTAGAGCCCCCCAAAGATGCCATCTGTAGGAAAAAGGTAGCTGACGTTACGGAGATTATGTACAAGAATGAGAAGTACAGTTTGATAGA
Source organism: Oreohelix idahoensis (assembly GCA_024509875.1). Taxonomy (NCBI): domain Eukaryota; kingdom Metazoa; phylum Mollusca; class Gastropoda; order Stylommatophora; family Oreohelicidae; genus Oreohelix; species Oreohelix idahoensis. The sequence goes on from JAMPIV010017464.1 coordinate 595,000, forward strand.
ATCTTATATGGATTTAACTTAACTCATTCTAACCCGTGAGCTGTACGGTGCACCAGGTTTGCCTATAAATCTACCCGTGGGTCACATGGTGCACCCGCTTGATATGATTATATATATTTGAAAAACAAAAAGTAAGTGGCCATAGCTTGTAGTGGGGTACTGGAAGATGAGACAGGTCTGTATTTCAGAGCTGGCATTTGCTGATGATGTTACCCTCATTGCTAAATCAGAGGCACATCTCCAATCCAACCTGCAAGTCTGGAAGGAAGAGCTGGAGAAGAGAGGGATGGTCATATGTAGCTCTAAAACAAAATCCATGGTGATATCATGAGAAGAAAAAAGACATCAGATTAAGCTGGGAGAACAGGTCCTGGAGCAGGTCGACCACTTTAAATACCTCGGAGCTATTATAGACCGAAAGGGAGGCATCAAAGAAGAGTTGGCCACTCGAAAAGCAGCAGCTGGGAGACTTTTTCAGGCCATAAATCGAGGATTCCTCAGCAAGAGAGAGGTTGGTAAGAAAACGAAGATGGCTGTATACCGCTCCACCTATGTCCCAGTCTTGACATATGGATGCGAGTCATGGGCAATGACTACAACCCACAAAAGCCAGATCTAAACCTCAGAAATGAGGTATCTGAGGAAGGTGGTTGAAGTAACAAGAAGAGACATGGTCCGCAACCAGACGATACGTCAAGGCCTAAAATCCCACCCCCTGCAGACCCAAGTAGAAAAGTCCCAACTAAGATGGTTTGGCCATGTCTGCAGAATGGGAGAAGATCGGCTACCACGACAAGCATGGGAAACAAAGAGCTAGGGATCCAGACCCCCAGGATGACCCAGAGTCCACTGGGAGGACAACATTAGACAATCTATGAAGGACTGAGGACTAGAATGGAACCAGGCCAGGAGGAAGACAGCCAATAGGATAGTCTGGCGCTCTCTCTTCCAAACCTCTACACCTCATGGTAGAAGGGGAACGACTAAGTACGTAAGCTTGTTTAAATCATCTAAACACTTCCTGTGGAGCATGTGTTTTGAACTGGTAGTGAAATAAGTATTCTGGTGCTTAATTTTTGCACACTTTTATATTAATGACGTCATTAGGCAGTTTGCATACAAGTAGTGTAGTCACATACATATCAGTCATAAACTATCTACGAATCAACCGCAACAGATTATTTCTAAATGAATTTTAGCAATATCTATAGTGATAACAACCTATCTGTGATTCCGAGAAGGACGTTTAACAAATTTGATATTTTTAAGTAATACATTAATTAAATTGCAAGGGACAGGACTCTATAAGTGAGATTACAGTTCAGTAATATGTGACTTCACACACAAAAAATCATAAAAATTTGAATTTTCATTTGTTTGTCAACAAACTTCTAGGATTAATTGTCAAATGGATATACATTTCGATTCCTGGGCTTTTCCGCCAAGGAATTAAACAGAGAGTGAAATATTTATGTGTAAGTGCATTTGATTAAATTTTTGTTTTGACTTTTTATGGTTTCTATACTTCGCATAACATAACAAACAATTATAACATCACATAAGAACTCAACATTGTTTCACAACATTCTTCTACCAATTTCCTAAAGTTTGATGTATAATACATACATCTGCCAATTAATATATGTCTAATGCCTGTTTGTAGGAAAAAAAATGCCTACATTTTGGGGCCTGGGTTAGAATAAGTTAAGCGAGTGCAGCTTGACGTGGTTTGTTGGCCAAGGTGGGGTAAAATTATAAGAAGCTTTCATTCTAAATTATTCTAATTATTTACATGAAATTTTTTTATAAATGTATAAAATATCTTTTTTTAAAACCCTTTTGGGGGAAAAAGGTAAAGTAAGGCCAAATAATAAATAGAATAAACAGAAATAATAAAAAGAAAGATGAAACACATTATGTAGTTGACAACTAAGCAAAAGTCACTTTTATGTATTCATAAAATTTAGTCACAGAAAGGATATAAGTTTTTTTATTTCCTTAATGTTTACAAAACTATTTACTGCAACAATTAAAATAAATACCTGTACATGCCTAATCATGCAGATATAACACTAACCGGCTCGTGTTGTTCATTTTGTGCACCATTTTATGTGTTTTAAATAACTGAAAAATCACTATTGTTGTTATCTATAAGTTTTTCGCTTCGTTTTTAAATTTTATTGCCTATTTATAATATATTTTACAATATATTTAGTGAAATAATGTCAAACAGCTTTTATAAAAAAAACTGACTTATTTAGGGAGGCTTGCTAGGGCTACTACCCTATTTTGATTATACATGTTTTTTTAACTTTACACTGTGTCCTCAGAACCTAACCACTGATTGAGAAGTGTTCCTGCTGTATAGAAAATACCCTCATATTTTTTCCAATGAGTATGTTGAAACAATTCATTAATAAATTACTTGCACTGCTTGTATTATGGGCTCTCTCTCTCTCTCTCATTGTCTTTTCACTCTGTGTGCAGCATTAGATTTCAATGCATTTGTTCCAAGCCTTCCTATCCTGTGCCATCCATTCAAATTCTTTCATTGTCTTCCTGTTTTTCTTATGTCTATCTCCAGTTGTCTTCTCCGTGCATTTTTAGGCCCCTCTCTATTTATTTTAGTGGGTTCCATAATAAAAGCTGCCTTGTAAAGCTAGGAGCCATTTCACCAATTATCATATTTCTGTCTAAGTGGTCTAGTGACATGATTTCTTCATGTAATATGAAAGCGTTTGTTGCCATGACTGGGTTCAGAGCTGTGAACATTTAAGTATATCTGTGGCCATTAATATGGAGATTGTTCTTGGTTCAAATCCTGGCTAAGCTAATGTTTCTTTTAGTTTCTCTGTGTACCATTTAAACAAATTTTTTAAACATTTTAACCCGTGTCTTTTTAAAAAATATGAGCCTGACCTCAGCAATCTGTTTCTTTAGTTGTTCATGTTAAATATGAGCCTGACCTCAGCAATCTGTTTCTTTAGTTGTTCATGTTAAATATGAGCCTGACCTCAGCAATCTGTTTCTTTAGTTGTTCATTTTCTGCCAGCATCTTTTGATGCCTCTCCTCCTCTTCTCTGCTCACCAAGGAGTCAGTCAAACTTTTTACATCACTGCCATCTCTGGGAGGATTTTGAATGACCTCCTTCACCTGGATGGAAACCATGAAATGAAACAAAATGAAGTTAAATTGACTGGACAGGAATTATCATAAAAATGATATTTCTGCTCATAGGATTGTAATGAGAAATAGCAGGAGAAATAGAGGTAAATCTGACAATCAGAAGTAGTTCCTTCCATACTGCATTATGCCAATGTTATGGTCTTTAGCTTCTTGAAATTCACCAGTGTAACATTTTTGTCTCCAAGATATGCCGGTATTCAAGGGTAGAATTGTAGAATAAAAAGTCTTTTATGTTATTTATGTGTGTATATATAGTCAATCCTCGCTATTCGCATGGGTTAGGTTTCTTGAAAACCCCGTGAATATGGAAATCTGCGAATACAGAACCATAGATCCTATGGGAAAAAAGGGGTTAGGTTCCTGCGGGACCCTGTTCGCCGTACACTTTTGCTACTGATCACAATAAACTCATCATTTCATGTACCCTTCTAGTTAAAAAAAGAGCTTATTTATTATACTGTGCATTTTATAAATGTAATTTTATACAGTGTTTTCTTTACAACAGTACTGTATGTACAATCTTTTGGTGTACCAATACTCACTCACTCACCCATTAACTCACACTGTCACTACTCATTCACACATCCCCATGTAAACACACACACACACATTATTATAAAATCCATGGAGAACAAACATTGAAAACATTTACACACAACATTCAAAATTAAGGAGTAAAGAACATTTCATTAACATTGAAAACATGTAAAGAAAACACACCCCAGAACGAAGTTTATCTAACACACAAACTTTTTCACTGAGGCTCACCACAGCCTTCTTGCGCTTCGGTACACTCGTCAACACACCTGCACTACCCTTCAATGCCATTATTAATTACAAAAACAATGAAAAACAGCGTAAAACTGCAAAAACATTGATGAAAAGTTGGCAGCCTCTTCATGCTGTGCCCCATCTGCGACGCTGCGTGGTAGGTGCCTCAAAATTGTTTGCCTACTGCCCATGGCCGCAAATAACTGCGAAGTGCCCACGAATGGCAAAATATGGATTACTTTTTCTTGCGTGAATGAGTGAATCCGGAACATGTGAAAAGCGAGGATTGACTGTGTGTATAAATATATATATATATATATAAAGAGAGTCCACATCTTGCATGAATATTTCTCCAAATGCAGTCTTGCTATAATTTGTCACACTTATTCTCATTCTTTTCTTCTTCTCTCTGTAACTTCAGACCCAGCCACCATGACCTCTCATAAAGCATTTTTGTTTTGTCATGCACTATTAGACAGAAGAACAAGGCGACTGACAAAGTTTAGATCACTGAGTCCATGTTAAAGAAAGAATATTAATGTATTTTGCATCATGAACACACATAGGCTATTACCAGTTAATTTTGCGGTAATATGTCTCTCTGTGTTAAATCATGTTTTTGCACGGGTTTTCACTTATATTGAACGCTACATATTTAATATGTCACCAGTTGTTAATGACGTAATGCGTTCTGCACTAATTTATGCTAACGGCTAAGATTCTAGGCCTTTCATTATCTGTGGTCTTCATGGTAAGACGTATTTTATTCAAGCTCTTAATATTGCGGAGGAAGAGCTCTAAGTGGCATGTATTATATTCTTCGAAGGCCGCCACTAATTCATCTAACATGATTCAGAACTTAGCAAGAAGTTTGTGATATTACTGAAGAAATATTCCAGTATATTTTTCCATTCACGTTGTCTGGCCCACATTACTTGGGTGGAATTCACCTCTAGTACAGTTGGCGTCTGTGGCCTAATGGATATGAACGCAGTTTCATAATCCAGATATACCAGGTTCGAAACCTGCTGCAGGCAGTTTGGTAGCAGATCGCTTTGTGTGGATTTTTAACAATGGTATAAGCGCCGTACCATTCAGAAAGCAATGGCAAACTACTGAATGAAAAAATTGCCTAGAAAAATCACAAACAGCCAATAAAAGCTGGGGTTGATTGCCACGGCCTGTAAAGGATAAGCAACTAACTTTTTTTTTACAGCGGCCAGAAATGAATGTTTGAGACAAGACTGTTGAAGGATTTCGACGATTATGTATGTACAATATGCCATGCCAATACCCAAGATGTTGCTATCTCTGATGTGAATTAAACGTACGGATATAATGTGGACCTTCCACCTGAAGACTTGAGTTCTTCAACAATTGATGTACTGTGTAATCATACCCATATACATTCGTGTTATTAGTATGATGCATGTACTTTGTATGATCGTCATTCTATATTCAACTAATACTGCAAGAAGATAACCCCCACCCGTAACAAATCTATGGTGGCCTCTACAATGGGGAACGGTAAAGAAATCAAGATCAATTTGATGAAAGAAATCAAGATGAAGAACGATTTGAAAATCAAGAACTAACAAGAAAAGACTGATCGTGATTGAGGAATTTTTTCCAGTACGTTTCGTGACCTTTTCACCGTCGACCCTGATCTGAAAATTAGGCACTCTTCCGAATACCGGTCCCAAATTAAACAATACGGTTTGTGTTAGAAAATATCCCTTACAGGGCCTCATTTTGACATTTAATAAAAATAAAAAAATATACGAGTAGTGTTGAAAACATTTTACCATCTAGAGTTCCATAGCCAGTTATGTGTATTTAGTACCTGACTGTACGGGTTAGATGGTAATGTCTGAATCGATAAATAGTCATTTGCTTCAGTGGGAGAGTAAAAAGGTAGTCCCATAGCAGATACTACCGTAGGGGAGTGAAGTGTTAGAGACCTCACTATACTAGGTCATGCATAGAGAGGTGGGGTGACCAGTACCTTTCCTCGCTGCCTTTTCCTTCCCAAACTCAAGTGAGACATCAGGTACCCATTTATAGCAAAATGTTGCTTATTAATAAGGTTGGGAGTAAGGAGTAAAATTGTTGCCTTTACTATAATATTGTAACTCGTGAATTATTGTATGGCACTAGAGAGAGAAGTCTGGAGTAACGTTTCTGCTGTTACTACTGTATATTGTAATTTGTTAAATGTTGTATATCATTGGGGATTGGAATTCTGAAGTGAAATTACTTTCTCTCTTAGAACATTGTTATTTATTAAATTTTGTTTAGCACATAGAAAAAGGAAAGCTCTGGAGTGAAATTGCTGCCTTTCTCAGAATATTGAAACTTGTCAAAATTGGCATTGCGGGGGGGGGGGGGGGGGCAATGAAGTGAACATTTATCCTAGTAAGCGGAGTACATAGTGGTGATGTTGACGAATATAAAACTGATACAATTTTGCTGCCGAACTCCGCCTAGGAGGGCGGCCTGCATGGAGGCCGTAAGGAAGCAGCCCCTCCACCGTGCAAAAGCAAAATAGGCGAATCACCTGGTAGCTTTAAACTTTTGATTACGAGAACTACAAGAGAGAAAACCAGACTGATTCTAAAGGCGACAAACTGGAACGGACTGCGGACTAAGCCGATAGGATAGTCTGGTGCTCTCTCTCCCAAACATCTACACCTCACGGTAGAAGGGGAACGACTAAATAAGTTAGAACTTCTCTCGTTCACGTCGTAAGTGTAATATGACGTTTATGTATGGGACTGGCAACTTTATCATGCACAATAATATATTACAATAACTATCACCACAGGAGCACATTCATGCTGTAGTGTAAACTTGCTATAAGGTCCTGCTGCAACTTTGGCTCTGTGTTACTAAGTGAGCGAAAATGGAAATTGTGATAATACTGAGAATATAATTTTATGTCAGATTCCTGTCCAGTTTAAGCTGGTAAAAACAGATTAGTCAAACTTTCCTCTTATCTCGATAGATTTTCCCAAGATATTTATCATGCTAATGTGTGAACCAGAAACTGTGGCGCAATCTGCAGAATCATCATTTTCATCTTCGATTTCATTCCTTATAGAGCATAGAACCATCACTACAGCTGATCACCTTATGGAGCACAGAACTTTTTAGGTCACCCCTGAACTGGCATTTTTAGATTTTTTTTTCCTCCCCATTTCATGTCGCCCCTGAACCGGCATTACCAAATGAGGCCCTGTAAGGGATATTTTCTAACACAAACCGTATTGTTTAATTTGGGACCGGTATTCGGAAGAGTGCCAAAAATTATTATACATTCTGCGCATGACTACCAGCTTTCGTTTTCAACTGTCATTTTTGTTCGTCATGATGTCCTCATTGATCATCGAGATTCAAGTTCACTTCCAGATGTCATTAGTCAGGTCTACCGTCGTCTACAATTGATGTTCGTGGCCACTACTTGTTCTAGCACTTATATCTACACGTCACTGTGGCATCAGTCTTCAGATAGCGCCGAATTTGTTCTTCAAGCGAGCATCTGTA